>JANUYF010000007.1:28146725-29346725 GCA_026167975.1 Phrynosoma blainvillii | reverse complement strand
AGTTGATCCAAAGGGTGTTTTCCCAGCTTCTCTTGTTTTTCCACTCTCTGATCCTTCCACCACCAAAAGTGAAAAATGACAGTTTCAGCTGCGGAACAGATGCAATTCTCATCAAAAACATTTTGGCCTTAATACTGTTTAGCAACTTGCCTCAAAGTCGGATGAGATTATATCCTTACTTTGCGATGATAAAAGGTGTGTGTTTGTCCCAGCATGAGCTTATCCCACCTACTATGTCTTGTAAATTAGCTTGCATTGTTTTGCAATTGATCACTGGGAGATTTTTAAAAAAAGAGCTGGAATTTGATCCAGAGAAGCACATTGCTGGAATAGAAAATGTGCTAAATGCACCAAATATTTCCCCAAAATGTCTAGTTTGATCTTCAGTCTTTCACATTTAATGGACTTTAGATGGAAAAGGGGAATTTCCAAATGATTTCCAAATGGAACTATGAGGATGAACAATGAAATATCCAAAACTGAATGATCAGAAGCGTTTATTGGCCCACAATACAGCAGCCAAGTTTGTATCTCTTGGAAATACTCTGAAATCAAGCTGTATCTGGTGGAAATAGGACCATCCTCAAGAGTCAACCAGCCCAGTATGGCCCTAAATGGTCACACTGGGAGCCAAGATGACCAAAGGTTTTCCACTCTTGCTTTAAAGAGTTTGCCCACTTAGGGTGGAAAACTACCAATGCTGAACCTACATACCTCATTTATCTGTTTCAATATCACCAGATTAGTGGTTTATCTGGTGTAGACAAGCAGTCATTCTCTTCATTTCTTCCCAGTTTTTCCCCAGATTTCGCAACTGATTGGCTCACATCTGGGTCCACAAACCACTTTCCAAGTTCCAAAAGACATCAGTTACTTGCCCAATACTGGGGTGCAGGGGGAAGTACAACATCAGCCAAAGATTTAGGTCACGGCATGAAAAAGTTGCAATTTTTTGTACAAAAAACTTCCCAGGCTCTTCTCTGGCTGGATGTGTCATCCAAAACAATCACTTTCTCAGGCTCTAATGATGTAGATATATGCTAAAAGTAAACTTATTCTGCAAGAATTCAGAGACGGTGCCATGTTAGTCTGGAATACCAGTATGCAAAGGGATCTTGCAAGCATTTGAGGAAGGAGTAGACCAAGTCTATGAATGCTAATGCTACAACTTCTTAGGAATGGGAATACAGAAAAACGGGTGGCAGAACATTTCAATCTTCCTGGGCACTCCATCTCAGACCTCAGAAGAGTGATCCTTGAACAAAAGAACTACAAAGATAGATTGGAAAGAGAAAGAGCAGAATTGGGGTTCATCCACAAACTCCAGTCCCCCCAGTTCATCCCCATAAAGAAAGACCAGTTTCCTATGCCTTTGGGCACTAGTGGCCATTGCTAAAACTGGACCTGCAACTTCATTTCCATACGCAAAGGCTTTTGAATTTGAATTGACCTTCTCACATACCAATGGCGTATATATGTCTGTGGCTGGCTTCCACTCCACCAAATGCATCCGAGGAAGTAGACTGAAGTCTACGAAAGCTCATGCTGCCAAATTTTTTTCTGTTTAGCCTCCAAGGTGCTACAAGCTCTCTCTACACACTGATTCTTTTGCTCAGTTATTCTGCAAGCGGAGTCTCCTTACTTACGCAGTCAAAACAGCCCCATTTGCACAATGAACGGGAAGGATCAGCAAGCCTAGCCAACCCCAAGGTTTGAGCAAGCACCAGAAAACTTTAAGGGGGGAATCTAAGCCCCAAAGCATGAGAACTGAGAGTGCTGAGTGGTTAGAGGCGGCTAACTGCCAATAGCCTCCGGTGCCATCCGTGTTAGACAGCTGCTAATCTGCTCAGGTTTTTAGTCTGGGCTTCAAAGAAGTGATCCAAGGTGCTTAAGATATTTGAAGGTTCTGCACCTTGAATAGTTCCTTTGAAATTCTGGCTGAATCCCAGAGTGAATTTATTGTCCATTGACCTGGACACAACCAGCTAGCTATTGGGAGGGAGGAATGGAAAACCAGAGAGAGGGATAGTATCCAAAAAGAAGACTAAAGCCAGCTGGGACCTTGAACAGCATCCTCCGTCTCATGTGTAATTCCTCATTCCCTCTTCTATGGCTGCATCTGCACTGCAGAATGAATGCAGTTTGACACCACTTTAACTGTCACCACTCCATGCTATGAAATTCTGGGATTTGTAGTTTGGTGAGACACAGCCTTCTCTGTCAGAGAGCTCTGGTGCCACAACAAACTACAATTCCCAGGATTCTATAGCATTGAGCCACGACAGTTAAAACATAATGTCCAACTGCATTATTTCTGCAGTATAGATGCATTTGCGCAATTCCACACCATACAAATTATAATGCTTTGCTTCTACTTGAACTGCCATGGCTCCATTCCATGGAATCCTGGGATTTGTAGTTTGGGAAATATTTGGAATTCTTTGCTAAAGAGACGTATTACCTCCCCAGCCTGCAAATCTATTGGATGCAGCTATAAATGTCTGGTGTGGAAGAGATTTAAAAAATTCTTTCTAGCTGACTCCAAGACAAGCAAACACACACACACACACACACACACAACACATAAACCAAATATAATCAGGTGGTGAATCAAAGAGTTGAGTCAGATTTTTTTTCTTCCGTCTCCATTGTGGCTTTTGTGGTTAGATATCTGGATATTTTCTTTAAAATTTTAAGCTCCTTTGAATTTTCCCTTCTCTTTTTCTCTCTTTAAGCCAGGAAGTTTCCAGTAAATTTCACCATGTAATCCGGGCAAAGAAGGCACATTCCCTCATTGCAAGTGGACCACTTCACTTCTAGCAGCCCTAATCCCATGAAAATGATCCATTTCTTTTAAGCCTCGCACTCTCAATAATGCTTTTTAAAGAACCTGGGACACTTTGAACATTATAAATAATAAGAATTGGCATGCACCAAGGTTATTTTGGAAAGGGGCAGCGTTGCACACTCCAGGTCCTGAGATTCTCAGCGTCTTGCTTGCCAGTCCTGAAAGTGGAAACTCCGCTAATGTAATAAGCAAAAATATTACAGTCTCTTTCTCTGTCCCTCTTCCATACACACACACACACACACACACACTCCCAATATTGCTTCACAAAGTGCACAGATCCAGTTTTCTGGAGTGACACTGAGAAGCTGCAGAAGCTGTTCTGTTTTGGAGCAAAAGGCAAAGTTCATTTGATCTTCCTCGCAGGCTCTTGCACAGATTGCGGCGAAGACCACAGAAGGTGATCCAGGAAAATCTAAACACTTTCACTTCATCCCACTTTCCAAGGTTGCTGACATGCTCGGATCGTGACTCTCTGCTTCTACCTTCTTTCCAGATGCCCACCCCTGAGCCTCAACAAGGGAACCAAGAAGTCATGGGCTGGACATGTGTGGACGCCGACTGCTGAGCTGGTTTCTCTCAACTTATCCCAAGAAGCATCTTGTCTGAGACCCTGGAACTGTTTTTAAAGTTGGAGAGAGCATCTTAACATTGGCAGGCCGCTTGTTATTAATGTTGTCTATTTTCAATTTACTTTTTCTATCACTGACACATCCTTAAGTGTGAAGACTCGCCTAAGCACAATGTGTTCTCAGAAGCAACCTCCATGCATTTATTGTGCCTTATTCCCAACAAAGTGTGTACATGATACATTGCAAGCAGCCTTTATTGTTCCTGGAAGGACTCAACCGCAATAGTAATCTTGCTGTTTCTCAAGTTGTGTCCACACGGAGGAAAAGAAATGTTCCTGCTCCATTCCCACACTGATCTAAGATGATGCATGGGGTCAAAATCGGTGGAACAAGGGCCTCAAATGGGTAGATCTCCAGGGCAATTCTCCAGAATGAAAGACGTTGGCGGCATGAGCTTTCATGGACTTGAGCCTCCTTTCTCAGATGCATGTTTGGAGTGGAGACTCCAGAGACAGACCTATATAACCCATTTGTGTGTGAGAATGCCCATTCAAATTCAAAACCTTGTGGGTATGGAGATGAGATGACCGGTTCAATGTGAACAATGGCCATTGGGGACAAAGGCAGGAGGAGGCTGTTGCATAAAGTCAAGTAGAGTAGATAACCATATGATGAATGAGAATTGGAACGCAGTGTGGGAAACAGAGAGGGGTATGTGATGAACTGGTTCAGAGCACCCTCATGAGGATGGGGGTCAAATAGTGTTGAAATGTGTGCCAGGAAACCACTATCTCTGTTCAACCCCTTGCTGATGGACTCTAGTCTGTGGATACATTCCAATTCTGCTATTCCTCTTTCCAGTCTTCCTTTGTAGTCTTTTTGTTCAAGGACTGTTGTTCTGAGGTCTGATGGGATGGAATGCCCAGAAAGGATGGAGTGTTCTCCAAGTGGTTTTTGTGCATTTGCATTCACGAATGGCTTATATTGGTCTGTCTCCGGGTTCTCCACTCCAAACGTGCACCTGAGAAAAGTAGGTTCGTCTACAAAAACCCATGCTACCAGCTTCTTTCTTTCATTTAGTCTCAAGGCAGGGGGGGGGGGGGACAAGTGTTGGCAATGGGGCAAGCTGCTGACCTCTTTGCACCCGGACCTTCCAACGCCCTGTCATAGCACTTTCACTTTCAAGTTTGCACGGTTCTAGCACTTCTGGCAAAGTACAAAATCCTTCCCGTGGAAAGACAGGAATGCCCAGTATTCCTGAGAAGATATGCAATAATGGTTTAGGTAGCCAGACCAGACACATCCCTTCCATAATCCCAAATGAAGGAGCATTGCTACCAAGACTTAGGACACATGCTCATGCTTCCTTCCAGTACATGTTCTCCACTACCATTGAGTGGCACAACAACATTCCTGCTTCTCTTGGCAAATCACACACAAAAACACACACACACACACACATCCCCTGTAATCTGCCTCTGACAAAGAAAGAAACCCAATTCCACTCGCATGGCTTGTGGGTCTAAGTTTCTAATGCTGCTGGTGGCGGCGGTGGAGAGCATGTGGTTTAGCTCCAGATGTGTTCTTGCTGGGATGATCTCAGGCAGCTTTTGTGTACAATGCTTTCTGACTGCTGGTGGTTTTTTGAGCTATGAAGCATCTGGCGAGGGAGACGAAGGATAGAAGACAGAGGCCCAAACATTTGGCTAGTTGCAATCCTGTGTGGCTTTGGTTCCCCACAACTCTCCCCTTGCCAAAAAAGACAAAAGACCCAACCATTCATATCTTCGTCTAGGCTCACCTCCCAGCATCAGCTGCATGCCTGGTTCCAAAAAGTAATGGAGACCATCTGCACCACTGAGTTACAGCAGTTTGATCCCACTAGCTCCATATAACAGAATCTTGGGATTTGTAGTTCGGAATGGAGGCCTTCACAATTCTCGTTGCTATTCTTGCGTGGCTTTAAATTGTTCCCAACTTAATGTGATCAAAAGGCAACCCTATCACAAGGTTTTCTTGGCAAGATTTGTTCAGAGGGAGTTTTGCTTTGGCCTTCCTCTGATGCTAGGGCTGCATCTGCACTGCCGGAATAATGCCATTTTGCACCGCTTTAACATGGCTCCGTGCTATGGAATCCTGGGAATTGTAATTTGTTGTGGCACCAGAGCTCTCTGACAGAGGTGGTTAAATGTTCCCCAAAACTACATTTCTTAGGATTCTATGGCATTGAGCCATGGCAGTTAAAGTGGTGTCAACCTGAATTATTTCTGCAGTGCGGATGCAGCCTCGTCCTTCTTTCAGTCCCACCTCCCAAAACCTGGACATTATTTCAAGGGTTCCTCCAGGGTGCAAAGGCTGAGAAAGGCTGTTGTAAACACCTTAACAAGGCACAGCAAACTAAACTCCTGAAGCACTCTATGAGAAACAGATCCCTTTTAAAAAGTAACTTTCCAACCTTTGGCTCCTGCCATTCACAATTAGTGGTTGGAAAGTGGGTACAACCCTCGGAATTAAAAGGCTGATCTTATGTCCTCTCTTTGGAGACGCCTCGTCTCAGCTCTTTCCATGGCCTGCATTTCCAAAAGCCTGATAACACAATTGAAAAAGACCAAATTTCCAATGCATCATTTGTTCCCAGCAAGCTGAAACCAGGAACAACAGAAGCTCGGATTGCTAAAGGGAACCATCCCCCTAATTTAACACCCGGTCCCATAAATCCTAATTCCTAGTTACTGGTTCAGAGAGCCATTTCATTTCATGCTCGGCTGGCACCGCTTCTCTTTGTCTATAATAAAGTTGAAAGGTGCCCATTTTCCAGCCAGTTCACAAGCTGCCAACATTGTCCCAGGCTTGTGTCATCTGCATTTAAAACTAATTTTCTTACTGACAAATAGCTGGGTTTTGTAAAGCACAGAAGAAAAGGGAGAAGGGGGAACCCAACCATAACAAGAAGGGAAATAACCAAGGCCAAAGCTTAAATGGAAAGACCAATGGTGCCTACAGATATCTCCAAAGCTGCTCCGTTCTTCCTTGCCCAAGCAAAAAAACTGGCTCTGAATTGCACCATTTCAGGCTGGGGAGAAGGACTTGCATCTATGTAATATTGCACAAATTAGACACAAAACTAGAAGTAGTGGCATCCCACATGGACCTTCTCCCATACCACACCATCCAGACTATTAATGTTACTCATAAATCATAATCCCTATATATCACTGAATGTGACGGCAAGCGTTGTAACCTCAACAACTTGCAAAATTAAAATGATGCCCTTTAAATTGCAATATCGTCCACAGAGCCTAAGCGTAGTTACACATACAGAGTTTCGTGTGGTTAAAGGGAAAGATTTGGTAAGATGTGACATTATTAAAGAAAATATTTTTAAAAAATTAAATTAAAAATTAAACCATAAAATTAAACCATAACAACTCACTCTTCCATCAGGCTTCAGTCCATTCCCAAGTCTGAGCAAACAGTGCTCTTGCCTCTATTATCATACATGGGAGTATGTGTGGCTTTAATTTTGTTGTTGTTTAATACTGTTTTTAATCTGTGTGTTTTTATTTGCAATCTGTGTATTTTTATTGTAATTTTCTGGCTTTTCGTAATTTCTGGGCTTTTTATCCTAGTCTGGGAGAAAGATGGGATATAAAGTAAGTAGTGGTTGGATGGATGCATGCATGCATCTCACCATCCTGAAAGGCTAAGCTAGAAGACAGACATCTCAGTGTCTTCTTTTTAGCAGCACCTTGACTATGAAATGGCTAGCTCCATCCCATTTGAGCTTGCAGTGAGTAGAATCATAGAATCAAAGAGTTGGAAGAGACCCCCAAGGGTCATCTAGTCCAACCCCCTGCCATGAAGAAATACACCATCAAAGCACCCCTGACAGATGGCCATCCAGTCTCTGTTAGAAAACCTCCAAAGAAGGAGACTCCACCATTCTCCAAGGGAGCGTCTTCCATTGTTGAGCAGCTCTTCCTAATATTTAGGTGGAATCTCTTTTCCTGTAGCATCCATTGCTCCGTGTCCTAATCTCTGTGTCCAAGCTTGCTCCATTCTCAATATGACATCCCTTCAAATATTTAAACAGGGCTATCATATCACCTCTTAACCTTCTCTTCTCCAGGCTAAACATCCCCAGCTTCTTAAGTCTTTCCTCCTCATAGGGCTTGGTGGTTTCCAAATCTTTCACCATTTTGGTCACCCTCCTCTGGTAGATAAAGCAGTCTTCTTTCACATGTCCTTCATTTCTCAAAACCAGGGGTGGCTTTCTCCAGGGGTGGCAATCAGATTTAGGTCATTTGCCTTTCGTTGGACCAGGAGAGTATGTTCTTTACTCTGTGTTATCAAAGACCAGGAGAGGGAAAGGGAATTGCAAATGAAGTCCAATTATACAGAAGCGGAGGGAAGATGCCAATGGATTTCCTGGCCTTTCAGAGCAGGCAACTACAAAGCACTGAATATGCTGCCAATACAATAGATGCACATGTTAACATGGATGCTGCATGACCTTTTGGCTCTTCTAGATGGATGGCGGAGGAAAGGGAAGAGCATTCCTGCATGCGATTAATGATACTGCAAGCAGCTGTCTCTCCCATTCATTGGAACTACCAGATTGTTGGGTCGACTTTAAAAAATCCTGCAGGGTCTCCAATGTCATCGGTTAGTTTTTCAGAGTGATAAAAAGGCACAGTGATTAAGCTACACTTTGGTTCATTAAATTGCATTCATCTTGGAAACTTCTCTCTCTCTCTCTCTCTCTCTCTCTCTCTCTCTCTCTCTCTCTCTCTTTTTAAAATTAATTAATTCCCATTGCTCCTTCTAGCTTATTTGCAAAGTAATGGCCAGTAGTTCCAGTACTTGTTCCTTCCAAAAGTAGAATTGTTAACAGAATGACATAAATTCCTATCAGAAGTAATTAAAATTTCCCTTTAAAAGTAATTGGAAAACATTGTAAAACATCGGAAAACCAGTAAGGTGACTTCCAAGGTATAAGCTGGTAATATTCTCATTTTCCCCCTCCAAAGTAATTAATTGTAGGTAACCATGCTGTTCATTTTCTGTACTCATCTGATTCAAATTCCTTGAATCAAATGGAAGGATCTTCTATCCAAAGGTACCTCCACTTGTACCATGCATTGGTCTCATAGAGGACTTTTTCACACCATCCTGCTGTCTCACCACAATCGTGTTAATTTAAGGAAAAGGAAACATATCAGTTTGGGAAAGTTCATGATCACATTTCTCTGCAAGTGCTAAGATGCCACTTTTGCAGTCTATGGGTCCCCATGCTCTCTTCTACATGGCCTCCATAACCCTTCCTTCCTGCCCCATGCCCTACCCAGTGTGTCTTTCGGGTTTCATTATTTTTATTTTTACTGCAATTGCACAATTATGTGAATGCAATGAAATAAAAAAAGGAAAGGAAAGGACAACAACTTGCTTGGGAATAGCAAGGGGGAAAGAGGGAGATGGGCAGAATCATGCCCATCCACACAATGTAACTGCCTGAGGAGCAGAACTGCGGTGGAAGGTACTTATTGCATGGAAATCCATAATGGAAAAGCAACACAACTGGAAACTATTGATGGGTTTTCCCCATCAATGAAAAGGAGTGCTCCAGGAACAGACGAAATGCAAAACAGTAGCAAGAAAACTCCATGACAGGTTCACCTTAGGGTTGCCATATGTCGGAAACAACTTGAAGGTACACAACACACACAGCAGGACAGACATGATGTTGTGTGATAAGTACCAGACAAAGACACATTTATCCTCTTGAAACTCCACTTCTGCCAGCCTTGTGCAATGAAGGTTAGTGACACAACTTTCTGGCCTTTGGAATCCAGTTCCGTGACCCTAAATTGAATTCAACAGGTTGGTGCTTTGCAAAACTGTCTTTCCAAGCCCTTGAGCTCAGGGGAGGTTAATTTGCAGGGCATTCTGGGAGATGTGGTCCCAAAAAGTAACTTCCCTCCCCAAGCTCTGCCAGAATCAAGCCAATCCTTGCAAGGAATGCATCTATTTGAAAACAGAGAGGCCCCAGATCTACATTTGAAAGAAAGTAAATTAGCAATGGGATGGAGGCAAAGCGGAATAGAAAGTTTCCATATAGATATCTTTTAATAAAGTCCCTTCGTCTGGTTCCAATTGCACAGATGTTTGAAATGTATACAGCCTGGAATGAAATGCTACTAAATCTAAACCGTGTTTACAAACCACTGTTTGGATGCATTCAGCTCCTCATCCCAGTTCCTGTGTTCAATTTGCAGCTCATTTTCCTAACGGTAATCCAGTGTGCCTCCAATAACACTTTTAGGAAGGGAAAAAGAGGTATTGTTCATGTCTAATGTAATTTAGGATTAAACAAGTTCCCACATGAACTGAAACAAAATTCAATTTAGTCTCATTTGCACACACAAAAAAGAGGGGAAAAAGAAAGGTGTTTATTTATTTTTCAGTGGGAACAGTTAAAAATTTTAAGTAACAGACACCCCCCTTCTTTCCAAACTAATCCACTTGTTTGTTAAAAAGATTTTAATCTGAGTTGAAGGATCCATGGCTGCATTTATACTAAATAAGTGCAATCCCTTGTGACTTGGTTTTCTTTCTAAACAGGCAGGGATTTCAGATGCATGCATGCCTTTGCATTGTTTTTAGACGGTATGTTCCTTTTAAAGCCATTGACATATATTAAAATGGCAGTGTTTCTATTTTTATAAGACTGGTTTGAAAAGAACAAAAGACTGCAACTGTTTAAATCCATTGGCAACCCTGACATCCAGGAAAAATAATGCTTTTGCCAGCAACTTGAACCAAAAAAAAAATTATTATATTTATTTTATGGTATTGAAAGTATACAAATAAAAATCCATTCTTGGAAAGAGAAAAGGTGAGCATGCAAAATATGAGAGTGGCCAACAGTAATTACAACAAGGAAGGAAGGAAGGAAGGAAGGAAGGAAGGAAAACAAACCACTATTATATGAGGTAGAAATATTTGGAGAGATTGTAAATTCAGAAGCACAGCCAACATGGTGTACTGGTTTTGAGTATTGGATTAAAATTCTGGAAGACCAGAGTTCAAATGCCAACTCATCCATGGAAACCCAGTGGATGACCTTGAACAAGTCATACTCTCTCAGCTTCAAAGGATGGCAGTGGAAAACCTCTGAAGAAATTTTGCCAATGAGAGCCAGTCTGGTGTAGCTTTTAATGCTGGGCCCAGGCTCCGTGAGACTAAGGGGGGTTGCAGACTGCCAGAAATAGTGAAATTGAGTCCACTTTTAGGGTTAGGGTTAGTGCTAGGGAATCATGGGAATTGTTTTTTTTCTGAGACATTAAGCCTTCTCTGTCAGAGAACTCTGATGCCACAATAAAATACAGTTCCCATGATTCCCTAACCCTAACCCTAACCCTAAAAATGGACTCAATTTGCACTATTTCTGGTAGTCTGAACCCCCCTAAGATTCGAATCCCCACTCAGCCTTGGAAACCCATTGGGTCACTTTGGGCAAGTCCCACTCTTTCGGCCTCATAAAAAGGCCGTGGCAAGCCTTTTCTGAAGAAATCTCGCCAAGAAAACCCAGCGATAGGTTCACCTTAGGGTCACCATAAGTCAGAAAGCCCACAACAAAGATTCAAAAGCAGAGAATAGACACGCAAACAAACCCAAGACTGACGTTGAGGAAATTCACACTATTTCAATATTATCTAGAGATCATGTTTTGGAATTTTGACCTTGTGTGTATAAGGTGGATGCCAAGTCTTCCTGTAATAAAAAGAGCCAGACTTTGAATCAAGGACACTTGAGTTTGAGCTGAAGTCAACTCAAAACAGCATTTGCATTAATTCTTAGACTTCCATTTCTGCATCCTTTCTCCTTTCCAAAGAAACAATGCTTTTCAAGACCTAACCGGCGACTTGTTTACTTGACTATAGTATTCAAATATGATGGAGCAGACCTCAGTCTAGCCTGTTTTAAGAAGCAACCCCATTCCAAAAAATAAAATAAAATAAAATAAAACCCATTCCAGAAATTCAAGGGCTTATCCATCTTTCCTTTCGATGGAGCAAACGCTGGCTTTGGTTTTGTCCAAACAAAGATATTCTCATGAAACTCTTCCAATTCTACTTCCTCCCATTATTATTTTCTATTCTGATTGGGGAGGAAAACATGGAAGAAGAGCCCACCCAGCTTCTTGTCTAACTGACTTTGCAGCAAACTCCGTTTGATGGAGGTGTAACCCAAAAGTATGGCCAAGGCATGGTGGTCCCTGGCTTGCTATAGCCCAAAACACATCGAACCGTGAGAAGGTTCATATCCGACCCAGCCAAAGTCCACTATGATATTACCAATCCATGCAAGCATCAGCATTCCTTAAAGAATAAAAATAAAAATAAAATACAGCGTCTGGATTTCTGAGGGTCCTGAAAAGTTCAACTGTTCTGTAAGTTTATTTGTCCTTGGTCATAAATCAGTATGGCATAGTCAACCTCTGCTGGGATTTTGGAAAGGATTATTCTGCATATGTGTCTAGAAACAACAGGACATACCATTGACAAGTAACGTTCTTGGACCTACATGCTGGGATTGGACTGGTCTTCTTTTTTTTTTTTTTAAAGAATAATATAAATAACCCGTATCCCACACCAATCCCCAGCTCACCCACTGGGTGACCTTGGGAAAGTCACACGCTCTCAGCCTCAGGGGAAGGCAATGGCAAACCTCCTCTGAACAGGTCATGCCAAGAAAACTCTTTGAAAGGTTCATCTTAGGGTTGCCATAAATTGGAAATGACTTGAAGGCACAAAACAAATTGACCAAGGGAATGAGAAGACCCTAAATCATAGGGTTGTCTTGGGCAGATTTGTTCAGAGGAGGTTTGCCATTGCCTTCACTTGAAGCCGAGAGAGTGTGATTTGTCCAAGGTCACCCAGTGGGTTTCCATGGCTGAGCTGGGAATTGAACCCTGGTCTCCAGAATTCCTAGTCCAACACTCACACCACTATGCCATGCTGGCTCTTGCTGGCCATATAGCAAAATACTATAGCAAAGTACAATAACATCCAAAATCCACAAAACAGTGATACCTTTATTGGGCCGACCAGGATGCACAATACACATACTGCACATATGCTGATGTTCTGCCCTTTGGTGGAAAGGGCATTATAAAGAAACAGTTGTTGTGGTTGTTTTCATGGTGTTTGTTAGTTGGAAGGTATATATTCCTTGCCTAAAACCTTGCAAAATTAATGGGGTCCCTGCAAGTCAACAGATTTCATTCATTTCAAGGATTTATATCCCATCTTTCTCCCACAATGGGAATCAAGGTGGGTTACAATAATTTAAAGTGCTAACTTAACTAACTAGAATTTGAAGAACTAACACATGACTTGAAGGCACATGTTTCTCCTTCTCCTTACAGTGGTTCCCAAACGTTGGCCCTCCAGATGTTCTGGACTTCAACTCCCAGAAGCCCCAGCCAGCTTGCCCAACTGTCGGGGATTCTGGGAGCTGAAGTCCAAAACATCTGGTGGACAAAGTTTGGGAATTACTGCTTTAGAAGACTGATGCAATGGTCCATGCAAAACCTCCTCATCCATGTATCCATTGGTGTGTTTTAGCTCAATGGGAGAGAGAAAACGCATGCACCAGTTATCCATGGCACCAAAACGCAAAGAGCAAACTCCAGAGCAAAGCAGCCAAGATTTCCCACATCTTTGTGTTGGAGATGATTATCTTCCACTTCGGATAACTGGCTCTCCTCAAAGGCATTTCTGTCTAGAGAGCCAAATCCTGCTATCTTGCCACTTCTATCCGCTTGCAGCCCGTTGTTTCAGCATTTGTCTTGGTGTAACAGCCTTGAGACCAGAAAATTATAAAACTGGATATGAGCCGGATTACAACTTCTTGCTGGAGGACACAGGCGAACCAAAATCCAAGCATTGAAAACATGTTGTGGGTTTGGGAAAACAAAAGATTTCCGTTGCATTTTGGCCAAGCAGTCCAAAGTCTCCGATGCTTATTTGAACCTTAACCAAACGGTCTTGGGTCAGGCTCAAGCTCAATGCAAAGAGTTTCATGCCGGAGGCGACCGAATGGCAAGAGGGAGGAAACACTGCGAAAAACAGGTGTCTCCTCTGGGCTGTCCTCAGCTGACATTTTGCATCCGCATAAAAATTAAGAGCAAATAATATAAAAATATTTGTCCGAATGTGTAAGCTTCCTTCCACGCTCTGAACTAAGGCCCTCCGCATTCAACAGCCCAAATGAATCCAATGAATGTACTCCTTTTACATTTTTCTCTCCCCCCCCCCCATAAAAATAAATAAAGATGGCTCAATGGCATGTGTACATTATTAGATATTTTGTGAGTTTGGAGTGGTTTATTTTGCTTTATTAGGAGAAGCAACACGAGACGTACAAAAGGTCGGGAAGAGGGGAAAGATGGTCCATGAGGAGATCATCTTTACTGAGATGTTGCAAGTGAAAATGGGGACATACTTGTTACACCCCAGATCTTATAACAGGGCTCACATTCCTTCCCACACATTGAATATTGCAAAATGTTTTACGCTCCTTTCTGTATGTTTGGCTTGCAATTCCGTCTGTTGGATCGATTTAAAAGGAGAGAGACACACTATGTCACTGGAAAAGAGCATACGCTTGTAATTCAAACTATACAGATTTTGGAAAACACAATAATCCACAATGTTAGGCACAGGCTGGGGTCGCACCTTTTTTGATGCACGGTTGCTCAACACAACTCCAGGCCTTTCAGAAAGGAAGTTGCAAGCTGTAACGTCTTGTGTGCTTCTGAGAAAATGGGCCCCAACCAATTGGTTTGGTTTTATGCAACAGAATCAGATCATCCCCATTTCAGTGCAAATAGGGAAAGGATGCTTATAATTTAAAGACCAGACATCTCTTTGTAGTACAGAAATGCGTGCAGAATAATCTCTTGGTGCATTTGGGGATGTGCAAATACCAGGAGAAAACTGTGCCAAAATCTCACTACTGAGTTATTCTTATCGGTAATGTTTCTTGCAGAAATAATGCACTTTCACACCTCTTTAACTTCCACGGTCCCATGCTATGGAATTCTGGGATTTGACAGGGAAGGCTAAACATCTCACGAAACTACACATCCCCCAGTTCCACAGCATGGGGCCACGTGAGCGATAATGGGAGCTGTAGTTCAAAATGACGGGAGTGCTACTGATATTCATATACACACCACATGTTAAAGTTTGCAACGGCATGGCTGTTTTACTGCTAAATGTGATGCATCTCACTCTGGACTTTATTCTCTATGCCAGAACCCCTGCCTCATTGCTACACAACACACATACACACACACACACACATCCTATGCAGCTTGTGTTTGCACCCTCCTTCCCTTCCCAAAGCTCAGCTGGGGTTGGACAGCCCAACATGCATGCATGTGCTGTTCTGTTCTTGACCCACAACATTCCAACATAATCAGCCAGAACCGCTTTTTGGCTCCATTATAATAAAATATTATTATTATTTTTTAAAAAAATATATCCTTGCATGTCAATAAAGACATGCCATGAAAGCTTGCGCTTGTCCTTAAGCGGCCCATAGATGTCATGTTCACTTCCAAGATTGCAAAGACAGAGTCCTGGGCCGCATTCCCCATCCACCGGAAGATTCATATCTCCCTGGCCGCCGCTTGAAAGCGATTACCACAGACTTGTTATTCCACCCTGTGTATATATCATGAGGATGTCTCCAACATCTGCTTGCATTTAACAGCAGAGGGGCTTAGCATATGGAGAGGGAGAGGGGAAGGGGAAGAACAGAGGCCCACAGAATCAGACATTTCACATGACTCTCATTCCTCCAAGCCCAAAGGCAAGAACCGATAGCCATCGGCCATGCCCAACCGATGATGGAAGTCACGGGACGATCGCTGTCACTTGCTGAGATGCCATTTCTCCACCGCATGCGGATCAGCGCCTGGGACATCTTGCCACAGCCAAATCCAAAGTCTCACATTGGACTTTGCGGTAGCTACCCACAAACCGAAATACGAGTCCAAGACAAGCTGTAATATTCAGCTAGGAATACAAGGAAGCCCCCTTGGTGCATTTTCTTCACCATAGTTTGAGGAGTGAAGGATTGGCAAGCTGTGACAGGGAAGGAATAGTCGGCTAGCTCAGAAAGCATGGGTGCAACTTCAGTCTTTTGCTCTGCAAAATGGGCACAAGGGCTCATGCCAGGAGCTCCAGAAGTTCATCCTTCAAGATGCCCACCATCTTTCTCCTTCCACTGATCGTCTATGGCAGTTCTTGTAGCGATAGGTGCTTTGAAACTGACAAAGCATTGGAATGAAATCGCCATGGAGAGGATCACAAAAGCACAGTTATGAAAAGTAAAACTACTTGCAAAATGTCAAATTATCAAACAACACTTCTCTGATTCTTAAGACGCTTGGACAGAATTGTTTGGGGCCCAAAATTCCAACCGCTAACACCTGGCAGGCTATAAGACCGACAATAAGAAATCATATTTGTATTTATTATTAAAACTTATCATTAAATCATGTTCCATTTCTGCTTTGCTGAGTTTGGTCATTTCCTGAACAGAACTCCCCTGCTTTTTTTGCAAAGCTCGGCACACAGAGACTCCATTGCCGTGACATGACAAAAAGTAAATCCAAAACCAGAGATCGTTTTTTTCACTATTATTCTGAAAGCAGGATTTGGACCAAAAGGAGCAAAGCTGCAGAGAAAGGAGGTTGGCGCTCTTGAAAACTTCAACCAAGTCTGTTAACTGCCTTCCTAACCTATGGATCTGATTAACTGATTAGACCCTAATTTGTCAGACATGCTTTGCAATGATCCCCCAGCTTTGCGAGGCATGTTAATTCTCCTTCCCACAAATATTTCTCCTGCTGAAAGCTTTCGGAGTGGACGCTGGAGGAGAAACACAGGCTGCATCCGTACTGCAGAAATGTTCCGGGTTGACACCACTTTAACTGCCATGGCTCAATGCTATGGAATTCTGGGAACTGTAGTTTGTTGCAGCACCAGAGTGGAGTATATTATGCATGCCTTCAAGTCCTTTTCCAACTTATGGCGACCCAAAGCTGGTGAACCTATCCTGGAGTTTTCCTGGAAATATTTGTTCAGAGGAGGCTTGCCACTGCCTTCCTCGGAGGCTGAGAGTGTGTGACTTGCCTAAGGTCACCCAGTGGGTCTCCTAGCTGAGCAGAGAATCGAACCCTGGTCTCCAGAATCATAGTCCAACACTCAAAACCACTACAACACAGTTGGACAATTTACCTCCCCCTTTATTTGGATAGCTAAACTCTCTAAGTCATGTTGGACTATGACTCTAGAGACCAGGGTTTGAAACCTGCCTCATCCATGGAAATGGCCTGGGTGTCCTTGGGCAAGTCACACTCTCTCAGCCTCAAAGGATGGATACTGCAAACCCTCTCTAAAGAAAACTGCCAAGGAAATCCCATGAAAGGTTCACCACCTTACGGTCGCCATAAGTCAGAAATGACTTGAAGGCACACAACAACAACAATAGATATAGATATGGCAAGTCATACTCTCTCAACCTTAGAGGATGGCCATGGCAACCCCCCCTCTGAAGAAACTTTCCAAGAAAAGCCCATGATGGCTTCACCACCTTAGGGTCGCCATAAATCGGAAATGACTTGAAGGCATGCAGCAGCAACAACAACAACAACAACAACAAGAGGCCTTTCCAAAGTCTTTTCTCCGAGGTCCAGTGTGCCATTCCCAAGCAAATATATTTATTAATACGGGTTCAAAAAGAGTCAGGAACAAGCAGCAAGGGTCATGCAGCATCACATAAACATTGGTGATGCAAGGAACCCATCAGCTTCTGGGGCAGCCAAAAGTGCTCCGTTGTGTCCCAGGGCATTGCGGTCTTTGCTCAGTGATGTGATGCAGTTGTGGTGTGAACCCAATCCAAGAGGGATTCCACCAGAGCTGAGAAAGTATTGCAAGCATGTCAGAAATGCAGAATCTTTCACAATGCATGGAAAGGAAGCAACAAGGGAGGTTTTCTCCTTTTGCACAAGTCCAGCATGTGGCGACAGAAAACAGCTGGAGCATGAGAAGTCCAAGGAGTCACAACAAGTCCCTCCTCAAAAGGAAAGCCATAAAGCAACCTGGACTCTCAGCAAGAAGACAATAAATAGGGTTTTGCAGTGGCTGGTTATGCTCTTTCTCCCCTTATCACTTATTCTGTGTTTGCACTGAAATAAAAATGTAATATCACTCCGACTTTGCTCCTGCCCTTCCTTCAAAAGCTCACCAGACGGTGGTTTCCTTATCCAAACTCAACAAATAGGCCAAGGGCATAAGATTCTGTCTTGCAACAGTTACTGGGAGCAGAACGTATTTAGTCATTAAAGGTATATATTAACACAGGTAGGGGGTTCTGGGCATTGTAGTCCAAAAAGGAAGCTTCTCCGAAGCTTGGAACAGTTACTGGAGTAAAAATATATATTAACACAGGCAGAGGATTCTGGGCATTGTAGTCCAAAAGGTAAGCTTCTCCCAAGTTTGGAACAGTTACCAGGTATAAGTGTACATATTATCACAGGTAGGGGGGTTCTGGGCATTGTAGTCCAAAAGGTAAGCTTCTTCCAAGCTTGGAACAGTTACTAGGAGTAGAGTTTATTTAGTCATTAAAAATCTATATTAATACAGGTAGGGAATTCTGGGCATTGCTGTCCAAAAAGTAAGCTTCTCCCAAGCTTGGAACAGTTACTGGGAGCAGAATTTATGCAGAAGTTGGAAAATATATATTAAGACAGGTAGGGGGTTCTGGGCATTGTAGTCCAAAGGGTATGATTCTCCCAAGCTTGGAAAAGTTACTAGGAGCAGAACTTATTTAGTCATGAAAAGTATATATTAACACAGGTAGGGGATTCTGGGCATTGTAGTCCAAAAGGTAAGCTTCTCCCAAACTAGGAAAAATTACTGAAAATTACTGGATATATCCGCCTTGCTAGCAGATAATATAATTTTCTAGCAGAAATAATTAGCTAGCTAATAATTGCAAATAGCATTTGCTAGGCCAGCTTGTCTAGCAGAACTGAGGATGGGCAGTTGTGATATATCTTTTCCAAAGACTGCAAATGTGCCATTAGTAACTAATTATTTCCAAAAAGCCAAATAACAAACCATTCAGAGAATGACGGATGAGAAGGAAGGGATACTTTGCTTGAAGAATACCAAGCACTCGAAAAGAAGAAACTGGGAGGAATTTAGGATACTATAAAAAGCATCTGGATCGTCTATGATTTGGGCTGCATGGTGAATAGCTCCTCCACAAAGAGGGCAATTTAAAGTATCAGATGTTCATATTCATTTGCAAGCATCAAGAAAGATGACCTTTCCTTTGCAAAGAATTTCCTGGAAGGAAGGGGAGAGTGGGCTTTGACTGAACCAAATCTCCGAGCAATTACCCTTTTTAGCTGGTTCCTCCATCAAGGTTGGGCATTCACTGGCGATACTGTTTCATCGTCATTTGCAAAATAGCCGGGGATCATTGATCGGCCCAAAGGCAATTGCATTAAATCACAGGCCGCCCCGCTTTTCAGTTTTATTCTTCCCTTTATTCCATGGGCTCCATTAAGAGGATTATTTGGGATAATGAGCTCAGTGGCCGTCTCATTTTTGAGAACGGGAGATTAAACACGTGGAGCATTAGCAACGCAATTTCGTCATTTCGTCTCCTTCCTCGCTGCATTGAGTTTTCATTCAACACACTCCAAAGAGCAAGCTTTGCATAGTGGTTTGAGGGTTGGACTATGACTCTGAAGAGCGGGGTTCAATTCTTGGCTTGGCCATGAAACCCATTGGGTGACCTTGGGCATGTCACACTCTCTCAGCTTCAGAGAAAGGCAATGGCAAACCTCCTCTGAACAAATCTTGCCAAGAAAACCTCAGGACAGGTCCACCTTAGGGTTGCCATAAGTCAAAAATGACTTACAGGCTACAAGAACAACAAGAATTGAAAGCAACTTAAAGGTATACCCATTGAAAACCAGCAATAAGGACAATGCACAACCCATTATTCAAAGCCCTTTCTCCATAAGCAGTCAGTTCCCAAAGGTCTGATGAAACTCAAGCATCTTCCCTGGCTTCCAGGAGAAAACTATGCATGGAGCCAGTCTAGTCTTTCTAGGGAGAGAGTGGCAGAATCCAGGGCCAACACCAAAAAGGCCCTGCTCCATGTTCCTATCAGTTGCATCTGTGGGGATGATGGGACATGGAGAAAGATATCTCCTGAACATCTCAAATCCTGGACAGTCTCCTGTCTTCCAGATAACCTGGACTCCAGCTGTTTCTGTATTAATAACCATCACCTGCTTTTATTTAGATGCAAAGTTTGAAGAAAAAAAAGTCTTCTTTTTCCACTCTCCATTCAACCGCAAAAACATTTTTATTTTATTTTATAAAGAACTGCAGCTTGCAGAGCCAGCTCCACATGCTGGATGTCTCAGAGCAGCCCTTCTGTTACAGATAAATGGCAAGGACTTATCCAGATTCATCCCTTTCGCCGATTGTATCCAAGGACCACTATGAGCCAAGACTTTAAATGGCACATCCAGGCTGCAACGGCCCAAACCTTTGGCAAACCCAAAAGAAATCTGCAGCCAAGGCAAGTCAATTTGGCCCTTGGGAAATCAAGGCACATTCTTATATAAAGCAAAGTGCCCATTCGAGCGCAACTCTCAAAACTGGGGATGGAGGGAAGACAAAGCTCTGGCGGAGGAAAGAGCAGGCAGAGCTATTCCGTTTCTTGGCAAAGGACAGGCCTTGCTCTTGTGAGAAAGGAAACAGAGATTGGCAAGCTGGTAATAACAATAGATTGGCTTCCGTTGCCTAACAGATAAGGAGGAAATTGGAAGAGAGGAGGACTTTGCACGCAAAACGATAATGTGTTGAGTCTATTAAGGCTTCCCATCCCAAACTCCCATCAGAAAGGCTAGTGCTTCATTTTTCTTAGAGGTCATGGAATCCTATCATAGAATCGTGGAATCTGAGAGTTGGAAGGGACCCCCAAGGGCCATCTATTCCAACCTCCTGCCATGCAAGAAGACAAAGCCCTCCTGAAAGATGCCCATCCAAGACCTCCAAAGGAGACACCATCATCCTCCAAAGCAGCCTCTTCCACCATCATCATCAGCTCTTACTGTCAGGAAGATCTTCCTAATCTCTTTTCTTGCAATGTGAAGTGAATCCATTGGTTCACGCTCTGCATAAACACACACACTTCAAAATACAAATATCTAAAATCACAGATCATTAATAGCTAAAATAATAAATTACAGATGGATAAATTATGACGGGAGAGCTAGTGTGACGTAGTGGTTTGAGTGTTGAACTAGGACTCTGGAGACCAGGGTTTAAATCCTGGCTCAGCCATGGAAACCCACCAGGAGACCTTGGACAAGTCACACTCTCTCAGCTTCAGAGAATGGCAATGGCAACCACCGTCTGACAAAATCCTGCCAAGAAAACCCCTTGCTAGGTTTGCCTTAGGGTCGCCATAAGCTGGAAACGACTTAAAGGCACACAAGAAGAAATTATAATAAAAGCAAGTCAAATAAGCAGTAATAAGTGACCATTTTTAGTTTTCTATAAGAGTTCAGCAAAGAAATCTTTTGGAGACAGTCTGGACTACCATCAACCCATATCTTTACTTCTCTTGGATTTTCTCATAGAAGTCTGAGATTTTGGAAGATCTCTATAAGAAATCATGTGTTTGCGGTGCTTTCTCCATCATGCAATCCCTTCTGTATCCTTTCAAACAATCCTTTCTCCATCATGCAGTCTTTTTGCCTGGAGGTAAGACTGCAAGTTTTGGTGAGAATTCTTACCCTTGCAAGAACACTTTTTTGCAGAAAATTGCAATTGCAAAATTGCAAAACTTTCCATTCATCCAGTGCAACGAATACACATCTAAGGCATACGGCCTGTTGCAGAAGCAGTAAATCAGGTAACTTTGCAACAAATGATGACTTTGTTTCAAAGTTCCTGTTTCCAAAATCTTTAGATTTGTGAAACTAGCCATGCTTTGGCATTTACAAGGGGCAAAGATGGAGACACTCGATTGCAAAGGGGCAGCGGGGTATGTCAGGGGGGAGGAAATCTTTGCGATCGAGGAATAAAATTAAACCGAGAATTTTATTTTTTTTGAAACTTTGACATCACTCTCATCGGCTTTGCCATCTGTCCTTGAGCGCCAAGCAATAGCAAAATGCTATTTAGAATAAGAACAAATATTTAAAACACAATATAAATATTGTTGACACAGCCTGCGATATCTCACTCACTGGGGCAAATGCGTTTCATTAATCATCTTATGTTCTTTCAAATGTGATATCGTATCAGGGGATCGCCCGCCTGCCCCCCACCGCTCAACCCATCGGACATCTCAGAGCTCTGGTTATGCCACTAAAATATGGATTAAGCAATATTAATATTTAATCGACAGGCACAAAAAGCATGTACCCAGGTGTTGGACTCTTGCTGCAATTTGTTGGAAATGCACTCTTTGATCCAAAACATTTGCTCCCTAAAAGAAGCTAAAGCACCCTGAAGGAGGAAGGTTTGGGCACAGCTCAATGGAAGAGCAGGTGCAATGCATAGTCCAGGTCTGAAGCCTGGGGATGTCCAGATATTAAAATGACTACAAAATAGCATACAAAATATGCTCAAAAACATATCTCGATCCTTGAGTTCTGTTGCCAAATGAAGAAACAGCTCAGCAAGTGTGTTAGATGGACCCATAGGCTTGAATCCTCTTGGTTAGTCTAAATTAGGAGAGCCAGCGTGGTGTTGTGGTTTGAGCTTAGGACTGTGACTCTAGAGACCAGGGTTCGAATCCCCTCATGGCCATAGAAACTCAGAGTGACCTTGGGCAGGTCACATTATCTCAGGCTCAGACAAAGGCAAATCTTGCCAAGACAACCTTGTGATATTGTCACCATAAGTTAGAAATGACTTGAAGGCACACAACAAAGTTTAAACCAGAGTAGACCCATTGAATCAATGGTTGGCTAGTCATCACCTAGGTAAATCCATTAAATGAATGGCTCTAATCTAGTTTGGGCAAACAATAGTAATTGGGCCACTGTTTGGTTTTGTATGACACCATACCAAAGTCAGGATCATCCATGCCATTGTATTTCCAATTTCTATGTATGGTTACGAAAGCAGGACAGTGAAGAAAACTGATGTCAGGTGAAATCCACTCATCTGAAATGTGTTGTTGGAGGAGAGTTCAGCAGATACCAAGGACTGCCAAAAAGACAAATCAATGGCTCCCAGAGCAAATCAGGCTTATAAATCAGACTTGGAAACACATAGCGCATGCACTCACACACATTCAGAAGAACAGGCAAGGAATAGTTCCAAAATTTCTGAACAAATCCAGAATTTGCAGCTAGAAGAGAGAGAGAAAAATATATAGGATTTCCAATTATTTTTTAGATCCCCCTTCCCTATATCTGGGTTGCAACTGCATGCATTTGTAACGCGGTTCACAAAAGCAGGATCTATTTTTGCTAAGCCTTCCACCCCTTCGCTTTTGTGATATAAAATAATTTATTTCCTTGAGAAAGGAGATTGTGCAATTCAAACCATCAAAACATTGTGATAATGATTATAAACTGTTAGGCCGCAAATCACCAGCAACCCCTTGTTAAAATAAACACGGGAAACAATCATACCATTAAGCCCCTGCCTGTTTTTAATATTTACCTCGTGCCGGTGCTCCTTTTTCTGGCTTGGAGAAGTAGAGTTGCCCCCACTTTGATGGAATCCCTGGTGCTTGACTCTCCAGATGTTTTGGACGCCAACTCACATCTGCCTAAACTGATGTGAGGGATGATGGGTTTTGAAGTCCCAAACATCTGGAGAGCGCAACATTGGAGAGGAATGGTTTACATCCATGGTATCTACAACTGTGGCCCAAAACAGGGACATAGGTATCATTGAAGATGGAAAGAGATGCTTCCACTGGCCTCCAGCCTATGAGAGTTTCTTCTCCTGCCCACCTGCTAAAAAGGGTATCTACATCTGCCATGTCTATTTATCCTTCTAGTCATTGGGCTTAACCTAGACCAATGATTCCCAAACTTGGTTACTCCAAATGTTTTGGATTTCAGCTCCCAGAATACCTGACTGCTTGGCCCAGCATGGTGGGGCATCTGGGAGTTGAAGTCCAAAACACCTGGAGAACAAAGTTTAGGAATCACTGACCTAGACTCATGAAAACCACTGTCTGGAGGAATAGAGATAATCATAAATTTGACAACAGCTGCTGAGTTGGACTTTACAGAATGGGCCCACCATGTCTTTCTCACTGGCTTCCTGGCCACAGCTAGATATCCAGCAGAACCTACATGAACCTATGCTCTAGATTTCCCGGTGCAAAGACTGCCACGTAACATGTGCTTTAATCCAGTTCATAGAGTTGGAAGAGGCCTCATGGGCTATGGAGTCCAATCCCTTGGAAGTTTGCCATTGCCTTCCCCAAAGGTTGAGGGTGACTTGCCTAAGGTCACCCAGGGGTTTCCATAGTTTAGTGCAGATTTGAATTCTGGTCTCCAAGAGTCCTATTCCAACAATCAAACCACTACACTACACCATGCTGGCTCTAATATAGATAGACAGACATATCTCACATAAGGTTTTCTTGGCATGATTTTTTCCATAAGGGTTTGCCACTGCCTTCCACTGAGGCTAACAGATCGTGACTTGCCCAAGGCCACCCAGTGGGTTCCCATGGTCGAACTGGGATTCAAACCCTGGTCTCCCAGTGCCCTAGTCCAATGCTCAAACTATTACACCGCACTGGCCCTCATATCTCTTAAATTCTGTCCCATCCAATTTGATAAAGAGTTCTGCAGAACTCAAAAGTGTGGCTACTTGTGTGAGATTTTTCATGGTCTTAACAAAGGCATTTCCAACATCTTTGGCTTTTTTATGTGTTATGGATCAGGGTGGGGAACAATGAATAGTGTTCAATACTGCCGAAATGCAAAAGGTGAACCGCTTGAGGTTGGGCTGAAGTTGTGGTTACAGCCACAGCCAAATCTGCAAAACAGTGATCCATCACAACAAGACTGCAAGCAGGTTGTGTGCTAAATGTCAAATTGAACCCAGTAAATACCACCCGGCAACAGGATTTCCACTTGCTGCCATCGGAGCAGATGATGGAGAATGGCATCTTTATTTAACAGCCGAAAGGCGACTCGGTGGTGGAAAGGGGACCCATCAACATTCATAAAGCTTTGACCTTCCCGTCTCCATGACTCATGAGTTATAGCTTTTCTCTGACCATTTCCACCCATTCCTTCACTGGGATATAAACTTAAGCAATGATTTATTTGCATCCAGCAAGGAAAAACAAATGGGATGCTTTACATATTTATATCGTAAGATAAACTGATGCTGGAGCTGATCAAAGCGCCCGAGCGGAAGATCTGGAGGCGATTACAAGGGCTATTTGCTAAGCAGAGGTTGCGTCGCACATGGAGCAGGCACATCGGCTGGCTTGCTGAGCACGTCTTTGTGGATTTGGTAGGAAGGACAGAGAGATGGCAAGGATCAGATTTGATGTCGGGGCAAAGGGAAAAACTAGAGACTTTTCCACTTCAGTCTTTTGGGAACCCAAGGGCTTCAACTAAGCTAAGGGAAGGTTCTTGGGCAAAGAAACATTGTGCAAAACAGATACTATTGAGTAGCAGTTCAAAGGGTCTCAGAAGCTTTTGGAGTGGTGCTGGCAGGCCCTCAATTGTCTAAAAAATAGCCCTGGGGTTACATGTGCTCATGGACCATGCTTCATCCAGCCCTACTCTAGCAAAGTTTTGCATGCTTTCACTCCAAGGGTCTCTCTTTACCCTTCTTTCTGAGGTTCCTCATCTAGGCAATTCATGCAGAAGAAGACTTTTTCCACTGCTTGCAACCTGACCCTTTTAAACCTAAAGATGCCAGAGAATGAAAGAAGACTGTTTCTGCACAGATATACAGGCTGAGCCTCCCTTATCCGAAATGCTTGTTTGGGATTTTGTATTTTTTCTTGTGCATATACATCATGAGAGACCTTGGAGGTGGGACCCAAGTCTAAACACAAAAATGAATTAAGTTTCATATACACCTTATGCACAAAGCCTGTAGTTATTTTTATACACAATATTTTTAAATAATTTTGTGCATGAAAAAAAAAAGTCTGTGTATACTGAACCATCAGGATGCAAAAGGGTCACTCTCTCACCCACCAGACAATTTTAGATTTTGGAACATTTTGGATTTCAGAATTCCAGATAAGGGAGACTCAACCTGTACTACTTTCTGTAAAGAAAATGCCGCCTCCTGTGCAGAAAATCTTGGGGGAATGACGGGATATAAATCCACAAATAATAAACAAATAAATCTGCAAATTTGGCATGGACTAAGCCCCATAAATCCCATAAATAAATAATAAACAAAGAAACAAATAAATTTGCATACGTGGCACAGACTAAGCCCCAAGTTGCCAAGATTCTTATCAGTCTAGGATTTTCCTTGTCCATATTTCATGACTCAAGAAACGTATTTTTGATCATTTTTGGAATATTTTCATGTATCCCATCCCTGCTGTCCAGCCTCAAAGCAGACAGGATCTTGTCAATGAAAGGTGGCCCCCTCCAACTTGCATCCATCCTCTTGTGTTCCAGGTTCCTCTGGATTTTTCTTGAAGGGGCTGTTAAATGAGATTGAACGAGACAGGTTCCAAGACTTCTGCAAAAGGAATTTGCACCTGCAGCATCCCTGAGCACCGAGATCAAATATCCAGACAACGGCAGCCATCTGGCAAAGGTAGCCTTTCTTTGGAGGAAAGCCTGGCTGGGAAGGAACTCCACTCCTGCGGGGAGTGCAAAAGAAGGTGCATGGATGCTCCAAAACGCTATTTTACACTATTTTAAAAAATCCACATCACACACACATATCCAAGGAAGCAACAGAAGCTCATGAAACAGGTGCCAGACTCAGGGATGGAGAGCAGGCGCCTCTGTTTTAGCCATAAAATGTGAGCCTCAATTGCTGGATGGGCTTGTTTTGGGTTTTTTAATGGGGTAAAGGAGACTTCAGCTCCAGCTGCAAACATCTGTAACCTCTGCATTAGTGAATCCACCACACCTACAATTCAGACGTTCTGGTTTCTGGTATTGGAGACACTGTGCAATGTGGTGTAGTGGTTTGAGTGTTGGACTTGGACTCTGGGAGACCAGGGTTCAAATCCACACAGAGACATGGAACCACAGGGTGGCCTAGGGCAACTCACACTCTCTCAGCCTAAACAGGAAGGGAAGGCAATCACAAAGTTTGCGGTTGTGTGCCTGCAAGCCATTTCCAACTTATAGTGACCCTAGTGGTTTGAATGTTGGACAAATGGAATTTCCTCTTAAGGATCCAGGACCTAATGGTTTGAGTGTTGGACTATGACTCTGGAGACCAGGGTTTGAATCCCAACTCAGCCTTCGGAACCCATTGGATGACCTTGGGCAAGTCACACTTTCTTAGCCTCAGAGGATGCAAACCTTGCCAAGGAAACACCAAGATAGGGCTGCCATACGCTATGAATGACTTGAAGACACACAGCAACAACAACAAAAGGTGACTCTATCACGTATTTTCTTGGCAAAAATTTTTCTGAGGGGGTTTGCCTTTGCCTTCTTCTGAGGCTGAGAGAGTGCAACTTGTACAAGATCATCCAGTGGGTCTCCATCAGTCAGAAACAACTCTGGGAGGAACCTGTTGCAGCCGATAAAGACCAGGCTTTCACAGACCTCCCAGAGGGCCTTCTCCGCGACCGCTCCCAGGCTTTGGAATGGCCTGCCGGACGAGATCCGTCTTATTACTACTCTTACTGCCTTTAAAAAGGCAGTAAAGACGGATCTCTTTCGGCAGGCCTTCCTGGAATAACTGCCCGGCTCGGTGAAGACTTAATGCTGAAACTGTTGTCAGCTGGAATCTTTTTAGCAGGTGATCCTCAAACATCACTATCCAACTAGCTACCTGGCTGGATAGATTTAATTGTTTGTATTTTATCTCGGCTTTATTTTTAACTTGTTAATGGTTTAATTTTGTTTTAAGGGGTAGGTGGGTGGGTGGGAGGTGGGGGGGCAGGAATTGTTTTACCTATTGTATTTTTAAATTGATGTACGCCGCCCCGATTGCCGAGCAGAGGGGCGGGTTATAAATAAAACTTATTATTATTATTATTATTAACTGGAAAGCACATAACAACAGATGAACCAAGGATCTCAATACCTGGCAGCTTCCTCCATTCCTCCATAAGATAGATAAGCAACTATTTTCTTCTTCATAGTTTGCACCTAATGCTTTTGCTAATGGTATTTCTCTATGCCTTTTATGCCCTCCAGATGTAGTGGACTTACTCTTGGTGAACCCCTTGAGATGACCTCTCACAATCCGTGACCTGTGTCCCCTAGACCAAGGTCACCCAGTGGGTTTCATGACCAAGCCAGGATTCGAACCCTGGTCCCCATAGTCATAGTCCAACACCCAAACCACTACACCACACTGGTTGTCTTGCTTGAGAATAGTGAGAGTTAATTTTATGTCTGGATGATTTCAATGTGTCCTATGTTTATGTGTTTTGACCTATGGGTTTAAATTGTGTTTATGTGTTTTAATCTATGTTGTATCCCACCCTGAGCCTTGGGAATAATCGGGAAAGAAATGACATTTATTCTTAGATGATGAGGATGAGGATGAGGATTATTATTATTAAAAGGGGATGCAACAAAGTCGTAAATAGTAGCAGCAGGAGGGAAGATGGGTTAATAATGGACATGTTTTCAACCGAGATTTGAGCAAAGATGGAGAGATAATGGGAGAAGCTCTTCCAGATGGCAGGAGAAGAAGCAATGGAGAGGCTGCCTTCTGCCAAACAGATGGTCACCTGCTGTTGGGACCAGAGCGGGAGCTGTGGCCAAAGCGTGGCCAAAGTGGACACAGAAAAGTCAATGCAAACCAGAGCTTAGAGCCTAGCTTGTGATGCTAAGATGCTCATTCGCAGAGGGATGCCAAAGTAACATGAATCGGGACTGAGATGCCATAGGACTGTCTATGGCTGCATCTGCATTGCAGAAATAATCCAGGTCGACATCACTTTTAACTGCAGTAGTTCAATGCTATGGGATTCTGGGAATTGTAGTTTTGTGAGACATTATTTCTGCAGTGCGGATGCAGCCAAAGTCTCTCTCCAGCTTGCATTTTCCTTCTGAATGCCAGAACCTCTTCTTGCTACGGAGGGGAAAGAAGCTGTCATTGACTGCTAGGGGGGCTCATCATCCCCACACAGGTGGCTTCCCCATCCCATCTTCCTGAGGCATTCGCCTCGCTCCTTCCAAGGAGAAGCCTCCTCTCTTTGGGGACCCATTGAGAGGAGAGGAAAAACAGCCCAGAGAGGCAAACAAAGGCCATCTGGATCCTTCCAGAAGAGGCCGGCCACTCTGTTGAAAGCAACAGGTGGGGAACTTGCGTGCGGAGCCCTGGCAACTCCAAAAGGCCTCCAGGGACCCCTTGGAAAGAAGAGAGCCAAGGAAACCTTACCCTCCCTGCTTTGCTCTCAGGTTTGGAAGAGCAAAAGGAGGCTGATGCAAAAGGCAAGGGAGGAAGAAAAGTCTTGCTCGCTTGCCAGCCACGGTGTCAAAAATCTCAAGGTTGCTTTTGCAAACATACAACTGCACCCTGCCAAGAGGTTGCTCTTGTGATGAAGCACTCTTCTGGACAAGAACAAGAAGATCTCAGATAGTCTATCCAAAGGCACCCTCAGGACCGATGCTGACTCACTTCTGGACAGGGTTGCCAGTCCAAAATGGTCCCAGGCCCTGATGTTTCTGGAGCAAAAACCTGAGACTTAGGGATGGCCACTGATGATGTCCTTAAGCACGATGCATTAAGTGCCAACCATTGCTCCTCACAGCTTGTCAATGTACACAGACTTTTTTTCATGCAAAATCAGAGTATTTGCACCCCTTTCACCTGTCTGGAGATGACCTATTAAAACTGGAGACTTAGGGCCAGACCATGGCTGCATCTGCACTGAGAAATAATGCAGTTTGCCACCACTTTAACTCCCATGGCTCAATGCTATGTAATGCTGGGTTTTGTAGTTTCATGAGACGTTTAGCCTTCGCTGTCAGAGAGCTCTGGTTCTATAATGAACAACAAACCCCACGACTCAATGGCATGGAGCCATGGCAGTTAAAGTGGTATCAAACTGCATCATTTCTCGAGTGCAAATGCAACCCTTGAGGTCTGGCAACCTTATTTCTGGACACATGCCCTAAGCCTGGTGGAAAAGGTTGCTCAGGGGGTTTGCCCTAGGTTTAAAGTCTCCCACCAAGACCAACTTCTCCAAAAGTCCAAAAGAGTTCCCATCGCAGGGAAGAAATCCATTCCTAGGCGCCAATGCAAGATTCACCCGCGCCTTGTCACCATTAATTGTTATTAATGCTTTCAAATCCAAAGATGGATAAGTGAGGCTGCCTCCCAGTCGCTCACAGCTGTCTCTAGTTAACAGGGCACTTTCGGAGTCATTTTTTAATATAAAATCCCCCACTCCACCTCACCAGCCAACTCGCATATCCCAGAGGAAGGTCTTGATGCAATGGTATGTAGGAGAAAAGAATTGTGAACCCCATGCACAAACTCATCCATCATCTGCTCCGGGCTTAATGGGTGTCCTCTGCAAAAAGGCTGTCAGTGAAGAGGACAAGCCCATCTTTGCAAATAACCATCTCAAAGGCAGCCAGGATGATGCTGAAACAGATGTAGGCCCCCCTGCTGTTATCTAAGCAGAATATTTATTTTATTTTCTTTATTACAACATTTGTCTCCTGTCCTCTATCACGAGTCATCAGGGCAGCAGGCAAGCAAAACAATGTAAACTCTTTTTTAAGCCAAATAATTTGAACTGTGTTTTAAGATTGTACTATGTTGTTGTTGTTGTTGTTGTTGTTGTGTTTAAGCATCTTTTGTGAGCCACTTTGGGTCCAATTTGGGAGAAAGGCAGAATATAAATAAAATAAACAAATGAAATTAACATGATTTAAATAGGCTTAAAGCATATTAAACAAACTTTCAAGGTTAAGCAGCAAAAAAGGCTAAAAAAAAAAGTTAGAACCATGTACATGTGGTGGATTCTCCTTCTCTGAAGGTCTTTAAATAGAGGTTCATAGAATCCTAGAGTTGGAAGAGACCACAAGTGCCATAAACCCCATTCTGCCATGCAGGAAGACACCATCAAGACACCCCAGACAGATTGCCATCCATAAACAGAGACTCTATATCACACTCCAAGGGAGCGTCTTCCACTGTCCAACAGCTCTCACCATCAACAAGCTCTTCCTAATGTTTAGGTGGAATCTCTTTTCCTGTAGCTTAAATCTATTGCTCCAGGTCCTAGTCTTTGGAGCAGCAGAAAACAAGCTTGCTCCCTCCTCAATATGATATCAAATATTTAAACATGGCTACCATATCACCTCTTAACTTTCTCTTCTCTAGGCTAAACGTACCCAGCTCCCTAAGTCTCTCCTTATAGGGCTTCATGGTTTCCAAAACCTTTCACCAGTTTGATCGCCCTCCTCTGGACACATTCCAACTTGTCAATATCCCTCTTGAATTGTGTTGCCCAGAACTAGACACAGTATTATTCCAGGTGAGGCCTCACCAAAGCAGAATAGAGTGGCACTATGACTTCCCTCCATCTAGATACTGTTCGTCCTATTGATGCAGCCTAGTATCACATGAGCTTTTTTTTTTTAGCTGCTGCATCACACTGTTGGCTCATTGTTTGGATGGTTTATCTTTCAGAAGTGCATTAGCTGCATATTCCTGCATAGCAGAGAGTTGGATTAGATGTCCTTTGTGGCCCCTTCCAGCTCTAAGATCTTGTCTATGAAATGTTGGAGGGTTCTATCTATGAAATGTTGGAGGGTTTCATCTATATTGTGTTCTCTATGCCTTGTCTATGAAATGTTGAAGGCTTCCATCTATGAAAAGTTGGAACGTTTCATCTATGAAATAATTGAGGGTTCCATCTATGAAATGTTGGCGCTTTTCATCTATTAAATGATGGAGGGTTTCATCTATGTTGTGTTCTCTATGCCTTGTCTATGAAATGTTGGAGGGTTCCATCTATGAAATGATGGAGGGTTTCATCTATGAAAAGTTGGAAAGTTTCATCTATGAAATGATGGAGGGTTCCATCTATGAAATGTTGGCGTTTTTCATCTATTAAATGATGGAGGGTTTCATCTATGAAATGATGGAGGGTTTCATCTATGTTATGTTCTCTATGTCTTGTCTACAAAATGTTGGAGGGTTCCATCTATGAAATGATGGAGGGCTCCATCTATGTAACGTTGGAGGGTATGCTGTCACTCTGCGAATGCTTCAAAACACATTCCTCTTTGGCTCCATCCCTGAACATACTCAGTTGTGGAGCCTAGTTTTGGCACTGAGTGCCTGCTGTGCAAGAAACCCCTTCTGCCTCCCTGCCAGTCTTGGGTCAACATTTCAGAAAGGGGAAAGGAAACAATTTTGAGGCAGGACCATCCAAGCGTGCCCAACTTCTTTCTTGCAGGAAGCAATTTAGAAGAACCAGCCATGAGGCAAGAGGCCAAAAAGGGGAAAAAAGAAAGGAAAATGCCCAGCTTCTCTGAACCAACCCATGTGTCCAAATCAATCAAACGCAGGGATGTTTTTGGGAGAACGAAAAGGTAAATATCCTAACAAGCCCATATAATTAAGCTCTTCCTTAGCTCTGTTTACACTGAGCCTTTTTTAAAAGCAGGGGGAAAAATATGAGCCTTTAACACTCAACTGGAGAAAAGAGCCAACCCCAAATGGAAAGGAAAAACAAAAACTGACAGCTTTCCAACATGGCCAGTTGGTCTAAATTAAAAAAATTGTCTCTAGTTGGAAACATCCTAGAAATCATAGGGGAGGAATAATGCTATTGGCGCTAGAATGAATGAATGAAAATGGGAAGGACTATAATTCAGAGCATTGAGAAGATAGTGACATAAGAAGGTGGCACAGACCCTTGGTCCCTCTTCACCAGTACTATCATAGATTCATAGAGTTGGAAGAGACCCCAGTGGTCATCCAGTCCGACCCCCTGCCATGCAGGAAGACACCATCAAGGTCCTCCTGACAGATGGCCATCCAGCCTCTGTTGAAAAACCTCCAAAGGAGGAGGCTCTACCATACTCCGAGGCAGCATCTTCCACTCTTGAACACCTCTGACCATCAGGAAGTTTCTCCAAATATTGAGGTGGCATCTCTTTTCCTGGAGTTTGCATCCATTGCTCTATGTCCTAGTCTCTGGAACAGCAAAAAACAAGCTCACTCCATCCTCAACACGACATCCCTTCAAATATTTAAACATGGCTATCATGTCCCTCTTAATCTTCTCTTCTCCAGTCTAAACATATGCAACTCCCCAAGCTGCTCCTCATAGGGCTTGGTTTCCAGGAGATAGGTGGTCTCCTATCCAAGTATTAACCAGGCCTGAACCTGCTTAGCTGTTGGAAGCAAAGAGGCATCAATGCTTGTAAAGTCACTAGTGAGAGATGGGAATCTAGATAACGCCTGCCCTTTGCTTCATCCTTTTGTGTCTTTCTTTGGTCCATGGGCCTTTTGTGTCCTTCTTACCTACAGATGTCATTTCCCCTTTCTATCGAGAAGTTATGCAGGTCCAAAGCACACTGCAGAAATAATCCAGTTTGAGACCGCTTTAACTGCCCTGGCTCAGTGCTAGGGAACTTTCTGAAAGAGAAGGCTCAATGTCTCATAAAACTACAGTTCCCACAATTTCCTAGCATTGAGCCAGGGCAGTTAAAGCAATCTCAGACTGGATTATTTCCGGAGTGTGTTTTGGACTGTAGTCTCTTTGTTTTCCTTATGCAAAGGGATCTTGTAGCACCTTTACAACTCACTGTGCAAAATAAGTTGTAGCATAAGCTTTCATAGACTTGGTCTACTTCCTCAGATGCGTGGATGAAGTAGATCAGGTCTACGAAAGCTTATGCTACCAACTTCTCTTTTAGTCTCAAAGGTGCTACGAGATCCCTTTACGTATTGACATTGCGGACTTACACATCTTTGTTTCCCTTTGTATGAAGAAAGGAGCATCCATGCACCTCCAACAAGGGATGCTAGCTTACACCTGAGAGCCAGCTTTTAGGGGCTCTTGTAACCAAGTTTAGCTCAACTTCTTTTGTCTCCTTTCCTATCCTAAGAAGGATTTCTTGGAGCAATAAACCTGAGTGTTGCTTTTTTACCTTACAAGAGCATCCAACCTCATTTCTCCTGTTTCCTCCACAAGCTCACATTGCATCATTCCCGCCGCACTCTGCTTAATAGAGATACCACATATTCCTCCATCAGCTTCCAATAATGTATTAATTATTTATGTATCTAAGTTATTTATATTTCACTTCCCAGCCAGCCAGGACTTCCAAGGCGATGCACAACAAATAAAAGCCACTCCGAGAGCACAAAGATTAAAATGTTAAAAACACATTAACATACTTTTTAGCAACTTTCAAAAACGGTCTAAAAACAACCCCAAAGCATAATTTTAAAACCAACAAACAAAAGGGAGCACTTTCAAATATCAAAGGCTGTGCAGAACAGGACTTTTTTTTTTTAGCCAGAAGCGCAAAACAGATGGCAGCAACTCAACTTCCTTTGGCAAGCAGGGAATTCCCTAAAATGAAATGCCAGAAAACACCATAATGCAGATCTCATCCTGATCAGGTGTGCCCAGAAAAGGTATTGGTGAGGTGTACTACTCTTCCTCCCCCCCCTTTTTTTTTTGGACTACAGATCCCAGCATCCCATAGGCAGCATAGACACTGTGCAAATGCATGGTCCAAAAGAAGCTATTGCAGAGCGGAAGCTGCAAAATTGCACAGACAAAACCAGTCAAAGTAGGGAGAAAGAGAGCTCAAGTTTCAGCAATACCTGTACACCAGAAATCAGTTCCTTGGACTCAAATGGCATACCTTTCAACTGTCTCGATTTGGCAGGGTCAATCCTGATTAATCCTCCACCATCCCACTTTTCCAGTTGCTTTAAAAACATCCTGGTTACTTTCACCTCTTCCCACTCTTCCCCTTTGTCCTCAGCTGACTTCAATTACTGCAGATTGAGTACAAAGTGCAGAAGTCATTGGTACTCAATTAATTCATCAGGAGGAGAAGAGGAGAAGATGGGCGGAAGGTCAGGCAAAAGCAAATTGCTGCAGCCTCACCTGGCTTACACAGGAGGACACCAAAGATGGGCAACTGCAATGGGTATAAGGGCCACTGCACGAACTGCCAAAAATGACAAGGAGGGGAGAGATGCAAGACAGCCCCAGAAATGGTCAGAACTCCATGACCGGTCATGGAAACATGGACATTTAAAAAACAACAACCCCTATTAAACAATGTTAAGGGGCTGTCAACCTGTTTCAAAGGCAAGTTCCCAGCCTTCCCATGGGCAATTCATTACAGGGAGGACAGAAATACAGTGGGTCCTTGGTATCCACTGGGATTTGGTTCCAGGCCCCCCATGGATACCAAAATCCATGGGTGCTCAAGTCCTATTATATACATTAGGGAATTTATCATCATCATCATCATCATCATCTAGAGAGATCTTGTAGCATCTTTGAGAATAACTGAAATAAAAGTGCTGATTCTACAGACTAACACAGCTGTATCTTTGAATTCTATTATTATTATTATTATTATTATTATTATTCCTTGGTATCTGCTGGGGGTTTGGTTCCAGGACTGCCATGGATATCAAAATCCATGGGTGCTCAAGTTCCATTATATACAATAGGGAATTATTATTATTATCTAGAGAGATCTTGTAGCACCTTTGAGACTAACTGAAATATTTCAGTTATTCTCAAAGATACTACAAGATCTCTCTACATACTGATTCTACAGACTAACACAGCTATATCTTTGAATTCTACTATTATTATTAGTAGTAGTAGTCCTCGGTATCCACTGGGATTTGGTTCCAGGACCTCCCATGGATACTAAAATCCATGGGTGCTCAAGTTCCATAATATACAATAAGGTATTATCATTATCATTATCATCATCATCATCATCATCTAGAGAGATCTTGTAGCACCTTTGAGAATAACTGAAATATTTCACTCTCAAAAGTGCTACCAGATCTCTCTACATACTGATTCTACAGACTAACATGACTATATCTTTGAATTCTGTTGTTGTTGTTGTTGTTATTATTATTATTATTATTATTATTATTATTATTATTTAGTATCTGCTGGGGTTTGGTTCCAGGACCGCCCATGGATATCAAAATCCATGATGCTCAAGTTCCATTATAGACAACGCTAGTGTCCCTTTTATAAGATGGCAAAATCAATCTTTGCCTTTTGGAGTTCATGTTTGTTTGTTTGATTTAACATTTTCAAGATGTGAGGGGCTGAATCTGTGGTTGCAGAATCTGTGGGCATGGAGGGCTGACTGTACAGCAGCCAAAATCTAGAGGATTTGGGAGTGAATGCCAACCCTTCCAGGTTGTCCCAAGAAATCTTGCTGCCTTGAGCAGAGCAGAAAATGGGGCCAGCCCCTGGAAAGTCACCACAGATAGTACCCAAAGCAAGTCATGCGGGGAAGAATATCATTACATTATACAGCACCTTTTGATGCTTCCTTTATTTGGGATTCAGCCAACCGCCATCTCCATTCCTGCATCCCCCGATAATTTCTTCAGGGTTTGTTTTTTGTGTGTGTGTGTGTGGTTAAAAGCAAAGTTTCCTAAGAATTTTTATTTCCTAAGAAAGAAAGGCAACGGCAAACTCTTAGATTAGCTGGTGTTGTTGGAAAGGGTTACCAAGGTGCAGGATTACTCAAAAAGCTCAGCCGTGATACATTTATAGATAAGGCTGCGATGCTAGATGCAAAATTTCCATCATCCTGCATCCTTCCCACCCCAAATGTACATCGCTCCGTGACCGCCATCTTATCAGCTTCTAATATGCAACCATTGATAATCGCTTGCATGCTGCATAATCATTAGCCATGCTTTTTAATGTGATTTTTTCCTCTCTCCCCCTCCCATTCATGAGCAGCCGTAAAATCTGATAACAATTTCCACCATGACTAACCCATGAAATGGATTCATTTTGCCCTCTCCACATGTACACAAGCCTTGGGCATTATGTTTTTTAAAAAACCCCAAAACAACAGAAAAGCCAGAAAGGCAGCAACTTAAACTTTCGGATGCTTTGCAAGAGGAACGGCTGGAATAACCCTGTCTTTATACTGCATAGTTCTCTGTGGATCTTGGACTGCACTTTGGATCAAATGGGACACTCAGGGATCACTAAGCTCAACCCTTGAATGAATCTAGCTCAGGAGAAAACAGAATAGAAAGGTTCATCAATAGAAAGTTGCCTCCTGCAATTTCATTGACCGCAGCTTAGTAAGAGTAACGTGGCATCTTTAAGATTAAAAGATTGGTTATTTCATGATTAAAAGATTAAAAGTTTGGTTCATTTCATTGGTTATTTTTCAACAATGTGATGCAGCAGCTAAAAAGGCCAATGCAATTCTAGGCTGCATCAATAGAAGTATAGTGTCTAGATCAAGGGATGTGATAGTCTCACTCTATTCTGCTTTGGTCAGGCCTCACCTGGAATAATATTGTGTCCATTTCTGGGCACCACAGTTCAAAAACGTTGAGAAGCTGGAGAGTGTCCAGAGGAAAGTGATCAAAAGATCAGGGTTTGATTCCCTGCTCAAGCATAAAAGCCCAGTGGGTGATCTTTGGCAAGTCACACTCTCTCAGCCTCAGAGGATGGCAATGGCAACCCACCTCTGAAGAAACATGCCATGAAAACACTATGATATGTTTGCCTTATGGTTGCCATAAGTCAAAAATGACTCGGAGACACACAACAAGAAGGATAGATAGATAGATAGATAGATGTATTCTAAAATACAAAATAATGATCATCATCATCATCATCCAAAATCTCATACATCTCTGGTCCCAAGCATTTAGAATGAGGAAGACTCAACCCAATAGATAGATAGATGATAGATAGAAGTATTCCAAAATACAAAATAATTAAGATCATCATCATCATCATCATCATCATCATCATCATCATCATTCAAAATCTCAAATACCTCTGGTCCCAAGCATTTAGAATGAGAAAGACTCAATCCAATAGATAGATGATAGATGGATGCATAGATGGATGCAAAGATAGATAGATAAACAGATAGATAGATTCCAAAGTACAAATTATCATCATTATCATCATCATCTAAAATCTCAAATATCTCTGGTCCCAAACATTTAGAATAAGGAAGACTCAACCCAATAGATAGATGATAGATAGATAGATTCCAAAATCATCATCATCATCATCATCATCACCATCAATCTCAAATACCTCTGGTCCCAAGCATTTACAATGAGGAAGACTCAGTCCAATAGACAGATGATAGATAGATAGATAGATAGATAGATAGATAGATAGATAGAATTCGTATGGTAAGGATAGCAGAGACAGTCCAAAAGGTAAGCTACTGTGCAGCAGCAGTATTGGGTGATGTGTGTGTGTTTGTGTTTGTATTTGTGTGTGTTTGTGTGACACTGGTGGAGGATCGATCTCTCAGAGACAATGGCTGGGGCCCTTTAGGTAACTCTTGTGACTACTGTGCAGAAGGAGGCAAGGGTCAACCAGTTCAGAAATGTCTTTTGCCTTGAAAATCCAAGGATGAGTCAAGATAAACCGTGTGTCCATAAATCTGCCGGAGTCCCTATGCAACCAAAATTGATGGTTCCCATGAAGATGGAGATGGGAGAGATATTTATGCTAGGAAAATGTGACTGTCCTATTATTCTGTCTTGAAGTTTTGTAATGGAAAACAGGCACTTCTCAGAAGCAGCATTTTCTGTTTCGTGGGGGTAGGAAATAAAAAATCACTACACACACACACACACACACACACACACAAAAGGCACATGTCAATTCTCGAAACAACCCCCCCCCCGGCTCCAAAACTAAATCTTTTAGGTCAGGATCAAGAGTAGGTCTTGTAGGAATCTTTGGTATCTATGGCTGCATCTACACTGTAGAAATAATGCAGTTTGACTCCACTTTAACTGCCACGGCACCATTCAAGAGAATCCTGGGATTTGTAGTTTGGTGAGACACCAGTACTCTTAAGTAGAGAAGGCTCAAGACCTTGTAAAACTACAAATCCTAGGATTGCATAGGATGGTGCTACAGCCCTTGAAGAGGTGTCAAACTGTGTGATTTCTACAGTGTAGATGCCCCCTCTGTCAGCCATGGATTACTCTAAAGTACTCCTGCTAAGAAAACCCTAAAATAGGGTTGCCACAAGTCAAAGTCGACTTGCAAGCACATAACAACAAACCGCCCCCACTTTCTTACAAGCCTCCCTCTGCAACCTTAAGGGCTAGAAATCTGCTTTATTTTACGAAAAGGAAAGAAAGGAGATATTCACCAAGATGCGGTACTGTTTTCCCAAACCCACTTCTTGCACAACAAAACAACAGAATCCACACAGTCTGTGAAACATTAGGCATCTTGTGAGTCAACATGATGAACTGATTCATAAAAGATGTTTATTTTCCTACAGACAGAGACGCAGGATCTGCCCATGCCAACTGGGAGGACGGGGAAAAGGAAGAAAAAGAACTCCTCTGCAAACTTGAAAACTTGCACACCTTTCTTGGTCCAAAGGAAAGATACTCTCTGCCTTCCATACCTTGTGAGACACACACAAGTAAGAAAACAGTTCTAGAGCATCCTTTTACAGTGACAAAGCTCTCTAAGTGTAAACCCAGTGTTCCTCCATATATTATGATAACTTCATACTAAACCCATTGTGCGCAGGAGAGGGTTGTACATCGGGAGGATATTCCTGAGGACAATTTCGTTCGATCGGGCTGAGCAAAAGCCTTCTCAGCCGGGGATGTCGTCACTACTTCAAATAAATATTCTGACCCTTCAAGTCCAAATTTTTGGCATTGTAAAGATGTTGAAAACTGATCTCACTTAGAACTCTCTTATTTGCTGCGTCCGCATTCCCTTGGATGCCTAAACTGTATTGCTAAAGACACAGCTGACGTTTTTAAGTTTCTGCAATGGGGACTGAAAGAAAATTTCCTTGCAGGGCTGAAATCTTTTTGGGGGGAGAGAAATGTTCTCATTTTTGCTTCCCCACTAGTTACACCCCTGTTTCTCTCCCTCCTACAACACAACAAGCATTATCTTCCCCTTGTCTGCACCAAAGGTGCCTAAACTGTGTTGCTAAAGGCTCGACTGAAGTTGTAAGTTTCTGCAATGCTGGAAATTCGGACTGGAGGAAAATTTTGTCTTTATTTGCAGGGAGACATGTTCTCATTTTTGCTCCCCCCCCCCCCCCAGTTATACCCATTTCTCTCCCTCCTATAACAACACAAGCATTATCTTTCCCGTGTCTTTGCAAAGGGGCTGGGCTTGGCCCTTGGTCAAGATCCCACCTTCGGAGGAAACACACCAGATGTCGAACGACCATCATATAAGCAAAGCAGCCGGGAGGATTTCAGCAAAGCAAGCAGCTAGGCGACTCAAACCAAATCCAGAACACCCTGTTTAAAGAAACTGTCCGGCTATTCAGGCACTATTTCCAACTTCTTAGGTAGTTGCATTACACAGTTGACAACCTCGAGGGGCCTTTCTTTGAACAGATCCTTAGAGCGTTTGCACAACCTGTTGCTGCTGAGCCGGCGAGGGTACCCAAACCAGCTTGGGAAATAAATGTTCCTGAGGTTGGCTGTGAAAGGAGCATTTCGAAACCCTCTGCAAAACTGTACGATGATGATGTTGAGTCTTATGATTATGACTATTCTTCCAAAGACTGACTCTACTACTGTCTCTACTCACCGGAGTCGGAAGTGATGATGGCATCACATCTTTCTCTCTCTATTCTCAGAGGCACGGGAGTCCTTGATGCTCTTCCCCTGGACTTCCTTTGACATGGGAACTGAGCGCAGCAAGGAGGACAGTGACGTCTGCCTACGTTCCCCTCGCTCAGCTGGAAAGTCTCATGTTCCAAGAGAGGGATTCCCTTCCCACCCGCTTTCCCTTTAACCCTCCGCCTGCCTGCAGCAACCAAGAAGAAGCATGCTCAGCATCGCTGCAAATGCTCACAGGCCAGGAGGAGGACATTTGCAATATTGTAAAGGCTTTTTCTGTGGGGACGAACTTTGCAAAAACACACACACGCTCTCTGCAAAACAACTCTACACAACACACACTCTCTTTCTCTCTGAGTGTGCCTTCAAGTCACCTGTCAATTTATGGCAATCCCATGAATTTCAGAGAGTTTTCTTACACAGAGGTGGTTTTGCCAGCCCTTTCCTCTGAAAGATAAAGACACATAGATTTGCGCCCAGAGTTCAAAAAACTTACATTTGAAAAGAAGTTATAGTAATAGGGCCCCCTGCAAAGTAGTAGTTCATTATTGTGTCAGTTAACCATTTTTAAAAGTAGCTTTTAATTTAATGTTTCACATCAGTTAAACAGATCACTTTCAATTATAGCCCTCTGTATCCATGGATTCTTTATCCACGGATTCAACCATCCACAGTTTGAAAATATTAGTGTATATATGTGTGTGTGTATTCAAAAAAGCAAACTCTTATTTTGCCATTTTATATACAGTCAGCCCTCTGTATCCACAGATTCTTTATCCATCAATTCAACCATCCATGGTTTGAAAATATTAGTTTATATATGTATGTATATTCCAAAAAGCAAATCCTGATTTTACAGTTTATATACAGTCAGTCCTCTGTATCCACAGATTCCTTATTCATGGATTCAACGATCCAGTTTGAAAATATTATTGTATGTGTGTGTGTGTGTGTGTGTGTGTATGTATGTATATATATATATATATATATATATATTCCAAAAACCAAATCCTGATTTTGCATTTTATATACAGTCAGTCCTCTGTATCCAGATTCCTTATCCATGGATTCAACCACCCACTATTTGAAAATATTAGTGTATATACAGATAGACAGATAGATAGATGATAGATAGATAGATAGATAGATAGAGATAGAGATATATAGATATATCTTGCCGTTTGCATCCCTTGGTCTTTTGTGAACGGCAAACGCCGAGGGCACATACAGGGCCATACGGCCATTCAAGCCAATGAGGCTTGAATATTTGTGATTTTTTGTTTTTGCAGGGGGGGGTGGAACGGAATGGATCCCCCGCGAAAAAAGAGGGGCAACTGTGTTATATATATTCCAAAAAGCAAACCCTGATTTTGCCATTATATATATGTATGTATGTATCAGCCCTCTGTATCCACGGATTCCTTATGCATGGATTCAACCATCCATGGGCTTTGAAAATATTAGTGTATATACGTGTGTGTGTGTATTCCAAAAAGCAAACCCTGATTTTGCCATTTTATATACATTTGGCCCTCTGTATCCACGGATGATCTTAAAATCAGTTTACCAAGAAATAATTCAGAGAAAGAAAGACAGACAAAATCCACTCCTCCCCTTTTCAAAATAAAATAAAATTTTAATGGTGCCTTCAACAGAAAAAGTGGACGATCTAAGCAAGAAGAGAAAGCGTATGCCGGATAATTATAGCTCTGGCTTCTTTGGCTTTCCATGCCTTGTTTTGCAGCCTGGCTACTTTCAAGAAGTTTTTCCAACTGCTTCTGTTTTTAGGGGTTAATTTTTTCCCCCTCCAAAGATGGAATCTAGAAGAGGTGGTTTGTGAAAGCAATAGTTTCTAGATGAAGTTGTGGGGAACATCTGCTCCGTCTCGCCAGTGAGCCTTATAATCTTTTTGGGCATGCAAACAATTATTTTTGCCCGCCTGCCTTGAAACAAGAGAATCTCCTTTCTAACTGCAATTTCTCTGCATCAGCAAATAGATGCAAAGTTTTTAATTTACCTAATTTAGCCTGGTTGCAAGATCTGGGTTTTCTTGGCATGGAAGATGGGATTTCTAAATCCAATCTTGCATTCATTTTTACAGAAGGGACTCTTGAGTCCCAGAGGCAAGGAATGAATTCAAGGCCATGCAGGAAGAGGAGGGGATGGCCAGCGAAATCTCTACATTTTCCTTCTCTTGGATAAGGGATTCTAACAAACTGTCAAGATTACTCCTTAATTTATTATTAAGCCTGTCTGGAAAAGGAACAACTCCACAACAGAACATGACCACAATACCTTCTTGCTTCCATCAAATCCTTGTGCCTCTTGACTGGAATCTTCCCATGTCCATTTGTAGCAAAGTGTTCTTTTCTTTTTCTATTTTCTTTTAAAATCAATCTATTCCAGACAAATTTATGAGACTGCAGGAAACAACATTACTGAATATTGGGACGGTACCTTTTGCCCATCCCTGCCTTTATAATCACAGTAGATTTGGACATACCACTTTTTAAGACAACAATTCCCAGAGGAACCATTCTGGCCAAACTAGATGCAGGATTCTGAGATTCATAGTCCAAAAAACCCTAATCTCTCCAAACTCAGGATTATAGTAATAATAGGTGCATGGCGGCTTCCTTGGAAAATAGTTTGGAGATCACTATTAGTCCTTAAAACAGTTGCTAGGAATATCTACCCTTAGTCTATCTCTAAGCACAATTTGAAGGGCAATCCAGTACAGTTTATAACCCAAATACCTGAAGGCTGACTTGCTAGTATAGTCAACAGTATCTCTGGAGTTTCTTCTCCTGAGGCGAGCTCCGTTGCAATGAAAGGAAGAGTATCTTCTTGGTCATGAAACCTTGGTTATACTTTCCTCCAAGATGTCGGGAAGCTTACCTGGCACTAGCCTTCTCTTTATTACTGTAGCCTTCTTCTTGTATTACTAGCCTTCTTATTACTGTAGCATCCATTGCAGCTTTCAGTGCTCCTAAGCATTTGCATTCGCTCTCAACCCTCAATGGAATTAGTTATCTACCAGTTTTACTGTTGTGTTTTCTCAATACTGACACTCTTTTTTATTTGTTGTATTTTGTATGTTTGCATTTGCAAAGCCACTCTTGGGGAGGAAATTGTGGATAACAAAAATCTCTAAATTGCAAACATATAAAAACATACACAGACAAGATGCGTGGGTGGAATGGGCAGAAGCGGGAAGAGACAATGGCAGTTTTATCTCCCTTGAAGAGGCACTGCAAACGTTATCAAAGCAAAGCCAACGTGAGAGGAACGTGCCATTTCTTGAGAGGTCCCTCAAAACAGTTCTAACCCAGAGACGAGCAAAAAGAAAAATGGTCTTCATAAATACACATTTATTTCTTTAGAAATGCATAATTACAGGGTTGGATAGTAGTTTTTTTCCTCTTTAGAAAAGTAGTTAAGCAACAAAACAAAAAGGCAAAGGTTGTATGTGTATATCGTGGGGATTTTTTTCCTTTCCTTTTCCTTTTTTTGCAAATATTTGATAATTACATGAACAGAAGAAAAGAAAAAAACAGCAGCAAAACAAGAACTAACTTTTGTAATAATGGGCTTCCCTCACCCTTTCCCTATTCATTTCTTAAATACATCTTTCTTTCTCTCTCTCTCAAATGAAAAATATACTTGCATTCTCGATTCTCCCTTTCTGATAAAGTGTGTGCCACTAGACAGGCAGGTATCTGATAAGGTTTGCACAGACATTGATGAGGATGGGCCTGTAATATTTTCAATTAATTAAGGTTAGCAAGGGTTGTATTTTTTTACTTTCACAGTAAGGTTTGGGTTAGTTTCTTCAGGAGTGGCTAAACCATGGCCTGCTGGGGAGTCCTTTGCTTTGGAGTGAATGAAGCAGCGTCTCCGGCAGCAAGCGCATGAGATGCCTGGGACATGAAGACTTTCCTCTGTGTATATGTGTGTGGGATCCAAACCAATGGAGGTGGGTCCTCACTCATATATATGTACAGAAGAGGTCAAAGGAGAACGTCCACGTCCAGGCTGAGAAGCTACATACTTGCTTTTCCTCTTGAGCGTTGGATGAAATCTTTAGCTGCCAAGGCCAAGGGGTATGGAGTCACCATGGCTGCTCCTCATGGTCCTGCTGACTTTGTCTCACTGGATCTGAATGGCTCCATGGTCAATTTGCATTTCCGGCTGGATTGCTGATGGAAGAGAATCTGCATTCTGCAGGAGAGACAGAAAGAGAAGCTAGCACAGCACAGTTCAATGTCAGTAGAACCTGGCCACCCATTTGGAGGCGGCCACCTTAACATAAGAGAATCATAAAACTGGAAGGGACCACAAGGGCCATGTCGTCCAATGACCCTGCCATGCAGGAATACACAACTGAAGCACTCCCAAAAGATGGCCATCCAACTTCTGTTTAAAGACCTCCAAAGCAGAAGAGTCCACCATTTGCCAAGGGAGCCCATCCCACTGTCAAACAGCTCTTACAGTCAGAAGTTCTTCCAAACATTAAGGTGGAATCTCTTTTCTTGTACTATGAGTCCACTAGTTTATGTTCAGGTCTCCAGAGCAGCAAAAACCAAGCTCATTCCATCTTCTACATGAGATGCCTTGAGATAGGACCTTATCACACTGCTTAAAAAAGGCATCTTACCTCTCCCGAATTCAATTCTAATTTGTGCTGCTTCCGGATTCTATCGCAGGGATTTTGCCGCCGAATCCGCCACCTGAATACAGCCTGGATCCCCAGAGCGCTCCAGCGACCATTTTTTAAAGTCAGAAAACTCCCAATTTTGAAAAGAGGTGTGCTGAATGCTCTGGGGACCAAGGTCGGACCTGGGCTGTATTCGGGAGGTGGATTCAGCAGCAAAATCCTTGCGATAGTATCCGGATGCAGCCCAAATTAGAACTGAATTCAGGAGAAGTAAGATGCTTTTTTTTAGTGGTGCAATAAGCTCCATATTTAATTATGCCTCTCATAGCACCAGAGAGCCAAATGTGGTATAGTGGTTTGAATACTGGACTATGACTCTGGAGTCCAAGATTCGAATCCCTACCCAGCTACGGGAACCTGCTGGGTGACCTTTGGGCAAGTCACACTGGAAAGAAAGTGGGGAAGCGAATCCTTCTGCCAAAGGTGTGCAAAAGATGGAAGCCTCCCTGACTGTTTTCCTCCCTAATGTCTTTGTATCGATGGTAAATGATTGCTTATTAATAAGGAGCTGCTGCAAAGTTGCAAAACGGCAAGGCTTTGTTCTCAAATTAAGGTCAAGCACTTTGAAATGAATTACTGCCTCTTTCTGTTTGTTCTCTTGCCAGGAATAACATGTTGCTACAGACTCCCACCACCACCACCAACAATCTTGTGGCCTCCTATCCCCCAACAACCATTTTACAGGTCATTTCCCCTTGTGTTGAATACACACAATTCAGCAACAACAACATTCGCAATAGCAATTTGTCTGGAGCTGAAGCAGCTCTCCAAACACCTGGGGAGGATGGGGAAAACCCACTAAAAGGAACAGCTAACTTTTTTTTTTTTTTTTTTTTTGCAAGCCCTGGGTTAATTATTCCAAAATTTAGCCAGATGCAGAAGGTTTTGGAAAAGCTGGTTTTTAAGCGGAAGCCATTTCCCCTCACTCCAGGTTTCAGCGGAGAGAAGGAAAAACAAATCTTGTGTGGTATCCCAATGTTATTACTGTAATTTAACATGTCAGGAACCATTAGGACTTCTGTAAGGAAAGAATGCAATCAGCACACAAAAATAAACAAGGGGGGTCTGAGCGGGCAAGTGGGCATCTGTTCATGCCTGAAAAGCGATCTTGTTCTGCACCGTGTCACAAGCCTGTTCCCTGTTACCTGCCCAAATATCTCATCTGCGGACATCAACGCCAGTCCTTCGGTGGATGGCTACTAATACCTATGCTTTGCACAGGATCTGGAAAGCGCTGAGTCTGAAGAAACCAAAACCAGCCTAGAATGTTTTGGACACAACCAGTTTTCACTTTTGTTACCTCTGAGCAAGTCAAAGGTGACACAGGCCAATGAAAGGTGAACGCGCACAAGTCTTGGGAGTTATCATATATACTCGACTGTAAGTCGACCTCACGTATAAGTCGAGGGCAGGTTTTTTGGGCCAAGATCATGGATTTTGATATGATCCATGGCTAAGTCGAAGGTAAAACTTAGGGGCGTGTAACAAAGGATCTAAAGGATGAAGGGCAGAAAAACAAATGCCAAAGAGCTTACAAAATTCCAGAAGGCATAACTGTTTGTGCTCATACTAAAGGCTGGATGGATGAGAGAACAGAGTGCTTCTAGGACAGATTATGCTCTCACATAATCGTTCACCAGGGATGGTTTCTTTTTTATAAGAGCTAACGTACAGTACTTATACTGACCCATGGATAAGTCAACCCAGGATTTTTGAGTCAATTTTTAGACTAAAATTTCTAGACTTCTTCATAAGTATATACAGTAAGTGAGCAGTTCCTGATGGATGAAGATAGCAGGCACTGTCTGGTTGTTCTCACAATGGTGCATTTCATGGGGACCGTTCTGCGTTTCTGGGCTGAGCTGTTGTTTTTAAGATGGAAGAATAGGAGGAAAGGGTTAATAGAAGGGGTACACCTGTACTGCATAAACAATGCAGTTTGACACCACTTTAACTGCCAAGGCTCCATCCTACAGAATCTTTGGATTTGTAGTTTTGTGAGACACCAGCATTCTTTGGCAAAAAAGGCTAAAAGCTTTGTAAAAACTACTAATTCTAGGATTCTTTAGGATGGAGCCATGGCAGTTAAAGTGGTGTCAAACTGCATTATTTCTACAGTGTAGATGCACCCTCGGAGATAGAATGAAAGGTGAATTCCCATACCTGTGCCACCCCTGGATATGCTTTACTTTCAGCATCCACCTTGCCAGACCCCCTATTTATCTTGGGGGTCTGCAAACGGCCCCACGAGTACCAGTAAACCTATTTCTAACCTTGTCTGCATTTTTACATACACCTCCCTCCTTGCCTTTTAAGTTTCTACATTCCTTTCAGTTTATCTGCAGCATGGTATAAATCTCTGTGGTTAACCACAATATTAAAAACTAACATGGCGCAAAGTATCTGAAAGAGAGCAATTCCGCTCTCGCTGCCAACCGGGTGGGAGACAGATGTAGAGATTTATTGCTGGATTCAAAAAAGCAGCAGACTCTTGTCAAAATCTGAGCGGCCAAGAGGGAGACATGAAGTCACAGGGAATGCAAACCTCCCCAGTCCCCCACACCTCAGTTTGGATTCAAGGTAATTTATGGAAACGTTTGGAGAGGCCCGTAACCAGGAGAGCAGTTTGCTAAAAGGGAACACTTCTAATTATATGATGTGTGAACGCTTCATCATTCTGGAGGTGTCAGATGCCAAAAAGCAAACAGGAGGAGAATGGAGTCTCCTGCCGTGAAGACAGCAGTCTACAGCATCACTCTGGGTGACAAGGAGTCTCACTGCCTTCATCTAAGGAAAGTTTTAAAAGACCCAAACCCTTAGCGGAAAGGGGAAAAGCTACCCTTATAATACCTCTTCCAAGTTTTGTACCAAAGGCCAGGGCAATTCTCCCTTCCATGGTACAGACAACCTGCCAAGGTGAATGCAATTCGGGTGAATGCAAATCCAATACTTCAATTGCATGTAAAGAGGAATACATCAAGTGCAGGTCTGACCAGTTTCAAAGTAAATCTGAAAGTGTTTAAAATAAAAAAGCATTCATTTAATATACATAAGCCTAGGTCCAATTGTTAGTCCCGAATAGAAAAGATTTACTGAAAAAATGGAACTTACATAGTTGTTGGTTTACCAAGTTTTCAATTCAACGGATCAATGAAAATTGGGATTGAAAATTGGATTTAGACTATAAAATCACAAGAAAGGCATGTAATCTTCTAGAGAAGCAGGTTTGAAATTACTGGTCTCCGCATTGGGGAATGGGAAGATTCTTTGAAACAAGGGGGTCATTCGCACTCATGTTTTTGTACTAAGGAGATCTGGGGAGACTCAATGATGCGAAGGTTTGAATATTTACAGAGAAAGATTGTACAGTCATCCCTCCACCTTTGAGGCTTTGACTTCTGCGGATCTGATTATTTGCAGATTTGATTAATATGTTCACTCTAGGAATCTCTAGGTCCTCCAGAGTAACTTTGTGGCCAACTTCCAGTGGATGTTGACCAAAGAATTGCGCTGGGGAATGTAAAGATTCCTAGAGAGGTGTTCTTTCAGGTTAAAGAAAGTGTTGGGTTGCGTGTGTGTATGGTTTTTCCACTTTCACAGAGGTCCGGCATCCCTAACCCCAACAAATGTGGAGGGCTCACTGTACATAGAGAGCTAGTACGGTATGATGTGAATCTTGGACTAGGACTCTGGGCTGCTCAAACCCACTGAGCAAACTTGGGAAGTCACACTCTCTCAGCCTTGGAGGAAAGGAATGCAAACCTCCTCTGAAGAAATCTGGCCAAGAAAACCCCACAACTGTATGACAGGATTGCCATATGTTGAGGTCAACTTGAAGGCACATATCAACAATATATTGTATTTAAGACACAGTGTCCAGGCCTTAAAGCTGAGATGATATCTGTTTTGTGTGTGCTAGTGCTGCCAAATGTTTTATAGGGAAAGGTGCAACAGATATGCTTGGCGCATCCCAAGTCACCTGGACACGACTCTCTCCCTGCTCTGTTTCTCATAGAAAAGGGAATTGTGCCAAAGTGAACCATGTATGGTGGCCATTCCAAGCTGCTATACTGCCCCTCACCAGAAATGTCACATGGAGATGCAAAATTCCTGACCCTCCTTTTGGGAATGTTGCATGAGGCTTTTGGCTTGCAGGACCTGCTCTTCCCGCTCTTGCCCCTGTCCAATCAACTCAAACATTGCAAAGTTATAATTTACAGAGAGAGGCACCTCAAGCTGGCAAATAACACAAGATGTGTGTTAAGTGGAGGGGAACCATTCTAACTTAAATAATGGAATACACTGTTCTGAGCCAACAGTCGCAGCCAGTTTAGAAATAGCAACAAAACAGGGGCTGGGAATGGAAAAGTTGACTGGGCCTGACCTCTAGGAATGGAAGTAATGTATGCGGCAATACTGTATCAGTAGCACAACCGCTGGGCAGGGTGTCTGTGACTTGTTGCTGCTGTGTTGTCTCCAGATCATCTTGTGCGATGACTGGAGAGCTCATTCAGGCCACATCACAGTTCCAGAAAGATTTAGAAGGAGATACTGGGGCTATATCGCTTTTGATTTTGAGGCCAAATCTTTCCCCCTACTTGGCCAAGTCAAGAGTACAGACAGTTCTTGGCCCGGAGACTTGCCAAGCCCCAGAGTGACTCACCTTGGGCTGGCTTGGTTTTCTGGCTCTGACCCTTGGCACTCTTGACCCTGTCTTTGGCTCACCTTTGGAGTGGGAAAGCAGCTCATGCAGCTTTGCCTGGGCTAGTCCTCCTGCTGCCTTCTTCAAGCTTGGCTTCCAAGATCACTTCCTAGGTTACACGTTCTGGTGCAGAGCCAAAGATGCTTGGGCAGCAGTGGCCACCCATGGCGAATACACCACACACTGAGCACAAGGGAAGGTGTTGCACCATCTGCACATGGAAAGATGCACATGCATCTCTTGGAGAGCCATAGGATTGTCCCTTGCTTGGGTAAGATTTATCTGATCCTGCCAGGAGGTAGCAACATCTGGAGTAGCAAGGCCACATTTGCTTGGGATGTCATGGTTTGCTAATGTTGTTAGGAATAGAGATCCAAAGCTCTGAAGCACAGCTTCTCGCTCAGAGGTTTTGGACATCTCCAGAATCCTTGACTATGGGCCATGCTGGGGGGTGGAGCAGATGTCAAAAATATCTGGAGGACCAAAGGCTGAGAACTGCCATTCTAATTCATCGGTATAAGAGTCATCAGCAAAGGGTTTAAACCGAGGGAGCCTCAGATTCTGACAAGATCATATATGGGTGCATCTACACTGTAGAAATAATGCAGTTTGACACCACTTTGAGTCCTGTAGCTCCACCCTACAGAATCCTGGGGTCTGTAGTTTTACAAGGTCTTTAGTCTTCTCTGCCAAAGAGTGCTGGTGCCTTACCATCTTACAGAATCTCAGGATACTGTAAGATGGAGCCATGGCAGCTAAAGTGGTGTCAAACTGCATTATTTCTACAGTGTAGCTGCCCTCTAGGTCAACTCATTCCTGGATGGTATCAATTTCTAAGTATTTTTCTTGCTTCCACCTCAAGGAATTCATGATGGAGGAAAGCCTAAGAGGAAGTCTCTGGGTGATCGTAAGGAAGATGGAATTTAGAGATTATCAGCTTTTTTAAACATATAAAATGCAAATATCTGGCACTGATGGTTGTAAAAAACTTGAAAATTTAAGAGTGGTGTCTGAAGAAATCTTAGAAAGTGAAGAAAAGTGATATGGAGAGGGGGCTTCCGTGTTTTTCTTGACTCACCCTGTAGCTAAGAAAAAGGCAAAATAACTTTTGCAAAATAAGCAATGTACACAAGTGGTTTTTGAGTTATAAACTCCAGAGTTCAGATTTTACTAGCATAGATTTTGGTTTCCAGCCCTGACCACAACCATTCAGCATTACATCATAGTCCAAGTCCACCATGCTTAAGATGGGCTGGGGTGGAGAATCTTATGGCCTTGCATTAAAATGACTGAACTTATAACTGGAGACATTTTGACAAGAACGGCTGAGAACTACAGGCTCAGAAGGAGCCAGATGCTTGTGGATGGCATCACAGCTGCTCTGACGGTTCTCATGCATCCTCGCCTTTTGAACACAGCAAAGACCTACGCACTTGGTTAGCAGCTGAGTGGTCCGTCACGGGCGCCAGCTGGACGTACTGGACTTGGATATCGCTCCCTTGGAGTGGAGATCCGTCAACGCCACCAGCTGCAGGATCAGAAGAGGCGACGGCAATCAACTGAGCACCCTGTAACACCTGCAGGCAAACCAACAGAGAGAGAACGCCCAGCGTAAGAAGACTTCATTGCAAAGGCATCATGGAACATCTGCAAGACCACAAACAGATGTGAGCCCCCCAAATCTCAACTATCTCTTCAGCTAATACAGCAATTAAGTTAGACCACAAGTGCTCCCAGAAGGGTTTCTTTTTTTTGGTGGGTGGGGTGGGGTGGGAAAAACACAGTTTCATAGTCCATTTGTCCCAAATGAAAAATAAATCCTTCCATCTCAAGAGCCATTTCAAGCTTGGTCCTCTTGTGGTCCAAAACCCATAACTTTTGGTATTTTATGCAAACATTGTAATTTTTGTACTTGGCAAGGCCATCAGTTCTCAATCATTCTAGTACTTCAGATGTTTTGGACTCCAGCTCCCAGAAGCCCCAACCAGCCTAGCCAATGATCAAGGATTCTGGGAGTTGACAACCCATAAGTTTTGGTCTTTTATGCAAAAATTGTAATTTTTCTTCTTGGCTAAGGCATCACTTCTCAATCTTTTTGGTACTCTGAATGTTTTGGATACCAGCTATCAGAAGTCCCAACCAGCATAAACCAACATTCAGGGATTCTGGGAGCTGACATCCAAACCATCTGGTTCAAAACCATTGGTTGCTACAATGGGGGAATTCTCAAAGCAAGTGTCTTAAACTGTATCACTTTTTATCTTTGATTCACATACATCTTTTTTATTTTCTTTCTTATGGTTTTGTTAGTACTTTGAATTGTATTTATTTTCATTTTTGTAAGTCATCCTGAGCCCCGGAATTGGGGGAAAGGCATGGATAAATCATAATAATGTACTCAGTCTTCTAATATGAGGAAAGTTTTGGCTGAAAATGCTACTACTATGTGAAATATAAGACATCAAGTTGTTGAAATGTGCCAGTTCTTTCATTTCTTACACTTTTTTTAAAAAAAAGAGCCAGAATCACAACCTTTAACAATTCATAAAGTCTTGGAATTTGGAATACCTTTTCATGCAAGTCAGCACAAAAGTGCTTCTAAAACAGAACTTCCTTTCTTTTCTCTTCTGTCATTATAGCTGCACAATGTCTCAATGAATTCCCAAAAAAGAAAACCTCTCACATAAAACCTTTTGTTTCCAGGCTCTAGAATCTTGGTCCAAACCTTGAAATAAGCGAACGGTCAAAGACATCTGGGTAAATAGACTTTACAGCAAACTACTGGCGTTCCAGAAAATAATGCCACAATTTTTCCATTGACTACATCTCTGTGGGTAGAGATGCTGATTCTACCCATTCAACTCTGATTTAAATTCCAAAGACTCGGGCAACGATTGAAACAAGAAACAAGGTTTGATTTCTTTTAAAAATATTTTTTCAGCAAAAGAAAACAAATGTGCTAAATGCTGGAAGGAGGGAAAAAGGATACCTTGGTCACACCCAGACCTCAGAAACTTCCATTCCCAGACTGATTATTGGAAGCGATGGATAAAAATAGAGTTTCTTTGTTTGCTGAGCTGAATTTTGTAAGCTGACTAAAGACAGCACAAGAATTACATTAGGATCAGAGGTTTGGGGATCATCAGAATCAGGGTTCATAATGGTAGAAGAAAACCTAGCACAGAGACTGGAAGCTTTACTATTTGGACTATGACTCGCAGTCTTGTCATCATAGCCAAGAGCCATGATGGCTAAGGGATTCTGGGAATTGTGGTTGTTAAAAAGTATTTTCCCCCCAAGCTCAGCCCTAGCATCCATTCGCTCTTTAAAATATAAGTCAGCCCTCTGTATCCATTGATTGTTTTATCCACGGATTCAAACTTCCATGGCTTGAAAATATTCAAAGAATATAAATTCCCAAAAGCAAACCTTGATTTTGCCATTTTATAGAAGGAACACCATTACACTATGCCAGTGAATTTAATAGGACTTGAGCATCTATGGATTTTGGTATCCATGGGGGTTCCTGGAACCAAACCTCAGCGGATACCAAGGTCCCACTGCAATGGTCTTTGCAAATCTGTTCTTTCATGGCAATGGCATTATGTACACTGGGGGCCGGTGATCATTTTCATATACCTTCTAATTCAACAACCGACTTAAAGGCGCACAGATATACGCACACAGAAAACCACAGGTTGTTCTAGAGCCTCCAACATTATATATAATCCTTCCACTTTGTAGATCTGTATGAATCTGCCATGCCGAACGGGCGAAATATTTTGCTTACAGTAGAAATACCAGAGTTGTTTGTAAGTAAACTGAAGACATAACAAGTGGAATGCTGGGGGTGATTTATGGATGCCCCTCCCCACCTCTATCACTGCGGTAAAATGTATTATTTATTGGCTTGGAATTTTTAAAAGATAGTTCCTTGTGGTTTAAGAGATTAAGAGAACATGCAAGCAAACGCTCCCTGGACAAATGGAGGGAGCAGGGAAGGAGATGCCTCTTCATTAAAACATTTGTCCGTGGTGCAGTTAGAGAGAGAGCAAGTTCAGAGTGTACAGATTATAATCTAATTTATTTTATAGCTACCATTCAAAACTACTGTCGTGCCTGTGGAATTATTACTGAAAGCAGATAAAAACACTGGGAGAAAATATACTACTCCCCCCCCCCAAACTCATCTTTTTACTTCAGAAGAATTTGGAAAGGAAGCCAATAGAGCATCGCAGTGTATTATTGTTAAATCTGCCGAGCCAAAGTGTGGGCCAACTCAGACTCAGTCACAGCTCAGTACATTTGATTCCTCTCCAGTTGGCACAGGACCTTCTTTTTTTATTATTTTGTTATCAACTGACAAAGAGGACCTACCCTATGGTCCAAAAGCATCACTAACCAACCAACCAGCCATACTGTCTCTAGCAGACAATGCAAACAACCACTGAACTCTACACCAAAGATCACATTCTCCATTTATTTCCTCATCAGGACTGCAGAGAGGGATTTTTTTTGGGGGGGGGATATGCTTTTGTAAGCAATAAAATATTGTCATAGTTATGCTGAATACCTAAATCTTTTAAAGCAGGGGTAGGCAACCTAAGGCCCGGGGGCCGGATGCAGCCCCTTGAGGCCTTTGGACCAGCCCCAGGCCGGTCCTGCCGCCGCTGCCGTCCGCCATGATGATATTGATTATTGTTGTTATTACTTGTTCTTGGGGTTTTCTTGGCAAAATCTCCACAGGGGTTTTGCCATGGCTTTTCTGGGGCTGAGAGAGTGTGCATTTATTTATTTATTTATTTTTGGTGCTTCGGCCCCCCAAATGTCCGAGGGACAGCAACCCAGCCCCCGACTCAAAAAGGTTGCCTACCCCTGTTTTAAAGGGTACTTTTAATGGTCACTGGAAGGTGCCAAGGACATCTTCAGAGAACCCGGGGGCTCTAGATCAAGATGGAAGAGCATACCGCATGCAACTAGGAACTGCGGAGGGAGTGTCTACTCTACTTGGAAGTTTATGAGCTATGGGTTGTTGCGTTTTGTTTAAGGTTACATTCCTTTTCAGAAGTTTCCAAAAATATTTAAAGTACACAAGGAAAAGGTAATAGATAAATACTAATAACCGGAGCAGATGCAAGGCAGCCTTTGTTCTCCCACAGCAAAGTGAAAAATTTGGCAAGTGGTTCTGGATCAAGAATGCTCCCTTTGTTTGGCCTTTCATAGGATCTCTAGACCACCAGTTCAGTTCTGTATTCTTTACCTGCCACTGACCCTAAGAAAGAAAAGGAACATTTCTATACAAACGTCCTGAATAAACGTTTGCTCCAAAGCTGAACTTTCTGTTGCAGCTCCAGAGGGCTTCCCAAAAATCCTTTCATGCTGATACAGAACAGGTTAGAGCTGGCCAATGAAGCAAAGAAACAGAAATTACTTCTCAGGTAAACAGATGGTTTCAGGTAAGGAGCATGCATTCGGAAACAAAGAGAGATCCAGTAATTTGTTTTAAAATACAGGGGGATCACAAGGACCTCCAGATCCTTGACATGAGACTGCTTGCATAACTAGCATTTACCCCACTGGCTAGGCTAGCTAGGGCTGATGAGAGTCGCAGTCCAACAACATCAAGAAAGCATTGCCTGATGAAAGTGGACTGTAGATTTGCTAGATTTTTTTTCTCATGAGCCTGGACAAGGGTCCTTCATGACCTTGGACAAGTCCCACTTTCTGAGCCTGAGAAGAAGACAATGGAAACCCCTCTTTGATTAAAAGCTTGCCAAGAAAATGCGAGCACAAGGTCGCCATAAGTCAGAGTCAACTTAAAGGTACTTAACAAGAAGAACAATCTTTATCACTCCAAAGGTCCAGTGTGTCCCATCATCACCACCACCACCCCAAAAAATTATACAGCATTTCCCAGAAAGTGGTATGGTCCCAGTTAAGAATCACTGGTCCAACATGACTATTAGTAGATAGCTTTCAGCCAGGGATCTTTCCTAGACCTAGAGTTGTAAATGGTTGAACCTGGTACCATCTCAACACAAAGCAGATCCTCACGCCTTCAGCAATGGCCTTTCCTCTACAGCCCTTTATTCCAAAAACTCTGCATGCCAGACTGCATCCTTCTCTGTCTCTCTGCTCCATTTCATTCCATTTAAAAATAGCTCTCATCTCCAGCAAATCACTCCCAATTAGCATTTAACTGTCCGATGGGGGGAAATATGAAAGGGTAATGCATGTTCCTTCTTTCTCCCCCGCCTCCCCAATTTTTCCTCTGAAGACAGAGCTTCAGATCACATACTTGGTTCATTAATGTTTATTGCTTGAAATTATTCTTGAGGGTATAGGTTGACTCTTGACATCAGATATTTCCATAGAGGAAGATATTTTAAAACAGCAAAACAGAACAGACCACTTTGTCAAGCTCTCTGCTACTTGATATGCTAAAATGCTAAAATCCACAAAATTGCTGCTGGAGTGATCTTGTTAATTTTTTATTTTATTTTTTTGCCAGGAAAAGTTTGGGGTGGGGTATTTTGTTTGTTTTTAATTTGGTTGGGTGAACTCTAATTTTTCCACTATTTTTTATACTGAGGAATTCAGCAAGACATTGCAAGACAGCAATGGGTTTCCCCAACCACCCCATTCCTGCCTCATTGGTCCTTCCAGTCTCCTAGTTTAGGTTGCAATGAAATAAATTGCTCCTTTCACACATCAGGCCGTGATTCTTTAGAGTTTGGCTATTTATAAACCATTTGCAACTGAAAGAGTCTACAGAACAAATAACAACACTGAGAACGTCTGCATGAATATTGAATAAATGGAATGGAAAGGAAGCAACATGGTGTCAAAGATGTTCAAAGGTTAAAAAGCAAACACTTAGGGATTACCAGCAAAAGGGCATTTCCCTTGTCATTCACTAATATTGTTCTGAATCCCATAAAGCCTGGTGCAACTGGTCACCATCATAGCCACTTGACTGGTAGAACAACCTTCTCATGTCAACTTTTTCTTCTTCTTGTTGTTGTTGCCTTCAAGTCACTTCCAACTTTATGGTACCCCTATCACAGTGTTTTCCTGGTAAAATTTCTTCAGATGAGGTTTGCCATTGCCTTTTTCTGAGGCTGAGAGAGAGCGACTTGCCCAAGGTCACCCAGTGGGTTTTCATGGTCAAGTGGGGATTCGAACCCTAGAGTCCAAGAGCATTCAAACCATTATACCACATTGCCTCTCATATCAGCGCATACTTTATGGATCAGAGTTGGACATATCATTATTAAGATAGAAATCTTTGTCAGATAAGATGATCACTTGCCTTGAGTCCCAATTTGGGGGGAAAGGCAGGATATAAATAAAGATAAGAAGGAGGAGAAAGAAAGGGAGAATGTTAAGAGATGTGGGAAGAAATAGAAAGACCCATATTCTGGCTGCACATTTGGCCATTTTGTGTGTGTAGTTAGACTGAATCCCAAGATGGACTCTGCAGTAAATTTAGAGAAGATTAAAGTATGAAGGTATACAAGACAACAATGCTTGATAAAGTGGAGGGTATTAGAAAAAGAGGAAAACTGCATTACAAGTGGAGTGATTTATTCAGGAAAACCACAGCCCTGAGTTTGCAAGACCAAAGTAGGGCCGTTTATCATATGGTCTTTTGGAGGTCTCTCATTTATATGGCCATCATCAGACAAAGTTGACTAGATGGCATATAACAACAACGATAGTAATGTCTAGAACAACCAATTCTGTCCAAAATAAAATAGTTGGCGATCCATGATTTTCCTTTCAGCAGTTTAAAAAGTCTTGAAGACAGGCATGCTCAAACTATGTCGGGTACCATCATCACCATCTTTATTTGTACCTCTATTTTGATTTATTTTTTTGCAAAGACTGGGATTCAAAGTGGCTTACAGATTAAAAGGATGACAGCATAGCTAAAAATGTACCAAATGCCAATATTAAAATGGCATTAAACTACTAACAATACTGAAACAACTTAAGACATATACCAAAAAAAGGATAAAAAGCACTTAATACCTTACGACCCCTTGAAAGTTTTGGAAGTAGCGGAATCATGTTTGAACACTTTGTCTAATTCCTGGTGAAATCATCAGGGCACCATGACATAAAAGAAAAAAAGGAAAAGGAAAAGGGGGGGGGGACTGCACAAACAAACTGGCACAGATACAAAGGCACCTTTTCTAATGAATCACTGATTAAACATTTTAGGGATATTATCTTCTTGCTGGAGGAAGAGTGATTTCATCTAGTTCCCTTGTCTGTAAACTATTACTGAGGCTATTCTAGGGGAAGAGCTTTGCATCCAAGTTACATTAGTACCATCCAATTCCTCACTTGAGGAAACTGGGCAAACCAAACCCCGTATTCAAATATATGGTGGATTCTCTGAAGAGTTCTTTTGTTTTGGTTGTTTTAATGGATTATGCCTTTGAGGGGGGAAAATGGTATTGTAGTGCCCGGGTGATGTAGTGGTTTGAACACTGGATTACAACTCGGGAAACAGGGTTCAAATTTCTGCTCCACCATGGAAAGCCATTGGTTGACCTTTGGCAAGGCATACCCTCTCAGCCTCAGAAGAAGACAATGACAACCCCCCTCTGAACAAATCTGGTCCAGAAAACCCCATGGCAGAGACATCCTAGCGCCACCATAGGTTGGGTTAGGGTTGGAAATGACTTGAAGGCACCCAACAACAAATATGATTGTCTTATTGAATGTAACAGAGCCAGTGTGATCTACTGTTGGGTTGAGTGTTGGACTATGACTTTCGAGACCAGGGCTCAAATCCCCACTCGGCCATGGAAACTCACTGGGTGACCTTGGTCAAGACACACTCTTTCAGCTTCGGAGGAAGGACTTGGCAAACCTCCTCTGAACAAATCTTGCCATTAAAACCCTATGATTTACTTTAGGGTTGCCATAAGTCAGCCTTAGGTGTTTCGTGTCTTAGGGTCACCATAAGTCAGAAATAACTTGAAGGCACACAATGACAACAAATTGAAAAAAACAAATGTTCCAAAGGGCTGCCGGCCCTTATAATAAGGTTATTTGAGTTTCAGCTAGTGGACACATGAAAACCAGTGTCCACTCTCCCACTGGGAATATTTTAGCATCAGTTCCACCACCAAGAACAAACTAGGCTGCTTCCATAATGCAGAATTAATGCAGATGCAGCCTTAATGGGATCCTTCCTAGCAGTGTATATGAGTTATTAGTTATGCCAATCCTTTCTTAGAGAAAGCATTCTGCGTGGAAGAAGAAAGGGGAATGAGACTCTGCGGGTCAGTGAAGGAAAATCTGACATCACTACTTCAAGAACTGCAAACCATTGTGGATATTGGAGACTGTATCTTCCAAAGCTTTTTACTTCTTCTGTTTGTAAAGTTGTTTTGCTTGGAGCCACTGTCAAAAGCTAATTTGCTGGTCATAGTTCAGGCTTAAGTTGGCTTAAGGAGCTAAGGAGACTTTGCCTACTCTGGCTTGAGGAGACTGGCAGACGTACTCATTTACCAAGAGGAACAGATGTTTAATGGACCGCTTCTTACCCCAGGAGGATCTTTCACTGCACTCTCAGGCCATCGGCACAAAGGAGCCAAACAACCATGCTTGAAAGAAAAAGAGCTAGCATATACAGTGGCCAACACTTTCAAAGGAAAGCAGCCAAAGAACAGAGAAGAACCACCCTCGGTCCTCCACTTTAGGAATACAACATGAGCAAGATGCTATACGTCTAATCAACATTGCAGAAGTAATGCAGTTTGACACCATAACACATTGACACTTATGGAATCAGGAATTTATAGTTTGTTATGGGACCTGAGTTCTCTGACACAGAAGGTTAAATGTCTCACAAAACTAAAAATTCTAGAATTCCACAGCATTGAGCCATGGCGTTTAAAGCAGTGTCAAAACTGCATTAATTCTGCAGTGTAGATGAAGCCAAAGAGGAACATTAATGCTAAATGGATCCTTGACCTGACAATTATGGTTTTTACAAAGGTGCTGTAGTGAGCTGTAGTGAGCTATAGTTTTTTGAATATATATGGAATCCGCTAATAATTTTGTTGACCAAAGCTGTGTTATTTCTAGCAAAGTCCACTAACATAACTCGGGACGTAAAAATCATAGGATGGAGTTCTCTAGTTTATACTCAAAACACAAGACTCTACACCAAATTCCACCAGGAGGGGGGAAAAAGCAGAAACAAGTAGTAGAAGTAAGCTAACTTTACAAATGTTTTAATTTACATCATAACTGGCAGCAAGAGTTTTCAAAAAGAAGAAGTACAAGCAAAACAGCATATAAAATATGGCCTTTGTTGCCAAGGTAGCAAAACATTGTTCCACCAGCATCTTGCAGAAGCCATTCAAAGTTGGTAGAGAGAGGGAGAGTAGAAGGTCATGTCAACAGAAGCACGAAACACCCACCGCTTTGTTCATTCCACAGAAAATTAAACAAATAAGACTGCCTTCTCAACTTTATATAAAGAAGGAAACTCCATCACCTTCCAAGGCAGTCTATTCCATAGTTCAACAGCTCTTACAGTAAAGAAGTTCCTCCTAATGTTTAGGTGGAATCTATTTTCTTGCAATTTGAATCAACTGGTTCCTAGTTTCTGGAGAAGCAAAACATAACCTTCTATATGACATCCCTTCATATATTTAAAGGTGGCTCTTTCAGCCTTCTCTTCTCCAAGCTAAACACATCTGACTCCTTAAGTCATTCCTCATAAGGCTTAGTTTCCACACCTTTGATCATCTTGGTCGCTCTTCTCTGGACACATTCCAGTTTATCAATAACCTTCTTGATCTGTGGTGCCCAGAACTGGACATAGGACTCCAGGTGAGATCTGACCAAAGCAAAATAGAGTAGCACTACGACTTCCCTCAAACCAAACACTGTGCTCCTGTTGATGCAATCGGGACTTTTGGACGCTGCATCACACTGTTACGCTCAGCTTGCAGTCTACTATAACTCCTAGCTCCTTTTCACATATATTACTTTCAAGCCAGGTGTCACGTATCCAATATTTGTGCATTTCATTTTTCGGGCTCAGGTGTAGAACCCAACTCTTATCCCTTATGTTGAAATTCATTTTGTTAGTTTCGGTTGAAAAGGATTTTAAATCATTAATCTGACCAGTTAAATGACAGAAAGCTGCAGTCTATTCTTTAGATAAAAGAAAGGAAAGCAGGACTTTCATACTTATTTATTTGACCCAAGAAAAGACTTTATCAAAACGATTGATACTACAAGAATAATCCTTTCCTTTGGGGTCAGCCTCATGTTTCCGTGCCTCTTAAGACCTTCATTTGACAACCACATCACTTCCGTTAGGTTTTTCGACAACAGAGTTGGGAGAAGAGCCTGCTATAAATTCATAGCACATCTGCTTGCTCTTTAATCGCAGCAAAGACTTGACATATGTTTATTATCCCCTGGTGGTGCCAGAATGGATGCTTCTTCCACACCGGACTTTCTAATGATCCAAACATGCAATTTTCTTGCTTTAAAGCCTTAAAGACTAAATAAACCCAAGCAGGCTGTCACATTGTTTGGCTGTGTCATACCCTATATATTAAGGTTATACAGATGATGGTTTCCCATTTGTGAAAGTCTTGGTGGTTGAAGATATATTTTCTCCTTCCCCCCCCATCCCCGCCAACAACTTTCTCCAACTTGGTGCCAATAACCTGACATGTTAGCATTATACAATGCCTTAAAAATGTGAGTTGGGACTCCCTTAAACTTCACACTGGGAAAATCAAATAGAAATATACTTGCTCTGGTAAAGATTTTAGAATTCAATGTGTTCATTGCATTAGACAGACAAGATCCAAAATGGTTAAGGGAAACACACTGAACTTAGGCTGTGTTGGTCATACATTGTTTTCTTGGATAACCTGAGTTTGTTATTGCTTCATTATCCAACCTTTCTGGACTTTGGACTCTTTCTTGAAGGCCCACATGGTTGCTACCCTTGAGACACAAAGGATTGTTTATGCACAGTGTTTTGTCCTGTTATCATACCATGTGAATTAACATGAGTAACCATGTCATGAAACCATATATATGATCGTTTTGGCTGTGGCAATATTTCTGATCTCAGAGCCATGTGTTTCCTCTCCTTTATTTCTGATTATTTATTTGTTGCTAGACAATGACTATTGCATGCTGATTGCTGCAAAATTGTTTTAATGAAATGTAAAACCTGATGCGACTTTAATATGAAAAAGGAACAGCAAGAGCTAAATCCCATAGGTGATCTCAACTGGAGCAGATCCACTGAAAACAGTGAAATGTAGATATATGTGAACTCAGTAATCAACCATTGATTTAATGGATCTGCTCCAGTTGGGAGCAATAAAAGGATTCAGGCCTGTGTCTCCATATGAGCTCAAGTGAATTTATCTTAGGTTAGACAGGAGCTCAGGCAGGCCATATAAAGGTAACACCTTTGTACATGACTAAAGGAGTGTGTCTAGCAAAAGTCCTGTCTTACAAGCGATGCATCCCTCGGTGGAAGAACATTTGTTTTTGCATATCTGATGACCTCAGTTCTATTTAAAGGGATTCGTTTTTAGAAAGGGTCCAAAAACAAGCATCTCCCAAAGAGCTCTGAAGTAGTGCCTGATGACGGAAGACTATAATTTTGTTGGATGGACCATTTGTTGAAGGCAACCTTGACGCCAGCTGCAGGAGGACCTCAAACATGACCAGTCCCTTTGTGTCTTAGCGCACTTTGTGGTAGGGCTTTGCACTGACCTAAATGATGCTTTGAGCCAGTTCTTCCTGGCCTGTGGCTGGCCTTGAGACACTCTCCTCTATACAGCAATATATTTTGCTACCAACTAATTGGTTGGGCCAGCCAAAGTCCTCTTCTCTTTGATGTCTTACCCTAATAGGGTCCTGTATGCATGTTAAGTTTTCCAATGAGCAGATGTTTGCTTCAGGTTTTTTTGAATGCTACCCAGATTCTTTAAGGGACTCAGAGAGCAATATGGGGTGTGAATCCAAAGCAGACTTCCATGAAAATTTTGGACCTGAGACTATTGTTTTCTTACAGTTCACATCTGGCTTTCCCAATATACTGCCAGTTCTGTAACTCAGTTGAATACCCAACTGGGAGAATATAGAAGTAGCGTTCAACCAAAAAGAAAGGCAGAGAGTATTTCTTTGAGTTCTAACAAGGCTTGTAAGTATTTAGCCGATGTAAATAGGTGTCTCTTCACCCACGTTCAAAGAGGCTGTGCCAAAAATAAGGAAGAGAAGTCAAAGATGTTGCCGCGTTAGTCTGTAGAGATGCATCTGAGGAAGTAGACTAAAGTCTACGAAAGCTCATGCTGCTAACTTCTGTCATTCAGTTAGTCTCAAAGGTGCGACAAGATCTCTTTACAAAAATAAGTAAAAGGGCCACTTCTTATGTAACAACCAGAAAGAAGAGTAGCTCGCAAGCTTTGAAAAGTTAGAAAATACCTTTTCTCTTGGAATCTAAACAAAAAAAAAGTTGAAAAAAGTAGTTTTCTCACAATTAGATGATAAAATTCTGTATGTTATCAATGATTTTTTTAAAAATTCTCTTCTTGTTGAGGGTGGGAACTTCTCCTCTATCAGCCAAACATGCCTATTCTATTTACAAGAAAGCAAATGACCAAGAAGGAAAACACTTTTTACTGATGTGAGCATATTAAAGAAAACTCCTGATAAACCACTAAACACTGAAGAAATCCTCTTCTTTTGTACATACACAATTCAAATGCACTGCACATCACACCACTCTTCTTTGCATATGAACCATATGCCTCAAAATTAGAAAGAAAATCAATTTCAAGTTGGATGGGAAAGCTGAACTGAGTGCCATATTCAATAAAAACACAAAATCGGATAAAGATCAAGAATGCTACAGCTGATATATTTTACACTCCCTTTTCCAGCTTGAGTTTAAATTTAGTCATTTAAATGTGTAAACTAACAAAGCCATTTCAAAACTCCTACACATAACCTTTCAATGCAGACCTGTTCAGCTAGCGGTTCTGATCCCCTTTAAACAGATTAAGTATTTCAGAGAGTGGGGAAAGGAACTCATCTGGAGTGGATAAAATCTGGTCTTCATACAAATTACAGCGCAATTAGATTTGCAACTATCATATAGTTTCTGCAACTGCACTGGGAATGAAAAATGCCAAGACTCTATTAATGCAAAGAATCTATATTGCATGTGGTAATAAAAAGCATTCTTCTTCTCCATACACCGCAGAGAACATGTTGCATCTGGGTGGAAAAACCACAGAAAGAAATGATTAAGGATTTCATGCTCCCACCCGTGTTGAAACTGGGCATTTGCCAGGTTTAAGTGTGCCCAACATAAGAGCGTTGGATGGGTAAAACGGAAGAATTTCGCCATATATTTACAATAAGGTACAAAAAGGGTGTTTGGGTGTTTCTCAATTGTATTTGCTTTTGCTTCCAAATAAGAGAGAATTCCCCGAAGCCCTGGTGGGAGCAAATTTTTATTATTATTTATATTTATATTTTTTGCCAGGCTACCTCTTGCTATATAAGGTATGGCAGCTATAAAACCAGATTTCATGCAACCACAGCTTTACCTCCACAACTCCAGCTGACCTGCTCTCCAGTTACAACTTGCAGGACGTACGTAATACATGGAATGATGGCCATTTCAGGGTGCAAAGACATCCCAAGTCCTAGCCGATCCCAAGGAAGAGGCAGAACACCTCGAACTGACTGGTTATTAAAATACAGCTATTTCCTAGGTTTTATGAAGGGAGCACAACATGATTACGATCCTCCAAGAAGGTTGTTTAATGCAAACCTTACCAAACAGAGGTTGTGAAAGAGCTGATGGGATTTTTTAATCTGGAGAAGCTATGGCTTGCATTCTCGCCTCGGGTGATGTTTTATGATGCTGGAGTTTGTATGTGTGCGTTGTCGGTGTGCTTTTTACTATTCTGTCTGGATTGTGAGCTGTTCAGAGGCCATTGCTGTGAACTGGGATGGAAACTGTATAAATACTATAAATAAATGGAAACCTTCCATGGTGCGTACACCAGAGAACTTCTCCTTTCGGGTGTCCTCCAAACTGGAAGCATGGACATCCAAGGAACATCATGAGGAAATCACAGTTCAATGGATTGCCCTGGAGGGAATGGAAATTGCTCGCCAGTGGAGTTTTTGGAATTTGGAGTCTCCTAATTATCACATCCGCTATAAGCAAGTGACCCCAGCTCTTGATTTTATAGGAAAATAATTTTTCTGCAAGTTGTAAATGTTTACTGCATACATCAACAAACCAAAGCTTGATTTTCTAACTTGGTGAGAGCGAATATTAATTGATGGGCCAGAGGTGAAGAGCCAATTTCTTTTTCTTAACACTAAGATCGTTTGCATGTCACATAACAGAGATCAAAAAGGACAATATTTTACGAGAGCATTTCCTTTAAATACATTAGTGGTGACTTTTGTTTATTCAGTTGTAAATTATTTCACATTGCCGTCACTATCTGAGGTTTCTGATGTGTTGCATGCTTGTTTTATCCACTTACACCTTCTTTAAAAGCAATTTCGTGTAGAAAGGTATTATTGATTTATACCATAAACATTTACAGCTTGCAGCGCTATCGGATTACCCACCTGGCGCTTCCTACGGAGGAATAGCAGCCCACCTCACAGGGTTGTAAAGGCAAATACAACACACAGTAAAAGGCTATAGGAATTGTGTATGGCAGTAATCAAGCGCCTAACTCTCTAGGAAATTCCCAGTTTATAAAAACCCTCCTTCCAGACAACTGTGTCATTACTACGGCTGTTCAAATTTTTATGAGTATTTGACATATGGGACTTTCTATGAGAGTCTGATATTTTTATAATACACTTCATCTGCCTCCATTTCTCTACATGGATTGATGACTGCCCTTTGTGTGCATACTCTTTGTCATCCCCTCCACCAAATGCAGCACAAGTACCCCTTGACATGTATCCGTAACAAATCTCAATATATTTAAAAACAGAAATGCTCAGCAAAATCCAGCAAGTCTAAGAATCGTATGCATGAATGCATCTTTGACAAAACTGACAAAAAATCTCATTTTTGAAAGAAACCACATACTAACACAAGATTTTGAGTTGTAACTGGGGCCAATATGGTGACAGAAGGAGGCAGCGTGTCCAGAGCAGAGTTTGGACAAGTTCCTTTATGGGCTACAGCTTGCACAATCCCCCCGCCAGCACAGCTTGCATTTGTTCCAAGTTCTCATCTGGAGAAAGGCTTTTGAGCTAGAGAAACAGGCAGAGGTTATAAGGCAATACTGTGCAAATAAACAAACATGTGGCCCCCAGAGGCTTTTTTGCAGGCCCTCAGACACCCTCACCAGTCCCAATTAATCCTCTGCCATCCCACTTTTTCAGTTGCATTTAAAATGTCCCAGTTTCTTCCACCTCCTCCCACTTTTCCCTGTTGTCCTCAGCTTACTTCAACTGCTGCAAACCAAGTGCAAAGTTTAAAAGCAATTCAGACTGCATTATCTCAGCAGAAGGGAGAGGAGAGAGTCGACTCTTGCTCTCCCCATTAGGCTCAGAAAAAAGCAAAGTGCTGCAGACTCTTCTAGCTTGCATGGTTCCCCTCATAGATGAAATAAGAACACTGTTTTTATTTTTATTAAGCACCAACAGAAGCCTTAAACCTTTTCTGAATATGCTGATTTGTACTCTTTCAAAGGTTTCTCACTGTGCATTACGGTTGCTGAATGCATGGAAAATGAACAACGCTGTGGCACCTGCCTCTCTTTTGCATTTATTTGGCATTAGTACAATGCTACTGAAGCAACTGCAATGTCATCATTGGAAACTGCTTGCAGCTACCTATGACATGGGATAAGGGTACCTATTTTCTTCTGCTGAAAGCTAAGGGAAGTGCCATCTCATATGTTAAGAAATGCTTTGGCAGAAAAACCAAGTGGTAAGCAATGTTTATGAAGCGCATACTATGGAATGAACCTTTGACGACCCTTGGTATTTCTGTACCGAGTTCGACATTTGCCACAGTGATCATTCCCACCAATATGCAAACATTCGGTCATTCTGCTGAGATAATTGTGCTTTGCTGCTAATGACATTTACTGTGTTTTTTCCAGGGGCCCACGCTCCACTCATTACATGCTTTATTTACAAAGAATTCCTTTGATTGCATGGCCAAGTTCTGCGGAGATTGATGCCCTTCGTGAAATGATCACAAACTGGTGGAGTTTTGCGGATGGATGGATGGAAGAGCGGGGTTCTTGCCCTTGACATTCAAGGATTAATTGTTAGCCTATCAAGATGGGGCCATATTGGATAAGAAGTGGTACCAAAGGGTTACAGAAACAGATAACGTTACCAAGCAGGTATGAAGAAATTTGGATTGCTCAACCATTAGTGGGGATAACGTAGCACACATTTTTAGGACACTTTATTTTTCGAGCAAGAATGCAAGACCACTGGCACAGACAAAAGATACAAGTCTACTAATGGGATTTATCATAACATTTTTGGGAACCACCATATTCAATGACATGGACTGATATATCCTCATAGGAGTTTATACAGTGCAACACGTGGAAGGGAATCCTGTCATTTGCAAGTTCTACAATGCAACTTAAACATAGTGACACTTTCCGCAGGATGAAACAGGTGTCCTTACTCTATGTTACTGCAGCAATTCTTCAGCTAGTGATATTTCATTGACTTCCATGGTATTGTGGTAGACAAATATGCCAAAAAGGCAGACAGGCTCCAACACATGGTATAAATCGCATATAACCAGCAGCTGTTGTTCATAGTGTGAAAACTTTTCATATATAGATAATATAAATGTTTGTAAAGGGCACAACAAGTGATGGTCTTCATGTGTCTAAAAGAAAAGTTTTGGACATCAACCCTTGTTTACCTTTCTGTCTTTGCAACTGATCTTTACATTTATGCAGTCTAGAAATCTCCATTCAGTCCAAAAATGCTACTGTCCAGATATCAATAGAGATGGAAGAACATTAATGATTTCTCTAATGGCTAGTTAAAAAAGCAGAACCTTGAGCCATTGTCCATAGCTGTGGAGACAAAAATCCCAGATGAAGGATATTCCTTTCCAACAAACAAGGCCAACATTTTTGTCCAAGAAAACACATTGCAAATTACCCTGTCACAATGTGTTTTATCTACAGTTTTTTAGATTTATCATCTGGTAAAAAGGCAAAAATCTGTATGCAGAAAATATTATATGCAGAGCAGGCTCAGACTCAGAGGAAGGAGGAGTGAAGATAGGAGGAAAGAACATTAATAGCCTAAGATATGCAGACAACACAATATTACTAGCAGAAACCAACAAAGACTTGGAACAATTACTGAAGAAGGCCAAGGCGGAAAATGCCAAGGTTGGATTAAGGCTGAACATCAAAAAACCAAAAATAAAGACCATGGATGATCTACAAGAATTCACCCTAGACCATGAGAAAATGGAAATAGTCAAAGAGTTCCCATAAACTTGGTTCAAATATTAATCAGAATGGAGACTGCAGTCAAGAAATCAGATGAAGACTAGGAATGAGAAGGGAAGCTATGAAACAACTGGACAAGATTACAAAACGCAAAGACATAACTTAATGCTGAAGTGAGGATCACCCAAGCCATTGTATTTCCCATCACCATCTATGGATGTGAGAGCTGGACAGTGAAGAAGGCCAACAGGAAGAAAATCAACTCATCTGAGATATGGTTCTCGAGAAGCGTGTTGAAGATACCGTGGACAGACAAGAAGACAAACAAATGGGTTCCAGAACAGATCAAACCAGAACCTTCCCTGGAAGCCAAGTGAGGCTGTCATACTTTGGCCACATCATGGTGAAAAAAATGAATCGTTATAAAAGACAATGATGCTAGGAAAGGTGGAAGGCAGTAGAAAGAGAGGAAGACCACATGCTAGATGGTTAGACTCGATCAGGGACATCATAGGCCTGAATTTGCAGAACCTAAGCATAGCACTGGGAGAAACAGGGTCTTGCTATGGAGGACATAGTTTCATCCACAGGGTTGTCATGAGACGAAATCAACTCGAGGGCAGTTAGCAATAACAACAATGAAAAGGTGGTATTTGTACCATATGCTTAAAAAGAAATGTCCTGACAGAGTGATGCAAGGCTAGGGAATATGGGAGCCTCTGTTTGGTGAACTGCAACTCCTAGCAGTGCTAGCCAACACAGCCAACAGTGAAGGATGATGGGAGTGGCAATCCAACAATATCTGGAGAGCCATATGTTCCTCTTCCCTGGTATGAGCAAGTTTTTTTCTTAAAGGGCTGCTGCAAGATAGAAGCCAAGCCTGAAGCGCATCCAGGCATCTTTTGCTTTCTACTCACAGGAAGTGCAATGGATAACAGCTGTGCATGCGCCACACACTTTTAATCCCCCCCAATTTCCCCCTTTAATTTTCCAAAACAGTTACCATGACAACCAATCTCACTGAAGAGAAAAGGAAGCTTCAGACAATTCAGCGAACCACAATAGCATGCTAATGGGGAAATCATTTCCCAAACAATTGCATTCTGATTGAGTTACTTTCTGTATGAATTACATGCTGCATAAGTAACTACAGTCCAATTTCTATCTACAGGTGTGAAAGCTGGACAGTGAAGAAAGCTAACTGGAAAAGATTCAATTCATTTGAAATGTGGTGCCGGAGGAGAGTTCTGCAGATACCAGGGACCACTAAAAATACAAATGAATGGATCTTATGGATCTTAAAGCAAATTAAGCTTGAACCCTCCCTAGAAGTCAAGAATGATTAAACTGAGACTGAAAGACTCAATCAACAAAGCCATGGCCCTGAGTTTGCAAGACCTGAGAAGGGCTGTATATAACAGGGGGACTTGGAGGTCTCTCATTCATAGGATCACCATACGTCAAAGTCTACGTGATAGCAATGATCATCAATGCCTTCTCCCCATTTATGTTAGTTTTGGCTCAGTGCTAATCACTTTGCGCAAATTATTTTGAGGACACTATCTCTTTACTTATTTATTGGGGAATATTTTAGAGTGAGATGCATAACACATCATGTATATATTATAAATCAATCAATAAGCCACAAGCCACCTGGAAGCCTTTTTGTAGGAGGAGGCTCTGCACCTGTATTTTAGCTGCGGTAACGTTTGGCCCAAGGGGAGTTAACTAAGGAAATGGGCTGGGAAGACCGGACAGTTCCTCCTCCTTCTGCTGGATGAGTGACCTTTTGTGCCGTCCATAGCTCTGCATCTCCAATCTGCAAACTAGAGTTGATTGCCCAAGAGGGAAGGAAAGCCTTTTAAAGCTCATTCTAAAAGATGAAGCTCTGTTTATTTGCTGACATGATTGCAGTGTTAGGCCCCCAGCCAAAGGAAACACGGCAATGAGACTGACCCATTAAACCAAGAAGTGCCAGAGGATTCCAGTCTGGGTTATTGAAGATGAAGCTCTTGTTAAATTATGTGCTATAAAACAGACATCCAATGGGTGCGACAGTCCAAAATATTCTCAGAAACTACAAATTAGGCAGAGCTGAGATATAAATGATCAGGGTGAAAGAGCCACTAGGAAAAAAGAAAGAGAGAATATTTGGAGTGTTAGCTTTTTAAAAAGAAATCATATGCATGGTTATTTTCCCCCATTATATCCATCAACCTTTGCTTAGGAGTAACCCAAACAAGTTTGATAGGGAATGGGAGGTGCATTTTCAAGAGCTGGTTTTGTTTTGAATTCTGTTAGATAACCTACAGAACAGACCACCAACGTGCCAAGACAAAGGAGCAAGATGCTGGCCCTTCTGCACATTTCTCCCCATTGACTCATCCTGCATGAAGTAAAGGGAAGGGAACACTCCCAAGCTGGTTGTGCTTTCTTAGCGGCAACCGAAGCACTTTCTGGGCATGGCGGTGGGTTGTGTGCCTGAACAATCAAGGCACATACATCCTCTTGCGGTATACACCTAACCCTGCCTTGCAGATGGCAAAGCCCCCAGAAATCTTTTTTTAAGGTTGGGGATCTCAACATGGCATAGTAGTTTGAGTGTTGGACTGCAACTCTGGAGACCAGGGTTTGGTTCTCAGCTCGGCCATGAAACTCATTGGGTGACCACGGGCAAGTCACATGCTCTCAGCCTCAGGGGAAGGCAATGGCAAACCTCCTCTCAACAAACCTTGCCAAGAAAACCCCAAGATAGGGTCATCTTAGGGTTGCCATAAGTCAGAAACGACTTTAAGGCACACAATAACAACAACAAAGCTCCGCAATAGGAGACAGGTGATTATTAATTTTGGCTAGTTAGAGTTACGTTCCCCATGCATTATAACTGAAACATCCTTAAACACGAAGAGTCTTACAAGTTAAATGTGTACTTTGACATTCCTTTGGTATGTTCAGGGGAACTTACTCCCAAGTAAGTGCACACAGGATAGCAATAGCAATAACATTTATATTTCTATACCGCTTATCAATGAACGCAGCACTCTAAGCGGTTTACAATCTGTTCACAAACTGTAAGGATAGATTGCAGGCAACCTTTATTATCCCTGGAAGGGCTCAACAAAAAGTGTCTTAACTATTGTTAGTGTTCAAACATTTATTACACTTCTGATTGGCAATTCCTGGTGGAGACACAACTACGTGGGACTCTTGATGGTCCACTTTAGCAACATTTGGGGAGCACCCTCTACCTCCTCATTTCCACAACAGACGTCATGTATATGTCAATTCAGGGGAAAGGGGTATCTCAAAAGGAGGCCTTGACATTTCCAAAGATATGTCCTGAGCTCCAAGGTAGCTCCAAGTCCAACATGACATTGTTGGTGCCAAGGTTCCCAATAAAGTCATGGGAACTGAAAGGGGGCAAAACTATTGTCACGCTGCCTGGTGCTGTTTGTAAGGGTTTTATGTAGTCTTTGAATGAATACTGATGTTTTTAATATTTAATGTTTGAACTTTATAAATTGTTTAATCTTTTTTAACTAACTCTTATATTTATACTTTTATTAATGACTTTGTACAGCTTTAATCTGTGTTGTTTTTAAATATGTCCTTAGCTGCCTTATTGGGAGAAAGGCAGGACATAAATGGATGGAAGGAAGGAAGATGCTCAAGGAAAATGCTTTTAGGAAAGACATAGAAACTAGAATCCCATTGGGCAGCTACGTCATCATAGGTGCACCAGAAGGAAAAAGGCTACTCAAATTTTATTGCATTTTTTACTGGAGGCATGAGACTCCAATGCAGCACTGAAAGTCTGTATTTCTTCAGTCGCCCTTCACCATCCTTCCCATGCTAATGCTGTTAACAAAGAAAACAGCTTCCAAGTAGACAGAGGACAAGGAGGAAAAGGGTATGCAAAGACTTTGTAAAAAGGAACTTCTTTGTCAGATGCTTTGTTAACTTTTTATGCTTGTATTTAATTCCTACTTTTTTTTTTTTTTTTTTGGCTCTGGTAGACTAGTGATCACTTTGAAACTCCTGTATCTATAACAGTTTTGCTGCCTTCTGTGTTGGACTTATTCAGTTGCAACATCCCACATGATTAGGCAATTGCTAATACATATATATATTAAAGTGTGGCTGTAGATGCTGGCAGAATTGTAGCAGACTTGTCAGTGGCCTTTAAATCAAGGACATTTAAAGAAGCTCAGGAGAATTTGAGGATTAAAACCACGAGTATGCTGTTGTTTTCACTAGATCTCCAGGATTATTCATTTTTCTGTTAACAGCAGCGCAGGACATTTTGCAAAGCTACTTGACCACTGCAAGACAAGTTATAATGACCCAACTGCTTCTGGTGAAAACCTGGCAGGACCCTTGTTCTGGCCAGGGCTGCCGCTGTAAAACAACTGCTGCATAAATCAAAACATACTCATAAACCCCACAGAAGACTGGATTGAGAAAAATTGGTCCTCACCCACATGGATGATGGTTATTAACTGCCTGTGGTCAAGTTTCCCTGCACAGCGTTGGGGTTTGTCATTGCTGGGTTGGACAGTTGCTTCCAAAGAGTTTGGGATATGAGAATTTTTGCAAGGAAGAGTTGGACCCTCCACGTTCATTTATAATGAATGCTTATAAAACCAATGACTCTCTTTCACATAATCCCTTGTTCATTTTAGCCTCGAACTGGCTCCAAATCCCATTCATCCTTCATTTCCTTCTGACTGTTCCTCTCACTCTAACTGGGCTGTAAAAGCACTTTCCCAAAACGTCATGGCTTGTAAATCCCAATTCTCAGACTCAAACACTATTTCTCTCTGGTACCTGTTGACATCAACTTCAATGGGGATTTTTCTCTATTTCCCACTTTCCGCACAGTGGAGAAAACAGACACCAGAGCCCAACTAGAGTGTGATGGAGACAGCTGTGTTTAAACACACACACACACAAAAACCACTCTATATATTTTATAGAAAGAGCAGGCAGTTTGGGGACATCTGCCTGATTTCAAGAGTAAAAGGAGTAGGTTTTATTTTCATTAAAACTTTTTGAAACTGCTCTTCAACTTTGCAGACACTAGGGCCAAACAATTATGATTCAAATAAAACATAGTAAATTTAACAAGAGCAAGAAAAAAACACTAAAGCCACATCATCAACATGATTTAAAAACCAAGAAGGTAGCAAACAGCCGTTTGTTGCTGTTATTTGCTGTTAAGTTGGCTTTAGCCACCAGTCACCTCTGACCAATACGCAGGTAAGGAGTCAGTAAGAGGGAGCTTTCTCATCTGCGGTGCCCCAATTGTGGAATGCCCTCCTCTTGGGAGATCAAAATGGCACCAACACGGTTGGCATACTACTATTTTGACTCTGGTATTTAATGATATGGTATAGTTCCTTCATAGATGTCTTTCCAACTCTTAGCATTCTTCTGATTTGACTGAGCTAAAATGGATGGAGGCACACCTATGAAGTACAAATAGCAAAGACCAAACTTAAGTTAAGAACCAGCTTTTTATAGTTTTCCAGGAACCTCCATTACATTTCACTGAGTCTTACTGGTAGAGGAAAATGCCCATCAGAACAAGTGTTCAACCCAACTACAGAACAAACAAAATCATTATAATTAAAATTCATGGGCAGACAAAGAAAAACCTGTTGCCCAAGTACTGACCTAGTCCAGTCCACTAGAAATTCCTCCTGAACATTGACTTGGGCAGATATTATGTGTGAGCACTGCCACACATAGAGCCAGCGTGATGTAGTGGGTTGAATCTAGGACTAGGACTCTGGAGATCGGGTTCGATTCCCAGCTCAGCCATGAAACCCACGGGATGACATGCTCTCAGCTTCAGGGGAAGGCAATGGCAAACCTCCTCTGAACAAATCTTGCCAAGAAAACCTCACGATAGTTTTGCCTTTAGGTCACCATAAGTCAGAAATGACTTGATGGCACACAACAACAGCAACAGTCCATTCATTTCAATGGGGCTTCAGTGAAGAGGTCTGCAGCAGCCTGAGCCCAGCGATACTCAACAGAGATGTGTGTGTGTGTGTGTCTGTGTGTGTGTGTGTAACAAGCTCCAACTGGTTCCTAAGTCACACTTACTCATCCTCCTTCCTCCGTCTCTTCAAATGGGACTTACTGGTAATAGTCCAAGTATTCCAGATAAGCTTCTCAGATTTGGCACCAGACTCACAATAGCTGATCACCCTATCTGTATTCTATGCTATCCAAGGAAGTCCCTCTGCAAGTCTGCATTCTTCCCACACTTTTTCTTCATATACACAAGCTGCTGCCAGATATGAATACATTATGGGCTGAAACAAAGCCATTGCCTTGAGATGAAACATGGACTGGACAAACTCTTGGCAACTTGTTAGAAAGAACAATCTTGTTGTGACCATGGGGTTGAACGCTTGTTCTGATGGGCATTTTCCTCTACCATTAAGACTCAGTGAAACGTAATGGAGGTTCCTGGAAAACTATAAAAAGCTGGTTCTTAACTGGAGTTTGGTCTTTGCTATCTGTACTTCATAGGTGTGCCTCCATCCATTTTTAATTCTTCATCTTCTTTTTTGGCCAGGCATATCTCTGGTATTACTTTGCTCTCTCCTGTTCTCTTCTCAGCTTCTAACTCACTGTTAGTCAATTAGAGAGAATAAGACAAATGTAAGAAAAACCATGTTGAATCAGACCAAAAATCTATCTAGTCCAGCACTCTGTTTCCACAGTGCCTAAGGAAAGCCTGCCAACAGGATGAGAATAAAGCTGTGTCCTCTATTTAACATTTTCCAGCAACTATTAAGGTAAATGTCTCTGATATTGGGGGTGACATACAGCCATCCTGACTAGTAACCATGGATGGCCTTAATCCTCCATGTATTTCTCTAACCCCCTTTTAAAGCTGCCCAACTTGACATCCACCACTCCATTTTGTGACCATATTGAACTGTGGTAAGATGTATTTCACAATAAATATACAATAGGACCTTCTCATCCATGGGCTTTTTAGCCACAGATTCAACCATCCACAGCTTGAAAATATTCAAAATGTATACATAAATTTGAAAAAGCAAACCTTGATTTTGCCATTTTATATAAGGGTCAGCATTTTACTGTCCCATTGTATTTAATGGGACTTGAGCATTCACGGATTTTTGTTTCCATGGGGAGTCCTAGAAACAAACCCTGGAGAGGTAGATGGAAACCAGGCTTCTCTTTCATGCATATTTGAGAATGCAGTTGACCCTTCACATTTGCAGCTTTGACTTTTGCAGATTTGATTATTTGTGGGTTTGATTAATATGCTCTCTCTAGGTCCTCCAGATCATAGACTCATGCTGGAGGGCCTACAAATGCCTAGAGAAGTATTTCTCCAGGAGCTTCTAGGTCCTCCAGCACAACTCTGCCAGAAATTGATCATAGAGTTGTGCTGGAGAACCTAGAAGTTCCTGGAGAAACACTTCTCTAGGCATTTGTAGGTCCTCCAGCATGAGTCTATGATCAACCTCTGGCAGATGTTGACCACAGAGTTGCATTGGAGGACCCAGAAATTCCTAGAGAGATGTTCTCTCAAGTAAAAGGAATAGTGTTTTTTTATTTGAGGTTTTCCCACATTCACCCCAGCAAATGTGGAGGGACCACTGTACAAAACTAAAAGTAGGCAATCGTAATAAAAGAGATGCTTGAGCTACAGGACAACATCAGAGAAGACCTAAGAAAGAAATGACCCAATTCTTTATGAATTTGTAACAATGCATGCCTACTAGCATGTGGTTTTATAACACTGGATTATGTATGAGAACAAATCAAGCAGTGCCTTCTATTCTAATAATATCCATGAGATCAAATGCATTGCATAATATAGTATGTGCTGAGTTTGTTTGCCTGCAATGAAGTTTCAGAATTTTCCACAAGGCAATCAATGCACGCATATGTACGTCTGAAAGAACCCAATATTACACACCATGTTCTCAACTGTCTCATGATTTTATCATAATCTAAAGGATAATATATCTTTTCAAGGGCCAGGCGGAGAATGCCAGAGGCACTTAAGCTGCACACGCTCACAGAACAGATGAAAGCACCTTACAAAGCCCGCTCACGTCCCCCATTTATCAAACGGCGACCTCCTGGAAGGCAGCCAAGGCAAACCTAAAAACTGCTCATGCTACCTAAACAGCCACATGCAGGGAATATTTTAGCACAGCTGACAAGTCATGTCCATGAGATTTCAACAGTTCTGGGAGTAAGGAGCAGGGAAGGAGGTGGGAATGGGGACTCACCCCCACACAGTGTGGGAAGGGAAAAGAAATAAAAACTTGGGTGGGTCAATTTTTAAAAAATAATAAACTGCCTTGGTAATCTTTGTACTAAAAGATGGTATATAAATTGAACATATAACGCAGGTAAACACGCTTTCCTTTCTCTTGGAGCAAGTCAAGGCCCTTCCCAAAATTCAGGAATATGTCAGAGGAGTAGGCTGTTGGTTTTTTGCCAAATGAAAAACAGAAATTGCTGTTAGAAGAGAATAAATGACCCTGACACAACTAAAGGCAAGGCCAGGGGCGCAGTATGTAAATAAAAGTTATCTTATTTCAACGTACCATCCAACACAAAATTCTTAGTACTTTATTTTTTGAGAAGGTGCCATATCACAGGCTTAGCATCTTCTTCACCTTCCTACATTCATCCATCCAACAGTTTTCTCCTATTGAAAGAAAAACTAGGGTCGCCATAGGTTGAAAATGACTTGAAGGCACACACAACCAACAATAGGAAAATAGGGTCCCTTGGCCACTGTGAGAAACCCCTTTATTCATAATTCAGTCTTTCAAAAGAACCCCTTGCATCATTCCACCAATGCAAAAGATTTAAAATAGGGCTGGATCTGCTTAAATAGGGAGCCAAAACTTTGGCTTCTGCAAAGGATCCTGTGCTTTTGGCGGAAGGAGAAGGAAGGGCTGAGCATGGTGCTTTAGCAGAGGCTATGCCAGCTAGCTTCATGGATGGCATAGCTATGTAACTACCTTTCTCTGCTGTCATTCATATCAGAGGTCATTTTTTGCCTCTTACAGGTTATCAGAAAACCGAAATACTGGACTATACTCTGCAAGATCTATATCAGCCATGAGTAGACTCTATTTTCCCTTCCAGAAAAGAGAGAGGAGAAAGAAAGAAAGAAAGAAAGAAAGAAAGGAGTGCCCACACAATGCACAATAAGCTGCAGTGATCCTTGTCTATTTGTCAAGCTCACTCTGTCCTGGGCCTCTTTTGGCTGGGCTTTCCCATTTGGCCAACCTACATTTGATGTGCAATTCTTGGTCTTTTTTTGTAACTTCTCTGGGACAATTCTTGGAAGCGGTCAAACCCAAAGCCCTCTTACTCCCACCCTTTTATAGCTCCGGTGATATTTTCCACTTGTCTGTGCAAGGAAAGGGTTCCTCATGTGGGATCGATTCCCTGTCCTACCTATTCCAAGATTCCTGTTTTCGCTCTGGCACCCCACAAAGGAACACTTTTATTAGGAGAAAAGTGACACGGTGTGCTGTCTGTAAAAGTGAGCATATTTTCCCTGCTGTGACAATCTCCCAAAGGTCAAATATAGTTGGAGGGAGGGAGGGGAAACCTCCCCTCAGCTGCAGACTATGCAAAGTGTTAAAAATCGCCGACCCATTCCCATTTGTCCTAACATTTTTCCCCTCTCTGCTTCCAAGGAATTATTTAATGGGAAAGATTGTTTTAGAAGAGTTATGAAAAATAGTTTTGCTTTGTTTTTAATAAGAGCAAGGACACAAGGTTTAAAGATGCCAATGATATTCTTGGCAGGGTGCTTGCAGTGATCTGAACAGAGAGAATGAAAAGATCTCTTTTGGAAGAAAAACCCAGATTTCAATAGAATTGCAGGAGCTTAAAGTGGGAGCTATTCAGTGCCTATTTTCCCCAAACTTTCCTCAAAGAAGGCACCAGAGCTCTCTGACAGGGAAGGCTAAATGTCTCACAAAATTACATTTCCCAGAATTTCATAGCATTGAGCCATGGCAGTTAGAGTGGTGTCAAACTGGATTATTTCTGCAGGGCGGATGAAGACTAGGTGAACTTTCTGTACCAGGGGAAACAGACTGTTGTACCTTCAAGTCGTTTCTGACATATGACAACCCTAAGATGAATCTATCATGGGGTTTTCTTGGCAAGATTTCGTCAGAAGGGGTTTGCCATGGAATTCCTCTGAAGTTGAATGTGATTTGCCCAAGGTATCCCAAAGGGTTTCCATGGCTGATGGGATTTGAACCCTGGTCTCCTGGAGTCCCAGTCCAACACTCAAATCACTATGCCGCGCTGGCTCTCATGGGATGAACAGGTACATCTGTAAAATGAGGAAAGCCAAATACATTGGGGCTTGTGCGTATTTGTAACTAGAAGTGTCCAACAACACAACGCTGATTTGCCTGCACAGATCTTACTACTACAGACCAAACTTTTATAGCCTTTCAAGGAAAGAAGTCAGTCAAAAAACATGTGTATCTCTGTGGCAACCAGTTCTCAGAAACAGACACTCATGGACCACAAGTAAATCTTTTTCTTTCAAATGACAGAAACATTGACAATACCTTTCCAGAATACCTTTCCATACCAGTCCTTGAAAAGCTTTGTGAGCTAACCCACAGAAAACCATCACCGCTGGCTCAAAGTTTGGAAAAATTAACTTTTGTACTACAATGCTTGGATGTCCCCAGCCAGCATGTCTAGGATGGTTCTGAGAACAGTAATAGAAACAAGGAACTTTTCCAAGCCTTTTACTGAATTGGCTCTGCAATTATGGCACCTTGATTTGGAAGCCAACCATTGGGAAATGACTTTGAAGCAAAGGTTTAATTCATAGGAAATGTGGCAGCCTTCAGTGGGTTACCTCCTGAGCATTACTAAAAACCAGTCATACATTCCAGGACTGGAGTGGGAACTTTACGAATATAATTTACTTTAACTCAAGTTAATCCAATTTATGGTGACATTTCGGCTTTTATTTCTGGGCAGAGATTAAGAGAGATTCAGCCCTAGAAGCAAAGTAGTAAAAACAAATTAGGCTCCATTTACTGTTCCAGTGGTCACTCCAACCCTCTGGCCCAGAAAGTCAAATTTATGCATTTTGCTGTAAAGAATAAAGCATAATACGCAGACTCTTTGCAAGATGAGCCTGCAAAGACTTATGCAAACTAATTTTTCCTGTTAAAAAGAGTCTTAGTTAAAACAAAACAAAATCCTGTCCTCTCAATTAGATGAATAAAGGGGAAACAAAGGGGTTTCTTTCTTTCTTTCTTTTTGAGCGGAACTGCTGAAAGCAAATTTGGGGTATGGTATTTATATTTTGCTCTGAATTCAAATTGTAGGGCTACTTATTAAAGAAGACCAGTCCATTGCACCCTTGTGCTTGGGGTAGGTCCTTTGCTGACTCTCTTTGGTCTACATTACCGGATGCTTTCCTTGGAACTGGGACAGGTGGAGGATTTTGGAGTCAACAAGTTTAATCTGAAAGCAAAAGACATAAAATTCTGAGCAATCTTTCTGGCACCAAACTGGAAAGCTCAAGCCTTCATTCCTCCGGCCAGCTTATTACCATCTAAATCACAGAACCGTAATCAGTCAACAGCATTTTGAAAATATGTATTAACTTATTCCTACCAAGTGTAATTTATTGTTACTGAGACATGAAGCCAAGGGAAAGTATACGCTAACTTGGGGGGGTCAGCCTTTTCTCAAGGCTTGCTAAAATGAAGAGGAGTCGCACAATTGCAATTCCTCCTCCTTTTTGGGGGAATTGCGCATTGCATGTGGCACTTGGGCTGCAGGAATTCCCAGGGGACAGAATCTCATGGGTCCCTTTGCACATTAACATCAACAGCAACCTCAGATTTACTTCACTGTGGCTTTGCAGTGAAACCACACTGTGTGATATTGGGGCCAACTAGAGCTCTCCAGGGTGTGTCTTCATGATAAATGTGCATACCATGACTCCAGCCCACAGTGGTCTGGAATAAGGGGCCTTGAGGGATGAGGGCTGGAGGTCAGCCTATGCATAACCTGGAGGCCATGGCCAAAGCAAAGAACAACAGGGAAAGCAAGGAGGCTTCGGAAACAACATGCCATAGGGTGGGAGAATCATAGGGCTTTGTTTTGTGTCCTAACACTAGCTTCCAAGCTTGCTTGTTGCATGGGTACCTTCCAGCTACTGTTTCCTCAGATAATTCATTTTCTACTTCCATCCAACCTGGTAAGAGCCGGTTCTTGCAAAGCAGCTGAACTACATCAGAGTTCGGAAATGTTCCCTTGGACTACGTCCCCAGAAATCCTTGCTAGCAGTGGATTCTGGGAGCTGTAGTCCCAAAAGTAGCTTTCCGGGTGCTGAAATAAACACCTCTACCCAGAGCAAAACGGAGACTGTTTGGCCCTCCGGATGTTGTTGGACTGCAACACTCATCAGCCCTAGAAAGCAAGAGGGATGGGGGGAGTTGAAGCTTAAGAACATTTAGGGAGATTCCACCTGTGATGCACATCTTTTTAAAATTATAATCCAATGGGCTCATTACTTCTGTTAGCTGGTGAGGTAGCCTGTTAAGACAGTATTTGACTTGCAAACGGTCTCTCTCCACATTCCAGTGAGAGAGAAGCAGAAAAGATTCAAAATAAACCAATCAGTCCCCTAATCCAAGACAAATATGATTATTAGAAGAAGGTCCCTGCAGAGCTTTCTTCAGACACCTTAATGGTTGCATGCGGTAGAAACAACTGCTTGTGTTGACAAGGCAGCTGGATTTTAACCCCAAAACTCAGCAGGTTGCCTACTTTAGGTACACTTAAAAATGGTTTCTCATCATGTGCACACCCAGCAATCGCTAATAAAATGTATTGCAGGACTGGCCTATTTGCACAGTAAAAATATTTGCACAACTTTTGTGCGGCAACTGTGACCCAAGGAAATATTTTTATAGTGAAAACATTTGAATTTCCATGGGCTGAGCTGCTACTAAGGCTGGCAAAGGAAGGGTCATTGCGAGCTTCCATTGCAAACAAGGTACCAATTCCCAGGGAAAATTCACAAACTCTTGGTGCCTCCTCTTGGAAAGGATAGCCAAGGGGAGGACACCGTAATACCTCTCTTCACAAAGGAGATGGGATGCTGCTTACATATTGCTTACACGCATACATACTTTAGCCAAAAAAAGTTCTGGTGGTCTATAGAGGACTGGCTTGGTGGCTGTCTTCCACTCCTGTGTCTTCTTCATTGACTCCAGTTTCAGGGACTGCCCTTGTTATAACCTCTGGCACTCCATGAGAATAAATAAAAGACAACTGGACAGTTGTAAGACTGTTCAAGCTGGGCATTTAAAAACTAAAACCTGAAGCTTGCTAAAAGCCAACTTCTGCAATACACACACACACATACACACACACACACACATATATATATAGTCATTTCTTTCCCCCATTTCCCACTCTTGTCTTTGCTTATTCAGGAGTTCAACAACCCAGCTGGATCACAGACTGTCATCAAAGAAGCATTCTACAGCCAGCCAGTAGCTGGTGCCAATTGTCTAAAAATAAATGAAGAATTTGCCGCTGGGGGATAATTTCTAGGACCTTGCAATGGATAGAAGCTTTTAAAAAAAAATGAAGAAATTGAATGCTCTGGTTTGAAGACCACACATTTCTTTTAAAGCAACAGTTCCTTTGTCTCAAACAAATTAAGTCAAGAATCTCGATAGGTAAAGACTTCCACCTTCTAAAGAACCTGACACACATTCAATATTAACACTGACATGCTCAAACGCAATTTAAATGTCATCATTTCAGTTGGACAGGTTCAACATCTAACTCTTAAGAACATGACAAGAGATATGTCGGACTGGGCCAAAGGCCTATCTTGGCAAATCTTTACAAAGTGGGCAAACAGTTGCCTATAGTAAGCCTACCAGCAGGACATAAAATGCAACTGTACCCTCCGGAGGGGCAAACATTTAAAAATCAACTAGTCATAAAAAAGAGATGAGGGCAACATCATGGCCATGACCTATGCCATCACTGATTCCGTAAGAATCACATCTACCATCTCCATAAGATCTCATTATGTGCATATATGCAAATACAAATATTCCAAAATCCCCCCTCAAAAAAATACCCCAAAATCCAATGTTGGTCCCAAACATTTCACAACCTATATAATACTTCTAGTTATCTTCAATACCAGTTACTGGGGAATGTGAGATGGAGAGTGCAGTCATGTTTTGTTCATGACATTCTCTACCCATCTGACTGGCTTCTATAACGATTGAATGATTGTTGTAGTCCTTTCACCTAATCTAGCATGGTGAAGAAAATCTCAAGTTTGCTTCAACAGACTCTTTGCTGAGCTGTGGCAGGCTTTATGGGTAGAATAAAACATTTAGATTATTTGTGGATTGTTGTTAACCGCTGTTGAGTCGATCCTGATTCATGGCGACCCTATGGATGAGACATCTCCAAGACTCCCTATCCTCTATTGCTCTACTCAGGTCCTGTAAATCCATACCTGTGAATATCCATCCAGCGTATGGTCTTCCTCTCTTCCTACATCCCTCCACCCTTCCTAGCATCATTGCCTTTTCAAATGTGTTGCGTCTTCTCATGATGTGGCCAAAGTACGATGGCCTCAACTTGGTCATCCTGGCTTCCAGGCAGATTTCAGATTTCAGACTGATCTGTTCAAGGATCCATTTGTTTAACTTTTGGGCTGTTCATGGTATCCTCAGCACTACGGGGGGGGGGGGGGGGGGGGGGGATAAAAATGGAAGGACGGTTCCACATATGATTCATTGCTTCCTCAAGGAAAACGTTGGGTGAAGCCTTTGTAACTAAACTGAGAATGTCACTATGATACCCAATTACTGGAGGGAAAGGTGGCATTTTTCACTCTTGGGAAACCTACATGATGTGGTGATGAAGTGATGGTCCTTGATGGAGAGTAAGATGACAGCAAAATTATACAAATTGAATCAGTCGTTTGAAATTGTATTGAAACAGTCTCATAACTGCTTCACGCATCCAGAGCATCCATTGAGGGGCTACTTTTTTCTGAGCTCAGGTAGAGATATTCCAGTACAAAAAGGATCACGTCAGCTACAATGGGTACTCAAGTATTAAGCATTTCCATTCAAAACACGGCAGTGAAAGGCCTGTAGTTTATCCCCTTCGTGCTTTACTGACGCCAACTGCCTACTCTCAGAAATAATGCTGGCCCTGCAGATGTTCTATTTTTGTTCTCTTTTCTGACTTTTGCACATTATGACAGATAACCTCAAGAAAAGACCCACACTTCCCTCCAAAGTTTGCAAGTAGAATCCCGCACTGAAACTCATCCAAGCTGCCGAAGCAAGAGGCAAGCCAAAACTGTTTTCTTTCAAGGCAAACAGCGAGACGGGGCTAAAAGAGTGTGCTATGTGCTAATATAGATTCTTTTTTCCTAACGTACACTTGGCAAGCACATGAACATTAACGCTAGCCTTTGAAAAGCAAAAGAATCTGTCCTGCAAGTCTGCATGCGATTCAACTGTTTTGCCTGAATATTTAAAGAATCACACATATCTCACTCTTGTGTGTGTGCCTTCGAATCGTTTCCAACTTATGGCGACCATACGGTGAACTTATCACAGGGTTTTCTTGGTCAGATTTCTTCAGAGGAGGTTTGCCATGGCCGCCTTCTTCTGAGGCTGAGAGATTGTGACTTGCCCAGTATCACCCAGTGGCTTCCCATGGCTGAGTGGGGATTCATATCTTAGTCTCCTGCGGTCCTAGACCAACTCCAACCATTTACACAATGCTTACCCTCACACATAGTCATGGAAAACTTATAAATCGGAAACTACTTGAAGGCACACAACAACAAACATTCTCATTTCTTGTGCTTAAAAAGCAGGCCGTTGTGATTATATGTCACACTGTTTAAAAAATAATTTGCTGTGTTGCCCATTTTCATTGGTGGGGGGTGGGGGTTAGAAACCTAGAAATGATGAGACAATTGCATTAGATTCCCACAATTTCTCTCTCTCTCTCTCTCAAAAAAAGCCCAAAATATTTGTTCAAGATCACCCCAAGAACCTTGTGGTCAAGCAGAAAGCTAAATACAGGTCCTTTCAACAGAAGTGCAAGCTGGAGCTCTCAATACCATGTGGCTCATGTCTTTGCCGCTGCTTCTCCTGCCTGCTCTGCCCAAGGGAAAGAAGGGAATGGGGACGGGAATGGGGAGAAGCAATGCTCATGTGCTCTGGAACTGGCAACCCTACCTAACCCTCATAGAGTTGGCACAAGGACCCGTCCATGAACTCCTTGCTGTATTTGGTGGTAAGCAACATGACCCAACCCAGGAATGGTGGGCAAAGGCCAGATGTTGCTTGAGTTCTGTCATATTGGAGAAGATTAGGATCTCTTTAGTAATGAGAATGGGGAAGTTATGGAGAGCCCAAACCCTGCTCCACTGCTACTAGAGGATAGGAGCGGAGGTCAGAAGAACCAAGTAGCCCTTCCCTGTGCATAAGATCTAAATAACTGCTTAAGATGCTCTGGAGGCCCCTCAGGAAGTCAAAGGAGAATCAATCTCTGCAGCCAGAAAGAACAATCTTCCTGATAGCCATTCCCACTGCTGTCTTTCAGGGGCAGGAAGCCAGCGGTTCAGTCCTCCCATCCCACAATTTGATTAATACAGAAATAATGCGTAGGCTAGAAGCTCATCCCATATCACTAAGATCAGTGATCTTCCATGTACGGCTGACACATTGCAACACCCTGAGGAACCCTGGAAATAACGCAAGACTCTCAATATAGTATCTGAACACACAGCCCTTTGACTTCCCAACCATTAAAGCAGAAAACTGCTCCAACAATCATTTGACAGTTTGCTTGCGCAAAGTGTACATCCTAGAAACTAATCATTTTGATTGTATCCTGGATGAACTTTCAATGCTGTCCATGAAGCACGCCTAGTGAAATATTTCTTTTTAACCCCATTTAAAATCAAAATCGAAACCCAGCCTATAGCTTTGCAGGTGTTAATGCAGAAATCTTAACATCCTAGCTTATTCAACATGACCAAAAACAACTCATTCACACAACAGCCTTGGGAAACCAGGGGAAAGAAGGAAGAAAAGGAAGAGAAGAAAAAGAACTGGATTTTGCATTTTTTGCACATCACATTTGGGTCCTGTTTTGCTTTAAGTAGTTCTAAAAAAAGAAATGATTCACACACACTCCCTCATCTCCTCCTCCCTCCCCCCCCCCCCAACATTTAATGCTGAAACATTTATGGTGTCTTCCATATGAAGGCTCACTGCTCCAGCAAGCCTGCAAGCAATGGGAATTAAAAGCCACAATAATGATGAGAACGTGAATCCAATAACTCCCAGCCTTGCTGGGGGAACATGTCAGATACTTGCGACCGCAGAGTTGTCTTTGTTTACTCTCTTGTGCAATCCTTCATATGCTCCGAGCAGCTCTGCAGCCTAATGTGGTTTAATGAATAAAATCTGCCGAAGAAGTAGCCGACTGAAGAGCGGCTGGAGCATTCAGGTTTGGGAAGGACAACTCATTTCACTGAGGCAACGTATACAGAATAAAATGTAAAGCTTTGCTAGAGGAGGAAATGATAATGATATTGACAAGCTGGAGCGTGTCCAGAGAAGGGCAACCAAAATGGTGGAAGGTTTGGAAACCACCAAGCCCTAAGAGGAGTTGCTTAGGGAGCTGGGTATGTTTAGCCTGGAGAAGAGAAGGTTAAGGGGTGACATGATAGCCATGTTTAAATATTTGAAGGGATGCCATATTGAGGATGGAGCAAGCTTGCTTTCTGCTACTCCAGAGATTAGGGCATGCAGCAATGGATTCCACCTAAACATTAGGAAGAACCACATTTCAAATTAGTTAATTCTCTTCCCATCAGATTCCAATTACTGTACAGCTTTTGTAACCATATAAAGAAATCAGAAATACAACGGCACATACAATCCTGCACTTTGTTATTCAACTCTGAACTTACCCTTGCATTTATGCAAATTTCATAGAATTGGAGTTGGAAGAGACAGAGTTCCAACTCTGTCTCTGTCTTCCAACTTCCAGAGTTGGAAGAGACACCAAGGGCCATCCAGTCTAGCCTCACTTTGCCATGCAGGAAGACACAATTAAAGTACTCTTGACTGTTGGCCATCCAGCCTCTGTTTAAGAACCTCCAAAAAAAAGGAGACTCCACCACTCTCCAAGACAGTATCTTCCATTGTCAAACAGCTCTTACTGTCAGGATGTTCTTCCTAATGTTTAGGTGGTATCTTTTCCTGTCATTTGAACCCATTGCCCTGTGGCCTAGACACTGGAGCAGCAGAAAACAAGGTTGCTCTATCCTCAATATTTGCCCTTTAAATATTTAACATGGCTATCATGTCACCCCTTAGCCTTCTCTTCTCCAGATCCTTCAGACATTCCTCATAAGGCTTGGTGGTTTCCAAACCTTTCACCATTTTGGTCACCCTTATCTGGACACGGCTCCAGCTTCTCAACATCCTTCTTGATTTGTGGTACTCAGAACGGGACAAGATATTCCTTACCTTATGTAAGTTTAGATCTGAGGCCCGAATGCATCATTGCCTCCGAGGAAGTGGATTGCAATCCATTAAAGCTCAGGCTAAAATATATACATTAGAGTCCTTTCATACTCTACAATTTTAGTCCCATATTCCATTTAACTGCCATGTTTCCATCCTAGGGAATCCTGGGCTGTGTAGTTTAGGAAGGCACTATAGTTCTCTGGCAGAGAATCCTAAAAGCTACTCTCCAAACTGCAAAATCTCTGGATTCCAGAGCATAAGACCCATGGCAGATAAAATATAATCAAAGTACTGTGTTTGTATGTGAAAGGCCCCATACCTCTCCTTTCCTTCCCTACTTTTTTTATATGGGGGGGAGAAGGGATCTTTAAATATCTCAATTAGCAATCATTTCCCTAACCGCCCCCCCATCCTCACTAATAGGGGTCACCAGTTTATTAGATCACAAGGAGCTTTGCTCGTGGCAGAACATCATAAAACAGCAGAGCTCCCTTACATACGGGTAGGCAATTACACTGGAAGCGTGGTGCCATCTTACAATTATTCTCTTGTAAAACACTTAAAGTGGGAGAATGCAGATCATGAGTGCTATCCTGTTTGCACACACACACCAATTCTCCAGACAAACGTCAAGCAGGAACATATGGCGCAAGACAAGCCGACACTTTATTAGAACACCCACAGAGAGCGTTGCAAAGGGGAAAGGGCAGAATTAATGCAATCAAAGCCAGATTACATTTCGTGCACACCAAGGGGAACTAAGAAAAACCTGACTCTCTGCTCCAAGACGATGCTCCTAGGCCTGTCAAGGATTATTAGTCCTCTCTAAGAAACTCCATGGAGAATATTCCGCCTTGGGACAAGACCTTGTCCTACTGTAGTAATCGCTATTTTCTTCTTCCTCACATGTGGCAGGGGGGGAAAGGAAGGGGTTATCCAATACTCCAAGGACACATTTGTACTTAGCAATTTGACAACAAATGTTGTCCTCTTTCATGAATGGTACCAGAACTTTGGCTAACTGCTCAGAAAAAAAGAGTACAGTTCCCGAACCACAGTTTAACCTAAATCTAATGATGAAGAAGATCAAACAATGTCAGGGTCACATAAAATAAAAAATAAGTTATTAAACTATATAGGAAGTCAAAACAAATTGAAAGCATGTACAAGTTGAGTCTCCCTTATCCAAAATGCTTGGGACCAGAGGTGTTTGGGGGATTTTTTTGGATTTTGGCATATTTGCAGATACCTAAGAAGATATCTTGGAGATGGGACCCAATTCTCAACCTGAAATCCATTTATGCTTCATGTACAACTTATGCACACAGCCCAAAGGTAATTTTATACACAACGTTTTAGATAATTTCGTGCATGAAGCAAAGTTTGTGCACACTGAACCATTGGATTTTGGAATTCCAGATAAGGGAAACTCAACCTGTATGTGTGGAAATCTGATAAAAAGTATCTGGATGGCGAAGGCTTTAATCAAAGGCCATGCTTTAGCTTGGCACTAAAATTAAACCAATGTTGGTGCCAGTCAGACTTCCAAGAGAATTTGTATTCCAGAAGTGGGATATCACAGCAAAGAAGGCCCACTTCCAACTCATCCTGTAATGTACTGGTCTCACTGGTGGGACACAGAGAAGGTCCCTGCCAGCAGATATCAATTGTTGGACAGGTAGATAGAAGGAGATATGCTTCTTCAAGTACTGAAGTCCCAAGTTGATTAGAAGAGTATGGAATAGCTACATGTAGGGGGAACTACAGCTTCCAACATGACCACTGGCCAGATTCAGACAAACTCTGTTGATCAGCTAGCCCTATTCCAAAGATGTGGGAAGGGTATCTGCATTTTTAGAAGAAGAAACAAAGAGAGAGAGTGTCTCACTCCAAAACCACAGACAGTCCATAGACAAAAGGCTTCTTGCAGCTAAGGAAGGGCTCCATTTTCCAGAACTCTGCAGTCTCTGGCCATCTGGACAAACAGCTGGGGATGCTAATGAATGCGGTCCTTCATTTGGCTCTCCCCGAAGTGACATGGCTGTACTTCCTAGAGCTCAACCTGCTCCTAAAGTTCACTAAAATTATACAACTTCAGAGTCTTTGCTGAGAGTGGGCTGGATAATAAGCACGCAGGAACAATGGCTCATGGTTAGCGAAAGACATTTCACAGCCAGAACCCTTTTTAATGAAAAATGGAGGAATGCAAACTTTGTGCAGCTCCTTAAACTGATTCTCCACCCAAACGTGCCCCACAGCTCTCTTTTTATGAGGCTATAAAACTTCATGTCCATTGAAAATATTTTCATTTAGCAAAAGGCTTCCCTATCTACACAAGTTCCTGCTCGGAAACTGGGGTGTGACCCAGCTTTAAAGACACCACATTGAGTAAAGCCTGTGCTCTTCAAAGACACCACACCAGGGCCAGGAGTGCCTCTTGCATTCACAGGGTCCCGTTCCCCAAGTCTCTACTTTTGGAAAGCCAGTGACAGACTTATATATGCCCTAGGTGTCTGAGAATGTCAATTTGAATTCAACATCCTTTTTGAATGGAAATGAAGTGGCAAGCCCAGTTTTAACAATGGTCGTTGGTGAACAAAGGCGTTGCAAACTAGCCGTTGTGCATGGAAATGGCAAATCCAGTTTGGCAATGGAACTAGCCTATGGTGAAGACCTAGGGCATCACACACCTAGGACATATATAGTCTGTCCCTGGCTTTCCATTCCACCAAACGCATCTAAGGATGTAGACTTACATCTAGGAAAGCTCTTGCTGCCATCTTCTTTCTTTAGTTAGTCTCAAAGGTGTTACAAGATCTCTCTACATACTGGTTCTATAGACAAACATGGCTAGATATCTGAATTCTACCGCTACTTTTGTGTATGTCAACTCTAGTCTGCCTTTCATTGGTGGAACTTTTATTGGACAACCAAAATGCACAATATGCTTGTTGCAAGCTTTCAAAGCTCCATGCTTAACTTCTTTTTCCATTCTGTAGCATGGGTGCTTTTAAACACAGTTATGTTGTGGCATTCGGTGAGTGAGGGGGAGAGAGAAATACTATTTTTTTATTTTAAAAAAATCACACAATATGATGATGAGATGAGCTAAAATCTAAATTTCCACCACCCTGCAAAGAAAGGAGTGTTGTCACTTTGCCTTCTTTTGACCATTTAAAAAAAAACAACACAGAAAGAATTAAGTAAATGAACAACAGAAAGTCAATTAATTTGGTCCTAGTCTATCTGCCTTGGGAAATGATGGAAAGAATCGTGCACAACAGCCAATTTTTCTCCTCCTCTCAAGACAAGTGTGTTCTTCATTTGCAGAATGTTCTATTATGTTTTAATTAACAAGAAAATATTTCCTGCGCCTTATGGAACCTCCCCTGCTTCAAAAAACAAAACAAAACCCCAACAATTGAATCCCAATTGTTTTATGAGAAACACAAGCACAAGAATACCACTGTAGTTGCAACAAGCTTCAGAACGGGTTGCTTTCCTAGTTCAACAATTAAATTGGTGAATTAAAAAGAATTAGAATACAATTCTAATTGGAATTAGAATACATATCATGAAATACCAAAATCAGAACCATCCAGTATTTCTGTTTTCTATGCACAGTTGTGAAAGATTGAGCGTGAAAGAAAGGGGATAGGAAGAAACTCAACTCATTTGAAATGTGGTGCTGGAGGAGAATTCTACAGATACCTGGACTGCTAAAAAAGAAAAATAAATGGGTTGCCAAGAAAACCCTATGACAGGGTTGCCTTAGGGTTGCCATACGTCAGAAACAACTTGAAGGCATGCAACAGCAACAACAACAAAAGAGAAAATCAAGCCTGAACTTTCGCTAGAAGCAAAGATAACTAAACTGAGGCTGTTGCTCCTTGGTCATATCATGAGATGATGGGACTCAATGGAAAAGATGGTCATGCTTCGTAAAGTGGAAGGTTGTAGAAAAAGATGGATACCACACTACGAGGAGGTTACTGCTGCCCGAAGTTTGCAAGACCTGAGCAGGGCTGCTGACGAATGCGGATACTGGTAGACTCTCATTCATAGGGTCATTATAAATCAAAGTTGACTTGATGGCAAATAACAGCAGCAGCAATAAATACAATTCTTCTCATGTGACCTCCCAACGGTCCCATTCGATACATTCCCACCAAGAACCCCAGTCCTTCCAATCAATTACTGTTTGGGGATGTTGCCAATCAATCTTTTGATGTGTGTGGATATATCTTAACACAAGGAACAGTATGCAAAGGGATCTTGTAGCACCTCTGAGTGCAAAGAAAGTTGTAGCAGAAGCTTCCTAGACATGGTCTACCTCCTCAGATGCATGGAGTGAAGTGGTGCCCAGGAAGGACTCTTATAATCTGACTGTATGAATAGCTATGGAAATGCAAAACTTGTGGTTATGGTATGCAGAGCGATCATGTAGCACCTTTGAGACTATATGCATCTGAGGAAGACTATATGCATCAGATGACTATATGCATCTGAGGAAGCAGACTGAAGTCTTTGAAAGTTCGTGTTGCCAACTTCTTTGTTTCAGTTAGTCTCAAAGGTGGTACAAAATCTCTCTACATACTGATTCTACAGACTAACATGGTTATATCTTTGAATTCTACCACTGTGGTTATGGTGATGAGGAGACCAGTTCAGGTTTAACAATGGTCATTGAGGGAATAAGGCAGGAGGAAGGATATTGCCTATGGCCACAATGGATGGATGACCTTACGAATGGTGGAGGGAGTTTTGGAATGTGGTGTGCGAAGACTGAGAACCAGAAAAGAGATATGTACACTTGTCCTACACATGAACACAAGAGAAAGTCTGCATATGCAGAAAAAGAGTCCATCTGAGAGGTTTGGTTCACACAGCAGCGCATGCCCACATTACCAGGCAGATGCATTTGGTGAACATTGAATATGTATGGTTGGCTTTCTCTTCTTTTGGGATAATACTCCTCATGCTGTGTTCTGTTGCTCATCCACGAAATCTCTTCTCTCCCTTCTTTCTCTTTACAATGGTTCGCAAGCACCCAGAAAATACAAAATAAGAACTTCTAGAGAGAACAGGGATGTTAGTCTGTTGCAGCAACCAAGACCCTTAACACACCTTCCTTAAAGGTTAACCTATTGGTTATGGCCTAAGCATTCATGGACTAGAGTCAAGTTACCCTAAACTGGGCCGTCCAGACAGATTTTGATGTCTGAATGGGCAAAATGAGGTAGCACTTGGCCAAGAGTTTAAAAGCGTTATGGGAGAGTTCTCACCAGATTATCACAAATGAAGAATTTTTTTTTTTTTAAAAAAGGAGAGAATAATTTCCAAAGATTAAGGGTAGATTTCCCTAGAAAGATAGCTTTGTAATCACTGCTATTCGACACAGAGGACAGCTATTATTACCCCACCAAAACCGGAAAAAAAATGTAATGAGATGAAACCTAGGTATAGACGCTACCTTTGAAGGCAAAGAAAATTATTTCTCCCTTCATTTTAAAAGATTACCCTGTCTTATCACATCTCTCCTTATTCAGTTTACAGCAATATTAAAACAAGATTTGGGTGAATAAAGAACATAATATACTCCAACTAAAGAATGGATTCTTTAAAGAGCTGTAAATACTCCCGGCGATGTGAATGGAATTTTAATGGAGCAACGCATCCTCCGCGGAGGAAACCCAAAGGATGACAAAGGAATTCATTTCTTCCAGAAAACCATTAAATCACCCCCAGAGACTGTCCCAAGGACTTTGTCACTGAGGAACTCCACCCAAATGAACCACCTGCAGGATATGAGCTATATATTTCCACACGGCTGTCCACGGACATCCTTGGAGGTACAGATGCTCCTGTGTGTATGGTAGATCCCACTCAGATCTCATGCTCCTTTCAAATTTTCAAAAAATTTCCTCTTGTGCGCATAAATGTCAGAAACCAAAAAGAATGCAGGAGACTCACAGGTTGTAAAACAGAGCAATGGCATTATGGCTTGGAAAAACGATCATCAAAAGTATTCCAGGAGAGCCACATAATTAATGGCAACTTGTCTCCTGTTATCATAGGGTAATGGGTTTCTCAGCTTCCGGTTCCTCTGTTGTTTTGGACCCCGGCTTCCATGATCCATGATCAATGGTTTCCCATGGCAGGGAGTTCCATAATCTGGGTGCTAAAAGACCTATTCGGTGTGCACACCAGACTAGCCTCACAAGGTGTTGGGCCATACAATGAGGCCTTTGCCGAAGATCTCCATGAGCTGCATAAAATTTGAGATCTTCAGTTGACGGAGTCATTGTATGTCTTGCAAGGTTAGTCTGGTATGTACACCTAACAGGGCTTTTTCTATAGCAGCACCTAGAATAGACCCAAGCCATTTCAGGCTTTGCGGTGTAGTGGTTTGAGCATTGGACTAAGACTCTGGAGATCCTCCATCCATCCCAACTACTACTGTCCTGGCAGCAGAGAGAGAGAAGAAGGGGCAGACGCAGCTCCATCTTACCTAAACCCAGAAACAGGTGAAAGGCCCTCTTGTCCATCCCGATTTCCGCTGCCAAAGGAGAAAAGAGGCAGTATCTGCTGGACCCAATCCCTTCTCACACTGCCATTCCCTTTTCCTTTTGTGCCATGTCATAATTTGATTGTAAGCTGGAGGGCAGGGAACTATTTTGTTGTTCTTTTATAGTGGACCCTTGGTATCCACTGGAGTTTGGTTCTAGGACCACCCCCACCCACCCCAGATACCAAAATTAGTGGATACTCAAGTCCCATGAAATACAATGGCATAGAAATAGTGCCCAATAACACCAGGGTTCAAATCCCCCCTCGACCATGGAAATCTACTAGGTGACCTTGGGCAAGTAACACTCTCTCAGCCTCAGATAAAGGCACTGGCAAATCCCCTCTGAACAGATTTTAACAAGAAAATCCTGTGACAGGGTTTGTAGACTCCATATTCAAGAGACTTAGAGATTTCCACTCCAAACTGAAGAGCAGACCAAATCTGGTTGCATATTTCTGAGGGTTTATAGGTTATGCCAGATTATGCTTAAATGCCTTCCAACACCAGGATCTGCACGAATTTACTTAAGTGTCAGTCACTTTCTTGTGTTGGAATCTGCAATCATCACACATTTACGCTTCCCATTAAAGCCTGAAGAATTTTCCAGCATAGCCATCAAATTTTATAACCTGTAGTTGACATTTTACAATGAACTTAATATCACAAGCCATTATACAGAACCCAGAGCTGTTCTTCCAAAGCAATCACTTAACAGGAAGATGGTGCTTTCGCTGCTTTGCCTGCCATGATAAATAGAGTGTAAAAGAGTAAACATAAATAAATAAATCCCTTACTGGGCAGAAATGTGCACATTTGAGAAGCCCCCCTAATCTGTGTTTTTTTAAAAAAAGAAAAAGGTAAAAATGCAAATGAATTTTTTGTCGTTGAAACAGAACTACAGTTTTGTTTTTGTTCTAAAATGGAAACTGCTAGGGAGAGTTTTATAAATGGCTTTAAAAGCTTGTAAAACGTTGGTGCTAAGAGCAGTCTGTTCCTTCTGCAATGCTTGCCACACCAAATTTTGAGTAAGAAAAAGGACTGCACAGATATTCACGTTTATCTTTGCCATGTGTGTGTTGTGTGCCTTCAAGTCATTTCCAACTTAGGCTGACCCTAAGGTGAACCTGTCATGGGATTTTCTTGGCCAAATTTCTACAGAGGAGGTTTGCCGTGGCCTTCTTCGAAGGCTGAGAGATTGTGACTTGCCCAAGGTCACCCAGTGGCTATCTATGGCCGGACGAGAATTCAAACTTTTGTCTCCTGGAGTCCGAGACCAACACTCAAACAACTATTCCACACTCTTTCACTCATATGCCTACATGCAAGTTTTATATAAACTATTCCCCAGCCCCTGCAGTGAACAGGAAAGCCATTCTGCATTTGGATTGCCAACTATGCAGTGAAGTCACGCAAATTTCTAGGTCCTCATATGCATACGCCAAGGAGATGACGGTACAAAGTAACTTCATCCCAAGAATGAAAGAAGAAGATAGCTCCCTAAATTGGGCAGAACTAAAGATAGTCAGGTTTGCTTCTTGCACTAACTATCTTCAAGAAAAAAGAACTCCAGAGCATTCCAAGTAAAAAGGATGCTGCCTGCTAAACCTCCACAAACTCTCCTTTTAGTGTTCTTCCCTCCCAATTAATACAAGAGTGAATCCATTACGACCCATTTGGCATAATTCATCAACGAACTGTCCGTTACGACGCTCACTTTTCTCCTTTCTTTTTTTTAATTCGAGAAGGATGCTAACAGTTTCTCATTTCCAGCTGCAGCACTTTCAGTTCTTCATTTTTGTTGTTTTTCTTCTAACAATCCTGTTTGTTTCTCTGCCTTGATTATTCAAAGCAGATGTGTTCAAACAAGAAAACAGTCCATTCTTCCAGTCCGCTGCACAGCTGTTGCAGAAGTCGAGAGCTTTGGAAACACAAAAGGCAGAAAAGAGTCTCTGTCCGGAATACACCTGGGACCACTACCTTCTGAATATCTGTGTGCCCATAATAGAAGTTCGCTTACGAAAGGGATGCAGGAGATGAGCAGGATCTGCAATTCGAATTTCCAAACTTTTGGAAAGGGTCCAACCAAGATTTTACCAGCAGTGCCCTCTGTTGGTCACACACAAAGAAGAGCGAGAGGTCGATGGGAGATTCATAGTGCTCCTGTGATACTAAAGAACTTTGGCACGGATGACAAAACCTAAGGAACATTCCTCCATTCCTAGGCTACAATTAACATTTATTACCCAGAATGGGTGTCAAGATATAATTTACAAAATAAAATATTATTCAACTGGCATAGATTGAAAGTACTCACCTACCTCTGTCCTGGCAAGAAACCAAACTTGTGTTATCGGAAGGAGAGAATTAAAACAGCCATTAGGCATAGGAGTTGAGCGACACTGCGTTAAAAAATAATAATCCTGCTATCTGCTTACGCATTGAGTTTTGTCTTTCTCTGAACACCCTCATCAAGAAGGCACGAGAGTAAGTAATAGACTTTTTAGAAATGAATCTATATAAGAGGGTTGGCTAAATTTCTTCAACTTTCCCATTTCTGTGTGTGTGCTGAAATCAGCACATGGTCTAAAATGCTAACATACATGCATAAATTAACAAAAATATATAACTAAAATAGGCCCTTCTCTGATCCCCAGCTTCTCGAAGGTGTCTGGATGCACCTTTATTTGTGTTATTTGTGGAGCAATACTCAGAGCATATCATATTATTTCTAGCTTTTGTGTATGGCTGTGAAAGAAAGTGGTCAGGAAGAAGAAAAAGTTACTGTTCATGAACTACAATGTGTAAAACAAATGTATGTCCTCGGTGCTCAGGGTTTTGGACGCCGTGGAGGTTGGAATTCTGTCCCAATTGTGCAGTGACCAAAATCTCACCCCAAAAAACTCTCCTTATAAGCAGCACATCCTCTCCATGGACATTTCAATGTTGTGGACAGCAGGGGCATAAGTGGAGTTGTGTTTAGTGGTTTGACTATTGCTGGACAAACTGCAAGAATGTCATCTGCACAGTCTCCCCAAGGATATCCAGAGGTCTCTGCAGATGCAAATCTAATGCATCCCACTACAGAAAAATAGCCATATATGTCTCCACATCCCCCCCCCTTTGGAAATGATTATGCCAAATTTAGGGGTGGGAGGCTGAGTCACTAGCAAGGGAGTGTAGCATCAGGAGATGTAGCTGCTAAGATATAGTAATATGATACGAGTACATACAGGACCTCCGTCAACATTTGAAATAAGGCACTGGTGGAGAATTCTGTGGATGCAGAATTGCACAGCATTTGTGGAAACAGAATTTGTCACCCAAAAGGCAAATAAATGGGTTGGAGAGCCAATCAATCTCCCTAGATGTCAAAATGCCTAACCTGGAGCTATTGTACTTTGGGCCTATCATGAGATGGCATGACTCACTGGAAAAGATAATAATGCAGTAATGCTCAGTAAGGTGGAAGCCTAAATACCCTAAAAGCACCAAATGCCATCTGATCTTGGAAGCTAAGCAAGGTGAGTGTTGGTTAGTACTCGGATGGGAGACTGGTAACAAATACCAGGTGCTGTAGGCTCTTTTTCAGAGGAAGGAACTGGTAAAACCACCTCTGAGGATTCATTGCCTAAGAAAACTTATGAAATTCATGGAGTCGCCATAAGTGGACAGGTGACTTCAAGGCACATATATACAAGGTGGCCGGCTGATGGAAAAGAAGAAGACTACATTAAAAGTGGATTGACACCATCAAGGAAGCCATAGTCTTGACTTTGCAAATTCTGACCAGGGCTGTTCATAACAGAGTCTCTTGGAGGTCTCCCGGGATCAGGATCAGTTTAAATCAGGGCCAACTTGAAAGCAAGCAATAACAATAGCTCAGGCTCTGGCAAACCCGATGTAGGCTGAAGGCAAAGATCTGGACAGAGCCCAGTTGCAGAACAATTACTGAGAATATGATTTATGGTTGGCACCTAAGAATTAAAAATATTTGCTCAGCCCTCTGCAGAGCTGGCTACGAAAACGGTGACTTGGACCCTCAATATAGAAAACTACTTTCCTTTTCTGACTAAGGATGCATTTCTGTGTCCAGTTCAAGGCAGACTTTGTATGGGATTCATAAGATGGAGCTTGTTCTTGGGGTAAAGAAGGGTGCAGACAAAGTCCTTTATCGAAACTGCCTGACTGGACATTTGTTGCCTTCATTCTTGCCCACTGGAACGAACCCAGCATTTATATGTAGCTGTTCATTCTGATCACTCCCCACAAGCATCTTCCCTCTATAGAATCCTTTATGATTTATAAAGTTTAAAAAGTGCAAAGTGCCAAAAGCTTTTAGGCAATGTAACTTAACACCTTTCTGAAAATCAGTATATGTTTTTTAATGTGTCAGAGGATCACATCAGAAGAGGTCATGATGACTTCTTTAAGTAGAAAAAGAGCACAAACTTTAGTTCAACATTCCTATTATGGTACAGATACTTCATTTCAGAAAATTGGGGTGGAGTAGCGTTCTGTGAATTAAGAAGGGACAGTTGTAAACACAGAATGCAAAAGCTAGGTTTTTTAATGTGCTGATTAACTCTGCCGTGAGGTCCCTATGTGACATAAATCAAAAAAGCCTTTTTTATTCCTGTTGGGACACTGTATTTAATCTGAAAAGTCATGATACAACTGAATAAACAGAAAAATAGTCTGGAGTTTTGAATGAAACCTCAGTTTTGTAAATTTGTATTTTAACTTGTGTTTTTAAAGCAGAATGGTGATGTTATTGTGTAAACAATAAATTTATTTTTTAAAAATAAAAATAAAATATATATTTAAATCTGGGATGTTATTTCAGTGAGAGAGAAAAATGTAGCCTGAATGGCTTTTTCTTTCTTTTTGAACCAAGGTTAGCAGATCTAGCCGCTTCATTAATGACAGCAAGCATTTTTAGTCTTACAGTTCAGCCAAATCAGTGCAGGGCTTCCCCCCCTCCTTTTAATGAAAGATTTTTATTTCAATCAAATGCAACAGGGTTGGTGTCATGGATCATACTGGATTGCAATCGGATTCCAGTCAATCAATCAATCAATCAATCACTCACTCAATCTGTTAAAAAAATTAGGTGCAAACAGTATAATTTAGAGTAGAAAAGGGACAAAGAGCATGAGACACTAATATGAAAATGAAGATAGTCTGAGACTTTCTATGAGAAGTAACGAAGCACATAACCAAGATCTAAATCTGATGCAACTACCAGGACAAATAAAATAGCTCTTGACATGAGCTAATTGGAAATAAACAACCTCTCAAATGCATTCTGCAGTGACTAGCAGAGATATTAAAATATCCTTGCAAGGAGGAGGGTTCTCCCCTCCTTCTTTTGTCTTCCCCTAAGATGTACAGATTGTCCTCCGGCAGATGTTCCAGTGGGTCGTTCCAGACGGTGCTGTGAGGTCAATGGGACACACACACTCCTTTGCACTGAAGCCGCATCCAGCACTCTATGGGCAGAACACACTGAGAACAGATGAAACAAATCCAGCGCTGTTACAAGGCAGGGAGGCCCCAAATGTCACCCAACCCTCCGCAACAAACCAGGGGCCATGTCAAGGAGGAGGGTTGCTTCTTCATTAGAAGAAGGAAGTGGGGAGGAAGTCGCACAGCTCTTCCTTTGGCACAACCAACACCTGTCTTTGCAAGGGAGGTTTCCAACAGAGCGGGATTTGGATAGGGAGAAGAAAGTGACCCCTCACCCTACAAAGCCCTGTGAAATGGACCCAGCTTGTTGGGGGCAATTCGCTTCCAAACTGGAAACTGCTTAGAGAGTGCTGAGTTCACTGATAAGCAGTATAGAAATGTAAATGCTATTGCTGTTGCGATTGCAAAGTGTGTGATTCTGACAGCAAAAATCTCAGGATCAGCAACTAGGTTTCCCTTTACCCTCTGTGTTCACAGCATGCCATTTACGGCTTCTGGAAAGTCAAAATTTGAGCCCACGAGTGCAGAAGGCTGGAAAATACAGAGACTCGATCCAGATGCTATTTTTTAAACTTTCTTGTTTTTTAAACGCTTTCCGTATTAAAAGTGGTGGGCTGATGCTCTGATGCACAAAGGAAACGGCAGAGAAAAGAGAGAAAGGTGTCGATGAACATGCTGTGAACTCCCTTTTTTCACAGCTAGCACTGACCCAGAGCCCTGACCCCTAACCTCCGTGGGTCTAGCGTAGGATCCATCCCATACCTGTCAGGACCAGGCACTCCCTGAAGTTCACCATCAGGATGAAGAGCTGGGAGTGGGAGGAAGAGTAGCTGGGGATCAGAGGAGAGCAAAGACAGACAATGAGGAAACCTCTGGGAATTTGCCCCTACTGCCAAGAACTAAACCCTCCCATTGTTCTGAGCCCTTGCGTACAGTCCATTAGTTAAAACAGAATGTCTAATTATTTCTGCAGTTTGGTATTTCTATTAAACGTGCACTGAAATATGAAACGTCAAGCTAATAGAACACATGTGGAGGTAGAGAGAGAGAGAGAAAGAGAGAGAGTTCTTTTTGGCAGGATTTTGTTGGTTCCATGGACTATCATGCCAGAAAAACAAGACCTAAATCCAATGCAACTACCAGGACAAATATATATATATATATATATCCAAAAGGGCAGAGGGAGGGGAGGAAGACACACAACGGGTGACATATTGCAAGAGACACTGAAGCTGAAAGCTATTAGGCAAGCTGACGTTTGGGAAACCCAGAGGAATGATATTTTATAGGTAGGACTTGCCAGTAGCCTGGAAGTACTCTGCCTCGTGCTTTTATGGGATCTTAAGACAATTCTGCCCATTGTGGTTTGACAGACTGGACTCAAAGCCCCTTGTAGTATTGGGAGAGTATGTTGACACTTTGGTCCATTATTTCTCCAATAACTGGAAGTTCCCTTGGTAAAGAGACACACACACAGGGGGGAAAGATCAGAGAATAAATGCAAAACCTATATTCCAATATTAAGGTCCTGCTGTAGAACACAGAAAATTTTAAGAAATGAACTGCTAGAGCATGTGCAGACTGCTCCATGATCTCCAGGGATCAGAGAAAAGCAACCAAAACAAACTTTGCAGTTGCTGGGGTAAATTTAAAGCAGATGTTGAAAGCCTCCCTTTCTCACAATGATGATTAAGTCAAGTGACTTGTTATCATCTTCACATCACACATCCCCATGTCTGCAAAGTTTGGTGACCACATCTGGCCATGCTAACAGCCGATGATAAGAAAAGAGGAACATCCTTTTCATTTAGCACAATGACAAGGAAGCCAAAATTCAGGGAACCTTAATGTAAACGCACAGAAGGATGTCAGATAGCTACGCATTGGCTTAACTTAACTTACACATCTGTTTACATTAAAACCAATGAAGGAAAGAAAACATAATATTCTGCCCAGTCTTCTGAGTGTGCAGACAGCTTGCGCTTCCTAAGAACAGACAACAGCACAGCTTAAACTGGAACCTAAGAGATGCATCCCTACCTGTCCATCTTGTCCGACGTGAACCTGGTGTATCTGCAAGTTACCCTGTAAAATAAAAGAAAATGTGCATTAATGTCAGGATGAAGAGCAGAAAGGGATGCATGCCTGGACTCTTCCACAATAATATCTTAATCCTCTTCCTCAATAAAGTTTACTTGTTGTTAGAAGTGGTATGCCGTCCTTGATGCACAAACATGTTTGTGCTTTATCTTCTCAACATGATGGGAAACCCAGAACTTGCTTTAAGCATATTCCACACTGTAAGTATCCAGAGTATACCTAGAAGGATGCAATCTAACCAAATAGGCCATTGTGGCTGGTTTTTCCCCCTCTCTATTTGTTGAATTTATATCAAGGTTCCCAGAACTTTAAAATGTTATTGTAACTTATCTTTCTACCCTCCACCTTGCTCAAATGGGTTCTGATTTTGTCACAGACCACCACCCCCAAAAAACACAGACCATTATCCTGCCCCAGTTCCAAACTACTCTTGGCAAACATATCTGCACATCCCAAAATGGTTTGTACTCCTTGACACCAGCTTTTGGTGGTCTGAATTTTGCATTATATCTCCGGACCCCCAGCAACTACAGGGAAGCTCTTCAAATTGCAGCCTTGCCACACAAACACCAGTTTTGCAAGGATTTGCTAGCCATTCTTCTTATCATTTCAAACTCAACTATGCATACACATAAGAGCTAGAAACTTTCTTGCTGATTTGAATAAAAGCAGAGATTCCCAGCTTTCTAAAACTTGTAAAGCACTCCCCATAGTTAACTCTGTACTGATGCCACGCAAAACAAGCACAAGGCTTGCCACAGGTTCTCTGGAAGATAAAGTCTATTTGGTGCATGATTGCATTTACTTATTTTGTTTACTTGTCACATTTATACCGAATCAATGTGGTGGACTCTTTTGTGTATTGGACTAGGACAGTGGGAGACCAGGGTTCAAATTCCTTCTCAGCCATGAAAACCAACTGGGTGGCCTTGTGCAAATCACACTCTCTCAGCCTCAGAAGAAAGCAACGGTGGAGAAATCTTGCCAAGACAATCCCATGATCGCCATAAATCAGAAATTACTTGAAGGCACATGACGACAACATGTATATCCTGCTTTTCTTCCAAGGATTTCCTCCTTGCTTCCTTCTCACAACATCCTTGGTGAGAAAAGAAAGAGTGGGATAGAGCCCAATAACATATTTTCTCCATTGGAGTAATGTTTTAGAATTTGCTAACTGGTGAATAAAGCAGTTCTCTTGCTTCCCAGGTTTTAAACTATAGCACCTTTCACTTCTTTGCTCTGAAGTACAAATCTATAGACATGTCTTAAATCAAAATGTCTGCTAGCCTAAAACTAGTAGAGCAACAGGGTAAGGTTTTGGTTGGTACAGCACATGACTGTCCCAATGGTTACAATATCTGCCCTATCAACGCTGTCATTTCTGCTAGCCGCCATTTCTTTTCTTTTATTGTAAAACCCTGTGCCGCAGGCAGACAAGGGCTCCATTATGGAAACCACAAAAGGCATCCGTTGCAAAAGATTCTGAATGCCGTAGCTGATTTTGGAGAAGCCTCTGAGTCTAGAAACATAAAAGAAGAAATAAAGCACAGGAAGAAATTTCTATTTAATTTGCAATTAAGCCCTTAGAAACTGGCTGAATGAAGGGAGGGCAGGAAAGGTAACTTTCCATAGATTGTTCACATACAAGAGGCAAAATGAGGCTCCCTCTAGGAGCAGAGAAAGCTAGCTTTCATCGCTTTTGATGCTCTTTCTCCTGTCAGCAGCTATCCACTCTGTTCCAAAGGAGCATAAATTGGAACTGATTCAAAACCAGATGTTTTCTATCCATACAGATGAAAGATGGACCTGATCCTGCTTCCCTTCATGTCCAAGGTTACTCCCTCTGAAGTCATATGGGCGTGCAAAAACAGATTCTTCTTTTATTTCGTTAGCATCTCAAGAGGCCAACCCTCACTGGAGTTGCCTTGACACCACACGAGATGCAGGGTTTAGGTTTGCAAAAGGTCCTCTCTTGGACCACCACTCCCAGCATCCCTCCCACAGCCAGGCTGGTTAAGTGGGGAGAGGGATTCTGGAAGTTGACAGTATGAAATCGTAAATTTTCCAATCTCCGGTTAAATGTCATTAGCTTCCCTAAAACTTCAACCTGGTTTTCAAACTCTTACATCTTCATAGGTTGTGTAATGATTTTTTTCCTTTAAGAAAAAATAATGGATGCTGTTGAATAAAAATCAGAGAAGAGAAATCCCAGCAGGACTGCTCACTATAAAATATTGTTATAATAATAATAATAATAATTTTTATTTATATCCCGCCCCTCTGCTAGGCAATCGGGGCGGCGTACAGGATTTCAAAACATCAGAACAAATACCAAAATTAATTGTTGTTGCTGTTGTTGTTGTGTGCCTTCATTATGATCCTAAGGGAAACCTATCTTGGGATTTTCTTGGTGTGCCTTTGCTTTCCTCTGAAGCTGAGAGTGTGTGACTTGTCCAAGGTCATCCAATGGCTTTCCATGGCTGAGCGGAGATTTGTAGGCTGCTTTTGCACTGCAGAAATACTGCAGTTTGACATTGTTTTAACTGTCGTGGCTCAATGCAATCGAATTCTGGGATTTGTAGTTTTTGGAGATATTTAACCTTCTCTGTCAGAAACCTCTGGTGTCACAACAAACAACAAATCCAAGGATTCCATAGCATTGAGTCATGGCAGTGAAAGCGGTGTCAAACTGCAGTCCAATGCCCAAAACACTAAATGATGCTGGCTTTCTCACTATAAAATATACATAATAAGAAATGTATATTAGCATGTATGAGACTGTAATATAGGACATGATCCTTAGTCTATTTGCTACATGGAAACAAGGAAAAAAAGAAGAAATTAAGTGGGTTTGAGAGCAAATCAAGCCTGAACTTTCCGTCAAAGTCAGAATGACTAAACTGAAGCTACAGGACATTGGCCCCTGACCGTCTTCCATTTATTTCAAAGATGCATGTACTAATGTACATCAGCCATCCTATGAGTGATCGTCTTCACACCTCCATTAGGTTTTGCTCAGGTGGGCAGTCTGTTTCAAGCTCACCTCACTGTCTTGCGTGATCTGGACCTGCTCGCCTTGTGGCACCTGGGCAATATGAAGGTGACCCTGTGGGATCCATAGGGAGGGGAGAGAAAAAACATGAGATACGTCAGTCAAAACCAGAGGCATAAAATAAGCCGAATACAGTTCAACCCAGCAGTTTAAAAACCAGACACAAAAAGTCAACACGACTCTTGTTTCAGCTGCGCATACATTTTGATGTAATTCCATGTTTAAAGTATATTTAATCCTGGGAGGTATATGGTTCACTTCCAAATTTTCTTCCTCTCACCCTGTTCTCAGTATCGGGGGATTTTCTGACTCCGGTGGTAACAAGAAAAGCATGATTAAAATACGTGTAGAGTATTACAACCGGTCTCCTGATGCACAGCCTGGAAACCATCAACCGGGGCACAGCTCAGTTAAAAATTGCAGGGTCAAAGTCTTTAGCAAAGCCCTGAGGAACCCGCTCTGGGATCCAGGGAAGAAGAGTAAGCTCCATTCTGACTCTTCCCAGGATGTGATCTATGGGACAAGCTTTCTAACATACGCTCATCCTGTATCAAAATAAGACCTTCAGTTGGTTTTTCAGCACAAGAACAGATCTTGTTCTCTCCCCCGCAATGCACTTCAAGGCTCAAGACATACAAAATCCTCATTTCATAAAGCTGCCTCTATATAAAGTACGCCCTCCAGCCAACCAATAAACCTAAAACACATTCCAGAGATCTCAAGGAATAATCTAACTAACTAACTAACTAACTAGCTAACATAAACCTTCTAACTGAAAAGGATGGTGACAAACAAGAGAGGTTTTGTGATGGATTTTCACCTAGGGAGAAAAGCATGCAAGTTGAGCCAATGACCGTATGGGTGTGTGTCTTATTTATTTGATATCTCCCTTTTCTCTTATACAAAACACAAAGCAGCCTGAGGTTTAAAACCTTAAAACATGGTGTTAAGACATAGCTAAAATAACCTGTAATACAAAAACTGAAAAAGCAATCAACAACCATACACTTAAAATATTAATTTAGACCAGTTAAAAACACATTTAAACCTCTTACACATTAAGAACCCACACACTCTTTGCACTACTTATGTACTTGTGAAGGTGGCAGGATCAAGAAAAAGCCCTCCCTTGTAGATCTTAAAATTCGGGTAGGCTCATATAGAGAGACTTTTCAGATACAGGTTGAGTATTCTGAAATCTGAAGTTCTCCAATATCCAATATCCAAAACCTTTTAAGCTATAGTACAAGAAGTGTAGTATACGTGTCTGTGTCGTTTCTAATTTATGGCAACCCTAAGGCAAACCTATCATGGGGTTTTCTTGGCCAGATTTGTTCAGAGGAGGTTTGCCATGTTTCATATTTTCAGCCCTATCCTGCAAATATTGAACCACTTCTAGGCACACACACCATGCGGTATACTATTCTATAAATGCTGCACTTGTGAGATGAATTGTTTATGCTCTTTGCTCTCAGTTTCAACTCCAGTGGAAGAACTATCCCCCGCTAAAGGACAAAATTTCCAATGAGGTGGAATGGCACTCTGCCAAACACTCTCTACTGAAGCCGTGCCAGTTGACAACAGCAGAGAATCTAGCCTGAAGAGGGCTTTTTAAAGAGAATTTAATATATATAAAAAATACTACTATACCTGTACAACAATCAAAGAATGGGAAGAGAAATCAAGCATAATGTTTGGTTTTTAAAGACAGAGGAAGAGGAGGAGGAGAAAGGAGAAGAGGAAGAGAAGCAAGAGGAAGAAGAGGAAGAAGAAAAAGAGGAAGACGAGGAGGAGGAGGAGGAGGAGGAGGAGGAGAAAGGAGAAGAAAAGAGCAGGGGAAGAGGAAAAAAGAAAAAGAGGAGGAGGAAGGAGAAGAAGGTGGAGGAGGAGTAGAAGAGGAGGAAGAAGAAAAAGAAAAAGAAGAGGAGGAGGAGGAAGAAAAAGAGAAAGAAGGAAGAGGAGGGAGAAGAGGAAGAAGAGGAGAAGAAAGAAGAGGAGGAAGAGGAGGAAGAAGAGGAGGAGGAGGAGGAGGAGGAGGAAAAACTGATTAATGAAAGCAAGAGAAACTTCCTTGTGAATCTTAACTGGCCCTTTGCTAAGAGTGATTTTACCTGCTGGCAAACTGGCTGCTATTTTGTTTTTTAAAAGTCCTTTGTGTTCATTTTCATATGCCTGTGTATGAAACCAAGATTAAAGATATCCATGTGGAATTCCGTCAAAGGCCTCCCTTATATTACAAGGCACCAACAATTGCACATGAATTTCAAAGCAACACAGATCCTTCTATTTCAAACAGTTTCATTTCCTTTGAAAGGAAGCGGTCTATTTATAGGGAAAAGTGGCATGCTGAATGTATCAAAACGACAATAGGAACTGTATATAAAATTAGAGCACAGATCCAATCCATGTTGAGATTAGAATCTCCTTCTCTTCGTAATGTTAAAACTCTCACCGGCTTCCAGGGGGGGCAGAAAGCATTCAAAACGTGGGCGTTTTTTGAAAAATCTGATGAGCCGTTTGCAAGTCAAGTAAGTTTTTCAGAGGCAGGGAGAAAAAGCTGGTTCTCACATCTATATGTGTCTAGAATCAGGGAAACGGTGTACGGTTTGTATAGAGTTTTTAATATATAGTTGGCTCTCCATACCCACAGACTTTTTTATCCAAGCCTTCAAGCATCCACGGATTGAAAATAAAGAATTCTGAATTTGAGTTGACTTTCTCACATGCTAATGGTATATATATATATATATGTGTCTGTCCCTGGTTTTCCACGCCACCAAATGCATCTGAGAAAGTAGGCTCAAGTCTACGAAAGCTCCTGCTGCCAACTTCTTTCCTTCAGTGAGTCTCAAATGTGCTACAAGATCTCTCTGCATAGCTGCAAAGTGTATGTTAGTCAAATAAAAAACAACCATTTTAACACACAAAGAAAATAAAACACGCATATACATTTTTCACCCTGAGATTCTTACCCTTTGCAGTGACACTGGAGAAGAGGTTCCAGGCTCCGATATCTGGGATTTCTAGCTATGAATGACTATGCCCCCTCCACTTGCCAGAAGGGGCACAATTTGACCCAGCCATAGCCATATAGTTGTGTATGTCAATCATACACAACTTCAAAAAATACTGGATTTCGCCCTGATCTATCTGTGCCAAAGAGAACTACAAGCCCTTGGTATCCGCTGGGATTTGGGTCCAGGACCCCTCATGGATACCAAAAATCTCTGGATGCTCAAGTCTTATTAAATACAATGATGATGATGATGATGATGATGATGATGATGATGATGATGATGACATGGTATCTGCTGGGGCTTGGTTCCAGGACACACACACACCCATGGGTACCAAAATCCATGGATGCTCAAATCCCATTATATACAATGGCATAATGAAATGGTGTCCCTTATATAAAATAGAAAAATCCAAGGTTTACATTTTGCAATTTATATGTTTGGGGTTTTATTTTTATTTTTTTGTTGTTGTTTTTTGCATATTTCAATCCATGGATGGTTGAATCCATGGATAAGGAAATCGTGGATATGGAGGGCCAAGCTACTGAAAATATCAGTGGGAAAAGAATGTATTCCCTCCAAACTAATTCTGGGGAACACATTTAAGTTCCATGCAACACTGCCCTTTATTTAATGAAATGAAACGAAGCCAATGCAAGCGTTTCGTGGCCCACGTTGCAATTTTTCTTTTTTCAAGAAAAAAAGAAAAAGAAACGCAAATGCTAAAGTAATGGCAGAAGTGTTGTGCTTAACTTTTAAACTTCCTGCCTTCTGTGGGTTTTGGGGTCAAAGTGTTAACTTTATTTAAACTTTTTTTTTTTTTTGGTGTGTGTGGGGGGGGGAAGAATTTAATGTCAGTGTTTATAAGCTTTGCTTATATACATGCATTTAAATGGATACACATGTAAGGAATTCAGCTAACAGATGTCACCAACAAAACAAAACAAAAAAACACCCAAAAACCTTCGGAACGCACTTTGGAAAAAATGAGGATAAATGAATCACAAATGGATTTCCAGATTGCTACGGCTGGCTGGGGGGGAGTGTAAATGCATAACCCACCATGACTGCATCCTCCATGTGGATGCAAGAACTCGAAAGCTTAAGTAAGCATTTGCATGCAAGTTCGTACATCCCGACTAAATTAATGCAATTATTCATGTAACCCATGACATATATCTAGCACCGGAAATGACTGTTTTTCCCAGACAGAGGCACAGGGTTTTAAAAATCATAGTAGATCGTAGTTTTGGAACAAAGGAAAGGTTGCTTTGGAACTACCACTAGAGAAAAGTGAAAGCTGCTTTGGAGAATAGAAGAGGATGCAAAGAATGAGTACATACTACTTGGACTTGGCCATCTTCTCCTATCTGGTGGATCTGGACTTGTTGGGCATTGGCCAAGGCGTAGTGAAGGGCTTGCGGCTGGCTGGTCTGGATTTCGTTCGGGGCGGATGGTGTACTCTGAGTACTCTCTGGAAAGAAACAAATCCACACCAATTCAACATCGCAGCTTACAATATTAAAAAACAGTACAATTAAAAATATACAAAACTGATACACTGAAATAGAATTTTATATGCCACCTTTCTCCAAAACTGGACCCAAGGCGGCTCACAAAAGACACTTTAAAAAGCAATATAAAATTGGAATTAAAAACATCACATCAATAAAACAAAGTAAAAATACAAAATCATTAAAAACGTGCTCAGCTAAAAGTATAAAACCATTAAAAACCAACACCTTAATAAGATGTGTGCCTGGGTACAACTGCATGTTAAAAAGCCTGCTTGAAAAGATGGAAAGGAGAGCAGGGAAGGGGCCAGCCTAGCATCTACACTGCACAATTAAAGCAGTTTGACACCACTTTAATTGCCATGACTCTCATCCTTCAGAATCCTAGGATTTGTAGTTTGATAAAGTATTCAGCATGGTCTGTCAGAAAGCTCTGGTGCCTCACCAAACTACGAATCCCAGAATTTTGTAGGATAGAGTACTGGCAGTTAAAGTGGTCTCAATCTGCTTTAATTCTGCAGTGTGGATACATCCTTAAGTCTTAAAGGTGCTGCCACATTTCTTTCCCCCCCCCCCCCTCCTTTCCTTCCCTTCTTCCCTTACACATAGAGGAAGGTGATATCCATCATTTCCAGGTCCTGGAAGTTTCTTTTTTGGATTACAACTCCCAGAATCCCCTAACCAACCTGCCCCCCCCAGCCCTGCCAGACAGGGAATTCTAGGAGCTGTATACCAAATAAAACAAAAATAAAATTTAAAAAAGGTGATTTCTTCACAAGCTGTAATCATTCCTCCACGGGTATCATCAAAACGCAATTGATCCCTGGGTTTCCTGCAAAAATTGCTACCCAAAGCGCGAGCGAGTCCTGTAATACATCTTTTTTAAATGATCAAACTATAACAATATATTTTTTAAATTGACGAAACTGAAAACATTTCCAGGAGAGGTGTGTGTGTGTGTGTGTGTGTATGCACATATCGGCACCTTTCTGCCCAGCTGCACGGTCTGCGGTTTCCAATACGTTCACGTAACTCATTTCCACCAGCTCTGTTTTATTAACCTATAAATGGTTCCAGATTAATTAGTGCGGTTTCCAATTTGGAAAGCGAGTTTTATAATCCCATCCCTTCACAACCCTCTCCACCACCACGGCAACCTTTTCAGTGCACCGATTGCCTTGAGTGCATCCAGTTGTGACTTCATGTTTCCAATAAATGGTTCAAATCCACAATTCAGCTCAGCAGCTGGTCAACCTTTGGGTCCAAATCCATAATCCCAAACGGTCCCTTTCCCCTCCGAGGCCCAGCAGGCGTAGAACTCATAACAGATCACGATGACAGCATAAAGAGGCGAGGTTCATGCATTAAATTATTATTGTTTTGGAAGTCCCCAATTATTTTAACGCCTAATTATTTCACAAGAAAGATTGCGGGAGAAGGCAAGGTAAAGACTGCAGCCCATTGGCGACGCATGAGATGCTTTCAAGTGCCCTACTGGGACGTATTAAATTCTGGATTTTCATTAAAGGGGGCTTTTAAACACACACACAAACCCGAATTTCACAAGAAGAAAAAAGGAGTGTGAGACCCCCCGAGTCTCTTAAGTCTTGTAAGAATATGCTTTGATGACAAATCCACATTTTGATCGTTACACTCTCAAAAATATATTCACCATGAGGAATGGAATCAAATCGAGAGTGGGGAACAGATTCCTGCCTCCGCAGCTGATGCCACACTGCAGAATTAATGCAGTTTGACACCGCTTTAACTGTCATGGCTCCATGCTATGGAATCCTGGGATTTGTCTTTGTTGTGTGCACCAGAGCTCTCTGACAGAGAACGCTAAATAGTTTCATAAAATGAGAAATCTCAGAATTCGATAGCACTGAGCTGTCACAGTTAAAGCAGTATAAAACTGCATTAAATTCTATGGTGTAGATGCAGCCCACATTTCTGTCTGAAATCGAGCACAAGCATGCAAGTGAGTTGGTGCAGGCAGCCTAGGACCGTAAGTTAAGAAATTAGATATAGTGCTCCGCAATACTGATGCAAACAGGGGTAGTTAGAGGTATTGACATGGGTAGAGGTCTAGGTTTAAGGTATAAGCTATAAGGAGTAGCATTTAGTTTTATTATATTAACAATATTGTACTCAATATGATAGGAATTGTTGATTGGCGATTGCAATGGGGGAATGATAGGGTGATGTTATATGACTATATGATCGTTATAGATGAGTGGATCTGGAAAATGTATGAATTTATGGAGAATGACAAATTAACACAAATGATACAGGAAAAACCATTTAAGAAATTTGCAAATGTATGGAATCCATTTATTAGATGTATCAGACAAAAATGGGGTGAACTTTGGGTAATGGGTTTAGGTTAATATAGAAATGGGTACCATGTAAAAGAATTTGGTTAAAATGTTATATTATAGAATACACATAACTCGATGGGGACAGAAGAGAAACAGGAAGAAGATGGTTAAAATATAGAAATTTAAAAGATGTCAAAAGCTGTTTGGTTTTGTTTAAAAGAAAAAAGTCTGTATATAGAAGATATTAATACACATAATAAGAGGAAAAATTTATAATGTTACAAAATATCAGTAAGAATAACTTTAGGAAGTCAATTTGTTGTTGTCTATTTTAAATGTTTTATATGTTTGTAAGGATGTAGTATGGAAGAAATTTGTATGGGTTTTTTTTGTTGCGATATGATTGTTTTGTTTATGTCTTGTATCTTTTTATATAATTTCAATAAAATATTTTTTAAAAATAAAAAATAATAGATGATGATGATGATGATGATGATGATTAAAATATCCTGTTTAGCTGGGAAACAAATCAAACTTAAATAGTGCCTTCTTAAAAATGTCTTTTATCCACTGAGCCTGTCTTCACTTAGAGAATACCATTATTAAGACTTCGTTCCTTACCTTGATGCTGATGGATGAGCTAAAGATAAAGCATGGAAATTTACTCTTTAACGTTCCCATTACTCATTGCAAATTGTGGAAAAACTACTTTGTAGTTTTACTTACTGGTTACAGTGTGGAAAGCGTGCCAAATGACATTGTTATGACGCTCAATGCTTTCAAAAGCAAAAAGGCATACAAGGTGAAAAATTCGTATTAATATACCACTCAACATTACCTAGCAAAGGTATAACTAGAAAACATTGCATGGGGGGGGGCAATAAAATAACATGGTTCCTGCTTCTCAGATTACTTTTTGAAATTTAATTTGATTATGTTCTCATTATGGGATGGGGGGGCAATTTGTTACAGGAGTTAGGAGTAACTTCATCACTCCTAATTTGCAACCTCTAAGCTTTGAGACAGGACAGTTCTAAATAAAATAAAAATATATAAACCAAGAGAAAAGAAGACTTTCTCAGCAAAAATATAGTAATTCATTCTGTGTTCCAATTGCACTTCCTGGCAATATAGAGCTCCTGAGAAAAGATACTCCCAACGGGTTTACTTGCTGACCCAAAATGTCCTATGGATGCTCTTGAGGAACAAGACCTACAGCACATTGTGGTGCTGCTGAATTGTTTGGAATGGAACAACACACACAGAGACCCGTATTTGTCGCTGGCCAGCTGCTTCACTACAGATGTTTTAAAAGGCTATTTTTACATCCCCTGGGTTAAAGCAGGGAATCGGGGAACGCTGCAAACATAACACTCAGACAAACGCGATGTATTCACAACCACATCTCCTGAGAAGCAAGTGTGCTTATAAACAGAAATTTCAGCATCTGGTTGCAATGTCGTGGCCCCAGATAGGAAGCGGAAGGAGAGGTCAGGTAAGCCTTGCATAACTAAACAGAAACATTTTGAACCTTTTATGCCACTTGCAGGCTTCTGACAAAGAAGCTTCTGGGCCAAAAGGGAGGACTTTGTCTTTCGTTATCCTCCAGTTTTCTTACCGTTTCCATTTTGGTGACCAAACTTATAGATCTATCCTTTTCTAAATGTTGAGGGTAGCTGGTAAGGCCGGCTTATCTGCTTTCCCCTTTTCTCCCTCTTTTGCTATTTATGCATTTTCAGTGATGGATGCTGCTGTTTACCTTGCCTGTTGTAGGCAGGCATACACATCTCCAGTAGAAACAGCTACGGAAAAACTCACTCTTCCCCAGCTCAAGTTCAGTTTATGGCATTGTTTATTGCATACATGACAAGGCAACCGAATAATGGAAGTCTCTCCAGCTTGCTTTCACCATCCCCATCAATGCCGATGCTGCTAAAAAGCTTCTAGCTAGACAGAAGGCAAGGAGGAAAAGGAGGGCTGGATACGTTTAAGAAGTATTTGTAAAAGAGAGCCTTGCTGTCAGAGGGTTTGCTAACTGAGATATGCCTGTACAAGATATAAATCACGGTAAGGAGATTTTCTTTCTCCTTCATGATAGCCATCTAGTCAATTTTACTGAGCACTTTGCAAATATGTCCTATATAAACACAGGCCCCACTCCTGCAGACTATTTCCAAAAAGTACAGCTCCTTGAAGAAAACAAGGCAGAAAAGATTTGTCAGACAAAAGCAACTGACAACTGTTTCGAAAGCGGGCGTTTTTCAACTTTCAAAACTGTGAAAACACGAACATTTTTCACCCAACAGACAAAACCGCTTGGCTGTCACCACCTCACTTTTTCCATTTTTACATCTCTTCATGGCCTCTTAAAATAATCTAGCCCTAATCCTTCTAAGGTTTACAGAGGAGTTGCTAGAACCCCATAAAATCTAAAGGTTAGAAGTTGCTTTCCAAGGGCCATCTGACATTAATCAGCCGCTTTAAAACAATGGCAAACCTCATGTTGGTTCAAAGTCACTTTTTCGCAAACAGGGGAACGCAGGTTTTCCGGGCCAAAGGGTGGTTCGCGCCTAAACTAATTTAGTTGTCTTTGGCAGCTGACAATTTGCCTGTACTGATGTGGATATTTTGTAAGAAGGATGTTTTATAAGATCCATCACTGAACGGTCCTTTGTACATTTCCCTTGACCATCACGTCTACTTTGGGATACCACTTTCTTCTCCTCTCTTACAATTCTGCCTCTCGGTTAAATCAGGAGACAGAGTCGGCTACTATGCCCCCCAACCCATCCTTTCATAGTTAAAAGATGACCACACGGCACATTTATACCAGTTTGATACCACTTTAATAGCCATGGTTCCATCCTGGCTACAGTGCTCTGGATTTATCAGCTCTCAGAAAAAGGTGTGCAAAGAACAGACACTTAAGAAACAACAAGAGCTGGGGTCTTACACCACTACCACTTTCCTTTTGGGGTGTAAAAGTCTCTCCATATTTCCCCCTGGGAAGAGATGGGGATTGCAGCTCAGCTAGATGTATTTGCACTAGGCAATAGAGTGACCATGCTGGACAGGGATTCTGGGAGCCGTAGTCCAAAAAGGTAACATTTTCAACATTGGGGTTAAAAAGTAGTCGCTCTTTGGGAATGCCTGCAATAGCAAAGAGGCAAGCTGTGTCCAAGAGCTGAGCCCTGTTCCCAGCTTGGGGTTGTGGGTGGTTTTTGGTTTTTTTGCTTTTCTCTCTCCAAAAAATGAAAGCCACTCTTGGACCAGGAACCTGTCAAAACAGTTCCAGCATCCCCGCTTGCCATCCTTGTCAGGAAAAGCATGAAACCAAAACAGACACATGGGCAAAAGTCCGAAGCCTGGTTCTGGGAAGCACAGCGCAGTCCAGACCATGGCAATCGATACCTCCAGCACAAGAGGCATCTCTTCTTTCTCGTTCTTTTTATTTTTAGAGAGAGCCTGCCAAGAAAAGGGGGGAAAACCAAAATACGAGGAAAGCAACAAGCCCAGCCAGCGCTCTGCTCTGGTTACTGTGAGAAAATAGTAAATCCTGTGACAGTTGTAAACTTGAGCAGTCAATTAAATGAGAAGAACCTTAATGAACATCCAGGGACAGTGGGAAAAGAGGAGGAGAAAAACCAGAGCAGCAAGACAGGCAAGGCAAGCTGCATTCTTCTTCACACATTGATGCTTCATTTCATTTTGTTTGCACCTGGCGTTTAATTTTAATTTTTGATACCCAAATTAACTTTTGTTTGCTCCAGGTCCATGGATCACAGCTACCAACTGGGACCAATCTTTCCCAATGAGGACTAGAAGTATAGATGTGTCATTCAGAACTATTTGCTCTCTTTATTAGCATCAACTGTATACACCAAGGGGCTATGTTTTTGCAATCACAGCGGCTTGTGCTACCACATTTTTGGTTGAAATCTGATTTCCTAGGGGTTGTTTTTTTTTGGGGGGGGGGGAGCATTTTAAAGCTAATGTCCTGCTCCAGAAGCACTGACTGACCTTCTTCAAGTGTTTTGACAGAGTATCCAAGCAAGCATGACTTCTAGTACAAGTGAAAGTGATCCAGGATTCCTAGCAGACCACAGGTTGAACATGAGTCAACAGTGTGATGCTGCAGCTAAAAAAGCCAATGAGATTCTGGGCTGAATCACTAGAACTATAGTATCGAGATCAAGGGGAGTAATAGTGCCACTCTGTTCTGCTATGGTCAGACTTTATCTGGAATATTGCATTCAGTTATGGGCACACAATTCAAAAAGGTTATTGAGAAGCTGGACATTGTCCAGAATAGGGCAACCAAAATGGTGACGGGTCTGGAAACCATTCCTTATGAGGAGAGACTTAGGGTTTAGCCTGGAGAAGAGAGTGTTGAGAGGTGATAGGATAGCCCTGTTTAAATATTTGAAGGGATGTCCTACTGAGGATGGAGCAATGGATGTAAGCTACAGGAAAAGAGATTCCACCTAACCTTAAGAAGAACTTCCTGACCGAAGAGCTGTTTGACAGTGGAAGATGCTCCTTTGGAGAGTCATGGAGTCTCCTTCTTTGGAGGTTTTTAAACAGAGGCTGCATGGCCTTCTGTCAGAGATACTTTTATTGTGAATTCTGCATGGCAGTGGGTTGGACTGGATGGTCCTTGGAATCACTTCCAACTATGATATTAATTCAGGAAGGCTTGGCCTCCAAAAATCTCTCAGAAAAAAAAGGTCTTGGGTCCATGGGTCACACTGGTCTACATGGATGAGCCTGAGTGGAAGATATCCAGAGAGAAGCCGTGTAGCAACCTTGAAGACTCTCCCTTTTGAGTGAAATGGCATGGAGGATCATAGCACGGGTACTGAAAAACCTTACAGATCAGATGTTATGTTGTGAGCTTTGCCATCATGACTTCACATAAGTTTGGACAGACTCAAGCTGACCCTTCTTTCCGCCACTTGGCAGAATAGGATCTGCAGAGAATTTAGATTTCTACATGAGAGCACACAGGGCCCTCTCCACACAATGGGGGAATGGCAGAGAATTAAAATACTGGCAGGGACCTCACTTGGCTGGGGCCCAGTCCAACCATTTCCCCCCACTCCATGAAGAGAAAAGGGAGCTGGACTAACTATATTCATTTATTACTTTCATTTATGCATTTTGATTTTTAAAATTGCTCTGTGGGTTGGATTGCTACCAGCTCCTTTGTTCTCCCACAAGCACATCTTGGGGACTGCGTGAGATTTCCAAAACATGTGCTTGTTTCAACTATGATTTTCCATACCAAACCTGGTCACAGAAAGTGAGTGCTGTGCTACCATGTTCAGCCACTGTCCTCCCTTATCTTGCGTGTCCATCAGAAGGACAAATTTGTTGGCTGGACGATAAAAGCAGAAACTAAAACACATGAACACAGTGAGCAGCAATTCTAACCCAGCAGCGTTGCTATAAAGTAGATTATAGCAGAAGATCCGGAGCAAAAGGTAATTTATTTTACATCATTTGGGGAGACATACTTCGGGGTTCAGTGCTGAACTGGTCGGACGCTCTACAGACAAGTCGCACCAGGATTGCACCTGCAGTATCCGGACTGCTTGCCGGGAAGATGGGCAAAAGATACTTTATTTGGCCAATGGGTGCAACCCTTAGGAAGTCCACAAGCAGGGCAAGAAGGACATAATACTCCCCTATAGTTTGCACATACATACACACAGAGAAAGACACATACAACAAAGGGAAACCAAAGGTGCATTGTCTCTTAACCTGGAGATGCCAGGAGCAATTTCCAATATATTTCATGCTGGGGGGAAAATCAGGACAAACAAAGCCACATGGAGCAAACCAAGGCTCCTCCTGAGTCTGTGGCCTTAGCTCCAGCTACCTTTCTCCCAGCAACTGACACTGAATCAGATCAACAAAGAGCCCCCTGAAGATGGACAAAAGTGTTATTGCATAAGCTTTCATGGGTTGCAGCCCTCTTGACGTGAACTAAATATAGCTCATGCAATCATCACTGTTTTTTTCCCAACGTGCCACAGAACTGTGTTGCTTTTGGGGCAACAGACTAACGCAGCTACCTCTTCTGTAATGGAACAATCCAACTAATTGATCCAGACACCATCTCAGCCACAGAAAAAGAAAGCATGGATTGAAGAGGGAGAGTATTCCTTTAAAATATCTTGATCCCAGCTCAATTCTAAGCATCACTTGAGCTACCCCCAGAAACAAATGTTATTGAAGAAAAATTGCCTGGGGTTTCCAAGGAACACGTTTTAAAGCCATAGTTGACAGCTTTGTTATCATAAGCATGAAATGCAGGTCTCCAATCCCTTCGGAGCTGAGAAATATTACCTACTTTTGCTTGCTACCTAGCAGCAAGAATGTTGTGAGATTTATTGTTTGGTGGATATGAGATCTTACATATAACTGTGACTTACAGGGCTGTAATTCCAATCAAACATTTCCAGGCAAAGAATCAAAGCCAGAGTAGTTTCTGTGGCTACTTGAATGCAGAGGCAGAATTACAGATAGCATCAAGTTGTCTTTTCTCCTTTCATTCCCCACAGTTCCAAGTGTTTATATCTTCTGTCCTCTCTTCTTTTTCCCCCTCCCTACCTCGATTTTCATTTTCTTCCTTATTGCTTCTGGACTGATTGGTGGGATATTCAGCATCAAACCACTATACTGCTTCAAAGTTTGCAAGATGGCCCTAAGTAACATGCTCTCCCTTGCCAACCTTTCCTACCTCCGTGATGCTGCCCAGTGATGCCAAATGCCCATCAGCTCTTTGCTAGATAAGTAGGATACAAGGTACCCCAAGATCCAAAAACAACCAAGATTTTCACTTTTGCAATTTCCTGTTCCTCCTGCATGCTTCATGGAAAAAGCACAAAGGAATACCTTCTTCCATGTCAACCGACAAGACAGATCAGCTGATGGTCTTCTTCCAACAACACCTCTGTCACAAATAAAGTGGATGACAACTCAAAAGAATTTATCATCGTTGCATGGCAGTTATGGAATGCCCTACCCAAGGAGGTCCCTTTCAGACACCAGGTTAAACCCCCTCTTATTTGCCCAGGAATTTTGCAATTACTTTTTTAAACCCTTTCCATAATCCATAGTAAGCGCCATCACCATTATCATAATTTCTTACCCACCTCCCTCATGGAACAAGATGGGGAACAGCAACAGATTAAAATAAAACACAAATCAGTTAAAAACATGTAACAGCAGTTAAAACACAAAAACCAAAAGAAAGAAAGAAAGAAAGAAAGAAAGAAAGAAGTCAAATAAATAGGCAGGAGAAGTAAAAACTTATCCATACCATCTACCAGTGACACACCATGGCACTGCCTGTGCTTGGTGGAAACTTAACAGCTGGATGGAAAACTTCTCATTGTGTGCTGAAACCATGCACAGATACATTGGCACACACCTCTAGCAAGGCCAGGCAAACAGACAAGATGTACTTTGCTTTTTTGTCTTTTTAACTATAGCCCCTGAGATCCAACAATAAGAGTCAGGAGATAAATTTCAGGCAGACAGAGAAACACTGAGAATTAAGCGACAAAGTGCATCTGAGCGCTCACTCAGCCCAGGACTTTATTTTAAGCATTGGAGTTGAGCTCTCACAGTCCTTTCACTTCTATGGCCACTCTGATATCCCGTCCCAAACTTTTCCCCGCTTTGAAGCTTAATTTAGGCAATGCAACCTGCTATAGCTTTGCTAGTTTGCATAGTAACCTTTTCTGATCTACTACTAATCACCCAGAGATCTTCCAATACCTCCTGATCTATCCCTTTTGACTATAATATGTTCAGACAAAAACAACCAAATTAAAGTTCAGTGGGGGGGGGGAGAACAAGTGCTAATTAGCTGTCATATTGGTAAGGGCTATCAAGTTCAGCATATCAATTTTTCCAGTAAGAAAGCAGATTTTGTCATTCCTTTTCTCTGGTACAGTGGTTAGTATTAACACACAACCCAAAGCTCCATGTGGGCAACATAAACTTATTTCCCCTCTTTTTTTGGCTTCCTCCCAAGCCCCTGCTTTTAATATATGACATACAATTGTCTCACAGCCCTGTATTTAATAGAAATATGAGCCAGAAGGATCCCAAAAGGACATTCTTTGGGTCAACCTTTTGCCATTTATTATTTGTGCTTAATCCTTTGGAGAAAAGCAAGGCTGCTCACTATGTGTTCTGATAGTATGAACATTCCTTTGGGGTGGAAAATGTGGGACATTTTTTTCTGAATGAAATCAAGTTTGACCTAATGAAAAGAATCAATACACAGCATAGCCATTTTCCTTTGTTTCAAAACATGTGCTCCACCGTTATGAACTCTTCCATTAAGAATCTGCAAAGAAGAGTCTTGCAGTAGAAGACTTATAAGAGTTATCATGGCTGAAGCTGTCATGGCCTAGGTGTGCTAATGAACTATTAGCAATAATAACTGTATTTTTCTACACATATGAAGGGGCCCTTCCTGGGGAAAATAAACCCAACCTCACTCCCAAATCTGGCACAATGATAAGCCAAAAAAAACCACATTTGAATATGCATGTTTATTTTGCTTCTTGTTGCTTTCAAGAACCAGGCTTCCCAGGAATTTCAATCTTTCTTCTCCAAGAAAAGAGGCAAAGGCTAGAGAAGAGCAGCCACCGAGAAAAGGCCACTACAAGGTACAAAAGTCTGCAGTTTGTGAATCTCCATCACCCATTTTTGTTTTGTCTCTTTCTGTATCAAGAAACCATGTGTTTGTTATTAGCCTTGTTGCAACGTATTTGCTATTTCATTGTGTTTTGCTAATGTTATTTGCTTTTTTCCCATTAGCTACTTTCAGCTTTGCTAGAAAAGGTAGGATGCTTTTTCAAGTGTGTACATATATTGTGTGTATATATTCACACAAGTGGGGCCGTCACATTAAATAAGGAGACTGGAACAGGCGTGAGCAATGTATGATTATCTAGCTGTTGCTGAACTGTAATTCCCATGAGCTCTAGTGAGCAAGGCTAATGGTGAGGAACAATGGGACCTACAGTCCAACACCACCTAAAGGGCCACACTCTGCCCATCCTTAAGGGAGAAGCTTGCTTATTTACAACAGGGAAGAATGATTTCTTACCAGAGCCACTGTAAGAGGAGGAGGAAGGTGTCCGTCTTGAAAAGCTTTTCACCGCAAGGCTCTGACCTCGTTGCTTTCGTCGCCAAGCTGTTCGACATTTGGAGTCTATGCTCTGCTTGATCCGGTACCAGTCAGATTCTGTGATGCCAAACTTATAGAAAAGGTGGCCTGAAAGCAAAGGAAATCTACCATATAAAATCCAGTTTGTGAGTGTCAATCCATGGCACTGCATACATAGAAACATGATAGCCATTTAATCCGAGTCCTACAACTTCCCCCCATATCCATTATCTCACACTAACAATTATAGACATGAAAGATATAATAATAATAACTAATAGTAACTAAACAACATCATCATCATTCACATTCTGCCTTTTTCACAACAATGGTACTCAACTAGGCTTCTAAATTATTAAAACCAGTACAGATATATATATATATATATATATATATATATATATATATATAATATTTAATACACACATATTTACATATGTAAATATATGTGTTGTGTGTGCTATTTAAAAACAATCTACTGAGTTACAACCATTTAAAGTTCATTAAAAGAAAGAATATAAAACCAGGATGTCTTCAAGCCTTTCAGAACAACACACACAATCTCTTCTTTTAAAAAATTTCTAGGGAAAAACGTTTTACTACAGTTCTGGACAACTTGATAGCTCAATAACAGAAGGTTTGTTCTGCATAAATAAATGTCCCAGACTCAAGGCTAATTAAGAGAAGACCTTGGGCAGCAGATGCAAATCAAAGCAAGGGGTTCATATTTATTTATTTATTTATTTATTTTTAAAGTTTAGGAACCCTAAAAAACAACCTGCTTTTGCGGGTTATTTTTACTTTCTGTTCGGGTTAACTCCGAGCGTCGTGTGAAAAACAACCCGCTTTTGGGGGCTGTTTTCACTTTAAATCCAATTTCTGCACAAGATTCATCCCATGTGGTAAGACTCCTAAACTGAGCCAGCCATATAAGCTGCTGTTTGCAACAACTGCTGTTAAACAGAACACTGCATCAAGAAGAAACATAGATGACAAAAATACTATCAACAAATGCCCTCAGGTTTACATCAATCCAATCGTTTCTGAAAACAGAATTTAGAGTCACAATAACTAATCTAAGAGAAAAGTAAACACCTCTGGTGCTGGACTGTGTTTGCTTGTTGTTTTGCCTTTAGGTTTCACTTTTTCCCAGCCAAAGAGTGGTCATGCAAACTGAAATCATTCTGCGTCACTGTTGGTACATTGCAATGACCATATTGCATAGTTCTTAGTCTGTACTGCATGAGTCATAGTTCGTGCATTACAAATTCTGATTGAAAACCAGCATCCATGTGTGCCACTGCATGTATTTGCAGATGTGTGCTGCCTTCTTTCTCTCTCAAGGGATCCCAGTCGCATTCCAGGTGGAACACAGGATCAAATCAGAGAAAGTAGCACGGATGGAGGGTTGGGATGGCACTGGGACATTATCAGGCCAAGCAGGTGGCCCAGAAAATGCCCACCACCAGCCACTCATCTTGCTGATGATCCAAACAGAAGGAGAGAGGTTTTGGAAGAAAGCAAGCATGCCTTCTCTAGAAGAGAGCTGCACAGAGGCATCCACCACCTGCAGCATTGGGAGGATAAAAATATCTGCCATCCCCAAGATTGGGGCAAAGAGGAGGAGCCAGGCATTTCAGCAAAACCACAGAGAGATTCCAGATGTTGCTGCATACATGAGCATTGAACCAAGAAGGCCAGAAAGGAAGTCCAAGAAGGGAGAGAAGGAACAGCCAAGGAGTTTTACATTTGCCAGTTTCAAAATGAGATTGAGATGGAGGGAACGGGCGAGGAGACTCATAAAACCTCTCAGCACTCCTTCTTGAACCACTCATTCTCAAGGGAGCAAGAATTCGACAGAGGCGATACATATTTCATGGCCCATCTGTCCAAAATCACACTCTTCTCTGATGACAACGAATGTACCAGCAATCCAATGGGTCCAAGCTGTGACATGTGCGACTGCCATTCAGCCAATGTGGATTATCATCCCACCCAAACTCTTCTCCGACTCAATTCTATCTTAATGTACTTTCCACGGAGGATCGGGGGAAATAATCAGCAGCCGGGTGTGAATATTAGCAAGGAGGGAGGCAGACGGACAGAAGCCAGATGTGCAACCAAGTCACAGCTTGAGCATAAACGCCTGTCAACACTGCGTCACTCTCAATGGAACGTGTATATCAGTGCGCATTCCCACCCATAACTACAGCTGGATGAATATGGGCAAAGTCTAATGTAATATATAAGCCAGTGAAGTACTATGTTTATGGAGCACACAGTCCTCACTTTCCAGGATGGCCTATGCACACTGCTTTTCTTCCCTTCACAAACTGCAAAAAAAGTTTGCGGATTTCAAGAGTCAACTGGACTGAAAATGGCTGGTGCTTTAACTCTCATGGCTCCATGCTATGGAACCCTGGGATTTGTAGTTTGTCATGGCACCAAAACTTTCTGAAAGGGAAGGCTAAATAGTTCACAAGACTACAAATATTAGTCTTGAGCCATGGCACTTAAACCAGTGTCAAAAAGCATTATTTCTGCAGTGCAGATGCGCCCAAGGAAAGGACTGTGAGAACAGCAGCCTGACAATATTTGGAGACCCACACATTCCCCATCCCTGATATGGAAAGTCACCAGATCTGAAAAAGAAGAACAGATACAACATTAAGTAATCTCCATTATGATGTTTGATGGGGGTCAATGAAGCCACAGAGGTCTTCTATATCAGATTAGAACTACAGCACAAAAGAAATGAGCTCTTTGCCTTTTTGCCCCAATGCCATTTTCTTGACCCAAATTCTTCTCTATCAGCATTCCAGTTATTTGCCTCATAGGCAATATATACAGATACCTATGGGATAAAAAGCAGCTGGGGGCCAATATTAGCTGGAAAAGCAACATAGGAAATTTAATTCCCTAATTTGTCTCCAGAAGTATTTTTTTAAAAAAAAATGGAGATAAAATAATATATCTCCCACTCATCTAATTTCACACATGCCCACCATGGCATTCTCGATCAAAGTAGAACAGCTTGTAAGCAATAAAACATTCATCTTGCAACCATATCACTACTGGTTATTGAAGAGCTTGGAAAAGTTCCTTTTGGGGCTACTGTTTCTGCCCTAGCTGAGAGATTCTGGGAATTGCAGTCCAAGAAAAGTAACTTTTCCAAGCACTGGGGGTAAACTGAAGCCCTTGACTGGTTTCTTCTATAAGGTCAATCCGAAATTCAGAACTGAACCCAGAAATCTAAATTAGTAAGATCACCTGTAAGTAAATACTACATTTTCCCTGATATTCAGCAGGTGCTGTCAACAACTTATATACTGTCTCACATTTATTGTTTCCAAGCCCGGAGAAAATTATTAATCAATAAAATGCATTTTCTACACACGTACACACACATCTATGATCCAATTTCAACATATCAGAATTTGTAGATGGAAAGAACTGACAAAGGGATTTCCACCCAAACCTCCTCTGCTAATTTGTGTGCATACACACAGACACATAGATACACACACACACACTCCATATATATATATATATATATATATATATATGTAAAAGCCTTCCTGAGACATCCTGTTACATAAGCTCTTTTCCACAGGATCACAGAATTCTGGCTGGATGGCAATCGCCGCCTTATGTACTGCCAAGAAAAGCTAACTTGGGAACCAACAATGAAAATTTCTCCCCTTCCAAAGGAGCTTGCGGCTTTGGAAAGCCCTGGTGTGACAGAATACTCAAGGGCTGTGTGTCTTTATTTACATTTTGCCAGCAATGGCATGGTCAGCAGCTCCGGTCCTTGATGGTCCTTGATAGAAGAGCTGAAAGAGAGGAAGAATGCACGAGAGAGAAGTATGCGTGTCTGAAAAGGATTGGCCACGCAACTTTCTGGAATTCAATTTATGAGTGTTCATGAACTCATCACTTTCCTTGAATCATGCAATGCCTTTTCCAGATGAGCTGTGCATTAATTCTCACGCAAAGCAGCAGCTTGCGTTCGGCGGTGAGGCTGTTTTTCCTCTCTCGGTGACAACGGGGATTAAGTGATTCCAAGGATACATTCAGACTTCTAAACTCTCTTAGAGAAAAGAATCATGTGCCAGATGCTAAGTTCTGGAGGAAAGCAGGTTGCAAACAAATTCAGCCACCACTCCTTTCTTTCCCACTTGATCTACCTGTCGAATTCCTACCAGAATAGCAGTTTAGGATCTCTCTCTTCTTATTATATAAGCAGACAGGGCCACAAGAATGAAGCAAGATTGGGACCGAGTATACACTGAACCCTGTGTTGTTTGCTCTTATTCATGTGCTGCAAGCTCATGAGCAACAATGACAGCTGGACAGATTGGCGTAAAAAGGACAGGGCCAAAATAAATAAATAAATGCCAACATATTTTAGCATCAAGAACTGACTCTCAGTAATTAAATATTCAGAAGGGCACAGCAACCTCATACAAAAGTTGGGAAATGACCAAACTATGGTGTCATGGGGGAATGAGGTGTGGCCATTTGGCAAAATTTAGCAGGCTAAACTGGGAACCCAGTAAGACTGGATTCAGCCCCACAATAGGTTCCCCACCCCTGTTTTTAAAAGGAACTGCTTTGGAGCTGAAGGCATTTGACAATGACCCAAATAATGTGTCTTGGGTTGAATCCATACCATACTTGTATGAAGCTCAAGGGAGGAAAATGATACAGCTACCAACTGCTTGGTGCCTTTCAAGCTAGAACTCTGTCTGTGCCACCAAGGACATTTCATTACTTGGCTGTACAGGCGTTTCACTGTAAATAAAAAGGCAGACAGTCAGTGGCTGGAGAAAGATTCACATATGGCAAAACCAAGTGAAAAACAGCAGGTCTGTTTTCAGACTTAGATAGAAGCTGTATGACTTGGTAGTAGACGATACCATAATAAGATGCACGGGACATATCTCTGGCTAAATCCAAGGGGAAAGTGGGGAGAGTGCCAAAGGCAGAATTGAGACAGGAAAGCAAACAGTGCAAAAAAGATGAGATTCTGAGCTACCGTAAAGAGGGAAAGAGGTTGGTCTGCCTGTGTTTCGTAGCACTAACTCAGTGGATCAGAGAGAAAACAACAATAACAACAATAATGAGCTCTCCAGGAAGTTTACAAGTAAAAAAATAACCACTATAAAATACAAAATTAAATGAAAATAAAATCTGAAACAGAATAAAAGCAGCAGCACGAAATATCAATACACCAAGTCTTGCAAGGATTGGAGAATCGCCATACCAAGATGGCCTCTCTTGGCCAATATCTCTACAGAGGTGATATATAAGCAGGAGAAAGCAACCTTTCTGGCAATCACAAGATGTTTATGGCCTTATATAGCTTTGGACTGGGCTCAGGATTTGCAGTGGAACCAGAATTTACTTAATTTATTATGCCACATAAGATACAGTGGGGCCCTTGGTATCTGCTGGGATTTGGTTCCAGGATCACTTACAGATCCGTGGATGCTCAAGTCCCATTAAATGCAACGACATAGTAAAATAGTATCCTTTATATAAAATGGGCAAAATCAAGGTTTGCTTTCTGGAATGTATATATATTTTTAATATAAAAAAATCCATGGTTATGGAAGGTGGACTGTAATTGTAATTGTCTTTCTCTCCGAACAGTAGGACCAGCCTTTTGCAATTGGCCAACAGCAACATACAAATACATATAGGTACATAAAAACCCGGAGAAATTACAGAGGTGGGGGGAAAGAGAGCACTGTCCCTCCAAAATAAATTCTGCCCCTCAAATGACATTTTCCTTCAATTTCCACCAAGACAATCAAAGCAGTGCCAAACTGCATTAATTCTACAGTGTGGCATCAGTCTTGGCAGAGTGTTAGGAGATGGATTTCATGCATCCAAAGTAAAAGGGGAAAGGCAAAGTAACCAAGGGAATGCAAACAGAGAGAACAAAAGAGTTCTAGGTGTGAACAATTTTTACTGTCTCGGCAATGCTAGGAATTTGGGGAGTGAAGGAAAATTTCATCGGGAAGCAGAATTCTTATGGGGGGCGGCAATGCCCTCATTCCCCCATCCCAAAGTAAAACCATCATGCCAGAAGGGTTTGCCTTAGAAATCCAGTTGGAGAAGTGGAGCCCCTTTCCTCAGAAGCAACAAGTGTTGGACCTTGCAGGCTTCTGGCAAGCAGAGGACTGCAGCCTTTGGTACTTACATCTGTCTTTTGCCCAGTATCACCTCTCTATCAATAGTAAAATAACAATGGAACTGATTTACAAAGAGCAAGTTTGAAATTGAAGCCAGGCTCTGGAAAGTCCAATAAGGAGAAGAAGGGGGTTGGAGAGAGGTCCAGTAGCAGCAGCTTAAGTCTGCTCTTTCCATTTTTTATGGCTGCTTTTGATGCCTTGCTTTGAAGACATTTTTCTGAATGTATGTCTTTTACATGTGCAGGGGTCTAGAAATCTTGGCTGGCTTAAGAGCCAACAGCCTTCCTCACCCCGACCAAGAGACACATCTTGCCTAGATCTCTAAAAGACTGAGGCCAAGCCAGTGACAATCCCTAGCTCTATGTCTGCACCTGGGAAGCAGAGCCTTGATTCCACTACAAATTCCAAGATCTGGAAACACAATGGCAAAGTATGCCATTATTGTCATTGTAATACAATATTTGCAGGATAGGGCTGAAAACAGGAAACGTGACAAACTTCCTCTGCACAAATTATGCCAAGATAACTCCATGATGGGTTCACCTTAGGGTTGTCGTAAGTCAGAGACGACTTGAAGGCACACAGCAAGTTGACCAAGGGAATGAGAAGACCCTAAGGCGAACCTATCATAGGGTTTTCTTGGCAAGATTTGTTCAGAGGTTTGCCATTGCCTTCCCCTGAGGCTGAGAGTGTGTGACTTGTCCAAGGTCACCCAGTGGGTTTCATGGCCGAGCAAGGAATTGAACTGTGTTCTCCAAAATCACAGTCCAACACTCAGACCACTGAGAGGCATAGCACCAATAAAACCCACAGACGCCTGGCCCAGTTTGGAGATGGAGAAGGGGATGGAGAAGGGGAAGAGGAAGAGATTGTTCCCAGGATTATACTCAGTGCCTCAAAGTACAGTCCAATGACAGCATGAGTGGGCAAAGCAAAGCCCTCCCAATGTTATGGGACTGCATATTCCATAATTCCTCACTATCGGCAGTGCTACTTAGGGGTGATGGGAACTCCAGTCCAACAGCACATGGAGGGCTACTCTCTGCCCATCCCTAAAATACAGAGACCATCCATTTCTTGCTCTCTAGCTTCAAAGCTCGTAGGAGTGTGACTTGCCCAAGATCACCCAATGGGTTTCCATGGCTGAGAGGGGATTCAAACCCTGGTCTCCAGAGCCTCAGTCCAGTTCTCAAACCACTACACCACACTGGCTCTCAATACCTTCTACTATTTACCACCAATAAAGCTCATCTTATAGCAGTAAAGTGTGCAGGTGTTCGACACCGAAAGAACTCCTGGAACTACAACCAGTTCTGGAGCAGAAGAACAGGCTTCAACAGCCATATGAACCCAGGTTTAATTTCACATGTTCCTGTTCCCAAATGAACATTTTGCTTTGTTTTTCAGCCCAAATTTAAAACAGCTCATCTGGTGTGAGCAAAACAGATTTGCTTGACAAGTCGGCTAAGGCCGCGTAATGAGCATTTGATTCAAAGAAGACAGCAGGTTCAACATGAGAACACTTTCATTTTTGGTTTTGCCGACAGAATCCAAGTATTCCGTGCATGGCTTTATGAGCGGCAGGGCTCAGAAATAGCACGAATGGCTGTTTCTTCTGGCTCGGCTCGGCTTCTCATTACAGTTCATCATGCAGAGACGGTTATGGTGAACCTTGTCCGTTTCCAGATTTAACACCTGGCCGAGGGATTCTTTGTGGAAAATGGGGGAGTAGGCAATAGGAGCATTAAAATTTACAGTCTGTGCATCAAGAGCATTTTATTAGCAGTATGCTGGTTGAGGGGAATGTGCAACAAATGTTTTGGGCTTAATACAAACGGCATTTAAATAGAAAACAACACAGTCGAAGCAGAAAAATGAGGCTGGTATCACATTCTTAAAATTTGTGCTCCTGATGTGAGGGTTTTCTCCCAGGCTCTGCTGCAATCCGGCCAACTTCTTCTTATTGAAGTCTCCCAAGCAAACAAAAGTCTCCCAAGCAAACTTCTTCTTATTGAAGTCTCCCAAGCAAACAAAAGCACTGGCCATGCACACTGCCCAAGAATTGGATCCAGTGCTTTATAATGTAGCCTGGATCATTTGCCTTTAATGATTCAAGCACAATTTGGGGGCTGAAGTAAGCTCTGCAGAACCTTAGCAGCTAGACTAAGGGGGGTTGCAGACTGTCAAAAATAGTGTGAATTCAGTCCACTTTTAGGGTTAGGGTTAGTGCTAGGGAATCATGGGAATTGTTATTTTTCTGAGACATTGAACCTTCTTTGTCAGAGAACTCTAGTGCCACAATAAAATACAGTCCCCATGATTCCCTAACCTTAACCCTAACCCTAAAAGTGGACTGAATTCACACTATTTCTGACAGTCTGCAACCCCCCTAAGAGACACCTTTTCAAAACTTCATCTGTGTTTTACAAATTAAGGCTGCAGACCGAATGTCAACCGCTTGAAAATCAAACCTGCTGAGAATCTGATACACATAAAAGACTCTGGTGGAGAAGCAGCCAGCGTTGGGTCAAATGAATATTCCTTCACAAAGGCAACTGCACTGACCACAACTCACTACTCAGCACCTACTCGCCTTCTTAGGTCACAATTCCTAAATTCTGACATTACAAGGAGCCTAAATTATGAGCAAATAGAGAGGGTCATTTTCACAACCAGGGAAAGAAAACTGAAGGGAATGTTCTGGGGGGAAAATGCAACAATTTAGCAGGATTCCAATGTGTTCTCCATTAAATCTGTTTGGGTGGTCCGCCTCTCCATCTTAAATTCAACAAAGCAGAGGGATATGTCATTATTATACAAGAGCTCCTCGCACTTCTTTGGAAGAAGGCTCACACCTCATTTCACTGCACATTGTTTTCCTGTCTATGACGGCTAGCCTATCCATAACAGCCTTTATCTTTTGCACTATCCAGGTTGCAATTTGGCATCACACAGTTCAATCCTCAAGGATTTTCCTCCTCGTCCTCCTCTTCATCTCTGCTATCCTGATCTCTTAGAAGAGAGGAGATGTTTTTACAGTACCTGCAAATCAAATATCCTAAGATGAAGTTCATCTCGACCTAGCGGGAAAGAGCTCAAAGCTTATTTTCCTTGTTCTATTTTGATAGGTTGGTGTAATCTGCGCTCCAGGTTGCAGTCATCTGTCTGTGCTACTTTAAACATTGATGGGTTCCAGATGAAACACACCCAAATGGCAGACGAATCAGGCCGATAGCAGGTTCAATGCACTTAGAGAGCCAAGCGCTTACATTCTAACGTTATGGAGATTATTATTATTATTATTAATTCCATAAAGATGTGTTTTAAAATTAGCAAATTCTTCCAGCTGCGCTGAGAAGGGCTGCTCTGTGCTTCTGGTGTCTGTTTCTGCCATTTTCCAGCAGTATCGCCAAAAAGAGTTCAACTTTGTGCAAAAGGTTCCAAGGCCAAGCAGTTTCAAGGTTTCCAGGACCAACCTGGCTATCATGGCATCCTCCTTTTTTGCCTCTAACTATGCTTCTTCTTACTACCCACTGCTGCTGTATTCAGATAATGCCTAATTTTTCATACCTCCAGGTAAAAACAAACCAATTCCCACATGTTGATTTGAATCTCAAAGCGCATACAATCTATTTCTTGACACCACAGGATTTAGGGACCGGGGAAAGGGCTGGAGATGTCTTATTTATTTGTTTAAGGAGCAGCACAGACTTTTCAGGCTTGGCCTAAATACCCTAAAAGCATCAGATCCCATCTGATCTTGGAAGCTAAGCAGGTTCAGTCCTGGTTAGGACTCGATAGCAAAAACCTCTCCTAGAGATGGCAAATGCAAAATCAGGACAGTCATCAGGCAATCCTCCAACAAAAAAACTGTCTTTGCTGAAACATTCTTGGCTAAAATAAGGTATGAGCTCCACACTTTCCTTTACTGTCCCCTTGCAAACCTTGGGTAATGGGGCAAAACTATTCCAATTTCTAATACCATGGGCCCTTGGTAGCCGCTGGGCTTTGGTTTCAGGGCCTTCTGTGGATACCAAAATCTGTGGATGCTCAATTCCCATTAAATACAATGGCACAGTGAAATGGTGTCCTTTATATAAAATTGCAAAATCAAGGTTTGCTTTCTGAAATTGATTTTTTAAAAAATATTTTCACGCCATGGAGGGTTGAATCTGTGGACTGTACATTAATATAGTGGGAGTACAATTCGCATCTCTCCAGTCTTCTAAACACCTATAAAAGAATTAAGAGCATCGAATAGATATTATGAGCTAAGATAAGTCCCCTCCAATTTTACCAGGAAGGGTCAGTACCGCCTGCACCAGATCCCAGTGCAAAGTGGATAGGTGTGTTTCTGGGACAAAAGGCCCCCAAACCCTCCGACAGTCTATCCCAGGGGTAGGCAACCTTTCCTCTTTAAGGGCCGAGGGACTTCAGCTCCCAGAATCCCAGGAGCTATTGGCCAACATGGGACTATTGGCCAACATGGCTGAGGCTTCTGGGAGCTGAAGTCCCTCGGCCCTTAAAGGGGAAAGGTTGCCTACCCCTGGTCTATCCAATTCATACACGAGTAAGATAGGCTGTCATATACCTCAGTCCCAAGCCAAACAGACAATGTATTATGGTATCTTTCAATATAGCATTAAAACTTCTGAGCTAAACATTTTTAAGTTACAGTTGTCCCTCCCAATTCGAGGGGGATCCATTCCGGACCACCACCCCCACAAAAATGACAGCTTGCTAATATTGGAGCCCCATTGAAATGAATGGTGTGCGCAGCCATGGGGCGCGCACAGGCACGCACAGCCATTTTAGGTATGGCAGTTGTCCCTCCCCGCAAAGAGCGAGACCGCAGACCTCAAGTCCGCAAACAGGGAAGGACAACTGTACATATTTGCATTTGTTATTAAAAAAATGTTGCAATATCCAAACCTATCTTTTCAGTTATAAAGAATTCCCTAACTAGTGCCTATCCGTTTTCACACATACCAACTCAGCCACCAAAAAAAAGAATTGCTTATTTAAGTTGCCTTGATGTAATGAGTTACTTAACAATGCACATTTAGCCTGAATTTGATTAATTGCCCAAAGTTTTTTCTCCACCAAGTCCTCTGCCATTACAGCAAGCAACCAAATGAAAATACATATACCTCAAAAGATAAATGGTTTGTGGGAAAGCTTATGCAGTATATCAAGAATTTTTAATAAACATATTCCCCTTCATTTGGAAAGTGTGGCTTCAGAATACTATATACTTTTCAAAATATTTTCTATTAAATACAGATTTGGTTAGGATTGGGGGCTCTCTTCCCAGAAGGAGGAAAGGGACAAAAATCTTTCCACTGACACGCTGAAAGAAGAAACTCGACTAGAGGCGACTTTGGCAGTCACAGAGCGTGGCTGGCATACGCCAATATCCACTGAGCCTCCAAGCTGAAAATAAAACCACAGTGCTCCACTCTGGATATAATAGATATACTTGTGCATAAGTCTAGAATATTTAGTCAAAAATTGACCTAGAAAACATGGGTCGACTTACCCATGAGTCAATATACCTTAACTTTTATCAGAGTAGAGTGGCGAAAGGTGAGAGCTTAATCCATCCTGGGAGAGCCTATAAAAAGCACCAACCCTCTTGACTCCCTTGGTGCTCCTTTGAGGGGAAGCACCAAAGAGCCATTGCCAGCGCCATTTTCCACCCAAGCATTTGAAAAAGCCAGATCCATTCCTAGCAGGCCAAAAACCATAGACTTTAGCCATCTTGGATATATGAAGATGGCCAACATCCTGTTCACACAGTGGCCACACTTTTGCTATGGGAAGTGAACAGGCAGAGACAAAGGAACAACTATACCCAGTACAGTTAAGAGGAAATAGCTGAAGCTGTATCTCCATCTTAAGTTCTTCCTTAAGTGGATTGCTCTCTCTAATGTGTTCTCTCTATATATATTTGCAGCTGCAAAATTTTCTCAAGTTCTGTGCATTTCAACATGAGCAAGATCCAGTCTTTGAAAGGATGTACATGGAAAACAAACATGAAATGAGCTTGCCCTGCTTAGGAACAACAGCCAAAACAGCCAGATACATTCTCTGTGTTGAGTTGATCAGAAACAGAGACCCAGTCTGTAGCTATCCTGAATACTTGCACAACATCTGTACTTTGAGATGCGGTGATTATTGCTACTAAATCGTATTATTCCAGTCTCTTTCTCCACCAGGAATGTGTGTTACACCTGGATATGTTCTCTAGTAACAGGCTAATATGAATTCAGAGTGACACCCTGAGTTGAAAACAGGGCTTGGGATGTTTCATACAGGGGAAGCATAGAGAACATTACAATTGTAATTGGGCCTCAGGGAAACTGTCTTAAAATAGAAGCTTTAAAAAATCTGCCTGGAAGTAAGAGAAAACAAACCAGCTTCCAACATCTGCAGAACTGTAAGGTTGGAATCTGATCATTTGGGGCAGCTGACCATCCTTTGCATACAATTTCCACCAATTCTGGACTCACAAAGCAAACCTGTCACACAGTCACCAATTTCTGACGCCTTATGCTGCAGCAAATGGGAAAGTGATACACCGGGTTTTCCTAGACTGATGAAATCTTTGGTCTAGACTGCAGCCATGCAAATGCTAAACCCATGGGGCAAAAGAGAGACAGTTGGCCACAAATTTCCTCCCAATAAAGCCAGAATGAACTTCCAAACTGATTACTGCGGGAGTGATAGATAAGTGAAGATGTCAAAGCAATTGTGGGAGACAACAGCCACACTGCACCACTAATTAATAGAGGATTAATGGAAAAGACCATATGAGAGTCTGCGTTGTTTCCTAAACATGTCATTTGCCAAACTGGTGAACCCAGCTCTGAAAATCTATATAATACTTGGCAAGAGCCAGCCTGCACTCTGTATAACACTTGGCAAGAATGCACTGAATAATATGTATACTCCTCCCTGGATGGGAATTTTAATCTATACAGGTTACATATTGCTGTCATTGTCTGTCTTCAAGTCCTTTCTAATTTATGGCAGCCCTAAGGCGAGCCATAATAGGGTTTTCTTGGCAGAATGTGTTTGGAGGAGGATGCTTTTGCCTTCCCCTGAGACTGAGAGAGTGTGCCTTGCCCAAGGTCACCCAGTGGGTTTCTATGGCTGAGTGGGGATTTATAATCTGGTCTTCCAGGATCCTAGTCCAACACTCAAACCACTGCATCACACTGGTTCTCTATTTTTTGCCTCCAAGAACAGTTTCTTTCTTTCTTTATTTGATTTATATCCCCCTTTTCTCCCAAATGGGACTCGTTTATTTTATTATTTTAATATTTATTTACTTCCCTGCATTTTCCCACCCTGGTCGAAAATCAGTGTGTGAATGGCACATAATGGAAGTTCCTAGGGGACATATACTCACAACGGATGCCGTATATCATGAGAGGATCTAGCTGCTTCTTCCCATGCTTTCCCTGTCCTGAAAGGTTAGAGATGGCCTGGATTTCCCGATGGAAGAGATAATCCAGCAACGTCAAGGCCATCTTCTCAGCGGTCCGGCAGTTGGTGCTGATGTGGAGCATGTCTGCTGGTGTGATGGGACAACGCACCCGCATCTCAGGATTGTTCTCATCTCCGAGCCACGTCCCACTGGGATAGTCCTCTGAAACACATACACACACAACAGTTATTCTATATATCACATGTGGAGATAAGCAGAAGTTGTCAATGTTTGGAGTAGCTTGCAAAAAAAGAAGAAGTGGATATCACCTTAGTCATAAAATGCAAGGGATGAGTCACAACAGTTGTGGGAACGAGACGGTTGATTCAGCAAGAGCTGGGAATGACTTGGAAAGTTCAGTCCATAAGCAGCGGAGGGTAGCAATTTATTTGATTAATTACTTACCAAGTTTAAGGGAATGTACTCAACTAGAACCACAGCTCCAGAACGGAAATGGATTTCCGTTTTCTTTCAGACTTACTATATGAGAGTCTGTGTTTTTTCCTAAACATGTCATTTGCCAAACTGGTGGACCCAGGGCTGAAAATGACTCACCACCTCTCATCCCCCAAGTGCTTCTTCCCACTAAGGTCCGAGGTCACCATAAGGAGCAAGATGTGTATTTTATTACACTGGTACCTAATGCTCTTAACAGGCCAAATGTTACATAGCAATTTATAGTATCACAAGCAAGAGAAGAGCAATAACTCTTTTAAGCCAGAATTCTATTAGTTACCTCCAATTAGAGAGTACCCTTTGAGTCAATTATTGATCGGTGAGCGAATAGGCAAATCCCCTTGATACAGTTCAGACCTCAAGCTCCAAAGAAGAAAATCTGAACTTAGCACCAATTCTCAGGGGGTTCTGGCTAAGGACGGCCTTTATTTTGGTGACGATCCTCCTCTTGGGCAACTTGACAGCAGGATGGGGCTCCTAGAAGGGCCCTAGGCTTTCCTTCCTGCTTTCCTATCTGTTTGTCTAGGAATTTATATATAGAAAAGCACTCAACAATCTAAATGCCCTAAAAACATATATGCTGAACAAAAGGAAACATATAAGACTCATAGTATGTAATCTGGATGCTAATAAATTGGATAGTTCAAAATAAGAAATCAGAGGCCACTCTGGTTACCAGGTTTTTGGCTCATCATATACTTCTGCACACACACACACACTCCACTTTGTGCATTAAATATAGGTGAGAAGACCATCCCACCACAGAACACCTGAGAATGGCAATTCATAGAAAATATTCTCTATAGTTCTGGGAGGGGTCAGTCTTTACTTAAAGCCTCTGGCAGCAGTTATATAGAGCGAGGCTCAAACACACTCACCCAATTCCTGAAAATACACCTAGTCAAGGGTGTCCTCCCAGACATAGCTCTCCTTCTGTTCCCTGCATCGTTTTCCTGGACTACAGTTTTGGACATGGCCACTGGATGGAGGATCCTAGGGATGACAGTTCCATAAAGTGACTTTTCCAAGCTTTGCTACAGGCTTAGCTTTAAAAACCGATTAGGAAAATTAATGGTGGTGGTGGAAGAGGAGGAGGAGGGCGGCAGCAGCAGCAATGGGAATGAGACGTCCCATTGAGAGACATTGGTCACAGCTGCTAAGTGGCCTCTGGAAATATCAATTGCCTGAGGAGCCAAATACCTAGGAAGGGCTATTCCCTTCATACCCTGTTGGTGGACCTCCAAGAAACATCTGGTTCTCCTGCAACAGATGCAAGTCACTAATTCATTCCCCACCACCACCACAAGTCTTTCATTTGGAGAACCTAAGCCTTGCAGAGTTCAGATGGGGAGCCTTCTCTAAGCTGAATGCATTTACATGACCCCAGAAAATGCACGCTCTTTATTTCCTGCCACTGGCCCGTGGTAAACGGCCCATGTTCCATTAGATAAGATGCCAAGATGAAAAGCAATAAAAGTCGAGGCCCAGAGGCAGCTCCAGTGCTCAGGATCACTTGTCAAACACCTCATCAAAGGCACACTGACGTAACCATCAGAGGATGCAGGCTTAACTTAGGTGAACTATGATAACATGAAATGCTAAATTGAAAAGAGCTTTTGGAGCTATCCGCGAGATTTTTACAGAAATTGCTTTTGGGAAGAAGAAACGTGTCTGTCTCCGTAAGAAGTTTCATAGCCAGCATAGGGAGAGTGCTGGGCTCAATTTCTCATTTGTCCAGGAACTACATGATAAAATCATGTCAATTCCCCCACCTGACAATGAGAACAGCAGTAACCTACCTTGCAGGGTTGCCGCAATGTTTTGTTTGGCCAACCAGCCAAAGGAAATGCACACTGATTTCCATGAGGAAAAGTTAATTCTGTTACCTGGTCCCAATACCCTTCTAAGAGTGACTCCAGTTGCTGATGTCACAGACTGGGAAGGATCCCCCTAAGCCACTGGTTCACCTACCGCCCTTCTTTCCTCCAAATCTCTCCTCCAGGAATAAGAATGATCATTACCTCTAGCCCAATAAAGGTGTCCCCTAAGTAATCTTCTGCAAAATAATAATTTCTTGGGAGTTCTGAGTTTTCAGAATATGCAAAAAAAAAATAAAAAATACAAGGTGTGCACAAAGAGTAAGAAATGAACCATGGCAACAGGTTCTCCTATCTTGTTGAGTGCCTTCAAGTTGTTTCTGGCTTATGTCAACTCTAAGGAGACTCTATCTTAGGGTTTTCTTGGCAAGATTTGGACCAAGGGAGGTTTGCCTTTACCTTCCTCTGAGGCTGAAAGAGTGTGACTTGCCCAGGGTCATCCAGTAGGTTTCCATGGCTGAATGGGGATTCGAAGCCGGGTCTCCCAGAGTCCTAGTCCAACACTCAAACCACTAGCTATGCTGGCTCCTGATATCTATTTACCCCTCCCCAAAAGAAGGGAAATATCCATAAAGTCAGCCTCTTCATCAAATGCAGTCACCCCCACTCCATTCCATCCCAGCCACGCATGAGTCTTGCTCATCGAAATTCAGACATTTTAATTTTGGCTCCTGCCACATGGCACCTAGAGAAAAGTCATTTGCTTCACACAATTATTCCAACGGGCCACCAGCTGTGAACCTTTGTGGAGTGTGTATGTGAAGGTGGGAGAGGGACAGGACCATTAGACAAACATTTGTTACTGTAGAAACAGAAAGGAAACAGAATCTAAGCTTTGGATATACAGAAATCTCATTTCGCAAGAAACATTTCAATAAAGCCCACAAATAAATTGGGCATGCCATCGCTTCAGCCTCTTCAGAAGGTTTCTCTGATTCATGTATGTGTGTGTTTTCTCTCTTCCTGGGGAGACAACTGACCCTTAGCTTCTACTTGCTTAATACCAGTGGGAAACATTCCCTTAATGTGCCTGACATATGAGCATTAACAAGGAGTCTAGAAGCAAACTTCCAGTGCCCCTTTCTCGCTAGGTGCCATCAATCAATCCTTTAAAACAAAGGGAAAGCCAATGAAACACCTGGCCATATAAATATTTTGAGAATTAACTGGTTCCATTCATCGAACCATTTCATTTATTTGACAAACTAAAGCTGGGTGCAAGCCTAGAACTTAAGCCACGAGGCCGCCTGGGTAGCTGCACCGAAAAAGGCAGAATATGGAAATAATCTTAAATAAATAAACCGCTTAAAATATAATTCCTCCTCCCTCTGGAGCAATTAAGTAGTATCTTGGCAAACGCCATCATGGATCTTTCTAGAAAGGTAAAAGACGCTACCGTAGGTTCAATTAACTTTTTGCCATTAGAAAAACTGAAAATGTTGACAACAACTTTACAGGACAGCAAGAATGGCTCAACTCCAACCAGCAAGATTGTGATCTGAAACTTTTAATGGTCATTATTCTCAATCAAAATTATAATCTGACTCTGGATTTGCCCTGCCAGACACCAAGAGAATCAGCCATCCACACCTATTAAGATTTTTCAAGATTTTCATGGAAATGTCCAGAACCATTTTTAGAAATTCCCATGTAGAATCTTCTTCTGGAGATTGGAACAACTATCAAGTCATTCATTATATAATCCAACAGCCTTTCTTCTTTAGCATACCTCTTCAGTACTGGGATACAATCTTCCATTAGAACCCAGTAGCATTCTCCTTTCAGATTATCCAAGATATTGCCACATGTTTTCCACATGCATTTTTGACACCCATCCATCACCATTTGGTCAATCTCCACCACAGTGACCATCTTTGGTTTCAATGTGACTATTTCATACAATATTCCTCCATCACCATGTCCAAGAATGAGCATTTCTTTGTAAGTGTAGTCTTCCTTCTCATTATCCATTACATCTTAAGTATGCCTAGGGCACCGCAGGCCACAAGAAACCTCTAAAACTGCTTTTTGGGTACACTCATATCCTGATGGAAGGATTCCTATAGGAGCGTAGGTAATGGTGTGAACAGAATGATGGATCTATTCAGCAGGATTTCTCAGCCAGGTTCCACTAGAGGTTCCATAAGATGTTGTGATATTTTATTTTTATTTTATTTTGTTAACGACCACATGCAAGTGTGTGGATGAAACATCTCCAAGAACCCCTGTCCTCCACTCCACTGCTTAGGTCCTGTAAATTCATAGCCTGATTGAGTCTACCTATCTGGTGTGTGGTCTTCCTCTCTTTCTACTACCTTCTACCTTTCTTAGTATCGTTGTCTTTTCTAATGAGTCCTGCCTTCACATCATGTGGCCAAAGTACGACAGCCTTAATTTAGTCATCTTGGCTTCTAGAGCGTTCAGGCTTGATCTGTTTAATGACCAATTCATCTTTTGGGCAGTCCATGGTATCCTCAGCACTTTCCTCCAGCACTACATATCAAATGAGTTGATTTTCTTATCTGCTTTTTTCACTGCCCAGCTCTCACATCCGTACAAGGTGATGGAAAATACAATGGCTTGAACAACATATTCCTTTGAGCTGTAGATATAATAATTTTTACGCATGGGTTCCCAGAGATGTGAAAATTATTTCAAGGGTTGCTTCTTGGTAGAAAGGTTGAAAAAGGCTGGACTAGAGTGTTGTTTCATCAGATTCATCATGGCTCTTCTGATGTTCTTTCAAGCAAGAAGTAATGGGGAAGATAAGCAGATATGTTGAGAGGGAACAGGAGTAAAAGGTGTAATGGAGTTGATGGATTATAGGACATGCAGATTAGCTTTTTTTAAAAAAAAAAAGAATAAAGATCTAATGTATTTAATTTAAATTATTTTCACTGTGCTTTTCTTACACCAAAATGCACATAGCTTACAACAGTAGTTGCAAAGTGCTTTGCCCTTCCCAGTTTAATCTGCTTTGTGATATGCATCTTTTGCACATGTTGCTGCTCCAGGCCACAGTAGCGGCATTAGTTCATTAGAAAGGAAAGCATATTTAGAACAATTATCGATTGGTTTCTTTTGATCTAAAAACACACAGAAATCTTTTCAAAACCAGAAAAAAAGAAGACGAATTTTGGCAGAACCATTTGCCAGAAGACACACAAGTTCTTCAGTTATATTTGACGTCTGAGGAGTTTAATAAATGCTGCTACGAATGTATTCTGCAGCAGTGTTAGCTCCATCCTGCAGATTCCTGGGATTTCTAGTTTGGTAAGGCACCAGCACTCTTTGGCAGAGAAGGCAAAAATCCTTGTAAAACAACTAATCCCAGGATTCCGTAGGATGGAACTACAGAACCTATAAAATAGTGTCAAAGTGGATTCTTTCTACAGTGTAGATGCAACCTAAGACTCTTTACAAAATAAGTAATAGCTTCTTTTCAGTTTTGTACCCCTAGTTCCAAGGAGCGCCAGCATGGCATAGTGGTATGAATGTTGGACTACGACTCTGGAGGCCAAAGTTTGAATACCTGCTCAGTCATAAAACCCACTGGGAGATCTTGGGCAAGTCACATACTCTCAGCCTAAGGGCAAAATCCATGGCAAACCTCCTCTGAATAAATCTTGCCAAGAAAACCCAATGAAAGGTTCACCTTAGGGTTTCCATGAGTCAGAAATGACTTGAAGGCACACAACAACAACAAAAATCCCCAGTCCCATTACGTTTCACTCCAAAAACAATTCAAAGCCTGCAAAACTGACAGTTAAATTCCCTATTACATTTTCTCTCCATTTTCAAATGGTGCTGGGTGGAAAAATGCGGCATTCTCACTTTAAGCGCATCCATTTTAAGTTCAGTGCCATCTTCCTTTGATATATGAAAGTCTTTTCTGTTTGGTTTTATTTCTTTTTAAATCTGCTTAGACTTTTGTTCCCCCCCAAAAAACTGCTTTTAATCAGGCATAATAGAACTAACAAAAGGATACTTTCCTTTGGGACCCTTATGTGGTATAAACAGGATAGGTCATGCTGGTTTTTATCCCTCATCTGCAAGGGAACAAGAAGTCCATTTATTGTCAGTAGAACAGATTCATGATGGACTCCAGCCTTTTCAAGAGCATCAAGTTCAGCATTAGAGTGTCATGAAATTGTACACTCTGGCCAAAATGTTTTAGTGGATATAAAAAAGAAACAGAAAGACAGAGAGAGACGTACATTCTCTCACCAAAGGAGGTATCATAATTGGTTCCAAAGCAGAGAGAAAGATGACACTGACGAAAAAGGCACAGTCTGAAACATTCAAATTATTATTATTATTATTTTAAAAAAATGAAAACAGAATGCTTTTGGCTCTCCCTTCCTTGAAACTTGGGATTTTAAGTCTGCATAATAAGAGTATCTGGCATTTTTGCAACATAGATGAGTTTGGTTATTGAGATGAGTTCCCAGATTTAAGGTAGCCATTTCTAGAGACTGCCAGCAATACTGCTATGGTATTCCTGGTATTTACTAGTAGAGAAGTATGCTAATCTAAAAAAGAAATCCTAAGGAATACTTACATTTACAAAGCAAGAGACTTAGGATCTCTTTACAGTCAAGGCATCATCACCAGGATCATGATAAAGAAGTCATGGGCATGAACACTTTCTTGAGAATATAAGGACTCTCCATGGCTGGCCAAGCCAAGGTTTGCTGAACCCCAACAAGGAGGCACATCAGCAATGGCTGAAAGTCCAGTACTTTATCGTCTACCCATCCCTAAAACCAAAATACCATCTACAATATGAAAGCAATGGCCCTTAATTAAGTTGCTCTTAATTTTAAAGTACCCCTTATTTCTGAAATTGTTGTGTGCCTTCAAGTTGTTTCTGACTCACATAGGCAAACTTATCATGGGGTTTTCTTGGCAAGATTTGTTCAGAGGGGTTGGCTTTTGCCTTCCCTCTAAAGTCGAGATAATATGGGTTTGCATAACTGAGTGGGGATTCGAACCCTGACCTCCAGAGTTACAGAGTAGTGCTCGAACCACTACACTATTCTGGCTCATTTCTGAAGCAGTACAAGAAAATTATTCCCAAATCATATGCAGAGTTAAGCATGGCATACCCTGCCATCCTTCTTGTAATGAAGCAGAGAATCAGGCCACTTACTGACTTTATATCCCATTAAGAGGTTAAAGGGGATTGAGTACTGCAGAACTCATACTCCTAGTATGTGTTGTGTGCCTTCAAGTGATTTCCGACTTATGGTGACCCTATCATGGGGTTTTCTTGGCAAGATCTGTTCAGAAAAGGTTTGCCATTGCCCTCCCCTGAGGCTGAGAGGGTGTGATTTGCCCAAGGTCATCCAACAGGCTTCATGGCTGAGTGGGGAATCGAACCCTGGTCTCCAGAGTTGTAGTCCAGCACTTTAGTCCTAACTTAAATAGACACACTTAATCAATGGAACATACATTAAGTGTTGGCTTACCCATTGTTTTTAATGAGTCTACATCCGTTGCGCAAAGAGAGTGGATGAACTGAAACGTCAACATGGTCAAAAAGGCCAGGCCTGTAAAGGGACTTAGAAAAACCCTACCTGGGTATGATTCCAACCCACTCAAGGACATCAACTGAGATTGCTGCCTATTCATTATGAGTTTGCAGGTCAGCCAAGGGTTGCAGTTTGGAACACAGTCTAGGAACTTTTTCCACTAGTTTTCTCCCACTGATGTCATCCATCTAACTTGAAGCCAGGAAGACATAAACACTACCCAAGGAACCTAATTTGTAAGCTATTAGCATTGCAACAAGAGATTCGTTCGACTGGAAGGATGATCAAAACACCTCTCAATGGGGAGGATACAGGTAGGGGCTCCAAGAGCAGACAGACCATTCTGACACATAGGCATACCTGCCAAAAAAAACCTAAATCCTCAATGGAGGATCAAAATAAGCAAAATACATCCAAGCTTTTTCCTGACAAACAAGCAAACATCTTTACACTTCATAAAGTGAGTTATCTTCTCATGTTGTCTCCTTCCCATGCCTGGTGTGCCAGAATATAGAAACGTTTATGTGGAAGATAACTGCACAAAGATATAGCGTGTGAAAATTGTTCCGACTCTAGTTGTTATTGCTAAGTGCTTAGAGCACTTGGTGTTCCCTATCTTTTTCCCTGAAGATCTCTATTACTGACCATATTGGAAAGTTATTACAGTGGTTGCTATGAACTACTGTCAAGTCAACTTTGACTTATGGTGACCCTATGAATGAGAGACCTCTAAGTCACCCTATCCTCAACAGCCCAGCTCAGGATTTGCAGATTCAGAGTGACTGCAGCTTCTCTGATGGAGTCTATCCATCTGGAACGTGGTCTTCCTCTCTTCCTCCTACCTTCTACCTTACCAAGCATTATCCTCTTTTCTAGTGAGTAATGTCATCTCATGATAGGGCCAAAGTACAACAGCCTCATTTTATTTATCTTGGCTTCCAGGGAGAGTTAAGACTTGAGATCATGGTTGGATCATCCCATTTATTTCTAGACTTGGACCATTCCATTTATTTCTAGATCATGGATAACTGTCTTGATTAGTGCGGTCAATGATTTATATGAGTTAGGAACATAAAAACAGTGCTACAGCTCCTAACCCTGCCTCTTACAGTGGATAACCCAATGCCTTATGGAAATAGGGCACAAAGGCAGTGGTAGCCCTCCCCTGTTTTAACTCTTCAGCAACTAACAATTTGAGATGAAAGGAAGAGTGCCTAGTCATAAATATGGTGGCAGAATTCAAAGACCTAGCCATATTAGTTTGGAAAATCATTATGCAAAGGCATCTTGTAGCACCTTTGAGACCAACTGAAGGAAAGAAGTTAGTACCATGAGCTTTCATAGACTTGAATCTCCATCTCAGGAAGTAGTCTCAAGTCTATGAAAGCTCACGCTACCAACTTCTTTTCTTTCAGTTACTTTCAGTTACTTTCAAAGGTGCTACAAGATCCCTTTGCATAGCCATTTGTGTAGCATATCTGAGACTACTCATTTAACAGATCATTAATTCATTTGTTTGTTCCCAATTTGTAGATTCAAACCTCCCAGACAGATCTAATAGCTTTAATGCCTTCCTTCTGATTCTGCTTTAAAATAATCTGTCTTTAAGGCTGAAAAATTGTGTATGTCAACATGATCCACTAGGAGCAGGTTGGTCAAATCCCATCATGGCTCACTCTAATTCTAATGAGTGCTATCTGGTATTGATTTAGAAGATGGCTGCTGAATTGCCACTTATGTACAGTGGACCCTTGGTATCTGCTGGGGTGTGGTTCCAGGACCCCCGATGGAGACCAAAATCCGTGGATGCTCATGTCCCATTAAATACAACGGCATAGTAAAATGGTGTCCTTTATATAAAATGGTAAAATCAAGGTTTGCTTTTTGGAATTTTCAAAAAAATATTGTCAAGCCATTGACGGCTGAATCCATGGATGAGGAGGGCCGACTGTATATACCCAGGAATTCTTGTACCTGGAGAGCTGTCTTTTACCTGTGTTCAGTTTACATTCTTTTTATGATTGATCTGTGGTCATAATAAAGTTGACTACTCATTCAGTGCTCATTAAAGTATGCACTTTTCAGGCTATCTGATGTAGGAGACCAGCAATTATTATTTTTCCAGTATCCCAGGGACTGGTATTGTATTTGTACGCATCAGCTATAACTGTTTCTTTCTTTCCTGGAAACTCACCACAGACTGGAAGCCACCACTTTGAGTAGCACTGGTATAATGTACCGTATCAATTCCCAATCTGCATAAGACTACCAATATGCCATTACAATCAGCCAAGCACAGTGCTACATGTGAAACAATTAACTCTGAAGTCTCATTCTTCCACTAACTTGCCTGGATGTTCATTGTGAATAAGGCACGCACAGTCCCTTCTGTGATTTCCAACCAAGTACTGGTTCCAACTTCTACTGTAACACTGTCTGCTCATCTCTTCGAAGTACTATCTTTGGCCAAGACAAATGAATTGCTAGTGACTTAATTGTTTTTTCCCTTATATTACAGGAGATTTATGAAACTGACAAACTCTTCAAAAATGATCAAGAAAACAAATCCAAGGAAAATGATCTCAACCTCTGGAAACTGGGAACAAAAATTATTTTGGCAAAACAATATCACCCAAAGGGTTCTAAACATATGGAATAAGTTACCACCAAAAGTCCACTGGAAGGAATGCCACAGCACTCTTGGGACAATGAAATTCACTTGCAGTACACATAATCAAGGAGACATAGGTTAAGAGTCAGAAAAACTACAAGAGTGCCCAGAGATCCATTCAAGATCTTGATCTTCAATGTTCTCCTGGGCCCTATTAAAAAACCTCACACGATAGAAAATGAAACAGAAAAGAGTGGGGTAGGGAGGAACCAAGGCAAAAGATTTTTGATGAGACAAGTGTCTGGTAAAATAAATCTCATTTTTAAAAAACAATTAGCTATTGTTTTCCCCAATGTACCATTTTACTAATTCATCTTCTATAAGGAGATTTGTGCAAAGATAAGCGCTGTGTTCTTTCTTTCTCGGTGGCCAATAATTGCATCCAAGGAAATGGAAGCGTGAGGTAAGCAATTCTCAGATAACAAAGTTCTCAATTCTTGCTCAGCTGTGGTAGGCTTCCGTTTGGCAAAGTTATTTATCTCGCTCAAAAACACAGAGAGGTTCCCTGCTAGCTGAAACATCTGCCTTATTCTTCATTTATGCAACACTTGATGATAATAAAGACCTGGGAAACTATGATCCTGTAGCCTACTCCTTCTCAACAGATGTTCCTACATATTTTTTAAAATTCAGCTACATTTAAATTCCTTTTAATTCAACTATGTTTTAATAAGATAATGTGTTGAACTGTGGTTTAATATTCTAACTTGTTATCTTCTCAGGTGTACCTTTTTAGCTTAAATTGGTGTGAGCTGTCCTGAATCCCAGCTTTGGGAGAAGGATAGGTTATAAATCAAATTAATACATGCAATATTCAAGAGAAAAGGCTCCATGATTAGATGTTAAAAGGAAGAAAAGCCAAAGTAGTTCCTATGAGTGGCAATTGAGAGGTAAGGCATCAATCTTAAATCGCAAAGAGCATATAAACTCAGAGATCAGCTTTCGACCTCCTTCTTCAAGAGCCATTTCCCCAGTTCCTTGGGTATCTTTTCCTCTGAGAAATAAAATTTTAAATCCAATTGTAAATCCCAAGTAGAGATGAACTGCTGAACCATAAAGTACAGTGTGCTCTTGGTATCTGCTAGGGTTTAGTTCGAGAACCCCCTGTGGGTACCAAAATCCATGGATGCTCCAAGTCCCACTATATACAATGACATAATATAATGGTAGAATTCAAAGATATAGCCGTGTTAGTCTGTAGAATCAGTATGTAGAGAGATCTTGTAACATCTTTGAGACTAACTGAAATAAAGAAGTTGGCAGCATGAACTTTCATAGATTTCAGTTTACTTCCTCAGATACTTTTGATGGAATGGAAACCAGGGACAGACATATATATGCCATTGGTATGTGACAATGTCCATTCAGATTCAAAATCCTTTGTCTATGGAAATGAAACAGCAAGTCCAGTTTTAATGATGGTCCTTTGCAGATAAAGACATAGCCATTGGGTACAGAAATGCGCTATGTCTTTGTCCACAAACAACCATCATTCAAACTGGACTTCAAACCTTCTCCCAGTTTTTAGCTTCCTGAACTCTTCCTTAATGTTCCCATGGATGGTGATGAGCACTTTGTTCAACAAATGAGGGAAAGATGTCATATTTCTACAAACCTCTTTGCTATCTTTGTGGGAGGGAGACAAAAAAAAAACCAAAAAACGTGAAAGCTGCCATGACTGAGACAGAAAAATTTTCTCCCTTTGCAAACGATTTCTTTTTTTAAGTATTGTAAAATCCCCTACAGATGGATTGTTCGATTACACAAGTCTGCTTTTATGCACACATGCTTATATAATTGTCAGCTCTGTCATTTCTTGGTCTGGAACCAATCTGGAAGTCCAATGCCATTATTAATGAGCTGAACAATGGTGACCAAGTATAGTCCTGCAAATGCTAATAACTTTCCCTACTTCATTAACATTTTTGCTGACCTCTTTTGAAAAATTTTAGACTGATCCTGCATTTGCTTATTTTTTATGACTGCAATTGCCACCTAAAAAATGAAAACTGCAAAGCTCACAGCAGCCTCTACACACCACCAATTTCTCCATTTTCTAAAATGCATATAGAAAGTACTGGCAGATGCTTACACAGATTTGAAGGCTTCTATTAGAAATAAAGAGCCAGGAAACCTATCATCCCATCCATTGTTTAGGAAACCTATTATCCCATCCATTGAAGGTAGGCAACTAAGCATTCAATGTAACTGGAAACAATTTGCCCATTCCAGGCCATGCTAATATCTCAAAAAACCATATAACATCACCTAGCTGCTAGTTTTAATGGAAGGCCATATGATGACAGGTCAAGCTCCTAACTCTCACTCCCCAAATTTGACTGGCAGAAAATATTGCAGTGACAATGAACTGCTGTTCTCTCCATCACCACACACTTCAAAAAACTGGATGTGACCAATTACAAGTCTCCCCAATATGAAATCTCAAGTTGTAGCTCTTACCTTGTTCATATTTCAAAAATAAATAAGCAGGAAGAAAGGTACAATAATATCCAAAATCCATACAACAGTGATACCTTTATTGGGCAACCAAAATGCACAAAATACATGACACAAGCTTTCAAAGCTCCACTGGCTTCTTCACCAAACAAAGATGTTAAAAATCAAATAGGGATGGACAATGACAAAGCTGAAGTCATTGGGGCCCACATTTTGTCAAAATATTGTTATAGCTGTCCTCAATTCAGATGGTACGGAGGGATATCCATGTAGGCAGAAGCCATTCTTCCTCTTTGGCCATGTGGGCTCTTCCTATATTCTGTATTTTGTAAGCTTGCATCATGTATTTTGTGCATTTTGGTTGGCCAATAAAAGTATTGGTGCTCTGTGGATTATGGATGTTATTGTACTTTGCTGTATGGCCAACACAACTACCCCTGGATATGTAAGCAGGAAGAAAGTTATTTTGTTGGTGGAAAAGGTAGTATTTTCTGTTTAAAGGGTGTTTTTAGACAACATTTTCTCAACAAAGGCATTTTCTCATCAATCTGAATTGATCAATTCTGAAAGAATGAGAGGAGACAAAGCCCCACATGCTTTGTGATGGTTAAAAACTTTTTAAAAGTCTAGCACATGGGACTTTCTCTCCTCTCATTCTTGCACTGCGAATACGTGCTTTCCAGTTTTTGTTTTCTGTTCTTGGAGTTTCTGAAAACAAGGAACAATAGCAGAAAAAACTAATGAACAACAGAAACAGTAAATCAGCAGGTTATTTATTAAAGCCAATAAATGACTTACCACAGTGCTTTACTTTCTACACTCTATAATAAGTAGTTGAAACACAGCACTTTCAAAATTACACAAAACCTTTCTTAGCTCTGCTCCTGTGTTCTTCGGCTCTCGAATTTTTATTCCAATTCTGTCAGTCTGATACGCATGAGCATGCCTGAAAGGGCTTGTTAATGTGATTTAATTCATGTATATATTTCTGTACAGTCCTTACTGAATAACCCATCTGGATTCCAGTCATCCCTGTAAACTGGTAACTAAAAGGAGAATTTTGAGGACACATGGATAAACATGCTCCTTAGACCAGTCCCATGAGTCTACCATTTCCCTCTCCAAATTTCTGCAACTCATGCATATATCCATATATCCATATATCCCCATGCTCCATCTTGAGCTTTGATTTCTCTAGTGTATAGAAAAATCTTATCTTCCTGCAAAGGTTCAACATGTTTATTCTTTTCTGATCCCTGCAAAAAAGCTTTGAGAAGCCCAGCCTCTACCTACACTGATAAACGTTGGCACAACAAAACACCCTGCTAAGACATTTGACAGGTTATGCTGTAGCTTGCAAGAATTATTTTTCTAAAAAACAAACATTTACACTAAAATAAAAATGTTTATATAAGCAAAGAATGAGCAAATTTCCAAAGAACAGCAAAAGCAGATGGGAGCCCCGCACACATGGAAACAGTTGAGTGATACGTCAATCTTCTAGAAAATGTTCTCTGCAGGGAAAAAAAAGGTGGCCCTGGAAGAACACTTAATGGTTAAATTGAAAAATATTCTAACCGTTACCACCGTCACTTTCTTGAAAACACTTCAGAGGATTTGGATATTTCATTGTTTGGTTTTCCGCCATGGAAACGCTAGCACAGGTACCGGTTTCCTGAACTATGATCTTCCAGTTTGGCCTCAATACACCCAAGCAATGACCTCACCCTCTTATCCAACTCTTTCAAAAGACTGAGCAGTTTCCATAAAAATACCTCTTAACCATCATGTCAAAAGCCTTGCAAAGAAGCAGTCTTGGTGGCAACTCCCAAAGCTACAGAAAGCCTTTGGTCCAAAAAGTTTTTTGCAATACCGGAAGACCTTCCATCCTTTTTGTTATAACTGGGATTAAGCTGGTATTGATGTTCCAATTGATGTTCCAGCTCTACTGCATTTCAGGATAATCCATTGATGCTAACGGATTATAACTTGGACGTTTTATATGTGCAGGAGTTCAGAAGAGGCGAGATTCCAACAGAACTCGACTGTCCTATCGTCCCTCCCAAAGAAAGCTAGATTTAAAACAGGAATCCCTCTTTTTGATGGACAAACTGGTCTGAACTTTAAGATCATATTGTGAGCCCCTTACCCAGTGACTTCACCTTCTGAGTTGAAGTAAATGGAAACCAAGGAAGGACCTTTTAAAAGGTGGCAGAACTCTCTCTACGGCGAAGGAGGAGGCTTCTTGGGAAGATCCACCAAAGCTTCAGCACTTCTCAGAAGCAACCACTGTATCTGTCGTTGTCCAAATATCAAGACTCATATTTTGCTCAAAAGCAGAAGGATGTGTGTTTGTTTTTTTAAAAAAATACCTTTATTTTCCTAGATTGCAACCAAAAACCTACTTGCTTGGAAGTAACACCCGCCAAAGTCAACAGAATTTACTTCTGAGTAGAGAGAAAGGATTGCAGACTATTTCTGGCTTACTGCGAGCCTGTAAGGAAAACTATGTCCAAAGGTTCCCTCGATGCAGCAGGATACAAATATATTAAATAAATTAAATTAAAATGAATTAGCTAAGGATTAAATTAAATTAAAATGAATTAGTTAAGGAAGTGAAGGCTACAAAGGGAAGCATACGGAAACTATTTAATGTTATTTTAAGGGACTGAGCTGTACCATGCCAGAGGAAATCCTGTGGTCAAAACAGTGGGACCTGAAGGTTGACTGGGCTGGTTTACAAACATTAATATACTGACACCATTTCACAGGTTTCAAAGAGGTGAAGAAAATGACCTACTTATCTGTAAAATACCATGTTCACCCCTGTGCGTAAGCATTGCCCACAAATGAGAAGACTTTCCGTTTCAGTTGACCCAGAGCTCCCTCTACAGTATCAAAGGGCATTAATAAAATCTTTTTTCTAAAGAAGAAAGAAAGAAAGAAAGAAAGAAAGAAAGAAGGAAGGGAGGGAGGGATGAAGAAAGGAAAGAAGAAAAGGAAAGGAAAGGAGCAGGTTCATACATTATTTGTCAGACAAATATATTATTAAATATATTAAGACAAATATATTAATCTCATCAATTTCCAGCTCAGTTAAAACTTGATCTGCCTCTTAATAGCTGAAGATCCTGGGGCTTGTAGTCCCCCAAAAAATGTAGCATTTCCAAATTCTGAACTGACCCTTGCATCCTTCCTTAGACTACATCTTTGTTTTCATCCACACAGAAAGTAAACATTTTATGAAAAATTTGGGGCTTTCTGGCACCATTCTGACTCAACATCTTCTTCCCCACAGATCTGTAAACTGCTTCTTTCAACTCCCGTAAATTTGAAGGCCAGCATGGTGAGGTGGGTTTGAGCTTTGGACTAGGACTCTGAAGAACAGGGTTCGAATCCTGCTCAGCCATGGAAACCCACCGGGTGAACCTGAACAAGTTACACTCTCTCAGGCTCAGAGGAAGGCAAAGGTAAACCCCTTCTGGACCAAATCTTGCCAAGAAAATCCAGTGATAGGTTCACCTTCTGTGTGTGTTGTTTGCCTTTAAGTCATTTCTGAATTATGACAACCCAAAAGTGAACCTATCACAGGGTTTTCTTGGCAGGTTTCTTCAGAGGGAGTTTGCCATGGGCATCCTCTGTGGCTGAGAGAGTGTGGCTTACCCAGGGTCACCCAGTGGTTTTTCATATCCAAGGAGGGATTCAAACCCTGCTTTCCAGAGTCACAGTCCAATGCCCAAACCATTACACTGGATTGATATGTCAAAAACTACTTGAAGGCACACAACAACAACAACAATTTGAAAGCAGCTTGAGACACAGTGTGGAAGCTGCTGTTCAGCATACACACAACTATTCTTACTGTTATTATTTTATTTATTTATATCCCGCCTTTCTCCCAATATGTGGCTCTCCTATTTCTGTTCCATCAATTGCCACGCTCCGCAGTCCAAGAGGACCCGAAAAAGCTTCCATTGGACTGTTTCCCTTCTGAATAATGGCTCCAGCCATTCTTCCATCCGAGATCTGTTGTGACAGACACTGTAAAGCATAGTGCAAATGTTTAAAAGCATTAAAACTGCAGACAGTAATCTGATGGGGAGTGGCTATACTGTATTTTCTAAGACTTCTCCCTAGCTGAGCAAAGTTACCTCTCGTCTTCCAATGCAGGAAGCCCAAGCCTGGGACCAAGAAGATGGCCAAGGGGCAATTCGTATTACTAATCTCCATCCTCCAAGCTTTCATAAATCTCAGCGAGAATTTTATTGGATGGCTGTCCCCAGGGGACTTTTTACCAGCCTTTATGTATACAATAATCCTATTTAAAGGCCAACATCTGTCTGCGTGAAAACCCGTTGCCAAAGAATCGTGTTGAAAAGGTCATACGGCGACAACCTCTTCTTTCTCCGTTAGAAACTGCTTCACTTAAATAAACAGTTGAGAGAATTACTCAAAATTATTGCCGTTTCTGATATATATTGGTGGGAGAAACATTTTAAATGTTGCCGGCTGGTTAGAAAATTTGACCACAACACACAAATCTATTTCAGTTCTCACTGGCAGTGGAAGACCTCACTCACATTTGAACTTTTGCAAAGAACTTTGAAGATGGACGACAAACACAGAATCAACGCTGGTAAACATTAATCATTGCTTAGGCTATTTTTAAAAAAGGACTTCAAAACTGGAATGAAAACAAGGGAGTGTTGCTTCTATAGTTAACGCCTTCTTTACTAGAGAGTAAAGGAGCGAAATAAAAATTTAGATTTTGCTCGTTGATTCATTTGCTGATGGAAAGACAGCAAGGTAGGCGCCATCCTTGCCTTCCTAGGGATGGATTTCCAAACCATGGGAGCAACCACTGAGAAGATCTTCCTTCCCATGTTCCTACGAAACATGTCTGGAAAGGTGGTGAGACCCAAAAAAAAGACTGCCAGTGTGCTATAGTGTTTTAAGTGTTGGACTTTGACTCTGGAGACTAGGGTTCGATTCCCTGCATGGCCATAACAGCCAATGGAAGACTCTGGGCATGTCACACGCTCAAACATATATAGTACTTTAGACTTCAACCTGGGTTTGATTCCCATCGTGGCCATAAAACCCACTGGGTGACCTTGGGCAAGTCTCACGCTCTCAGCCTCCTGTGAAGACAATGGCGAACTTCCTCTGAACATATCTTGCCAAACAAACCCAACAATAGGGTCGCTTTAGGGTAGCCATAAGGAAACGACTTGAAGGCACACAACAACAAACACCAAAGATTTTAAAGCCAAGGCACACCCACGGACTTCACATCTGGTGTCTCATGGGGGTGAAAAAACTGCCAATGGATATCACCAAGTGAGACAGCAGTAGAATGATCCCTTCCGACAAAATATCCCCTTCATTCAGGAAACCAGAATGCCAGACAGAATTGTACTAACTAGCAGATCTTTCTTGTTCACATGTGAGTTTTTTGTAAATGAAGGAAATGGGAGGGAGGGGGATATCAAGAGAAAAATGCCAGCCGTTCCTCTGCCCTACAATTGCAAACCAAAGAGGTCCAGCCCAGGCATAGATGAACCATCTCAGTTAGAATTCAGCCGCTGTGCCTTTCTTTTGCCAAGCTGTCTACTCTTTCCTCCATCTGTTGCTCAATTGATCATTGTACCTATTTTTAATTTTGAAATATATACAAACACAATATGCACTACACAAAAAGGAGGATTATTAGAGACATATTCCAAAGGATTGCGTTCCAGAAACGTTGATTTCCCCACCACCACCAGCGACTGGAGGGACAGAACATGCGGGGTGGTGTGTGTGTGTGTGTTTTTGGAAAGGGAGAAATTGCTGACAAGGCTCTCCTATCAACAATACATTTTTATGGGAATTTCCTGTTTTTAAAAAATATTGTTTAGAGTTGCCAAAAATCCGTTTACTTTCAAAAGTGTTCCACATTAACAGAAGGGCATAATGAGTTACAGGAGCTGCATGCTGGTACATTATGTTGCTTCCTAGAGGAACGAGGTTGTTTTCATAGGGCTGGGTTTCAACTCTGAGGCGCAACCGCAGAATTAGGTCACAGTTTTGAAAGCCATATATATATTGGGTGTATATATATATATATATATATATATATATATATGAAATTGAAATCAAGTGCTCTTGATCTGATAGACTACCAGGGTCTCTTGGAAAAGAAAAGAAGAAGAAGAATTCAGTTCTGGATGTGCTCCAGGAATGCAAGGACTGTTTGGACCAATAAGAACAAGTAATGAAAGAAAGATGGTCACTTAAGTGGGATATTGCATTTAGTGGGCTGCACAGCATCTACCGTCTGCTACTTCAAGATCTATGGGACGCAGTGTTTGAATGACACTAAACCATAGCAAGGAGAGGCATTCCATGGGCATTTGGGAAGCCATCCCATGCCCATCACTCATCAGTTCAAGGGTGGGCAACAGAGGACAAGATGGGGGCCAATCTTCACCCCAAGATCACATTGGCATGCCAAAGCCCCCACAGCTGCTAATAAAAAAAATCAGGGGCATTTTCACCCGGAAAACAGCTCAAAAATGCTGCAACACATTACATGCCGCAATGTGCAGAAGTTCTGCCAGTCCACTCCATGCCTTAGAAACCTGCCAAAATCAGGTCAAAATCAGCCAAAATTGAAATGAGAACTGAGCAACATCTCTCTTGGTTTCGATTCTGGCCAATTCTGGAGGGATTCTATTGGGTTTTTAAGGCATCTTGGGAGCAATAAATTGTGTTTCACAGGCATTCTGGCAACTTTGGGGTGAAGAAAAACCCATAATTCTTTTATTATTGTTTTATAGAGGATCTGTGGGCTTTGGGAAAGTTTCAGTAGCTGCACATTTAGGCCCAAAGGGCTGACTGTGACCCATGGAGTGAACTCTGCCCTCCTCTGCCTTAATTCTTTAACTGAAGGCAAACCAACACAGTTTAGGAAATAATGAAAGAATGCTTCAGTGTACTTCAGTGCTGTCCAGTTAACTCCAAGACTCTTTGAACAACGCCAGGAAGACTTGGAGACAATACATCTATTAGATGACAGAGGCATTTTAGGAAGTCTGAGAAGCAACTTAGATAAAGCATTTCTGCATACCAGAAGCAAATCAAGCCAACTATAAGATTTTTGTCACTTGAGAGAAAACTACAGCACACATATCTGCATGAAAATGGTGATATCACTACATCTTACAGAATGAGTCCAAAAATTTAAGCAGTTAGTTTTATGTTTCTGTGCCACGATGTCCATTACAAAACATTCCTATATACATACAATGTATCTAGTACAACAAATCCTATACTACCCACACACTTATTAATGTGTGACAAAGGAATTACAAAGGTCAAAAATGAAAGAGCCAAACAGAAGTTACTGACTAAAATTTCAGACCAACAATAATAATGGCAACTACAACAACTGATCCCCTTTGCAATCCACTGCTGATGCCTTTAGGAATTTGCAGTGGTGAAGGATGGTAACCTTGAGTGTAATGGATTTAGAAAGATCTGTCAACAGGCCACAAATAATATCAGGCAATATCCAACTTGCCCTTACTCTCAAGAGGTCTCCCAAGAAATGCATCTTAAGCTCACTATGTAATAGGCAATGTAATACATATGGAATACATAGCCGCTGTGTACAAGGAATACCTTCATGCTTTCCCTCCAGGTGAGCTGATGACATTGTCTGAAAATGGAAGGCATTAAAAGTTTTTCTAAGGGCAACACAGATTAAGTCTTGAAAATACTGCTGAAAATACTGTTCTCGCTTCAGAAAGCGATACAAAGGGGAGAATGCTTGCTGTTGGCTAGCAAGCATATTCTTATAAGAATCAACCTCAAAAACTCTGTCTCTAATAAAATATTTGTCCGTATGGATTGAAGAGGTCTGGACATCCTCAAAATAAGATTGGAATAATGACGACCAATAATGAGTCCATCCATCCATCCTGAGTGTACTGTTTAATGAGGATCCAAATATTATTGAGCGTCAGTTTTCAAACAAACCTGAATTTAGCCCAAGATCTTAAACAACTATACGCTTACCTTCAGCATTCAGTGTGATGAGTGTCACATTGTTTCCGATATTCTGGCTTCCTAATTGACCACTGTTAGAAACTGAGTCGCTGGCTTCAGAACCACTCTCTCCATCTTCATTGTGACTGTCTTCGTGCCCCGGGACTTTCACCACAATTGTGTTCTGCCTCCGCCCAGGAACAGCACTGGAGAGTATGGGAGAAGAGAAGAGAAGAGAAAAAGTGAATAACTCTATAAACCTAAAACCATGTCATGTTATGCATCTGGCCCCAAACAACACAGAAAACCAGTAAAGAAATGAAGGCTTAAAAAGTGAGTAAAATAACTTTAGCAGTATGGAACTAAGGGCTAAATTCAGTTAGTTACTCCCAATTAAAGAAGACCCAAAGAAGCAAATAGACTGAGGTAAACTGAGACTAACAAGTCCCAGTTTATTTCAATGGAACTAACATTAGGTTTAGTCCTGAGTTGCAAAAGTCTGTCCCACATCTATTCCATTGTATCATCCTCACAACTGCTCAATCCCCAACCCATGGTGATAGAATGGACTCTTCAGATAGGCTCCCCCCGCCCCCGGTAGCATTCCTACCATTGGCTATGTTGGTTAGACCATCTGGCAGCTGCAGTCCAACATCTGGAGAGCTGAATGTCACCCATCCCTGATCTAAAGGATATTCCTGAGAAAGTGGCCACACATCCTTTACACCTTGGAACCCATGCCTCACATTTTCTCAAGTCTCTCCCCTCAAAACTGCACCCTCATAGGTTCCAGGTTGTATTTCTAAGCTCCACCAAGTAGGGTTGGAGAAAATTTCCTGTCGGAAACTCTGGGGAACCTTACAGTCAAACAGCAAGCTAGAGGGTACAACAGTCTGACAGTATAACAAAGGTGGGTACAGGGCAGCCTATGCCCTTGGACCTCACATCTGTAGCTCATGAAACCTCCCATCAGTCCCCCAAAGTCCCTCAACCCCAACCAAAAATGTTTTTAAAAGAATGTTTTAGCATGATTTTAGGCAAAGGTTGACCCTCAAGCAAACAGAACCCCCTAACACAGGGGTAGGCAACCTTTCCCTTTTAAGGGCCGAGGGACTTCAGCTCCCAGAAGCCTCAGCCATGTTGGCCAATAGTCCCATGTTGGCCAATAGCTCCTGGGATTCTGGGAGCTGAAGTCCCTCGGCCCTTAAAGGGGAAAGGTTGCCTACCCCTGCCCTAACACATGAAAACATATGAAAATACCCCCACTCCACCCCCATAAACACCCCCAGAACCCTATATTCCTCCTAATTGCTCCTTTTTCCTTTTCAGCCCCTCTCAAGAAGGCAATAGAAAGTGACACAATGTCATATTTTGCACCATTTTGAGAAGGACTGTGGAGAAAAACAAGTATTTGGACTGGGCATGTGAGGGAGTGTGGTCTTTGTACATAGGAGGATGAGACTATTGAGTTGTTACTAACGTGCTCAGGATATTTTCCAATGAATCCGCTGCTCTGTTCAGTGGCTCCTCTTGTCCTACCATCTTGGCTACAATGGAGTTCTGGCGATCGTTGTTGAGTATTACTGTAGTCTGTGGAACGACACTGTAAATAAAGCAGAGAGAAAAATGACAGCACGGACAGGATAAAAAGCTCTTCATTCATTAACCCGCTTTGGGAATTTTAGCATGTTCTTCCATGAAAAACAAAACCAACACAGATGTGACGGGTTCCCCCCACCCTGCTCCACTTTTCTTGGTTTCAAGGCTGTTTACTTATGTATTATACACTAAAGCTTGTAATCTATCATCTTATGATCTCTGTACCATTCCAAGAACTCATAATTCTTTCAAGGAGCTGACTGCTCCAGTAAAATTATGTAACACCCTTTGACCTTTGGCAGAATTATGATCCCCCCCCCCCCCCCAATCAACACAAAGTATACAGAAGGAGATGAAAAAGCCTGCTAGCCCCAAAATCTAAAAATGCCTCACATTGCCAATGCTAAAAAGGAGTTCACATTATGTGCCTGTTTTATTAGTAGGAAAGGGAAGGGGGGAGAGATGAAGTATTTGTAAGATACAATAGAGATGTATATAGCTATGCATGTTGTGGAGAATACAGGCAGTGAGAAGCTTTTCTCTTTCCCTCGCTCATAATGCTAGAAAGATACTGACAAGCTGGAACAAGTCCAAAGGAAGGCAACCAAGACAGTGAAAGGTCTGGAAACTAAGCTCTATGAGGAGCAGCTTAGTTGAGCTGAGTATGTTCAGCTTAGAGAAGGTTGAAAGGTGACATGGTAGACATCTTAAAATGTTTGAAGGGCTGTCATGTGGAGCAAGATGGAGCAAGCTTGTATTCTGCTGCTCCAGAGAAGCAGGCAAACCAATGGACTGGATTTCCAAGAAAAAAGATTCCACCTAAACATCTGAAAGAACATCCTGCTGGTACAAGCTGCTCAAGAGTGGAATAGACTGCCTCAGAAGGTGGTGGAGTCTACTTCCTGGAAGGTTTTCAACAAACATTGTCTTTTGGAAGTGTTTTAATGGTGTAGTCTTGCATGCTAGGAGGTTGGACTATATGGCCCTTCTAACTCTAAAATTCTAAGATGCTACTAGAACCTGGGGTCACTCCCCAAAACTAGATGGTGGGAGAATCAAGACAGATGAAAGAACCATGTCTTCACACAGTGTAGGGTTGATCTTGTGGAATTCATTGTAGTGATGGTTGCTAACATAGGCAATTTAAAAAGAGATTTAGTCAATTTCTTGGAGGTTGGGATCATCAGAGATCATCATGTGCTACACCAGGGATGATATTCCTCTCTATGCAGTGGGCTCTTGGTATCCACTGGAGTTTGGTTGCAGGACCCCCTGTGGATACCAAAATCCATGGATGATCAAGTCCCATTAAATCCAACGGCATAGTAAAAGTGTGTCCCTTATAAAACAAAAATAATGACCATCAAGGACCTTCACAAATTCAACCTAGACAATGAAGAAATAGAAATAGTAAAAGAATTCCCATACCTGGGATCAAACATTGATAGAAATGGGGACTGCAGCCAGGAAACCAGACGAAGACTAAGAATGGGGAGGGGGGCTATGAAAGAACTAGAAAAGATCCTAAAATGCAAAGATAGACATCTCAGGACAAAAATCAGAATCATACAAGCCATTGTATCCCTATTCCCATGGATGGATGTGAGAGCTGGACAGTTAAGAAAGAGGATAGGAAGAAACCCAATGCAGCATTTGAGAGAATGTGTTTCTGGAGAAGAGTGCTGAGGATCCCATGGAGAGCCAAAAGGACAAACCAAGGGGTCCTAGAGCAGATCAAGCCAGAAACTTCCCTGGAAGGAGCCAAGATGACCAAACTGAGGCTGTCGTACTTCGGACGCATCATGAGAAGAGAGGACTCTTTGGAAAAAACAATAATGCTGGGGAAGGTGGAGGGAAGGAGGAAGAGAGGAAGACCACATGCCAGATGGATGGACTCCATTAAGGAAGCCATCAGTATCAAGGGGTTGCAGGATTTAAACAGATCAGGGGAGGACAAAGGGTCATCTTGGAGAGGTCTCATCCAAAGGGTTTCCACGAGTCGAGATCGACTCAAGGGAAGTTAACAACAACAATAAAATATAAAACAGCGACATTAAGGTTTGCTCTTTGGAATTTATATCTTTTTGGAATATTTTCAAGCTGTGGATGGTTGAATCTGTGGATAAAGAATCCATGGACATGGAGGGCCAACTGTATATCAGTTGCAGGGGGATGTGAGAGAGATGTTACACTCATGTCCTGCTGGTAAGTTTCCTACAGGCAACTGGTTGGCCATTGTATGAACAGAATGTAAGACTAGATAGGCCTTGACTTTGAAACAGTAAGACAATAATATTCAGGGAATATTGAATAAAGAATGTACACTCTGCACTGTCAAGTAATCCAAACTTGAACTGTTATAATTATATTTCTGCAAGAACAGGTTTCTGTATTCATTTCAGCTAATAATAATAATAATAATAATAAATTTTATTTATAACCCGCCCCTCTGCTCGGCGGCGTACAACAGATTAAAAATACAACAAATAAAAACAATTCCTACCTCCCACCTCATTACCCACCCACCCCTTAAAACAGAATTAAACCATCAAGAAGTTACAAAACAAGCCGAGATAAAATACAATACAGCAGGTCACCTTCACAATATCAAAATTTCAATATTACAATATTTCAACATTTCAATATTTCAATATTTCAAGCTGGGCGGTTATTCCGGGAAGGCCTGCCGGAAGAGATCTATCTTTACTGCTTTTTTAAAAGCAGCAAGAGTGGTAATAAGACGGATCTCGTCCGGCAGGCCATTCCATAGTCTGGGAGCGGACGCAGAAAAGGTCCTTTGGGAGGTCTGCGAAAACCTGGTCTTTATTGGTTGCAGCAGATTCCTCCCAGAGGACCGAAGCTAAAGGTCAGCTCTGCGTATGCATCTATTTGCATTCATACAAATCAAATCATTTGTTAATGCTTAGACCAAAGGCTGTTTGCATGCATACAGAAAGCAGCACTGGGCCAAAGAGAGGATCCAACAATGGAGACCAGACTAATCTGGCCTCATTCATGTTTTTTCCAAAACATTTCAGGTATCTACAATTCCACTTGTGAATTTCAAATGGCATTATGAACCACCGTTCAGATACTTTATTGCTGTCCTCCTGGATGTCCAATGCTTTTATCACCCACATCCCTCAATTTCAATAAACTCGGAATGCCTGTTTAAAAAGTGTCACTTACCAAGACTGTAATTTTAATGAACACTCTGAATAATTAATTGCAGCCATAGAGATAAATGCAATAAAATTAAGCTTCCATTTATGGAGACCTCGGGCTTTTGCTCATTCTGTAGTTTCCTTTGAATAGAAAATCTTTTTTTTTTTAATGAAAATTGATATAAAAATAGGAAAGTCCACTTTTTTGAAAAAGAGAACTAATTCATTTTTGTGGACCATTTTAAAGTGTGCCTGATGGCATTTAATTAACTTAAAACAACTTAAAAATGAAAGGAGAAGAAATGTCCTGATATAAGCCATTAGTAATTAATTTAACAAACGCAAAGGGTTCTGGTTCCTCTGCATTGCAGAAAATCTGACTCTCTCGAGCATCTCTTGTCGTTCCCTGCCCACCCCCCCAAAAAAAAACAACTTTAGTGTTCCCTTTCCAAAGTGACACTTGAATTAGGCCACACGTATCCTCCTTCAGCTCAGTAAAAACTCTGGCAAAAAGAGATTCTAACTGACTGGAGCTACGTGCATGATGCATTCACTCGCCGCTTCATTTGTACAAACAAGAGGTGCCAAGATTCAAGCCGTAATACTGAAGCCCCGTGAACGGGCGAACTTCTAAATGTAGCCATTGATACGGCATGTGCTGGATTCATTAACAAACCTGGAGGAAAAAAATCTTGCAGCTGAAATGGCTCTTCACATATGGCATATGAATGTGCTATTGAAAAGGATGCTTTTGAGAGAGACTGAGCAAGTGGGATGCGGAAGGTGTGCTTGGCCACTTGCACGCACAGGTGCCGCTCTATACTTTTCTGCAGGTGAAGGTGAAAGGAGAGCACGAGGACATGCCCTATGAGGAGAGACTGGGTAGGTTTAGCTAGGAGAAGAGGAAGGTAAGAGGTGATACGACATCCCTGTTTAAATATATGAAGGGATGTCGTATTGAGGATGGAGTGAGCTTGTTTTCTGCTGCTCCAGAGAATAGGAAATATGGAGCGATGGATACAAGCTACAGGAAGAGAGATTCCACCTCAACATTATGAAGAACTGTTTAAATATTTGAAGGGATGTCGTATTGAGGATGGAGTGAGCTTGTTTTCTGCTGCTCCAGAGAATAGGACTTGGAGCAATGGATGCAAACTCCAGGAAAAGAGATTCCACCTCAACATTAGGAGGAACTTCCTGACAGTAAGAGTTGTTCGACGGTGGAACACACTCCCTTGGAGAGTCTCCTTCTTTGGAGGTCTTTAAACAGAGACTGGATGGCCATCTGTCAGGGATGCTTTGATTGTGAATTCCTGCATGGCAGAAAGAGGTTGGACTGGATGGCCCTTGTAGTCTCTTCCAACTCTACGATTCTATGATCCTATGCTTCTACAGAGATTTTTTTTTTTAAATACAGTGGGCCCTCCACATTAACTGGGGTGAGGAGCTTTCTGATGGTTCAGTGTACACAAACTTTGCTTCATGCAAAAAAAAAAAATATTTAAAAATATTGTGTATAAAATTACTTTTAGGCTATGTGTATAAGGTGTATATGAAACACAAATGAATGTTGTGTTGAGACTTGGGTCTCATCTTCAAGCTATCTCATTATGTATATGTAAGTATTGCAAGACCTCAAAAATTCCAAACTCCAAAACACTTCTGGTCCCAAGCATTTTGAATAAGGGAGACTCAATCTGTATTGTTGTTTGTCCAGATCCAAAGAAGGAAGGAAGGAAGGAAGGAAGGAAGGAAGGAAGGAAGGAAGGAAGGAGAGAAAGAGAGGTGTAATACTTGATTCAGACAGAATCATTTCTCTGTGATCTACTTCTCAGATATATTGGGAATGCAGAGACCCCTTTCTCTTCTGATCATACGGACATTCAGAATTAGCCATTCTGCCATCTCAATATGGGGGAGGAAGAGGGAATACAAAAATAACTTAGATGTTTTTAAAGACAATAAACCTGAAGCCTTACTTAATCTATTAATAAAGCAACAGGTTTAGATTTTTCAGGCAGTCATAACATTGGCCTCCGTTGAGGGGAGGAAAAACGCAATTGTATTTCGCAAACAAGTTCCTGCCAGAGGCAACTTTTAACATGGAAAAGTGTATGTGTGATTCACAGCCATCTCTACTCGCTTGCGGCTTTTTAGGCCAATAATCTGTCACTCTTCCAAAAGACGGCCAATAAAAAGAAGAGGGCTTTTGGCACCCTTCAAATGGCATTACTCTCTTCGGCTTCCTCGAGATGACTTTTAATAGTCTGGCAGGAAAGGGAAAGGAGTGGGTGGAAGATCTCAAAAGGAATCAACTGACATTTCACCTCCCGCAAAGTAGGTGTTCAAAGAAGTTGGATACGACAGAAAAGCAGGTTAAGGAAAAACTCATACCGGAACATTTTGGTCAAACGTTGATTCTTGCAGAGTAGTGGCCTATTTATAGAACTACTTGGGTGGATGGAGGAGTTATATGGTTTTTAGGATTGGGCTTGAAACTGGTTCTATCTGCTCTTCTGCCAAGAATGCATAACTGGGAACAGATGACTTCACAAATATGGTTGATGGTACCTTGCATTTTCTAAAAGACTATTTCTCTAGACACATGTCAAATATTAGCCAGTGAGACCACTTCAACACCTGTTAATTAGTAGATCTAATTAACAGATGTGTGCCACTGCTTCTAAATATATGTATGGACCAGTTGCTGCTGCATTCATCTGTATGTTGTCGACCCCGATTCATGGCAATCCTGTGAATGAGACATCTCCAAGACCCACTGTCCTCCACTGTTCTGTTCAGGTCCTGTAAATTCATACCTGTGACTTCCTTCATAGTCCATCCCTCTAGCACATCGTCTTCCTCTCTTTCTACATCTCATCACCTTTACTAGCATTATTGTCTTTTCCAATGAGTCTTTCCTTCTCATGACGTGGCCAAAGTACAACAGCTTCAATCTGATCATCTTGGCTTCCAGGGAGAGTTCAGACTTGATCTGTTCAAGGACCCATTCGTTTGTCTTTTTGGACATCCACGGTATCCTCAGCACTCTTCTCTAGCACCGTATCTCAAAAGAGTTTATTTTCTTCTTATCTGCTTTCTTCACTGTCCAGCTCTCACATTTGTACACGGTGATGAGGACCACAATGGACTGGGCGATTCCAACTTTAGTGATGTATACAGGACATCTGTTTACAGGACCAGAATACAAATCTGTTTATGGGACCATTCAGCTCAACTGTTTCCAATGGGCTTCTAGAGAAAGCCAATTTTCTTCACGCTGAGACTGATCCAAGAGCAGGCCTTTGTAGGCAACAGAATGAACATGGTTGAAGAGAGGAAAGTGCAACTTCAGACAACAGGTATAGGACATTTACTGTATTTTCATTCTACTTTTCTGACATAGATGAAAAGTGCTATGCTATTAACCCTAAATAAATGAAAAGACAATGTGCCTCTGAATATCTGATGCTAGGGGACAAGAGAGGAAAGAGTTATTTCTCTTGGGTTCTGAATGTGGGCTTCTGAGAAGCATTAGACCACTGGGCTTATCCAGAGCTTTGGACCACAATTCCCAAAATCTCTCAGCCAGCATGGCCACTGCAAGGCTCTAGACACTGCAAGTTATAGAGCTAACAGTGGTTTAAGTGCTGGACAGATTCTGGAGAAACTTGCCAAGAAAACCCTGTGATAAGTTCACTATAAGTCAAAAATGACTTGAAGGCACAGAACAACAACAACAACAATTGATTTATACCCCACTATTATCTCATATGGGGCCCAAAGCAGCTCACATCATACATTAAAACAATACAGCTAAAGACAATCTGGAATACAAAAGTTCAAAAGGCTGACTGGTAAATGTATACAAAGCTATATACAGAGAGATAGAAAGAAAGAATCCATGGAGCTCTTAATTTCACACCTAGAAAATCCTCTTTGATTCACTGGAGTCTGGAGCATCTGGACAACAAGCCAGACATTATAATGATGCCCTCTGTGGTTATGATGCCCTCTATGGTCGGAAGCCAAGGCATACCAGCTGTCCACCCAATGTGACTCACAGACTTGAAAGATTTATGCAGTTGTGGTCACTTTTGCAAAACTGAACAGTTAAAAAGAGTAGCATTTATTAAAACAGCAAAAACATTCTAAGTATGTTTTTTTTCTCTCTCTCCCTCCCTCCCCCCAAAAAATTCAGCTATGCAGCAAAACCTGTGGCTTTCTCTAAATTTATGTTGGGGTTTATCCCCTCAGCTCTAACTCTACAAAGACCCCCTTTGAGTGCAACAGGCATGTAGACGGGGATGATTTACTGGTTTCAAATCCCAACTTCACCAACCAAACTGGAAAATCCCTATTTAAACAAAGTCTGTCATGGTTTGTTCATCTCCAGGGAGGCCATTTAATACAGAGACATAATACAGAGGCATTACCAAGCATAACCATCCATTGAAAAAAGGGGCATAGAGAGGACAAGTTCAACTGCAAAAGTTTTCTTTATAGACCAATTAGTCAAAAACGACTTGAAGGCAAACAACAACAATTGTGTTTTTTAAAGGATGTACATCACCTTGAATCCCATGCTTGGAGAAAGCTGTTGTTGTGTGCCTTCAAATCATTTCTGACTTAGGACAACCCTAAGGCAGAACCTACCATGGGGTTCCCTGGGGCTGAGAGTGTGTGACTTGCCCAAAGTCACCCAGTGGGTTTCCATGTCTGAGCGGGGAAATCGAACGCTCATCCCCAGGGTCATAGTCCGACAGTCAAACCACTATACCATCCTGGGAGAAAAGCAGGATATAAAATAAATAAACCTCCATCCACTGCTCTACAAATGAGGCCACTGTGTCATCTATTCATAAAAAGCAGGAAGGGAGGGTATGCAGACAGAAGCTACGTAAAGCCTTCCTAAAATAAAACATTTTTTAATTAAGATTGGGAAGAAAAAAAGAGAAAAGATCAGAAACCCACAAGAAGACCAATGAATGATGGGCTGGATGACAAAATCCCAAAATCTTCTTTGTTGGAAATGAGGCCAACCCAACTTATTCATCTTCTGAGTTCTGCTTAACTTCTCCCAAATGAACTAAGTGGGATCCAGAAATTAACAGCTTTCTCAATGCTATATTTAACTTTGGAAAGTACCCTGTACAAGCATTTATTATTATAGACAAGGACATTCTTTTTCTATCAGACATTCAGAGCGGAGGACATGTGCTACATATTCAGATTCATAGCGTGCGTGATAAACAAGAGACTTATTTATGACTCAAATGTTTACTGTATACCAGGGGAATTCTGCCCATCCATTCTTTCCCATCACAATTTACCTACAGGCTCTCGTCCGCCTCTTTTTTTCTCCAAAGGACACCCTGAGTGTCACATTGCTTGATTTATAGGCACATCATATGGAGGGTGGCTTTTAAAACTTGGACTGTCAACCCAATTCCCATGTGCAAAGATGATACATGCCAAGTATTTTCAGTTCTCAGAGCCAAAGGTTCAGTTTATATATAATGCTTTTCTGCCCCCTTCTGTTTACTGTTAACCAGGAAACATCTTGCAGCCCTTCCATTTTCAATGGCAAAGTGAGTCTACTCGCATCTACTAAGACTAACAGAATTGCTAGCAGAATTCTGCAAGTGAAGATGACCAAAGTGTCCTTTTCTTACTCGGATTACAATCCATCAGAAACTCCTGTTGCTGGGGAACTTACAGAAATAAGCATGAACTCCCCAAGAACAATGAGATTTGCATGTAAAGTTCCCATTATACATGCTATTTATCAGGGGGAGACAGTACAGTAGGGATTTCTTTCTGGTCTCCCCTACCTAGTTCATTACTTGTTGGAAAAGTCTTGTCAGTAAAAAACTGACCAGAAAGTGACCATTATCCTATTAATGGTAGAATTCAAAGATATATTCAAAGATATAGCCATGTTAGTCTATAGAATTAGTATGCAGAGAGATCTCGTAGCACCTTTGAGACTCACTGAAAGAAAGATGTTGGCAGCAGGAGCTTTCGCAGACAGTCCACCTCCTCAGATGTATAATTCATAATTCAACTGGTCTCAAAAATGCTACAAGATCTCTATACATTACCCTGTTAAGTTAGTCATTCAGCCAGCAATGGAATGATCTGGAAATAAAAACACATATCTACTTGAAACCATCAAAGCAGGCAACAGACAACTTAAATAGTCTCAGTCCTTGAGCACCAAGGCTAGAGATCTGCTGTAGGCTCCCATTTTGTCAAGCTTTAGGAATAAAACCTTGGAGGGCAACCTGGAGGTTATAGAGGGCTACTAACAAATTGTAAATATCCTAAAATCCTATGTAGTCCAGTCAGATCCTCTAAAGACTCCAGATCACAAAATGCAAGTTGGCTTGACACTAAGTGCAGGAATATTTTAAGGAGGAATTAAATAAGAAGTGTCCAAAGAATTGGCCCAAATGTTCACATAACAGCCTGTTTTAAAAACTGTCTCAGTACAAGACTTTGCTGAAAAGACTCTTTTCTCCAAAAACAGCTTCTCCAACTATCCTGGCCTCAACAAGTCTGCTCCCTTCTTTCGGGACCTGAACATGTGTACAAGGAAATACTAGTCCACCCACCCAATTTTCTTCCTTAGAGGAGTATATCAATGAGTCCGTTCTTCCAGAGGGATGTGCCTGATAATATTTAGTGTGGTGGTCACACAAACAAGAAACCCAATCCTTCTGATTTATGAAGGCGAAACTCTTTCTGTCCCCCATTTTAGTATTTGTTATTTCTGACTGCTTAGAATGAACCTTCTAATGCAACATAAAATCGCAAATGTCCTCCCTTTGATGCTTTTATATTTGTTCATTTCTGATTAGGGCTATCACCTTGTTAATTTTTTGTTCTTTGAAATCTTTTATAAAGTTTTTTTGGCTTGCGGAGATTTTGAGATTTTTACAAGATCTTTTGCCATAATCTTCTGTAACATGAAACTTGTTATTGTTCTTTGCCCCAAGAGATGTGATTAAAAATTCAGATACACTCGCTCCAGCACCCTCCCCCAAGACACATATTAAAACGAGCAAGTTTTATTTGATCTTATTATTTATCTATCGATTGCCCAAAGCACTCAACTTGCTACATGAAGCCTTCAACAATTTAAAAACAAATGGCTCATTAGAAACCATTTAGCTAATAGCAGCTGGCTTTGGAAACGTGAAGTGAATGTGGTTCATATCTCGGTCAGTTCAAGGTTTGACAAATCTAATTCTGCAATATGTTTGTGTGAATAATGTACTCTGTTCTCAGTCCCATAAACTGTGTTGGCTTTGAGTGGCTATTCTTAATTCTATAAACTGACCTTGTGAAACTCAACACCAAAATCTCACATTGGAAGAGGCTACATTTTTCTAGGAACTGTAATACCCCAACGCTAAATCATGTAATGCTTGGCTCTTTCACCTCTATGTGCAAGAAATGCAAAATTTCAAAAAGAACAAGCATTGAACAAGCTGTGGAATTAAAAGAGGCAATTTCTCACATCTTATACTAAGGCAAACCATGGTCCATCTAATACAGTAAAGTATGCACTGACTGGCAGCAACTTTTTAGGATTTCCAACCTACAATCAGCCATGTTGGATCAGATCAAAGGCCAATCTAGTCCAGAATTATTAATTAATTAAGTTTTTTAAAAAAAGAATACTGTCCTCTAGCAAAACAATACAGAACATAACTATCATCAAGGTAATTGCAGACCTGGAGCCACAATATATCCACCCATCATATCATTAAGCAATTATTCTGAATGAGATGATCGGATGATGTCTCGCACGTTGACTGCCATGAGTGTGCCGCAAGTAGACCAGCATGGACCAATACAGTTGATCAATCTGGGGATGGGACAGTTGGTGTATTACATTCTTTAAATTGTCGCAGAACAATAAATCAAATGCTATCTAATCCCTTTAAGCAGGCTTATTTGCAACATTAGAAGGGACCCATACCAAGTGCTGTAGGCAATATTTTAGAGGAAGGAACTGGCAAAACAACCTCTGAGGATTCCTTGCCTTAAAAAATCCCTAAGAAATTTATGGGGTCACCATAAATTGATAGGAGACTTGAAAGCACATACACACACTTTCGCATTGCAAGCCATCCTAGTTAAAGTGGAATCACAATACTGCAATTATGTAAAAGGGCCCCAGGGTCCCAAACAGATGTCAGGTTGTGTTAACCCCACAGACAAATAATGTTCCAAACACACTAAGGGGGGAAGCAGACGAGGGCGTCCAAGACGCCCTGCGACGGTGCGCCGCGGGACTGGAGCAGTCGCACCGTGGCGCACCATCGGCGCCTCTGAAAGGAGCGCAAAAATAGCGCTCCTTTCAGAAGTCAGTGAAAATGCGCCCTAAAAGCGTCGGGCGCACTTTCACTGACTTTTCCGCCGCAGCGCGTGCGGTTGCTGCGCCGGGAGGTTGTCCCCGGAGCACTGGACGTGCGGAGGGCCGGCGGCTCCCAGGACGACCTCGGGAAGAGGAAGGGGCGCCACGCGTGCGGCTGCCCCTCCTCTTCCTTGCCTCGGAGACGGCTCAATAAGCCGTCTGCCGAGGCCCTACGATAACAAGAGTGGAATAAAGTTCCTACCATATATGACACACAAAGCTCCCCTCTGCATGCTTTAGACATGGGAGGAGGGATAGGAAGGAGAAAGAATTCAGATATAAACCAAACTTTTGAGTGGAAAGTATATTATCGGGTGAATTATCACATCTGCTACTCTAAGTGTAGGAAACAGAGGATTACTGCATACCCCAGAGATGAAGCCATCGAAGTTTTGCGATTAGAACTGACAAAACCATTTTCCTTTTCAAAAGCACTTGGCCAATGCTGTGTGATAGTTTATTGCAATCAATGAACATCTTTACAATTCAAATATAAAGAAAAGGAGTTGGGAGGGGTCACCCACCCAGATTTGCTGCTGACAGCCAGAAGATAGGCCTGCTAACATATTGGTGCTAGTGACAAATGTATATATATGTATAACTTAATTACTTTCCCCTTAAGGTTTTCATTAATTCCATTTATTGAGTCTATATTTCAGTTCAGATTTGTGCATAGCTTTCCTAAGGGCAATATATGCAACCACAGAAGGTCTTTTTCACAAACCCCTGAATTACTGAATTACAAGGCTATAATAATTTCCTTCTCTGCAGCTTTTTTGGAAACCTTTTCTCAAGTTTCTCTTCCTATGATGTACATCAGGAAAGATTGAACTTCTATAACCAGAGTTGTAGAGGGGAGTGTGTGTAGTAGGATCCAGAGCCAAAGAACATTCCAACTAACAGAGATATAAAACAGGCTGTATCCCACTAATCACAACATCACAAACCCCAACCTGGTAGATCTTAATAACAAGTCACACCTCACATCACTCAGTTACGTCTACGAAACACACACCCCCCAAGGTCTCGTACAGTTACAAACAGCAGATTCCCATTACAGTCCTTTTGTTGTGCAACTCAGTGACCAACCTTAAAGGAGAATGGAGGGAAGAACCGAGTGAAAGTAGCAAAACCTGAAGAAATTGGGTGTTCGGTTGCAGAAGAAGCTGTAATTCCAGGGCACCCCAAGATGTCAGCACCAAACACCGACACACATCATTGCTGCAAGATAAGCTTTGCTGGTGGTAAATGATGCAGAAGATGGTATACAACAGAGAAGTATTCCAGATCTAGCATCCCCTCACAGCCAGAGGTAGAGCTGGACCCCTAAACAACTAATTCTATCTCTACTATCAGTGGTTTGTGATCCAATTCCCTATGCCTGGCTATAGGGGGGCCAGAGCTGGGGTGTACCCCCCAAAGAGATAGATTGTTGGGTTAGATAGTGCAGAAGCAAATAAAGCAAATCAAAATGGGCAACTGTGACCCATCTCCCCCCATTCATAGTTATAAGAACTGTGCGAGCGGGTTGTTTCAAGAGAAAATTCATTCCTCCAATCCATTTGCAGTCTCCATATTTCTTCCTAGCCTCAAACTGCCAAGTCAGTGCAAAAATGCATCTAACCAAGTCAATAATACAAATCAATCCTTTCGTGCCTTTGGGCAGCTGTTGTTTGGCCATATGCTAAAGACTCCAAAACCCATCTGCCTGGTGGCAAAGACTAAACATACTACACTGGGGAACAAGTGCAGGTTATGAAACCCTATAAGGCTTGAATCTAGATTGTCTAACAAACAATATCCTCCTATAAGAGCCTGCCCAGGTACTAAGATCTTCAGGGGAGCCTCTTCTCTTCACCCCATTTTCCCAGGCAATGTTGAATGGGAACATGGGACAGGGTCTTCTTGGAGGGCTGTTTCTAAAAATGTTTGGTACATAAAATACATGCATTAGAAGCGCCGATGAATTCCAGAATATCTCAGCAAAGCTAGAATTTGCTAGTGAAACTCAAAGAGTCTCAGTGGCTGCCATGTTATTCTCAAAATCTAGGGCATATGGATCTAAGCATGCTTTCTAAAAAGTAAGCCCTGTAGAAAACGGTGGGACTTGCTTCCAAGTAAGCAAGCCCAACGGAGAACAAATGAGGAAACCTTTCACTGGACAATCTTAACAAACTATTTTCATCTTACAATGTGTTTTTCTGAAAGTTGAAACGCTCCTTCACCTCCTGAGGTTGGGAACCTTTGGCTTGGAAAAGACAGTGAAGTTACCCTAACCAGGCTGGATGTCCACCAAGCTCAAGAGCTAAACATTTGAATTGCACACGTTCTGCCTGCAAAATGTGCTGGCAAGCCTTAAAAGGTTGTGGATGCAAGAGTCTTGCCTTTCGAACCTCATCAGGAAAGTGATGAACTTTCCTTGTTCCTCAGATTAACAATAACAGATGATGGGCCAGGGAAACAGTGAGACGTGTCTGCAGAAGATCTGAATCCAGTGTGTGAGTGTGAAAGGTATCTGTGTGAATGTTCAAAGCCTATTTGTGATGCAGCTTAGTTAACTGAGGTTTATGAAATGAAAGCTGATTTGGGCATATGGACCTAGCTGCATGGCTCTTTAGGTTGAAGCGTTGAGGCTAAATATATATATATTTAAATATTTGGAATGCATGCTTCATCTGAGAAAGCAGGCTTATGCTTTAAAAAAAGCTTAGGGCACAAATAATGTGCTCATCTTTAAGATGTCACAAAACCCTTTCTTGTTTCTGCTGCCACATTTCACATTTATAAACAATTCTCTCCAAAGAAAAGGTATACAGTTCTTATCTGATTTAAGGCTCCATGGTAAAACACAAATGTAAAAACAGCTCCCCTTCTATTATATTAATTTAGCAACAAAAATAAATAAGAGCAGATGTAAGCTTCCACACCATGTTAGAGTAACGTAAGCCTGACTTTGTAGATAAGGGTAAAAGCAACCTATTTGTTTCCTATCTATTTTTCAATCACTACTACAACTTACTTATGGGATATTATGCAATTCTTTTTAATTTTTCTTTAAAAACATTACATTTTAACCAAATCTTCACTATGTATATGTAAATACATTTAGGTTATGCATATGATATTGTAATTTGAAGGTGTCATTTTAATGTTGTTTATGTCACAAGTATTAGCATTACATTCAGTGTTATATGGGAAATATGATTTACGAGTGACATTAGTGCAAAAAAAAAAAAAAAAGCATTACTAAGGATTCTGTATGGTGTGAAATGTGAGGAGGTCAATGGGGAAGGGGATGACACCGTAAGTTCCCGCACCGGGTGACACCAACCCTAGGGACACCACTGCATGAACGTGCAAATGAAAATACATACATTAAATAAACCAAATACTTTTATTCATTTACCACATCAAGCGAGAGATATAAATTTAGATATTAAGAGGGATATCCCAAGGGTAAAATGTTTGAGTACCACTGGTATAAGGGATACATTGCAAGCATTCTGGCCAGTGTTCTTCATATTTCTATATTCCTGTGTGGCATCATGGATGAATTTTAGACAACAGCAGTCCTAGGCTCTAATCAAAAGTCAAATTACTCTAACAGAATGTCATCTCCTCCCAATGCACCAAGTCACTGGGCTGCAATGATCATTTTCACCTGAGAAGCAGAGTCTTTGAACACCTCTATGGTGAACTCAATGCCAGAAGAAATGTAATGATTCCAGAGAAGCAGAGAGAAGAATGCAGCAAAGCCATTCCTTAATTATTGCCAAACCCTCCAGGCTGGCTTGGGACTGGAAGCAGGGAGTGACATAAGACGCCTCTTCCTTGGATTTCATAAACAGAGGTGGCAAAAGAAATATGGCTGGTACAGGGAAGAGAAATGCCTCCTAGGAGGGGGATTCCCAAACCAGTTTTGTTCAAACCCAAAGAGCAAAGTAATTTAGTAAAGCATACAAATCTAATGAAAAGCTCTTAAATATAAGTCAACCTTCTCCTGCTCTATTCTACCTACAGCATTTCTACTTTCTCTTATAGAAGCTGATATTTATGGGAACCCATAAAACAGCAAGGCTCATTTTGCTGGCATTTAACGACAGAGCAGAACTGTTCATCACTGCCATATAATGTACATGTCATCATCTATCCACCGGGTGGAAAATTGTCTTCAATAAAAGTACTTCCCCAGGTGAGACAGAAACTGCTAAACTGTCGTGGAATGCCTCTCAAAGCCCCCCAAGACTTCCCAAGTTAAAATACTACAAAGGGACGCATGCTAAGTCTATGAAAGACAAGTTAGATTCTAGTCAATAAAAAGAAGTGACGGATGACAATCACTGGACATGCTTTCCTGGGTTGCTAACCAAGTTATTTGGCTGAAGAAATCTTCTTTAAAGTTTATTTTCAGCAAAAGGGACCAAGGCAAGGAGGAAAGGCTGAAGATTATACACTTAACTGGAAACGGATGTCATATAAATAACTGTCTCTTACAAGTACATCATGGATATGATGGCTGACCTAAATTCTGCTTCTCGCCCAAGCTAGGAAGGAGGAAATTTTTACATTTTAGGGCTTATCCTCAAGTAATAATGAAGCAACCCCAAACTCTAGAATATTTAGTCCTGTGGGAAGCAAAATCCTTCCACAATCTCCAAAGGTAGATAAAGGATTACTAATAACACATTCATAAAATAGGCAGGGATTGAAATCTTAGGTTGATACAGCTGAGACAATCAGTACTGCACAAATACAGTAATAAGTCCAGAACATATGCATTTTAAAAAATAAGCAAAGGTTTGAACTGTACACTCATGAAATAAACTGACACCCCTCACTATTATAGCTAATACAAGCAAAAAAAAATGTTTAAAAACTGGGCATGAAAGAAGCACAGTTTTGGACAGAAACCAAGGAAGAAGCCATCCAGGAGAGGATTAAGGCTAAACAGGGATGCCAAATCAGATACAAGAGGGATCTATATGTCAACAAAAGATGTTCTGTGCTACGGATGTGCAAGGCTGTCATTACAGAGTCAAAAGAGAACAGCTTCTTTCTGTATGTATCCAAGGCATCTGCAATACTGAGATCACTTTCTAGCAGCACATACCAGAAAAATATTCAGCAGACTTGTCAGGAGTTTGCCAATAAATGTCTAACACACATACACGAATATTATTAAGACTGTGGATACGGTGAGGTGAAAAGGAGCTGTTCCAATGAAGGACTGTGTAACTGAGAATCAAGCTCACAAGGTAAAGCCAAAGTAATTATTCCATCAGTGGAAAGGCAAGGAGAGACAGAGAAGCTTTCTGGTCATACAGATAACCCTCCAAACAAAGCAAAGAAAAGCCTGTTCAGCAGCTACCGTAACACATTTTGTACCATCAGACTATGTGTGAGAACCAGCAACATCTTCCTAGATTTCACCTTTGTTTTATGTATCAGGTGCACTGTATCTTGCATGCTCTGATTACACCATGTTAAATCTTAACTCACTGGAAGCAACATTGTTTGCTAAACTAGCAAAACAAATGCTATCAAGATGAATCTATTTCTCATTCTAAACTGCACATCAGCCCCCAGACATTTAGCCAGAAAAATGCCCACTTTGTCTGTGCCAGACAGAGGTCTCAGAGGCAGCACATGCCATCTTCCCACAATCTTGTCTTACCATCTCACTTTGTTGCATGTTTGGGTAGCGCCAAGCGGGGAGCCCGCAACCATGGGGACTTGAATGGGACTATGCTGCTTGTTCATGACAAGATCCAGTTTCTCTTCCAGGGATTTGCAGGTGGCATCCAGGGCAAGGAGTTTGGCTTCAATGCTATCCAATCGCAGGCATATTGTTTGATTGATGGAATACAGGAACGACTAGGGAAGAAGCCAAATAAACAAGAATTAAGAACCTACAAATCACACAACACTTAATGCATCAAATGCTAAATGCTACAGGCATTCAAGATGTCAGGCAATGTCAGGTCACCTAGACACTAAATGCAATCATTTGCAAAACAGATGGGATAACACAGTATGTAGAGAGATCCTGTAGCACCTTTGAGACTAACAGAAAGAAAGAAGTTGGCAACATGAGCTTTTGTAGACTTCTACAAAAGCTCATGCTGCCAACTTCTTTCTTTCAGTTAGTCTCAAAGGTGCTACAGGATCTCTCTACATGGGATAACACAGTGTTATGATGGATTACCTGTAAGTCTCATTCTGATTTTTTTATTTGTTATTCTGGGCCTCTCCCCAAACTGAAATTTACCGATTATTCTAGCTTCCTTCAAAAAAAGCCCAGCATGATATTTTTTAAACAAAGCTATCTTAAGAGCATTGGGTGCTTTTGGAAACAAAATGCAACAATAAGATATAATTAAAATAAAGCTGGTTTGTGTTTTGAAGCAAAACAAATGTATTGATATACCTCTTTTCTGCAATGACGGCATTCAAAGCAGTAGCCTTAAAGAAATCACTGAAGGGAAACATGGGGGGGGGGGGAGCCTTTTTCCTACTTATAATCAAAACGATATTCTATTTTGATTTCCATTTAATTTCCTTTTTAAAGTTTCTAGTGTGCCCCCTGGCGGACTGAGGTTAAAACTAATATACAAGAAGTAAGTTGAGCTAAAGTTAGGAGAAGCACTAGCTGTGTTTTGTGAACAATCACACACACACAAACCAAACAACCACAGACACAACCTTAATTGAGGGATCTTGGCAATTAATTTCTATCCGCTGCCGTTTTAAAGGTGGGTCTACATCTTCATCTGTCACTTCATGGTTTTCCAACACAACTGTGGAACAAAACAAAACACAAAAAAAGAGAGAGAAACATTTTCAGAGTTTCGATAAATGGCATCAAGGTATGGGAGCTCATGTGAAAGCAAGAAAATGAATAGCACCTGAACACCTTAAAAGGAAGCATTCTAGCTTGAGATCATGCAGAGAAAAGTCCTTTCCCCAGATTTGTTTTCATAAACTACAGGTAGTTACTATCCCAAGGGAATTTCAATGGTTGAATTAGTAGTGCTGGTATGAAACTCTGAGTCCATGCAACTAAAAAAGGCACCTGCCGCCTATATCTCTCCTATGAAACCCTCTTTCACTTGGCCCATGGCTTGCATCATGCGTGTCACCTTAAATCCCATTTTGGGAGAAAGGCGGGATATAAATCCCCTAAATAAATAATAAAAATCATGACGCTTCCTAAACCTCCTTCTGTTCCCAGTGGTTGGAAGTGCCATATGAGTATCTTTCTTCCCCCTCATATTCTGAATTAAGCATACCAAACAATAAACACACATGCTGAAATATGATCACAATATAATAAGAGAACATAAATAAACATATACATATAATTGTATATACACATAGTTACACTAACCTTACAAACAAGACATTTTTATTAAATTTCTAGCTTATGCCTCATTGGCAGTCTTTGAATATCGAGATTTTCCTTCCACTTAATAATACATAGAAATACAACTAACTTCAACGTATTATTTTCAAAATAAATAATTAATTTTCCAGATGTGTAAATAGCATCTCTCAATTTCACTCCCACTTAAATTGTAGGAAGGAACATTTCGGTATCAATGGAAATTGTTGAAAGAAACTATTAGGCCATGAGCACAATAAAGCACACAATGCAGCAGGTACACAGGGCAGCTGGAGAAAGAGTTTGGGAAAGTTATATTTTGGACTATAATGTCCAGAATCCTCCAGTGTCCGTGGCTATTGACCCTGCTGAGTGGGGGATTCTGGGAGCTTGTTGTGTGCCTTCACATTACAGTACTTCCAACTTATAGCAATCCTAAGGTGACCCCATCATGGGGTTTTCTTGGCAAGATGTGTTCAGAGGAGGTTTGCCATTGCCATCCTCTGAGGCTGAGAGAGTGTGATTTGCCCAAGGTCAACCAGTGGGTTTCATGGCTGAGCTGGGAATCAAACTCTGGTTTTCAGAGTCATAGTCCAACACTCAAACCACTGTAGCATACTGGCTCCAAGGAGAAATGACATTCCTGAGATTATTTCTTGCATTTGTAACAATGCACCTAATGAAACACACACACATAACCACCAGCAACGCAAGGGTGTTGTTGCATTTATTTCTCTTTAAATCACCCTTCCCAGTGTGTATCCCTCCAACAACATACCTGGATGATCTGGGTTCAAGTCCTCCACAGCAATCTGAACCACATCCGCTAAATCCTGTTCTGTCATCATTCAGAAACAGGCTGCAGTGTTTGACCCAAGGAGATCTGTTAATTCATGCAGATCTGATTCTACAAAACATCATAAAGCAAAGTGAGTGTCACACAGGGGCTGTACTAGTCACAACATGTCAAACTCTGGACAGGCCAGCTGGTGCATTCTTGTTCGAAAAACGTCAGGTGCCCATGACTCTATAAGTAAAGAGTGCGTTCAAACCATATCCATAAGCTTTTTCAAAAATAACTATGAACTACTTCTTTTCATTTTGAAAGAAAAGAAAACAACCATTTGGAATAAAAAGATTTTAGCTGGTCATTTATCACAGCACTGCCTTGGACAGCAACCTCTTGTTGCCTCTACAACCTTCTCAACATAATGTTCACACTCATTAAATGCTAAGGTTAGAATTCCCCATTCCATTAATAAGGATGCAATGGAAGAGGAAGAAAAAATGGACCCCTTTATCACTCTCACTGGAAGCACAGACTCAAAAGCATTTGTATCTCGAGTCTGGGTACTCATGACCTAAGTAGAATCACCTACAAACAACCAGAAGATGATTACCATCAGGGACACCAGGATGGGTTTCCTACATCACCCCAATGCTTCTTTGCTAGGAGCGGCAGTCAATTTCCACTCACTAACTTTTTACACTGAGCACTGTAATTCAATGCTATCCCCAGTCTACTGAGGATTTAGGTCCCACTGGGGTTTAGACACAGGTAAGGTGGTCTAAGATGGGAAGCTCAGTGGACAAAATTTGCAAACAGTTATACAGTTGGCCCTCTGCATCCACAGATTCTGGATCCATGGATTCAATCATCCATGGCTTGAAAATATTATATATATATATATATATATATATATATATATATACACACACACACACACACACACACATATATATATATATATATATACAGATTCCAAAAAGCAAACCTTGATTTTACCATTTTATATGACACCATTTTACTGTACCATTATATATCATGGGACTTGGGAAAGAGCATTTGTTATCTCTGCCTTGCACTGGACGCAAGAAAGCTCATGGAGATCAGGAATTCCTTATAGATGTTGACTCACGGTAACAAGATGGCCTCTGTTTATTTATTTATTTATTTATTTATATCCCACCCTGCTCCCAAGATTGGGACTCCTCTAATTCCTAGTTTCCGCACAACCTTGCCGTATGTACCATGATACCCAAACTCTAACCAGGACTTATAGGAGATTGTGGAGACTGCATAAATATACAACTTGCTTTCTACATGAAAAACAGCAATGGTCAGTAATAGTACTATTTTCAAGGATAGTACAGCAATTGCTTTTAAGCATTTCAAAGTCTATGGGACTTAAGAATGTATAGACTGGACTAGCATGTGTCCCACTTTTAGCATCTTAGCTCATGTCTCACATTCCAGTTTCAGCTCACACAGAGCTGAATCATACGCAATCTATATATCTATATGCTCACATATGAGGAATAATGCCTGGACGTGATGCACTCTTATAGGATCTCTTTTGTCAGCGCAAAATGAGATTTGGAAGCTTCTTTAGGCTGAACCGAATCAGTTTTTGCTCTTCCGTCTCCAGAGTTTCCACCATTCAGCTCCTGCATATTCCATTCCAGCTCTCAGTCCCAGTTTTAGAGCCAAATATTTTTCAACACTGTCCCTCCGGAGTTCCCTGTCAAGGATTGTTAAGGGAAATCTCCTGCATCCAAAAGCCGAATAAAAACCACTGGAGCAATTCACATCTGCATTTCCCACAGTTTGAGAATGGAGGCAGGGGACAGAGAGGAAGAAGAGTGGGGAGACACACACATATAAGGACAGGCAGGCTGAGCTTACTTTTTTAAAAATGCCTGGAATAAAAAATATTGGCAGGTTAAATCTGGTTTGCCAGTGGAAATGGCAATCCATCACTAACCGCAGGCGCTGAAGCAAAGCCAGCTACACAAAATGGTTTCCTCCATCCCATTCCTCCTGCCCAAATGTAGGAATGCCATTAAAAGAGGCAGGTGGAGCACAACTTGACAACACGCACATATACACACCAGAGCATCACTAAGGCCTCTGGACCAGCCAAGGCAGCAGCTGCTCATTCAAAAAAGTAAAGGGAGGAAAAATGCATCCTAAATTCTTCCAAATGAGGACACCACACGGTATCAGAGCTGTTTACTCAAAACACTTCCTCTGCCAAGAGAGATTCATTTGAAATTCGGATCGCCGTGAAAACTATTATGATTGCATTTGTGGTGGCAAGATGCCCGAGCAATCTGGCAAGAGATACAGGGCATGTGGTTGCCATTTCTATCATTTTGGCAAATCAAGTTTGCCATTTCTCAGAAGTCCTGGGAACTGGCCAGTGTTAACATAATAAAACAGCTGTGCTAGGATTACTGTTTCATAATGTCACTAGCTGCAAACGCTACGGAAAGCCCTGCCCTATGCTTGCAGAGAATTAATCTTTCAGCCTATGTATGAAGAAAGGGACAAAACCAAGTCAAGTTCATCGTCTCTGCCACCTCCACAAAGGGAAATCAAAATCACAGAGCGATGAAATCAATACAGCTCCCTTGATTTGAAATAGTGTTGGTGGATGCATCTGTACTTGAAACCACCATGCAGTGCGTTTGCATGACGAGTCCAAAATTATATAAATGTTGTACAGTAAAACAAAACAAAACAAATCCACCTCAAATATTTCACCCTGAAGTCATGACAAATTTTCACCACATTGCAACAACTTGGTTTTGGAAGCTTCCAGTCTACCCTGGGTGTTTATATAATATATTTTAAAATATAAAGTGAGATACTGTTTCCTAGCATTCATATGCTCTACCTAACCTTTATTCCAGCCTATCAAAGGCTTTCTCCACATCTATGAATGCTGCTGGATTATTATTATTTTACTTTAGAAAGCTTGCAAAAGCCCAGTTTAATCTGTATGAATAATGCTTTATTTAATCTCCTAGCCAACACCGAGGTTAGCATTTTATCATCTATGCGGAGACGAGATACAGGCAGATAGGTCTCAAGTAATGTTGGATCTTTATCAGACTCAGGAATCCATGTTGCGTCCTGCCAAGGAAGAGGAATTCAGTCTAGTCTCTTACATTTCCTCCTCCTTTTAAAAATAAAGTTGAGAAGCTTGCATCACATGAAACTTATTCCAGAACTCCATATAAAGTTGGTTGGCTGGCCCTAATCCTTTATTCAGTTTATGATAGGATGTTTTTCTACGGCAGGTACTGTCTGCGCATTTCATAAAGACATATAATGCCTCTAATCAGAGCACAGAGTTTCTGGAATAGACAGTTTCTTGGCGAACATTTGGGCTCTCTTTATGTCAGCACCACTTGCACCAGAGTGTAAAGAAATACACTCATCCCTCCACATTCACTGGGGTTAGGGGCACAGGACCCCCGTGAATGTGGAAACAACACAAATAACAAAAACACTATTCTTTTTACCTGAGAGAACACCTCTCTAGGGAATCTGTAGGTCCTCCAGTGCAACTCGGTGGTCAACATCTGCCTGTAAAATGGAGCTGATTCAGAGCTTACAAAAGTTACCTTTTTGGGGACTACAACCGCCTCCCCAACCAGGTAGCCCAACCAGGAGCCTGGTTAGCTACAAGATTATGGGAGCTGAAGTCCAAAAAAATAATTTCCATAAGCTCTGATACAGATTGCAAGGTCTAACACCTTGTTCCCACAAATACCAGCCAGGTGTCTTTTAAAAAAATCAAGAAACAGGGCATGAAGGTGGTAAGTCTAGCCTGGTAAAATAATCCCACAGAAGCCCTATACAGCTCCGATCTAGGTTATTTGAAGGACCATATTCCTCTCTTAGGAATCTGCTTGTGTTTTGAAATCTGCTGGAAAGGCTCTTCTTTCTGTCCCACCACCTTCACAGGTACATCTGGTAGGAGCATGGGACACAGGATCTTCTCAACGGTTACCCTAAAGCTCTGGAAGTCTTTACCTGGAGAGGTTAGACTGGCACCTTCCTTACTCTCGTTCCAAGACAGGTGAAGATCTTTCTATTTTGACAGACATTTGAGAACTGAGTGCCCATCCCACCTAAACAATGTGCTAGATTCTCTAGCTCAACGATTCCCAAAAACTTTGTTCCTCCAGATGTTTTGGACTTCAGCTTCCAGAATTCCTGACTATTGACCAAGCTGGCTGGGGCTTCTGGGAGTTAAAGTCCAAAATACTCAAAGGATCAAAGTTTGGGAATCTCTCCTCTAGCTGTTATTTATGTTGTGCTTTTTTAAACCATTTAATATTTTAACTGTTGTTGTTTTTTATATATTTTAATTAACTTTCAACTTCTATATTTTGCCATTTTTAGCTACGTGTTGCTGTTTTATCAGCTGCAACCTGCTTTGAGCCTCAAACTGGGGAAAAGGTGGGCTAAATAGGTAAATAATTAAATGACAGCAGGCTACTGCAGGTTGTACAGAATGAGGAGGGATGGAGAAGTCTCTACCTCTTTCAAGAGCTTGTTGCACCGCTTCTCCAGTGCAATAAAGTGGTGCAATAAAGTGACGGAAAGTCCTAATCATCCTCTTCCAATTTTGTTTGCTCACCTGGATGCAATTTCTTGCTGCCAAGGGCAACCAGGTGAGGGTTAGAGTCCAAGCCCATATGAACATCTCCTGGTGTTTCTCTCCATCAACTGGCATCTGGAGGTAAGGTTGCCTCTTGGCACTGAGGAGGTCCTGAATAACCATCCTTGCCAATACTTATTTTACTTAAATGTGGCTAGCTCTCCTCTGGGCTCAATTCATACCAACAGAGGCAGCTTAGAGCAACAGTGGGATATTTTGGGATATTTCCTGAAGGAGTCTGAGAACACTACATTCCTTTGTTAGCCATGCAAGGTTTTGTTTGTTTAACAGCATGAAAGGCATTTTCCCCTCCTTTTCATGTATCAGATTGGTTTATCCATTTCAAGTTCAACTTGGTACCATATGTGGATCTTTCTCAAGTCTTCCACCCCACCACCCCTTGAATTCCTCAAAATTTGCTTTAGGCTTTAAGACAGATATCTTTTCTAAGTGCTGCTCCAAAGCCACAAAAATAACTTCTTACTCTTTACGCACTCATCAAAGTGTTTGCTTTTCATTTAATGAAAACTGAAAATTATTTCAACTTCATTAAGTGTCAGGGCCACAAAAATTGGACTGGGAGTTAATTTGCAAGTTGTCATCCCCATTATTTACTGGCACCTCAATCCTAAGAACACATTTAGCTAGAGAATAAAATCCATTTGTTTAAACGGAATCAGCTTCCAAGCAAGGATTGCAGTTTAGGGATGCAACCCAAATCTTGAAAACCACTTGACATCTGCAACTGACTTCATCAGTGTCATGTCACGTATCTTCTAGACATCTCCAACTGGAGCATTTTGCAGAAATAAATGATTGCTTAAATATTAAGTTAAGGAAAACAGCAAATCTCAGGGTGCGGCAACATTTGCCTGTTAGAAAAAAATGAAGCCTTGTGGAACCTTCATCCATAACCAATTCAATTGGCAATCCTTACCCCATATACTAAGATATGGGTCAGTTTCATGGGACTTACTGCTGGGAAAACATGGACAGTCTGACAATAAGAGGAGCCAGTCCTCAAAACCTTCAGTTGCTTTTGTCGCAAATGCAGAAAAATTGGGAAACTGTGTGCATCCTTTGGACCTGGCATTAGGATAAAAGATAAAATCACGATTAAAGAGACGTTCCAGGCACCAAGTTGCCCAGAGACCTAAAAATGCTAACATTTTTCCTTTCTTCAAAGGGCAGGCTTATATATATTGATTATGCCAACTAGAAATCTAATTCTAGAATTGTTTTTTTACTGCTTTTGGGAGTTTTAGAGGAGTATTTTATGTGTTTCTAAAATGTCTTTCTCTGTGTATTGTTTTAATTGGTTTTTCTTTGTCCATCACCTAAGGAGCCCTTGCAGGCTGAGAGGAGATACAGAAATACTTTACATAAATAATGAAATTATTTTCCAGTCTCATGTTAGGAATGAACTTTGTCCCAGAACTCATTCCACTTCAAAAGCAGAACTGTCCAAACATTTGCAACAGATAAAAAAAAAAAAACCTGAACAATCCTTAATATTTTCTTCCAGGAATTTCAACACTTTAGTCCAAAAATCTGTACTCAGCATGTGAAGGCTGTCACTGTTGCTCTGAAACATATAAAACGAAGTAAAACTAATTAAATCGGGACACCTGTCAAGATGTAAGGAAGGGTTTTCTTCCAGTACTCAGAGGGCATTTGCTCGAAATGCAATTCTTGGCTGTTCGAGTCACTGAAGTGCCTTCTGAACCAATTTGCTTCTATCGCAGCATGTAGTAATTTACTGCACCAATACAAATCCTTTCCCAGTATTAAAAAAAAGAAACCACTCTGGACGAAGAACAAGCCCATTCCAAATGAGAGCAGAATAAATCCAGTGAAAGGTTATTAACATGCTAATACACAGTTGTCATGGCTATTTCATGCACCGCATTTCCTTCCTAGAGCACCAAACGGCATCCAAGCCTTCCATCCTTTGGTAGCCCATTGGTCTTGCATCCAACTCTGACGTGAGCGGCAAACCACGCTCTTTTGCAAACCCTCACCTCTTGTGATTTGCTCTAACGTTATAAACCCTGAACTTGGCTCAAGGCTCCAGACCCTTTGGCAGCGAGATCTTAGTCCTCTTTACGCTAGCCCATTCCTCCCAAACCAATTACATCATATGTCAACATATTGTAAGACTGATTAATAAGAATAACATAATAAAAAGCAGCCCTTTAGCCAGAGAGGCTCAACCGCATTGTGAGTCCAATTCCCCCACGGTCTTCCTAAAACGAGTATAATTCATCAAGATACAAAAAAAAAAAAAAAATCTCAGAAGTATTCAAATTGGAAAGAAAGATTTTTGTCCGCTGCAAAGAAAAGTACAAAGAAAATCTATGTATGTTCAAGGCTGCTGCTCTGTCATGTTTTTAGTTTGCTTCGTGTCCCAAAAGGTACTTTAAAATTACTTGCATTTAGGCTGAAAACCCAAGCTTCTCATCATGCAAGGACTTAACACAATGAATTTAGCATCCGAGAAATGTTAGTATCGTCAGCTTTATTGGTCAAAAAGGGGTCTGACTAATGGCAAAATACCCGATCTATAATTATATAACCAAAAATAATCTCCAGGATCGTAACCCAGTCTGATAATTTAATTTTAGGTAAACTTCCTGTATTTTTATGTAACTTTTCTATCTTATATGGTTTTAAGTTATATATAATCTTTCTGTTTTATATGGTTTTAAGTTACAGTATGTCTCGCCAGGTCTATTGACTGTAAATAAAGATTGATTGATTCATATTTTGGTCATAGATTGTGTTAGCTTTCTTTTTTCTTTTTATTTCTGTTCTTCATGAAAATTCTTATTCTTATTCTTATTCTATTTGTATCCCACTCTTTTCCCAGAACTGGGACTCAGAGCAACTTCACAATATTAAAAAAACCCAATACAATTTAAAACATCGAAAAAAGGTGCATTAAAATGTTGGAGGCTGCCTTCTCTTCTCAACTGATCTTCCAACTCTGAATTGCATACTATACATTCTTGCAAATATGAAACTAATGGACAAAAAATGTTATCTCATAAAAAAAAAACCTCCCTAGTACAAAACATGAATTAGCATCCATTCCCATAACCGTTGTTGCTAGTCTTTCAAAATTTCCATATGTATCTAGTGCAAAGGGCTCCATAAACCAAAAAGGTACCAGAAAGAAGAAATCAATGCTTCCTTGGCCTTAGGCACATGCATCTCACATGGATGCAAATTCCACAGAGATCATTCCCAAGTAAGCCTTTCTCTAAGCAAGTATTTCATCAACAAATTTACTGGGATCTCCTAAACAGAATAAGCCAATGTTTAGATTTATGACGAATGTTTCAGGCCGATAGCACAGTGCTGACTCTGACTTAAGGCTATTTTACCTCAAGTGTTTTCTTGGGAAGATTTATTCTGAAGTTTGCCATTGCCTTCCTCTGAAGCTGAGAGTGTGTGACTTGCCCAAAGCAACCCAGAGTCTCAATTTCTTGCACGATCCAGACTGAAATAGACCTACTAGGTATGCATTCTGCAGCCTTTACAGCTGTAAACACTGGCTTCACATTTCAGCCACTTGCTACAAGCGGAGCATTTTTTAAACAAACAAACTAAAGCTGATACAAAAAGATGTCCCAACAAATAGATTGCTTTTTGCTGTTGGGATACATGCATTGTTCTTTGTTGTTCTGTGCCTTCCAAGTCATTTCTGACATATGGTAATCCTAAAGCAAGTCTATCATGGGGTTTTCTGGGGCTGAGAGTATGTGACTCACCCAAGGGCCATAGTCCAATGCACAAACTACTACACCACATTGGCTCTCATACATACATACATTTGTTCAATGACATAGCATTAAAATCATCCAGGCCATATTATTTCCCATTTTTATGTGTGGATGTGAAGCAAGCTGACAGGTAGATAATAAATTCATTTGAAATGTGCTGCTGTTAAAGAGTTTTGCAGATACCATGGACTGCCAAAAAACCAATGAACGGGTTCGAGAACTCTCTCTCAAAGCCAAAATGACCAAACTGAGATTACTGTTCTTTGGACAAAACTGACAAGAAAACAGAACAGCAGCAGCCTTGAGAGAATAAATCCTAGACTGGTTGCAGTCTCTCATTGGTTTACATCAGGGCTGCAAATCACACAGCTCTCCGCGTGTTGTTGGACTGCAGCTCCCAGCATTCCTAGTCATGCTATCTAAGGTTGCTGGAACTTGCTGTCCAACAGCACCAACCTCATACAGTGAAAAATACAGTGTTGTTTACCGCACTCAGGTGCAGAATAAATGATGCCTATTCCAATGCTGTATTTTTGCTGTACGGCGTTGATCCTCATAGATTAAAGCAATGGATTGGGATGAGCATAGGGGAAGCTGCACTAGAAAATCGGCTCAGTCTTTTTCCTGGCGTTTGAAGACTCAGATAGCTGTCTCTTATCCAGGACTGGAAACTCACAGTATCCAGCCCAAGGGTAGAAATCAAGAAGGCTTCCAGATGATGACGGTGTGTGTTGGCTAGGACTAGTCCTACATCATCGAAAGTGCCGAATGTCAAGCCAGTGAAATACTCCATTCTACTTTCCTCCTTGGGAGAAGAGAACAAGAGAGGGGTCCAGTCCTACAAGGAACCTTATGGGATTGGAACTCAGCCCTAGATGGAAAGAAAAGTGGAGAAAGACTTGACTTTCAGTACTCGACTCTAATTCAGAGCCTACTGCCATCTAAAATAAACCCAAGGACTAGATGCAGTAACTGTACTAGGCTGCCAAGGGTGTGCTCTTATACATTTCCAATACACTATTTCAAATGCTGCACAAACCATCTCATCTCAGGTTAAGAAACAGGACAGAGAGAAAAGAAAAGAAGAGGAAAGGGCTCCAGTCCTCGGCACACCTAGAGGGTATCGGCCTTATTTTGCTCGCCAAGGCTTGCGTATGAGTAAACATGGACATGACTGGATCGCAAGAGTCACGCTTGGACTCTCGCACTGTTATTGTGACAATCCAGAAAGGGCAGCCAGGGGAAAGAAATCGCTTGGACCGAGGACTGCCCTGGATTGCCTGTACTCCGCTTCGGGGAATCTGAACGCAGATTATGGTGTAACTTGGTCAAACTGTTTTGATTGACGTTGTCAAAACAAATGACACGGCAGAACAGTTCTGTTTAAATATTTATTTTAAGTGAAGGTTGTGTTTTTAAATATCCTTCAGAGGGTTTCCAGCCGTTTTCAAACAAAACACAAGGGGGGTGGGGGGTGGAAAGAATCAAAACAAAAAAGATACTTGGATAGGAGCAATGGCTACAAAGACTGAAATAGTAGGGATGGCAAATTGGTACTGCATGAGCAAAGGACTAAGTAAGTCAGTAGTAACTTCCAAGGGTAGAGCGCCATCTGGCGAAGAAGGAACCTCTCCTCCCCAAATGCATCATTTGTAAGTGTGCTGAGTAGTGAAAACAAAGTCAAGGAACCAGGTGAGCTTTGCTACGGCTTCTGCGAGAGCAAACTCCTTGGGTTTACTGTTCCCGACTGAAACGGGAAAGATGGAATGATATACAGTGGTCCCTCGACATTTGCTGGGGTTCGGGGTGAAGGACCCCCGATGAAGGTGGAAAAACTGTACCTAAAAAAACACAATTATTTTTACTTAAGAGAGTAACTCTCTCTAAGAATTTCCAGGTCCTCCAGTGCAACCCTATGGTCAACATCAGCCAGAAGTTGACCATAGATTCATGTTGGAGGACCTACAAATGCCTAGAGAAGTGTTTTCTCTAAGAACTTCTAGATTCTCCAGCACAACTCTAGGGTCAACTTGCACTGGAGGACATCGAGATTCCTAGAGAGAATGTATTGATGAAACCCGAAAATAATTAAATCCACAAAAGGCAAAGCCACCACTAGTTTTTTCATAGCAGCCCTCCCCAATCCTAGATTTATTCTGATTTCTTGACTCCAGTCCCTGTTCTGATCAATATTTGAGCCCAGGTGTGTGTACTCTTTGACTATTTCAATTTTCCTATTGGCTAAGGTGAATTCCTGTAGATCTTTCATGGTCATTATTTGGAGGGGAGGGGATGTTCAGCATTAGTCCAACCTTGGCACTTTCCTCCTTGACCTTCTTCAGGCATTGTTTTCCCATAATCTGCTACCTGACCCTTTTTAATCTGGGCTAAAACCTGGGACCTTTGGCATGCAAGGCATGTGTTCTGTCACTAACCTATGATCACTCCCAAATCTTCTTTGCCAAAGGAAGAGAAATTTGCCTCTTAACATCCAACCCCCATCCTAAATACAGTATATATTGTAATATTGTAGTATTATTACAGTATATATTGTAATACTGTAGTAATATTGTAATATTGTAGTATTATTGTTTTGACTTTACTGTTTGTAATTTTAATCTCAGTACTGTTTAATTCTTTTTTAAGGGGAGGGGGATACTGTATATATTTTGTATCATTTTAATTGTTGTACGACGCTTTGATTGTTTTTACAAAAAGCGGGATATAAATAAAAGTTTTATTATTTATTATTTATTATTTATTTATATCTTTGTTTGCAAGCCCCACCAATTTCAAAAAACTATGGTGTCAAGTATGTTTGTATTGCCAGCTAAATTGAAGTCATTTTCTCACTTTGTAAATGCATTTCCCACTTTGTAAAAGTCATTTTCTCACTTTGTAAATGCAGACGCACAAGTACTAGCTGAGAATGGGAGCGTAGAATCTTACTGTTTCAATACAACTGACTTCTCTCTGTGGCGTGTGTAATTTGTGGGCAAGTATCATTGTCCTTTTAAAACTGCAGATGGGGCATTTAGGATCCAGCAGCGTATTTACAAGGCATCCCATGAGCAAATCATTCCTAAACCCAAAGCATGGTCCCCAAAAGTTCCAGTGACTTTTCCATCTCTCCTCTCTTTCCATTGCTTTCTCTGCCCTGATTGACTGAACCTTCAATAAAACACTAAATTTCTATACCATGCACAAGAGAGAGGTGCAATGTTTCAGCCAACTAGGCCTGGCATCTCTGTACCAAATAAAATCTTAATGTCTTTGAGTAGAGGGGTGTCTAATTTAACTAATTCTGCCAACAGTAAGGAATGACTAGAACAGGTACTGTCTCATTGTTTGTCCTAAAGCTACGCTGGCTCAGAGTTCTGCATTTTCTTCAGAAGGCCAAACCTAACACCAAACAAAAGCGTACATTTATATAAACAGCTCTGGTTTGGCCACAAATGAATACAGCTGTAGGGTATTAAACGTACTTTATATTTTTCATATGTGCCTTTTCTTAGCATCACATGCAAACCAAATAAGGCATGCAGGTTTGTGGGCTTGGATTGGTAGTTCCAACATGTGTGTATTACTCAAGTTCTAAAAATACAAAACAGCTTTTTGCCAACCTTTATAGGAATCTTTGATTCTTGTCAGATCAAAGGATGTGCACCGTGGTGCTATGTCCCCCAAGGCAAACCCTTTTCTAAACAAGAGTGAAACTGGGAGTTAAATAATTGACTAAAAATGCATCTTTCTAGACGCATGTTTCCAAAGGTGACTCCACTGTGTATGTCCAGAACAACAATAACCCTATGGTTAAACTAGCTCCCAAATAAATACGATTATGCAAAAGCAGAAGTCTTTTGGCACCTTAAAGACTAACAAATTCTATTAGATGCAAGTTTACGAGATGCAATTTCTAAAAGATGTAAGACTGAACCTGACTTCATCAAATGCAATACATTTGGCAAAGTGGGCTACAAGCCAAGAGCATGTGCCAAATAAAATGTGTTCATCTTTAAGGTACCACAAGGTATTTTGAAAGGGATGGGAGACTAAAAAGGCACCTGCCAGAAACCATTCTGTAAGTTCAAGTTGGCCAATTATTTTGCCACCAGTTATGGTTCTAACAGATTGCAGAATGGTAATTTATTTGCCCTTTTGCTTTAGATTCTTCATACACCTGAACTGGATGGTAGCTCCTGTCATGAATCGTATAGCTTAAAATGTAAGAAAATTAGCTTTTTCCCATTAGAATACTTGAATACACTAGCACAAGTTACAGCACAACTCTCTACATGTGTAGTCAGTATACCCCAATGTGATCCACAAAGTCTGTTCCCCAACTAAGTATAAACAGGAGGCACCTTTCAAGTTGTTTCCAACTTAGGGCAAACCTATCGTGGGGTTTTCTTGGCAAGATTTGTTCAGAGGAGGTTTGCCATTGTCTTCCTCTGAGGCTGATTCTATGAAAGAATATGACTTGCTCAAAGTCACCCATTGGGTTTCCATGGCAAAGGGGGGGATTTGAACCCAGAGATGGAGTCCCAACACTAAAATCACTACACCGTGTTGTTATTAACCACCCTCAAGTCAGCCCCGACTCATGGAGACCCTGCGAATGAGACATCTCCAAAACTCCCTGTCCTCCACTGCTTTGCTTAGGTCCTGCAAATTCAGGCTCATGTCCTCCTTTTGTGCTCAGCTGTGTATCTTTAAACTTTAGAATCTCGTCTTTCACGGCTGCTCTTCCCATTCCTAATCTTCTTCTGATTTCATGGCTGCTGTCTCCATTCTGATCAAGGTCTGATCCGAGGCAGGGGAACTCTTTCTGGGTCACCCCACTAGTGAACTGCACACCAGAGAAGCGTTTTAATCTCCCGTTTGCTGTGAAAGCACGCCATGTTTTAATCTCTTTGTTGTGAAAGCAGACCAGGGCTTTCTAAACAAGCTTCAGATCTTAATGGTTCACTTCAATCAAGTGTTGTTGTTTTTCCTGCCTAGGAACTAGTCATGCTTGCACCTCTGGGCTTTCTCTTCACCTTCCTCTTTCTTCTCCTCTCATATCCTCCGTTTTGGTAAAGCTCTTTTGTGACATCCAAGCAGGGCTCCCAGAAAAACAAAGTTACGCAACTAGGTAGGAGCCGTTATTTAAAAAAACAAACAAACAACCACAATTAGCCATTGTGTATGTCATGAAAAAAACTGTGCAATATGAAACCCAAACAACTTTGTTGTAGCCTAGTACACGGTAAGGTTGGAAAGGAAGAGTTGAGAATGGAACAAGCAGAAAGAGCTCTTGTTCCTGAGCCATAGAAACAAACACACTTCTCTGGTCTGTTATCCAGGCCACATTCAGCCTAACCCACCCAGGGCTGATGTACTTACTTTCAGGTAGAATGATGAATCCTATCATGTATGGAAAAAATGCTTTTCAGCACTCTTTGAGAGGCAGAAAATGCAAGTGGAGATCACACCTCTCTGGCCCAGTGGGAAAACTCCATCTCCCTATAACTTGTCATCTGATGCCAGGGTTTTCCTGGATCCCATTTTCCAAGAGGAAAGACTAATGGGGCAGAGCTTAAGAGTAGCTGTTAGAAAGCCAGCATAAAAATAGAATTTATTGCTTTCATTACTGCCTATAAGCTCGTTTGTCATGTGTGCCCGAAAAGCAGCACAGTTGGCCCTCCACGTTTGTGAATGTGACTTTTGCGGAGTCGATTTTTTGCTGTTTTGATTAAGATGTTCTCTCTAGGAATCTCTAAGTCCTCCAGCGCAATTCTGCTGGAAGCTGACCATAGTAGAGCTGTGCGGGAGAACCTAGAAGTTCCTTAGAGAAAACACTTCTCTAGGCATTTGTAGGTCCTCCGGCATGACTCTATGATCAATTTCTGGCAGATGTTGACCATAGAGAATAGTGGTTTTTTATTTGCTGTTTTTCCACATTCACGGGGGTCCATCACCCCTAACCCCAGTGAATGTGGAGGGACCACTGAATAGTTTCCAGGCAAGGTACAAAGTGTTGGTTGTGACCTTTAAAGCTCTACATCAGGGGTAGGCAACCTTTCCCCTTTAAGGGCCGAGGGACTTCAGCTCCCAGAATCCCAGGAGCTATTGGCCAACATGGGACTATTGGCCAACATGGCTGAGGCTTCTGGGAGCTGAAGTCCCTCGGCCCTTAAAGGGGAAAGGTTGCCTACCCCTGCTCTACATGGTTTGGGTCCAGGTTACCTACAGGATCGCCTCCTCCCATATTATCCGTCCCGTACACTCAGGTCCTCTGGGGAACACTTAGGAGATTACCGCACTACAATCTTATACTGCTGCTATTTCACTTTTACTGCTCTGGCTGCCTCCTGTTGCATTCTGGGGTTTGTAGTTCAGTGAGGCCTAAGAGCTCTCTGCTTGAGAATTCTAAATGCCTTTCCCAAAACCGCAAATCCCAAAATGCAACAGGAGGCAGCCAGAGAAGTAAAAGTGGAACAGCGGCCCTATAAGAGTATAATCTCCTTACTCCGGTCAGCCAGGATTAGTTTGGCAAATGTCAGCCAGAGGACTTCTTCTTCAGCCACCCTAAGACGATGGACTAAATAATAATAATAATAATAATAATAATAAATTATTTATTTATAGCCCTCCCAATCACAAGGGATCCAGGCAGGTTACAACAATAAAAGTGCATGGAAAATAGACTTGTCGGAAGAGATTCGACAACTGTCTGCATTTAAAACAGCATTAAAGACCAGTCTCTTCTGGCAGGCTTTTCCAGATGATTTTTAAACTGTAATTTTAAATGATGAATTTTAAGTGTGGATTGTTTTAAAACGTATGCGTATTGCTTCTTCTTTTAAACTGACGTGTGCTTTTGTACATGATTGCAAATAGTAAATCGATGTTGTGTATTTATTGGCCTGCTTGGTTCCCTGCCTCGATCCATGGGTCGAGGTTGGCAAGAAATAAATATTATTATTATTATTATTATTATTATTACATCTAAAACCAATAGTTATGATACAAATGTTATTTACAGTCTCTGTCACAACCTGAAACCCTTTCTGTTACATCTGCCATCCTTGAAACTGATACAGTCTCTGTTTTTCAAAACTTTTTTTTATCAAGCTGTGTTATTTGAGTTCCTTTTGCTTTCTAAACCCTGCTGTCTGTCTGTCTGTCTATCATGTCTCAACTGCTGCATGTTTCAGTGGAAAAGGCAAATGATAAAATTAAGAGCCGTCATCCAGTGAAAGAAATCTTTAAGTCAATTAATTTATTTTGTCATTTTGCACACAATATTAAAACGGCATCTTTTAGGTAACAAACTTAGCATTTACTCCCTTCGGACTTGTATTGGAAGCAGTCTCTCTCACACACAAAACAAGTATATTGTGCCCCAGAGCTCTCTGACAGAGAAGGCTCAGTGTCACACAAAACTACAAATCCCAGGATTCCACAGCACTGAGCCCTGGCAGTTAAAGCGGTGTCAAACTAGATTGTTCCTGCAGTGCAGATGCACCCTAAGTGAACACTGAACCTGACCCAAAAAACCCAGGTGCAAACTACAAATCCCAGGACTGTGTAGGATGGAGCCCTGGCACTTAAGGCAGTGTCAAAGTTGATTAACTCTGCAGTGCTAGTGAATATTGAGCCTGACACACACACACACACACATCCCGATGTGCAAACTACAAATCCCAGCCTTCTGCAAAGTGGAGCCCTGGCAATTAAAGCAGTGTCAAACTCTATTATTTCTACTGTGTTAGATACACTCCTAACAAATATTGATTCTGACATCCCCCATCTGCAAACTACAAATCCCAAAACTGTGTAGGTTGGAGCCCTACTGGCAGTTAAAGCGGTATGAAACTGGATTAACTGCAGTGCAGACGCAGCCTGAGCCTGAAGAGAACGGAAGAATTCCTAGAAAAGGAAAGGGGCGGGGGCAGGATAGAGCAGGGGCGTGGCCAATGCGTCGAAGCCCCGCCCCTAGTGCTCCCCCCTCCCTCCCAGCGTTTGAGGGGCGAAACCGGCGTCGTAAGAGAGAGGGACGGACGGAGCCCGGCCGCGGACGCCCCTTTCCCGGCCGCTCCAGCCCGAGCCTGCCGCCGCCTGAGGGAGAAGCGAGGTTACCGTTTGCCTTGCCGAATTCTCGTGGTGTTTGGGATCATCGGGCGGCCGCGATAATGGCGTCCTTCCTCGCGAGAGATCCTCCCGGAGTCGCCACTGCGCAGGCGCAGAGCAGCCGCTCGCTCTTTCCCTTGCCTCAGCCTCTCCCTTTTGCACATGCCGAGGCGCCGCGCAGGCGCGGTGGGAACCGAGGCCAACCCTGCCTTCGGCGACTACCACTCCCGGCGTGCCTCGCGCCCGCGGCACGCCCAGAAGCCTGTTTTCCTCCCGTTGCATTCTGGGAGTTGTAGTTAGAGGTAGGTGTGTGTGTATATATGTGTCATCATATGTCAACAGATATGGAAAACAAAACGATGGCCGACACATTGGAAGCAGAGACACAAGAGACTGAAGCAACCATAGGACCAAAACACTGCTCTCCCATGCAAGCAAAATTCTGCCCCAAATTCTGCCAATAGACTCCAGCCATCCATGGAGAGAGAAATCCCAGAGGGCCAAACAGGGTCCAAGAAAGGAAGAGGCACTAGAGATCACATTGCAAACATACAATGGCTAATGGAGTGCATCATTTCTATAGTGTAGATCAGGGGTAGGCAACCTTTCCCCTTTAAGGGCCGAGGGACTTCAGCTCCCAGAAGCCTCAGCCATGTTGGCCAATAGTCCCATGTTGGCCAATAGCTCCTGGGATTCTGGGAGCTGAAGTCCCTCGACCCTTAAAGGGGAAAGGTTGCCTACCCCTGGTGTAGATGCACCCTGAGGGATTCTGTTCAGATGAGGCCGCTAGGTAAAGCGAAATGATCCACACTGCAGAAATAATCCAGTTTGAGAGCACTTTAACTGCCATCGCTCAGTGCTAGGGAATCCTGGGAAATGAAGTTTATTGTTGCACCGGAGCTCTGTGACAGAGAAGAGCCAGGGCAGTTAAAGCAGTCTCAAACTGGATTATTTCTGCTGCAAAGAATAAAATGGATTAGAGAAGGGAACTCCATAGATTGACTAGAAACCAGCATAATAAATTTAGTAGCAGAATCCGTATTTATTTATTTATTTATTCTGGGCGGCTCACACAGTAAAGACTTCACAATGTAATAACCAGCTTTTTGGCTACTGTTATCTTTTCTACTTTTGCTTCAAAAACAAATAAGGGAAACAGATGCAAGAATGGCATAAATGAGTGTGCTTCATCCTGTCTAGGTTTTGTGGCAGTGTAGAATAGAAACTAAAAATATAATACAAAACACTATTTTAAAAAAAAAAGCAATAACAAATAATGAATGACAGCAGAGTGGCATTTGAAACATAGTTAAATGTGAAGTAAAAAAGGAAATGTTTTCCCCTTGATCCTGCAAAGGAGTTATCTTAGCTGAGCTTAACTGCAGACAATATCCTGCAATATTGTATGGTTGCATCTGCTCTGCAGAAATAATCCAGTTTGAGACTGCTTTAACTGCCCAGGCTCAGTGCTGTGGAATCCTGGGAACTGTAGTTTGTTCAGGCCCCAGAGCTCTCTTGACAGAGAAGGCTAAATATCTCACAAAACTACAATTCCCATAGCAAGTCTTGAACAAATCTTGCCAAGAAAACTGCATGATAGCTTTGCTTTAGAATTGCATTCATGTTAACTGCCCTGGCTCAGTGCTAGGGAATTCTGGGAACTGTAGTTTCATGAAACATTGAGCCTTCTCTGTCAGAGAGCTCTGGGGCCACTGCAGACTACAATTCCCAGGATTCTCTAGCATTGAGCCAGGGCAGCTAAAGCGGTCTCAAACCAGATTATTTCTGCAGTGTGTTTTGAACCAAAGTGCCTTATTTCTGCCGTGTGGATACACCCAAAGTCTCAAGGATTATTAAACTGGATTATTTCTGCAGTGTGTTTTGGAGCTGAGTCTGCAGCAATGGAAGTTGGCTGAGAAGAAAGGAGGAAAAGTAAGTGGAAAGAAGAGAGAAGAACTGGGACATTGTAAAAACAGCTGGAGAAATGTGACCACAGAGGACTGTCCCTACCAAACTGGACATTTGGAAAGTATCTCCAACAACATACAGGGCCTCCAATGTGGAAACAACCTTTGCCTTCCTTCCCTGCCAATATTGCAACAGCGCTCTTTGCCAAAGGCCATTTGAAGATTGACCTTCCTTTTGACTGTTTACCATCCATAAAGAGCTTAGCATGGACACCAAAAGCCACCTCACCCATCTTCTTAAATATTGGTTAAATATTGGGAAAAGTTATGGGGAGTAGATAGAAATTTAATCCAATAAAATAAGAAAGAATGAAAACAAGGAACAGTAAGAAGAAGGAACATAGGGAAAGAGAAGAAGTAGAAAATTAAAGTGAATCAAATAAAACTGAAAAGAATCTATCAACAAAATTAATGTGAAATCAAATCTCAGAAGAGTAGTGGGAAAAGGGAAGGTATCATACTCAGATGAGAAAGGAAAATATAGATTATAGGGAGGAAATAAGAGAAGACTAATTATTAGAACAAGATGAGACAGAGAATATAGTATGAGGACAAAAACATGGGAAGAAGAGTAAAAAAGGACCATATAGAAGATAGAGAAATGTGGAAGTACAAAAAAGAAGAAAAAGAACCAATTATAAGTTGTAAAATGTAAGAATTTCTTTGTATACTTTTTAATGTATGCTTATTTTTTTATATATAAATTGTTTAATAAGGATTTTTAAAAAAAAATAAAATAAAGAGCTTAGCATGGATACCAAAGACACCTTATCCATCTGCCTTTCCTTTTCTTCCCAGGAGAAAAGCAAGTCCTACAAAATACCAAAGCATAATGGAGAACTCCAAAGCCATGGCGAGATGGACAAACCATTTCTTGGGGGCAAATCTTGCATCTGGAGGTAAAAAAACAAACTCAGAGAAGAAGAGCTATGGGGCTCAGCCGGTTTCTCCTGCCCTTCCACCAAAACTCAGAACCAGTCGAAAATCCTGCAAAGGGCTAGGTTGAATTTTAACTATTTGTTTGGCTTTATTTATTTTTTTGCCCCGAAGGGGTGTGCCCTTGCATGATCAGAATAGTTCATAAATAGGACTGGTGATCCCTGAACAGTCTTGAGTCTGACTATTCGTAGCATATTACTGCAATACTGAATGGTCGGAATGCTTGTGGGCCATAAATCCAACCAGAGACCTTGGTGCTGGTCCAAAATGGTACTTCTTCTGTTGAGGAAAACAAACATGGCATGTTGGAGCCAGCGGCTGAAAACTGGATGGAGGCAGCCGTGGATGCCAGCAAGGCTATGCAGCCTGGTCACTGCTTGTCATAAAAACAGATATGCTTCATGTAAGTATCCATGTCTCTTATCCTGCTTATTCAAACAGCCAATAGTGGCACCGATGTGAATGGGAGGCTTCAGCATAAAAGAGTCATCACTGCCACTAGGAGAACATAATGACTTTTATGAGCAATTAAGCATGACTTAGTGGTTTGATAGCTTTACCTTGTTGTTGTTGTTAACTGCCTTGGAGTCGATCTCAACTCATGGCGACCCTATGGATGAGACATCTCCCAGACCCTCTGTCCTCCCCTGCTTTGCTTAATTCCTGCAACCCCTTAATATCCATGATCTTAGTAATGGAGTCCCTCCATCTAACATGTGGTCTTCCTCCTTCCCTCCACCTTCCCCAGCATTATTGTTTTTTTCCCAAAGAGTCCTCCCTTCTGATGTGTCCAAAGTACGACAGCCTCAGTTTGGTCCTCTTGGCTTCTTCCAGGGAGGTTTCTGGCTTGATCTGCTCTAGGACCCCTTTGTTTGTCCTTTTGGCTGTCCATGGGATCCTCAGCACTCTTCTCCAGAAACACATTCTCTCAAATGCATTGGGTTTCTTCCTATCCTCTTTCTTAACTGTCCAGCTCTCACATCCATCCATGGGAATAGGGAATGAATGTTGTTTGACTGTTGGAATTTGACTCTGGAGACCAGGGTTCGATTCCCAGTTTATGGCAATCCTAAGGCAAACCTGTCATGGGGTTTTCTTGGCAAGATTTGTTCAGAGGAAGTTTGCCATTGCCATCCTCTGAGGCTGAGAGTATGTGACTTGCCTATGGTCACCCAGTGCGTTGACATGACTGAGCCCGGATTCAAAGCCTTGTGTCCAGAGTCATAATTCAATGCTCAAACCACTATACCATGTTGGTTCTCTTACTGCTGTGCTAGTTGAGTGCAAATTTTACTTTGAGCTCAGTTTGCAGCCACTGAAGTAAGATGAAGACAAAAGGGGAAAGTGGGAGAAGGAAAGAGAACCAAGGACATTTTAAAAGCAGCTGCAAAAGTGGGATGATAGTGGATCAATCATGACTGTCCCTGTCCAGTTAGGAGAGTTGGAAGGTATGCAGCCCCTGAATAGGATGGATTCATGTTTTTTTGTTTTGTTTTGCATTTTTGGATCTCACAGTTTTCAGGAACCAAAATATGTTGTCGTGTGCCAGTCAGAGTAGACATGAGTATCTGCTGAAAAGTCCTGCAATAATCACACTAGATTGTTCATAGGCTCTGAACAAATCCTCTGCCGCTGCCTATTTGGCATTTCAATAAGCTACTGACGTCAGGTGATGGTCCAATTTCAGCAATAATGTGTATTGCTAGAATTGGAGCATCTGACATCACCGGCTTATTGAAATACCAGGCAGAAGCAGTAGCAAAGGGTTTGTTCTGAGGCAAGAGGATACAGCTTTTTTCCAAGACTGGAAAACTTTTCTACCAAATATCAAACAAAACCTCTTGGCAATCTACCACCAGCATGATGAGAATGATTCATCCGAGTTTGCCTCACGTTGGCCAGGGCATCATTCGTTGGAAAGGAAACTGCCTTTGCAACCTGCTCAATACACATTTGGAGTCTTTTGTGTCTCCGCTGTGAAAGAGAAAATAGTTCAGTCTCTGACCAGTTTGCATTTCTGAAATGCAGAGCAAAGGAACAAAACCTGGGACTTTGCTGTCCGTCTGGATGCTCCCATCATCTGGTTGATTAAAAAAGCTGGAGAACTTGAGCAGTAGATAGAGTAACAAGTATATAGGAACATACCCTCTCTTGTCTCCCACTGTAAATTTTGAGTCTGGGCCAGAGATCCCATTGAGATTGGGCTGTTCAGTATCGTGAGGATGATTGCATGGCTTCAGAATATAGGAAATCCACTGCCTATGGATTTTGTGGTAGATTTTGCTGCCCTCCTCAAAAGAGGGCAGCTTTTGGGTTTTCCAGAGCTGTTAAGGAGAGCTTGGTGGTGAAGCCACAAAGTCTGGATTTGGAGTGAAGGAGGATGTAAGCTTAATGGGATTAGGGTCTGCCAGGTACTGTGCACGTTTCAGGTTTCACTGCTGGAACAAAGCAAACATGACAGCTTATTCCCCATAGTGATTATAATAATATCCTGACTTGGAGCCAAGAAATCTGAAAGATTGCCTCCTCCCATAGGAGCCTGTCCAAAATCTAAGATCATCAGCAGAGGCCTGTTTTAAAATTAAAATCCATCTCACTAATATGAGAGCCATCAGTCACCTTAAAGTTGACTGTGAGGTGACTGCCCAATGAGTTGCATGGCAAACCTATCACAGGGGTTTTTGAGGTTGAGAGTGCGTGACTCCCAAGGTCACCCAATGGGTTTCCATGGCTGATCAGGGAATCAAACCCTAGTCTCCAGTCATAGTTTGGTGCTCAAAAGCGACTACGCCACACTGGCTGACTGCAACTCCCCAAATCCCCCAAGAGTCATGCTGCTGGGGAATTTGGGAAGCTGTAGCCCAAAATGTAAGATCACCAAACCCTGTCCTGAGTTGACTTCTGCAAGAGATATCACACCTGATCAATCACCCAACCACCCCACCCTGTTTCTGATTTCAGAGCCACCTCTGCATAGCTCAACCTCTTCTCTTGCTCCTGCAGCATTAAGAAGTTTTGCATGCACCATTCACTCTGGATTCTTTGCAAGGGTGGGAACAGGACCTGATAGGAAAACAAAAAATGCCTACCTATTTATACTCTTAAGTTGCATAAAAGGGATTAAGGTTTCAGCTAACTGAACACTGGCAATTTCCTGGTTCAAAGAGTGACATCCTCTCAGGCAGAAGAACTCTGCCAAGCAAACTGATGATGTTGGCTATTGGGCACAGATTGAACCATTTATGTATTCACTGTCATATCGCCTTCCAGGTATTCATAGGCAAAAATAGAAAGACCCTCGCTCAGCTCTGTCTCCCATCAAGGATGTAGCTGGAGGTGGGAAGACGAGGGCATTGGCTCCCCAAAGAAAAACCCTGCCCCCCCCCATGAAATTTTACTCTAGTTTCCAAATTTCTGCCATTGCTGAAAGTGGGGTGTTGATAATCGTCCACACCCAGAAGTCTTATATTTGCAGCATTCATTGAAGGAATGGATGGCCTCTGTATCAAGTGTGCTTGCTTATACATAACAGGTTGATTTCTAGTTCAGCAGTTTCATACCTTTGGTGCTCCTTTTTCAGCGTAGCAAATTCATAATGCAAATATTTCACCTTACAGTTCCATGTTATGTTAGGAATGCACCCCTCCAGGCTGATGCTTATAGTGAGGAAGTTACACTGTAGAGTAGGCCTTTGGTATCTGCTGAGGTTTGGTTTCAGGACCCACCATGGATTCCAAAATCCATAGTTGCTCAAGTCCCATTATGTACAATGATGTAGTCAAATTGTATTTCTTCTATAAAATGGCAAAATCAAGGTGGAATTTACATTCTTTTGGAATATTTTCAAGCCATGGATGCTTGAATCCATGGATATGGAGGGCCAGCTGTATTTCCCAACTCTTTGTGTTCAGAAGCGTGAAAGAACCATTCCTGATGATGCACAATTGTGTCTCATTCCCAACTGATGGAAATCTCATTCACATATTTACTGCTACATCCTATAGAAATGTGATATATGTACTTTGGCAGTTAAAGCAGTGTTCAAACTGCATTAATTCTTCAGTGTAGGTGCAGTCAAAACCCCTTACAAGTTTGCTTAGTCCTTTCTTGGACTCAGTTGTCTTCCTTTGCTGAAGTGGTGAGTTTCACAACTTTTGCCCAGGAAAGAAAAATTTTGCCCAGGAAAAATAATCTTAGATGTAAAATCTATATAGTGATGTGAAAATAATCTTAGATGTAAAATGTATATAGTGATAGGAAAAATAATCTTAAAATGTAAAATGTATATAGCGAGGAGCAGATAAATTAGGGATATGGAGGAGAGACCCATAGAAAACTGACACTGGATCAGCATTGTACCTGCTTCACTTTCTTCAATGGGAGGATTGCAAATTGCAAAAGCACACAGCAATTGACTGACTGGGGCCCTTCACAAGAACAGAGTCAAAGAAATCTTTCTGGCTCTTTATCACTGCTTGGGATTAATGCACCGCTAGTAACAATATTGCCAATGACATTTCCTCTGGAGAGTAACAAAATCCAGTTTTTTATGTTTCAACTTCAACATGGTATCTTTTTTTTAAAACAGTAGTGTATGCTTGTTACAGTTACTAATTTAAAAAGAATTACTTAGGCTGAATGCTTGGGCATGTTTGCATTCCTATAATGGGTCCCTTTGAAATCTAATCCATGGAGTTGCAATATGCCAAAGCCAACTTGACACATTACAACACTGGCTTGCTACTTTTGCTTCCTTTTAAAAATTACTTTGACTTAATTATGGCCATTTTTTTGTGTTACTATAACAAGGTCTCTTTGAAATCTCTCATTCATAGTGTTGCAATATGTCAAAGCCAACCTATTTATTAACACAACAGCATTTGCTTGCTACTTGGCTCCTTTTAAAAGGTACTTTGGCTTAATTGTTGACCGTGTTTTTATTTTCACTTGTCTTTTAACATAGCAACATGGTGTTTACAACCTTTTGCAAGGGAGTAACAACTAATGAGATATATATATATATATATATTGTTTAAAAAGCAACTAGTATGAGGAAGCTTTGGAAAATATTCCAGACACTGCCCTATATATGATCTTTCCTTTGTCACCTGTACTTGACATCAACAGCAATCTAGAGTTTTGAAAGGAAAATAAAAACCTTTATATGCTCATGAGTTGTTAAAATATGGCTCTGCTGATTGTTGTTTAGGTCCACATTTTCTTTAAAGCATCTCTGTTGCAGTGGTGCATTTTATACAGCAAAATGTTTCCAAGAATTAATGTGCTAGATTTTTTTTTCCCCTCTGAAAAACTTTCATAAATTGGCTTTTGTAACTTGGGGAAAAAATAGCTGCTGCCGCTTCTGTGACTTTAAAAATGGAGATTATTTTCACCTTTTAGTTGTTGATTTATGGTGACCCTATGGATGACACTGCCATGCTCAGGTCTTGCAAACTGAGGGCTATGGCTTCATTTATTTAGTTTATCCATCTGTAGTTTGCTGGTTTTCCTCCTTTCCTGCTGCCTTCTACCTTGCCAAGCATTGTCTTTTCTAGTGAGTAATGTCTTCTTATGAGGTGTCCAAAGTAAAACAACCTGAGTTCAGACTTCATTTGGTTTTAGTCCCATTTATTTGTCCTTTTCCCCCTTTCACGGCATATAATAATAATAATATTAACAATAATTTGAAGTATGGTGCTGGAGGAGAGGTCTATGGATACATGGATATAAATAAAAATAATAATAATATTAATAATAATTTGAAACATGGTTCTGGAGAAGTCTATGGATACATGGATATAAAATAAATATAATAATAATATTAATAATATTTTGAAACATTGTGCTGGAGGAGAGGTCTATGGATACATGGATATAAATAAAAATATTAATATAATAATAATAATTTGAAACACGGTGCTGGAAGAGAGGTCTATGGATACATGGATAATAATAATAATAATAATAATAATAATAATTTGAAACATGGTGCTGGAGGAGAGATCTATGGATACATGGATATAAATAAATATAATAATAATTTGAAACATGGTGCTGGAGGAGAGGTCTATGGATACATGGATATAAATTAAAAAATATCAATATAATATTAATAATAATTTGAAACATGGTGCTGGAGGAGAGGCCTATGGCTATAAATAAATATAATAATGATGCTGCTTTAACTGCCATGGCTCCATGTAATGGAATTCTGGGATTTGTAGTTTGGGGAGATATTTAGCCTTCTCTGTCAGCTTTGGTGCCACCACAAAGTACAAATTATCCCAAGTTCTATAGCATTGAGTCATGGCACTTAAAACAGTGTCATTCGGCATTATTTCTGCAGTGCAGATGCAGCCTAGAAAATTATATATAGAAGTTATATATAAATAATATAAAATAACCTTGCAGGGTTGTTAACTCCTTTGTCACATAAGGATTTTCCTAGTCTTCTGTATCATGTAAACATCACTGCAGAATTAATGCAGTTTGACACCGCTTTAACGGCCATGGCTCAATGCTATGGAATCCTGGGATTTGTAGTTTGGAGAGATGTTTAGCCTTCTCTAGAAGAGAACTCTGGCGTCCCAGAAACTACAAATCCCCAAATCCCATAGGATGGAGCCATGAGAGATAAAGTGGTGTCAAACTGCATTATTTCTGCAGTACAGATTTGATGTTAGTTTTCTGATATCTCTGATATTGATTACTTGATATTTTTCCGACATTGTCTAGCAGCAGCTGTTAATTTCAGCTCTGCTGTGGAAGGGAAATTTGGGGAGAGAGATGCTATGGCCTCAGCTGTTTACACAGATAAAGAAGAACACAATGTCTCTTATCGGTTAATGATAATCTTGCCCTTTTCCCTAATTTACTTAAGGCAAACATTATGAAGGATGCTCTTTCTGCAACAGACAAACAAGTCTGCTCTTTCTAAAAACTGCATATATATATATATATATATATATATTTCCTCCTTACAATAGGAAAAGTCCTATAATAACTTTGAAAAGTCTTGCAGGGAAATCAAGACTGAGGTTTCCAATGCAACAAGAAAAAGCACTCAACAAAACTCATTCCCAATATAAAGACATAACTAGTAATGAAAGTTGACTTCTTTGTTTTCAGTGGTTATAGATACAAATCACATTACTGTTAATATGTATTATTAATAATAGGAGCCAGTGTGGCATAATCCCAGCTTGGGCATGGAAAGGTCACTGGTTGACCTTCTCAGGTCATACTCTCTCAGCCTCAGAGGATGGCCATGGCAAACTCCCTCTGAAGAAACTTGGCAAGAAAACCTCATGATAAGTTGGAAACGACTTGAAGGCACACAACAATATACAGTATAACACAATGAGTGTGTGTGTATTTGTATGTATGTGTGTATACACGCACACACACGCACATACACACACACACAATACATATATATGTGTGTATTTTATATATATATATATATATATATATGTGTGTGTGTGTGTTGGAAAGGAGCTGAAGGCATACAACAATGTACAGTATATAAGTATATAAACAATGTGTGTGTATATACACAAACACATACACAATACATATGTGTGTGTATGTGTGTGTGCACACACATACGTACTATATATATATATATATTTATGTTGGAAAGGATTTGAAGGCACACAACAAAATATATACAGGTATATAAATACACACAATATATATGTGTGTGTGTGTGTGTGTGTGTATGTATGAGTTGGAAAGGAGTTGAAGGCACACAACAATATATATACGTACATAAACACATACACACACACACACTATCTATATATAGCTAGATAGATAGATAGATATGTTGGAAAGGAGTTGAAGGCACACAACAATATATATACGTATATAAACACACACACACACACACACTATCTATATATAGATAGATAGATATGTTGGAAAGGAGTTGAAGGCACACAACAATATATATACGTATATAAACACATACACACACACACACACTATCTATATATAGCTAGATAGATAGATATGTTGGAAAGGAGTTGAAGGCACACAACAATATATATACGTATATAAACACATACACACACACTATCTATATATAGATAGATAGATAGATATGTTGGAAAGGAGTTGAAGGCTCACAACAATATATAGGTATATAAACACACACACTATATATATGTTTGTGTGTGTGTGTGTGTGTGTATATATATATGTTGGAAACGAGTTAAAGGCACACAACAATATATATATATATAAGTATATAAACACACATACACACACGTGTGTGTGTATACACACACACACACACACACACACATATATATATATATATATATATACTCACACATACATATACAGACACACACTCTCTCTCTATCTTTTGGAAAGGCGTCGAAGGCTCCTCTGTCGGCGGTGGTCAGGGAGAGTCACCGTGAGAGAAAAAGAAGAAGCCATTATCCTCCAGAACCCGGACGAAGGGTGTTCCCTGAGCGCCTTTTGGCCGAGGAGGGTGGGGCCTGGTCGGCGGGGAGGCCGAGGCCGAGGCCGAGGCCTGGTGGGCCTGAGGAGCCGAGAAGGAAGGAGCCAGTCAGTCCCTCAGGAGGGAGCGAGCGGGCGGCATGGCGGCCCTCCTTCGCCGGGCTGCCTCCCCCCTCGCCGCCTCCTTCCCTTGGCTCCGAGGCCGGCAAGAAGGGCCTCCGCCTCCGCCGGGGCTTTGGAGGGGCTGCAGTTTGGGGGCCTGCGCCTCGTACCGGCTCCGGGAGGGCGGTGAGTGGATGGCTCAGGAAGACCCCAGGCCCAAAAGAACAAGCCCTTCTCAAGGAAAGACCCCCAGGGACCCCTAGCACCCCTCCCCAGAGGAATTAGAAGCCCCCAGACCCAAAAGAATAAGCCCCTTGGGAAAAGAGCCTTCCCCAAAGAAAAGACCCCTCCCCAGAATAGGTATAAGCCCCTTGGGAAGAAGAAGGCCCCCTCCCAAAAACGAACAGGGGAAAGACCCCTTCCCCAGACTCTTCCCCTGGAGACACCCCCCCAAAAAAAAGAATTAAAGAAGAAACCCTTAGGAAAAGACCCCCTCCCCAGACTCTTCCCCCCAAGAACCCCTAGCACCCCTCCCCAAAGGAATTAGAAGCCCCTTTGGGGAGAAGACCCCCCCTCCCCAAAAGAATAAGCCCCATGGGGAAAGACCCCTCCCCAGACTGCCCCAGGGACCCCCAGCACTCCTCCCCAGAATAACTATAAGCCCCCTGGGAAAAGACCCCCCTGGAAAAAAATGAACCCTTTGGGAAAAGACCCTTCCCCAAACTGCCCCAAGGACCCCTAGAATCCCTTCCCAAAGGAACTAGAAGCCCCTTGGAGGAAAGACACCCCCCCTCCAAAAGAATAAGCCCCTTGGGCAGAGACCCTTCCCCAAAGAAAACCCTTACAAAGGGGCTCCTCCTCGGAATTTCCTCCTAGAGACCCCCAGGGACCCCTAATACCTCTCCCCAGAATAGGTATAAGCCCCCATAGGAAAAGACCCCCGCCCCAATGAGAAGCCCCTTGGGAAGAGACCCCCTGCCCAGACTGCCCCAGGGACCCCTAGCAGCCCTCCCCCAAATAGTTAGAAGCCCCTTGGGGGAAAGACGACCCCCTTCCCAAAATGATAAACCCCTGGGGAAAGACACCCCCCCACACCAATAAACCCCTTAGAAAAGGACCCCTGGCACCTCTCCCCACAATTATAAGCTCCTTGGGGAGAAGCCCCCCCCCCCGAAAAAGGAATAAGACCCTTAGGAAAAGACCCTTCTTCCCCAGACTCTCCTGGAGACTCCCAGGGACCCTTAGCACTCCTCCCCAGAATAAGTATAAACTCTTTTGGAAAAGACCCTCCCCTCCTCCTAAAAGAAAATAAATCCCTTCAAAAAAGACCCTTCCCAAATAATAAATCCCTTGGGGAAAGACCCCTCTCCAGAGACCCCAGGGCCTCCCCCACCACCACCAGTGAAGGGTCCTTCCCTACCCCTCCCCTAAATAAACCCCTTGGGAAAAGAGCCCCCCATAAACCCCTTGGGGGGGAGAACCTTCTCCAGGATCAACCCCTGGAGACCCCTGTGGACCCCTAACAGCCCTTCCCCCAAATGAACCCCGGGGGGGTGTGTGTGTGGAAACCCTGCCAAATCATAATCCCCAAATTAATGGTGACCTCATTAATTTTGTAGGGTTTCCTTGTATGTTCCTTCAAGTCACTTCTCATGGTGACCTCATAAATGTTCATAGCATTTCCTTAGGCAAGGAATAAGGTTAAAAATAAGGTTAAAAATAAAACTTATTATTATTATTATTATTATTATTATTATTATTAATACTCTGCGGTGGTTTTGCCCATTCCTTCCTCTGGAATAGAGCCTCCAGCACCTGATATTCCTTGGCGGTCTGCCATCCAAGTACTAACCAGAGCTAGCCCTGCTTAGCCTCCAAAATCAGATGGGATCTGGTGCATTTAGGGCATCCAGGGTTTTTTTAGGCAAGAAACACTCAGAAGTGTATTGCTATTAATTTTGTCTGAAATATCGTCTCCGACACTTGGCATGTCCTCTTCTTGCAGTGCATCCGTTATGGCAAAGTCCGATCACCATTCCAGGGGGCAGTCGGCAATCTCCGATCAATATCCAGTGGAGAGACAGTGTTTACGACCCTCACCTGAAACCCCTTGAAATACGCTATGATCCAGCCACTTGCCTCCACATGTGGAACAACGGATATTCATTCCTGGTTGAGTTTGAGGACTCCACAGACAAATCAAGTAAGAACAGCTAAAATAACTTGTGTTGTGATTTCTTGCGGACACACCTGAATCCTTTTGCATTATGCTGTGCAGATGCTGAGCTTAGAAACTCCTGGTATCTCAGAGAACTGATTCCTCTGTCATAAAATGCCAGCAATTATGTGTAGCATGAATGATACCTTTTGCATTACGCTGTATATAAACACTTGAAGGGGTTTATCTACATATTTTGTAAAAATAAAACAGTAACAGTTGAGCTGTTAGCTTGCAAGGAAGAGTATGATGTTATGGATAATACAAGTGCTGAATTTGGAAATCCACACATTCAAGACCCTGATTTTTCAGCACTCTCTCTTTTTGGCCTCAGCCTTGTTTCTATCTCATACCCAAAAACTACTGTATTATGTTTTGGTTCAGATAAGAAAACCCTATGATAGGTTCGCCTTAGGGTTGTTGTAAGTCAAAAACGACTTGAAGACATACAACAAGAACTTGAAAATGTCTTGTATCCCGAGGTGGGCAACTGTGGTTCTGCAGAGGTTTTTTGGCTGTGACTGTTCTGACCTTTTAGCATTTGCTATGCCAGGCAGGGCCAATGGGAGTTGTAGGCCCAAAAAATATTCCTGTTTGTATCTGTTCTCGTGGGAATGGTTAAGTTCTGCAGTTTTAAAGAAATCTTCTCTCTGAACGAATTAATAATTTGCATTTATGTTCAGAGTCTTCAAATCACATTCACTATAAGGCCTAAGCAGACTGCCAGAAATAGTGCACATTAAATTGAGGCACTGCCCTGGCTCAGTGCTAGGGAATCATGGGAACTGTATTTTTTCCTGGGACATTGAGCCTTCTCTGTCAGAGAGCTCTGGTGTCACAATAAATTACAGTTCCCATGGTTCCCTAGCACTGAGCCAGGGCAGTGCCTCAATTTAATGTGCACTATTTCTGGCAGTCTGCTTAGGCCCTATAGATTAGGAATGAAAATCAAGTAGTCCTTGGACTGAGAATCCCAGCAACCCTAGCCAGCATAATCAGGAGACAAAACTTGCATTAGCAAGACACAAGAAACAAACCACAGAATAAAGCTCAATGGTCAGTTTAGCATACAGTAAGTCAGTTCTCCCATGGACCCCTGGCTTGTTGTGTCTCAGGAATTGGCCCCCTGACTTCAGCATTCTCTAGCTATTGCTCTTTTGACATAGGTCCACACTGCAGAAATAATCCAGTTTGATACTGCTAGGGATTCCTGGGAATTGCAGCTTGTTGGAGCACCAGAGCTCTCTGACGGAGAAGGCAAAATGTCTCACAAAACGGCAACTCTCAGAATTTCCTACCTAGCATTGAGCCAGGGCAGTTAAAGCATTGCCAAACTGGATTATTTCTGCAGTGTGGGTTGGACTGTAGACAAAGAACTGTTGATATTTGGTGTGTTGGGATGGAATGGGGGTGAGCCTTCCACCTTTCCCTCACCATTTACCTGTCATTTTCAGGAAGGAATGACTCTTGCACATGAGTAAATTTTGTGCTTTACATTCTCAAATGAAAAGTATAACTCCATCATTAAATGTTGCTTATCACTTTGGCTGTGTTAACAGATAAGCTTTTGAATAATGTTCTTTAAAACAGCTAGAAGGCAAGATAAGCCTTCACTTTTTAGCTAAGCATTTTCTGCTCTTGTTCTTTTTGGAATTAATTAAACCCAATGGGAACCAAATGCAACTGAATCCATAGCATTGTAACAGCTCTCCTTGAAATAAAACCTGTTGTCTAAATAAAGGTTTACATTTAAAGGTCCTTCAGTGCAACTGTTGGTTAAAGTTGCTCTGGAGGACCTAGATATTCCTAGAGAGAACGTATTAATAAAATCCGTGAGTAATCAAATCCACAAATGTCAAAGCTGCACATGTGGAGGGATGAGTGTATTTGTGGAACATCTAGTACCACTAATAATTTGTAAGCAGCACAGCTTTTTACTTGAGTCCAGTTAGCTGAGTGACCACTGGTCTCCACATTCATGCATGTGAGTTTCTCAATCAGGCTTCTCATTTGTTAAAAATGGAGAGAAAAATACTGGAAAAGGTTGACAGTTCGTTCAACAGAAATAAATGGTCTTGCTTCATAGGGGCAGCCTCTCTGGACAACCTGATGTTGCTCAATTTCCCTGTCATCCTATACCTTTGTACATTGTTCTTCAGTATCTGCTAAGAGAAATGGCACAGTGGGCTATTATTAACAAGTCCCATCCGATGATTATCACAACTGGCTGTCTTCAAGGACAGTCTGTCCCTCCAGTTCCTCTGCATTCTCTATCCATACACTTTCTGGCTTAAGTTCCTAAGCCTAACATGGGGATAACTTTGTTCTGGAAACTTTCAGTTACTTACATGGTTTCTTTGTGGGTTTCATCTTTTGGATACTGCCAGTCTTTATGCTTGTTCTGAAATCATTTCCAGTCCATGGCACTATTATAAACAATTTAATATTGTGGTGACTAACAACCCTCTTCTCCTTTTAATTATTTAGATATATTCATATGCTATATAAAGTTGTGTTACATCCAAAGGTGCATCTAAACTGTAGAAATATTGCAATTTGACACAACTTTAACTGCCATGACTCCATCCTAAAGAATCCTGGGTTTTTTAGTTTGTTGAGGCACCAGCATTCTTTGGCAAAGAAGGCTCAAGACCTTGTAAAACTACAAATCCCTTGGTTCCATAGGATGGGGCGACAACACTTAACGTGGTGTCAAACTGCATTATTTCATCAACCCTGTAGATGCACCCCAAGTTGTATGGCATTCTTTAGAATTAGAAGTAAAAGCTGGAAATTAACAAATGCTTCTTGTTTTCTTACATCCTTTCACTGTGTTTTTCTGAGTCCTTAATGCCTAATGTACTCTTCTTTCTCATTTGCCTCTGGTGCTCCCTTCTTCCTTTGTTTTCTCTCTCCTTGCTTCTACATTTGGCAAAAATAGAAATGGATACAGATAGAGAAGAGGGGGAAAATCAAGAATGGCTTAAAACAAAAAGTTAAAGAAGAACAATGCAGGAACCTTGAATAGAGGACTATGAGATTTATAAGATGCAGAAATGCTGCATTCAACACAAGATCCAAATCAGATTCATGCCAAAGGTGAGGCCAGTTTTGCTGTGGGATATAGCATGAAAGTACTGTAAAGCAAAATAGAAAGTGAGAAATCAAGATCCTGGACAGACAACAGTGATGGTCATGTTGCATGTAAACGGTTGCCATCTACTGGTTGATATTATGCTTATAGTGTTGTTATAATCTTAGGGTGCATCTTCTAGACTGTAGAAATAATGCAGTTTGACACCACTACCTGCCATGGCTCTATCCTACAGAATCTGGGGATTTGTAGTTTTGTGAGGCACCAGCACTCTTTGGTATTTTGTGAACTGGGAGAGTGTGTTACAGAAGAAACTAAATTCTAAATCCTGTCTCTTTTTAATTAAAAGCTTAGAAACTAGCCATCGTCTTTGGCAAAAACCCTGGTTACATTATGGCTGCACATACGCCTTTCTGCTCATTGCAGAAGGAGGAATCCAGTACCTTCTTGGTAGTAGTGACTCTCTTGTCTGCACAACTAATCTCCCTACTACTTGGGCACCATTTTCCCAGCCATTTAGCAGCAGGGTTTGGACAGGACCAGCAAGGCAAAAGCCAGGTGTGTTTATGGAGTTAGACTCATGAAAAAGAAGGCATTCTCCTGGACTTTGCTGGAGTACTGCAAAGATCTGGCACAACATGATGTTGTTTTCTTGAACCCAGCTTCAGAAACACAGCCAAATGGCCTCCTGCTTATTTTCCTCTAATCACTGAATGGGCATTGAAGGGCTTCCTGATGACAAAAAGGTAAGTTGCACATGCAGGGAGTGGAGGATGGAGCAGATCTACATCTAGCAAAGCTTTACTCTCTGCCAAATTAATGTCAAAACTCAGCCGTTATCTCTATTTGCAATCAGCCGAACATTAAGCTATCATGTTATTTATTTATTTAGAACACACACTTTAATAAAAACATACATTAATGCATATTAATGTATCTAAGACAGATTAAATATTTGTAAAAATAGTACATTAAATATAATAACAACCAGATAGCCATAAGTGAACTAGTGAAAATAGCAAAATTCAAAAACATAGGCACTTTTGCAGTAGCTGATGTCTTAGAGCCCTAGGACAAAATGAAATAAAATGAAATGATCAAAGGAGACTCAAGAGAGTAGGCTGATAAAAGCTGTATTATAGGATGTATTGCCTCTTTTCACTCCGCTTCATAATAAGATCAAGGAAAAGAAACATACAAAATTGACTGTACTTTCATAGGCTGGTGTAGTAGTTTGAGCATTGGACTTGAAGACCAGGGTTCAAATCTCTGCTCAGCCATGGAAACCCACTGAGTGGCCTTAGGCAAGTAGCAATCTACCAGCCTCAGAGGAAAGCAAAAAGAAACTCTCTCTGAATAAATCTTGCCAAGAAAACCCCCATGATAGGGTGGCCTTAGGGTCACTGTAAGTTGGAAAGGACTTGAAGGCATACAACAGCAACAAAATTAAGAAATGCTTTGTGTGTGTGTATGTACCTACCACTCACCTGTTGACATACGGTGACCCCCATAAATTTCACTGGATTTTCTTAAGCAGGGAATACTCACAGGTATTTCTATCAATTCTTTTCTTTGAAATGCATTTGACCTTTTAAACAATGATATGCACACATTCATTAGGAGCACAAGTCTCTTTTCATCACAAGATGGCAGTCATGTGCAGCCTTTTTCTCTGCTGTGTTTTTTTTCCCCCTTTCCCTGAAAATACTTAAATATGTTTCTGTGCTTACCTTGGAAAGGAGGTGGGAAAGTAAAAGCGATGCTGTCCTTTGTAGATGAGTTTGTGTACATATTGATCAATGAACAGAAAGAACATGGCATTAAAATTATTGATGTTTCCTTGCAGTTTTCTTAAGGCAACATAGAATTCTCAATGGGTTATTCATAATCTGCCATAAAAAAAGATGCAGCTGCCATTCTAGCAGTAAAACCATATATGTGATAAATGTAAGATGTTGTTTTCATAACAATTTTCCCAGATCAGGCAATTGGACTGATGGGGAAATCTTGAGGCGATATATTTGCCGTGCTTGGATTCTGTGTCTTCTCTTAAATTGGTGTGGGAATCATGTGGCCCTCCAAATGTTGATGAACTGCAACTCCCAACATTCCTTAGCATTGGCTGTGCTAGGATTTGCAGTCCAATAACACCAGGAGGGCAGCATTAACCCCATCTTTAGCTTAAGTGTATCTAGCAGATGCACTTGGCAATTGGGATAAATCTGTTACCAGCCTCAGTGCCAAAGGAAGGAATAGTAGAGAAGGACAAGTGTTGCCATCAGCAGTAATTTCCTAACTGTTATTACTGAAATCCTTATACAGAATTTGACATTTCCTAAGCAGAACGGTCAAAAGGATGCATGTGTTGCTGAGCCAGTAATTGGTCTGTAGTTGTGAATCAAAACTATAATCTATAAACCTAAGGGTCCTGAATTAGATAAAGATATAGCCATAATTTGTGTGCCTGCTTTCCATGTAAGCATGCAAGATGTGTGTTAGTGCAATAAGAGCTCCCAAGAATAGCTGTGGCTTTTGTGGCAGATGATGTTATTAGCATGGAGAGGAGACTATGTTTGGATAATGTGGATGTAAGCACCCCATAATATCACAGTGAGCCAGCTCAGCAGAACTTGATCGCAAAAACAGAGAGGCATATTGTCTATTCTAGTCTTGAGTTTACAAGCACTGCTGTTTTTTTTTTTCTCCCCATAAAATATAGATCAGTGTTTCCTCAACCTGCTGACCTCCAGATGTGCTAGATTATATCTCCCACAACTGGCTGTCAGATCATGGGAGCAATAGTCTAACGCAGTGCTTCTAAAGCTATCTGATGTGGGAGACCAGCAATCTTTTCCCTAATGTGTCAGGGAGTGGTACCATATTTGTGCCTGTTGGCTAGCATAGTTTCTTTCTTTCCTAGAAGCTTTCTAGAGATTGGGAGCTGATGGTTCACAGACTGACACTGGTCCATGGACCACCATTTTGAGTAGTTTTGGTCTAAGACATCTGGAGAGAGTGCCAGGCTGCTGTAGATGTTCGTTTTAGTTGGCAGTCAGACTCATGCAGTCGTTGTGCACACATGGCCCCAGGGCTGTATTTGCATCCTGAGGCCCCTCCTGCACTCTTTCCCCCAACATCCCTCCTGAAGAAAATTGGCTAACAAATTAGAAATACAGAGAATCATCTGCATTTTGCCCACCACAAACTCCTTCAAAGGGCTTTTACATAAATAGATACAGACTTCTGGTTTTGTCTGGGAGGCTGGTGTGACCTATAGCCATCCTGGGAACTGAAAATTTGGCCCTGGACATCTGGACTTTTAATTGCCATGGAATTAGAAGCATGTGGATGTGACATTCCTGTCAATCTCACAGCATTCTCCTTCCTTCCACCAGGTCACTGTCCACTTCAGAACCATACTGTCCTCCTTTATGCTGTTACTGTTGACACCATCCCTGCTCTTTTTACCAAATCTGTATCGTTTCAGGAAAGCCAGAGAGATTCTGCCCCTGTCATTGCCCCACTTGTCAGATCCCTCTGAACTAAGGGGTCAGTTCACTTGCATGGATTCTGGACTGTGTTGCTTTCAGCCTAGAGAGTGCATGTTTTTGTGTAACAACACAGTCCTTATAGATGCTTCTGTTTAAAAGTAAGTCTTATCAGGTTCAGTGAGACTTAATTGTGTATATAGAATTGTAACCTAAGTCTCATCCTCCTAATACATTTCTTTTTCTTGTGGCCAGTTATTACTGGAGGCCCTTTAGAAAACAATTACCGGCTGAAGCAGTTCCACTTCCATTGGGGGGCCATCAACGAATGGGGCTCCGAACACACCATTGATTGCAAGGTCTTCCCAGCAGAGGTAAGAGGAGAAACAAGGAGGGCTGGGTCTCTCTTGAAACATCTCACAAACTCACTCCTAGGCTATTGGACATCAGTGGGACTTGGCAGGACAGGGCAAAGTGTGGCTCTTGGCTTCTCCAGGCTCCTTGGCCCACCCTTTTACTGGCCAAAGAAAAAAAGATGGGTTGCCTCTTCTGGAGGGCCCTGAGAGTGGTGGTTCACCTTTAAATAAGGTGATATTAAATGGTCTGATACACCGTTTGACATAAAATATGTATGTGTATATCAAGATACAAATATATTTTCAGAACCAGAGTACCTAGCCACCTGGTGTTTGGTTTCTTTTTCAGTTTCTTCTTTTTGGCCTTTCCTCTCAGTGTGTATGTCGTATGGAGGATCCCAGCAGCAGGCAATCAGCCCCTAGACCCACTACACTTGCCCACTCCTTCAATAAGGAATTTTCATAGTCATTTCAATTCCTGGGGTGAAATACACCATCTGTGTTCAATTTATGCCACTATTGTGCTGGTGGTTCCGCATTTTCAAAGTCAGTGTCAGGACAGTATCCAATAGTTTCCTTTTCACAACCAATTTTTGCAAATCTGCAAACCAGCACAACTGAGCTAGTGAGGTAATTTCCACTCCACTAACATTAAATTGGATTTATGCTTGTATATCTAATTCAGTTCCCAGGAACTGTGTGGCTATGCAAACATCTGGTCTTATGTCCAGTCAGCATATAGACAGATTTGGCTAGTTGTCGTTTTTAGTGAGCATCTTTGGGTAGCTCTCCACCCCCAAAATAGGCCTTGGAATCCATTTGCAAGATCTTTGAGGGTTATACTGAATTCATTACACTCTGTAAAAAAATGTGTTTCCTTTGTCTCTTCCAGCTGCATTTAGTACACTGGAATTGTTGCAAATATGAAAGTTTTGAGGAAGCTTTAATGGAGGATAATGGTTTGGCAGTGATTGGAGTCTTTTTGAAGGTACGATGGTTGTGAAATTGAAATATCTGTTCTCAACAGTTGTTTTTAAAATGTAGAGACAAAAGATATAGTTTAAATAATTCTGTTTTGATATGGGAAATTTGTGAGAACAAACCTATTTAGGGTACCAACAGATATTTCACTTCTTTTTTCTTAAACATAATAATGCCATAATAATACTGTGTGGGTTTTAGCAAAACCTTAAATCTCTGGGTATATCAAGTAAAAATTTACTGTTTCTTTCTTTGCCTGAACAGCTTGGAGTTAATCACAGTGGGCTGCAGAAGTTAGTAGATGCCCTGCCATCAATTAAGCACAAGGTAGTATCAAGTTTTCTTGTGAACTGTCTGAATACACATTATTTCCCTGTCTTCAAGAAGTCCTAGAAATGAGGGTGAACCAATGTGGGGTGATTTTTTTTCCTTTCTCCCTCACCCCTTTCCCATAAATGTGTCTCTGTGTGTGTGTATAGGCAAATATGTAGTTATGTATATCTTGTCTGGTTGCCAATCTCCCCATCTTTTTGTAATTGCTGATGGTACAGAAAGATGTGCCATGGAAGGGGAAGGGAACCAGAGGCTGCCTAAAATAAGGCCAGGGGCTGACTCCGTCCTGTAGATACACACAAATGCTGCAAGGTCAGCTTTCCAGTCACAGAGAGGAGAGTATGCCTCCTGTCTCCTATAAGCAGTGGGAACTCTGGTCTAGGCATTTTCTCTCCACATTTGCTAGGTGGAACTTAAGGCTAGTGTTGCAAGCAGACAAACACACTGTAAATAACCCAGACTAATCCTGGTCTTGATGCTTGAATTTGCTAGGATGATCTTGTTGAATTTGATGAATTCGACCCATCCTGCTTGTTGCCATCATGCCCAGATTATTGGACGTATTCAGGGTCTCTGACCACCCCACCGCTTTCAGAGTCTGTTACGTGGATCATCAAGAAGAAGGCAATTGAGGTTGATGACGATCAGGTAAATGGAAACTTAGCATCTATTCTTGTAAAATACTATAACATTCAAAATCCACAAAACAGTCATACCTTTCTTGGACCAACCAAAAATGCAGAAAATACATTGTGCAAGCTTTTGGAGCCCCACTGGTTTCTTTATCAGGGAAAGGTGTCAAAAATCATGCAGATGAAGAAGAAAAAATATTACTATGTTAGAGTCATAGGCCTACCTTTTGTTGAGATGTTTTTGTTGTTGTCAGTTAATGCTTTTTCGGGGCATTATAGCGAGATCTTCATGTTTGTGCAGCTAGATTGTACGTCTTGCTTTTTACAAACAAAATGCTGACTCCCAACTTGGTTTCTTGACCCACAGCTAAGTACTACATCTCAATAATCAAACTATGGCTCAGAACTGGTCACAAATCTCCATATGAAACCATAACTTGAGCTTATTTTTTTTCCTTCATATGTTCTTTTAAGTAAAATCCAATAGTGTTTTGGAATCTAATAACCATGGAAATAGGATGTTCTTTCCCTTTCCCTCCTGCTGCAGTCCTGTATGGCAATATAAACCTGCTTCAGAGGCTTTCCCAGCCCACCAGAATAGGTTGTTAGATTTAGGGCTGGAAGGGGCAAGATTGCTGGTTGTGGGAGAAGAAGGGAGAGCTAACAATAGTACATAATCAGATCCTGGCCTTCCATGCCTGCTTTCTCAAATTAAAAAAGATCTGAAGTGGCTAATAGAATCCAAGCAGACACAAATATAGAGCAAGGGAGAAGACTACAGAGCAAGTCTCAGTTAAGGTTCTTTCTAGGATATAACAACATAGATATAGAGAGTCATAGATACCCTGAGATGTGACAGGGCTTAGCTGGATAAACTAAACCATTCTTTTGCTGTACTCTTAGGATCTTTAGAGTTACGGTAACAGGCTCCACTTACCGCTTATCTGTGATTTATGCATAATGGTAGCACTGAGCCTTTAGCTAACAAAGCCAGGAAACTGACATTTGAAGCAGGTGAAGAATGCAGAAGGAGTGTTGTGTCACTGTCTTGTGAAGGTTTAGGACTCATCACGTTCTCAGCAATGACTAGCTGGGAATGATATGGACATGTATTTGTCTCCAGATGGCAAAAGAACAGCTAATCTTTCTCATTCATCTGTGGTTGAGATTTGTCATTAATTGCTGTCTCAAGTCAGCTTTGAATTATGGGGACTTTCTGAACAATGCCTCTCCTGACTTTGCTGTTTCTTCCTGGCAGCTTGAGGTATTTCGAATGTTGCTCTTCACACCTGTTGGAGAGGAAGAGCAGAGGATGGTGGACAACTTCCGTCCACTTCAACCCATCATGGATCGTACCGTGCGTGCATCATTTCCAACCCAGCACCGCTTGAACGTTCTGTCAAGATCAAAGGACCCGATCTACCAGACCCATGAGCAAGTCCCACATAAGGAGACTGTGTATCTTTAAAGGTGTGGACTGGGCGAGGGAAAGGATGACAAAAAGTTATCTTCACCCCATGCGTAACACAGAGTAGCTCTGGAAGCATAACTAGAAACTTGAGGGCATTCGCTTTAAAGGGAAGTGGAGATCTTCCAATCCTTTACCATTCTAGTCCTCTGTCTCTTCTGTAGTACAAGAACTTGCTTTGACTAAAACTTTTCTGCCAGGAGTAATTAAAATTGTGTTACTTAGAATTCCTAGCCTTGTTCAACATGGAGATTTCTTTGTATCTCCTTTTTATCCCCCTGGCACCTCTTCTGCTCCACAAGCTGAGAAGTGGCAAAAGATATCCCAGAAGGATGTATTTGAAGAAAGAAGATCAACAAAGCATAGCTTTCTTTTGAAAAAGGAAATACATGATATTGTTACATTTTTGTGAAAGATCTGGTCTTTATCTTGGCCCATGTGGCCCAGGCCTATCTACCTCTGAAATGTGTCAGCTGTAATGTTACAGCAGTTATCTTATTGTACACTTTATCTTTGGTGCACAGCAGAGCTGTTTTTTGGTGCACAGCAGAGCTGTTTTTTGTAGATACTTTGGACCCAGACAGCAAACTAAAAGTGCCTTCTCCCCTGAAGTAGTGGATTTAAGGAGATGTCAGAGTATGATCCTAAGTACACTTACATGGAAACAAGAACAGTTAGGGCTCTTAGAGTGCACATATAATATATATTTACTGAACTGGTTAGGACTCACACACATGCACTTTATTAGGAGAAGACCATAAACAGATCTTTTTTTCAGTCTAAGTCACACTTTAAATAAAAGCATTTATGCACATGTACTTTAGATAACACGCCTGTTTGTCTCTTCTGGTGCGGCTGTTTTGAAATCTGGTATGTGCTAAAATCAATCAGTAGCTTTTTGCACTAAATTCTTGTTCAGATTTACTCAAATATAGCATAATAGGATTGGGAAGCTCTCTGTTACAGCTTTAGTATTTTCGTATTAAAGGAAAAACAAACCATACTGGGTTTTTTTAGAGTTGGCACTTGAAGTACATTGTAAACTTTCTGTGAACAGTTACATAACAGATATGTAAACACTTAACAAATAATGTTTTTTACAAAATGACAGGGTAACATGGAAACAATTTTCTGCTAGCTTTGCTTGCAATGACCGTTTCTGTTTACATATGTGTAATTGTTTACATGTGTGTAATTACATACATCTCACATTCTTCACAGTATGACTGTTCTGACTCATTTTTGTCCCCAGCTTTGGGTAGCTATTCCATTTGAGAAGCGCAGGGCTTCTTTCTTGCAAGGATATGGACCAATGGACTTTCATGCCAAATATAACTTGAGCTTGGCAGACTTTAGAATATGGCTGATGCTGTCACAGATGTCTTCAGACTAATTTTTTTTTAGAGTGTGTTAAGGCAAGGCTAGGAATTAGAATATGACTGATGCCATTGTAGAGGTCTTCAGAATAATTTATTTTGAGAGACTCTGTAAGGCAGGGCTAGGAATCATGTACCCTTCTAAATGCTATAGGATTACAGCTCCCAGCATTGGCTGTGATGGCTAGGGCTGCTGGGACTGTAATCCACCAGTTTCTGGAGGGCCACATAATTCTCACTTCTTGTGGAAGGAAATGAGGTTGGTTTGGTGCACATAATGGTTTTGTTACTTTATAGAAAATGACAGCTGTCTTGTTTTACCCAGGATGCTGCTGGGAGATCCACCCAGGGTCCAAAACACACTGCAGAAATAATCCAGTTTGGGACTGCTCTAACTGCCCTGGCTCAGTGCTAGCAAATCCTGGAAATTGTAGTTTATTGTGGTCCCAGAGCTCTCTGACAGAGAAGTCTCAATGTCTCACAAAACTACAGTTCCCAGAATTCCCTAGCATTGAGCCAGGGCAGTTAAAGCGGTCTCAAACTGGATTATTTCTGCACTGTGCTTTGGACCCAGGTTAGCACATAGAATATGTTTCAGAGGCAGGCTCAACTTCTGTCCTTCAGGCTTGTGTTTCTGACTCACCTTTCTCTTAAAGAAGCTTATTTCTCGGCTAGTTCTTGCGCCTGTGTATTTATTATATATAGTTTTATGCAGTCTGTATTCCTATTCCTAACAGGTTAAACATGGTAAATGTGCTTCAGATTAGATAATAGGGTAATGCAGGGATTTTGGTGGGATTAATATATCTTCCCACCCCCCAGGCTTAGAATACCAGGCAAAAAGAATATACAAGCTGTTACACTTTTTTAAAATAAAGAAATAAAAACATTTTGAGTTAGTGAATTGCTTAAACACAATTCATATTAGTGAACATCTCCTTCTGTTGTTAGAAATCATTTCATGGGGAAAAAATTGACTGTTTCATTGTATGGAGAGAGCCTTTGACTAGATAAAAATTCCCCTGAATTGCATTGGCGCGGAAGAACACTAGCCCACTGTGTTGAGAGCTGTATTCACTAAAGAATAATGTAACGGTTCATTATGCTCTTGGAAGGCACAAAACATGTACTCCAAAAGCAAACGCTGTTTTGAATACCATTGTATTTGCCTGTTCGCTTGAGCAGTAACTATAAAAAGTACTAAGCAAACTGTCTATTGAGCATATTTTATTCTGCAAATTGCTGGTTTTTAAAAGTGTTGAGGGGCCTTCCAAGGGAAGATCTGGACAGTCGCTGGGTTGTCTGGCCCAAAACTTGGTCTTTCTTTCTCCCATCTTCCCTGTGGAATTTCTGGGTTCGGACCAGAAGGCAACACACTGAGACCATGGTGTGATATCTTGCTGTGGGTTCTGTGATCCAGGTCATGGCTTTCTATTATATGCATCTCCATAGAATCATAGAGCTGGAAGAGACCCCAAGAGGCATCTAGTCCAAACCCATTCTGCCAGGTAGGAATACACAGTCCTCTGACAGATAGCCATCCAGCCTCTGTTTGAAAACCTCCAAAGAAGGAGACTCCACCATTCTCCAAGGGAATGTGTTCCACTGTCAAACAGCTTTTACTGTCAGGAAGTTCCTCCTAATGTTGAGGTGGAATCCCTTTCCCTGTAGCTTGCATCCATTGTTTCGGGTCCTATTCTCTGGAGCAGCAGAAAACAAGCTCCATCCTCAATAGGACACCCCTTCAAACATTTAAACAAGGCTATCACGTCACCCCTTAATCTCGGTCCAAAGCACATTGCATAAATATTCCAGTTTGAGACTGCTTGAACTGCCCTGGCTGGGTGCTAGGGAATTCTGGGAACTGTCATTTTGTGAGACACTGAGCCTTTTCTGTCAGAGAGCTCTGGTGCCATGACAAACTACAATTCCCAGGTTTCCCTAGCACTGAGGCAATCTCTCCTTTTCAACAAAATCTGTGCTTCATGAAGATCAGACTCAAGCTGGAAGTTTATTTTATGTTTTCATGTAATTTGTATCCTACCTTTTCCTAAGTGGGATTCAAACAGCTAAAACAATGTGAAGTGTGATAGTTACAAAAACCAAAACAAACCATTAAAAATGTGTCATGTTACATTTCAAAAGACAGGGACAATATCACCTCGTTGGTGAATCAAGTTTTATTTACTTTTTCAAGTTACTTCGAGGGAATTTTAGAGTAATTGGGCAAGAATTTGCCATTCGCTTACCAATCCCAAGACTGTTTTGGAGGAAAATAACACAGAATTTAAGTGCAATACAACAAGTTAATTTTTAAACACTGCAATGAGTAAAGCCAACCTGTGACTTCTCAAACACTGTCATGAATATTGGGAACAATTTATTTTTTTAAAAAAAGCACAGCGTAACAAGCACTGAACAGATAACTTTCAAAGCTAAAGATACTTTGAGAACAGGAAAAAGTGTCCTTAGTTCCATGAAAACCATCTGCTGTAGAATTGGGTCTTAAAACAAATCTCTCCTTTGCTCAGCCATTGCAGATTAGTCTGCTGTGGATGTCAGATAAAAGAAGAGACCTTGTATGTGAGTGTAGTAAATATCTTACTATTTTGGAACAAGACAGTTACCCCAATCACAAGTTGCTTCTGCATTGTCTTCCAGTCCTGGGGCCACTTTGCTTTGGTTTGGAGTATAATTCTGCCATGGGGAAGAAAGGAGTCTCTTTGATGTGACAAACTCCACTTGTTTGAGCATTAGCACATGGAGCACTGGTTTTTATAATCAAATCCCCTTCAAAGGTTTGGTGGCTTGAATGCAAGGTAACAGAGGCCAAGGAGTCAAGAGATGCTATTTTCTACCTTTTGCATTATGACTTCAAAGCTCCATGTGAAAAATAATCCTTCAACCCCTTTCTGTGAAAAGGACAAATGAAATGAGTGGGTTGAAAACAGGCAAAATTCTACCTTGGTGGAGCATTAGATCTGAGTTTTGAATTCTCCCTGTTCAGTGATGAAATCCACTGGGTGACTTTGGATTTGCAATGGCAAACCTCCTCTGAAGAAATCTGCTAAGAAAACCCCACAGTAGGTTGGCCCTAGGATTGCCATATGTCAGAAACAACATGAAAGCACACAGCAACAACAAAATGAATGAGGAACACACACACACACGCGCACGCATACTTTCAATGCATTGCTCTTGCCCTGGGATTCCTCCCTTTGTCCTTAGCATAGGGGAAGGAAGACCAAAGAAGAGGGTCAAAGGGCCTGAAGATCTGGCAGCCGTATGTTGTTGCTGTTGTTGTGTGCCTTCAAATTGCTTCCGACTTATGGCGACCCTAAGACTAATCTATCGTGGGGTTGTCTTTGGCATGTTTCTTCAGAGAGCGTTTGCCATTGCCATCCTCTGAGGCTGAGAAAGTGTGACTTGTCCAAGGTCACACAGCGTATTCCGTGAACAAGTTGGGAATGTTATTAGTCCAACACACTCTCTAAAGTGCAAAGTGTCCTTTCAGTGGTGCACATGTATAGCCACAAGTGTGCACGCAAAAACAGAGGCTGTTGCAATGCAAAATCCCGGGAGAATCCCAAAAGAGTTGTTGTTGGCTCTGTCCCTTGGGAACAGCTGGCAGGAACGCTAACCCTTTGGAGTCCGGGCTCTGTGCTGCGGACTCCTATGCCAAAGGGAGCGTTGGCGGTTGGTGCGCCGCAGCATGCCACAATGAACAGAAATGGAGAGGGCTGGAACTTGGAAAGGACGATGGCAGCTGCTTCTCTGGAGCTCAAGAGCCCCAGGAATGATGCCAACTCCCAAGAGACCTCTGCTCTTACGGCATCTGCTTCTGCAGTTAGAGAAGAACAGTGCTTTTAAAAACAACAACCCCTTTTTGGAACAACAACCCAGTATCCATGCTGGCTTGGGGATTCTGAGCATTGCAGTGCAGGAAAAGCGACTTTCCCAAGCTCTGCCCAATCTTGACGGATCCCGATTTGCAACAGGGACTTTCCACTCGAAGGATGCTCCGTTGCTTGGAAATTACAGGAACAAGCAACTGCAACCCTTTGGGACTCTGCTGGCTAAGGCCTTCTGGGGGCTACTCAAGAAAAAAGTAACTTCTCCCAGCTCTAGACCGGCACACGGGGCCAAGAAAAATCACCTCCACACACACACTGCTTTCACTTTTATCTTTGATATCTGCACATTTCTAATTTTTTGAGTGGTTAAATTGCTGAAATACTTTCTGCTCGGCCATGAAACCCACTGGGTGACCTTGGGTGAGTGACACACTCTCAGCCTCAGGGAGAGGCAATGACAACCCCCCTCTGAACAAATCTTGCCAAGAAAACCCCATAATAGGGTTGCCATAGGTCAGAAATAACTTGACCTGGACTAGGATAGAAATTGCAACTTCATGACACCCTGAAAGCTACTTGTGGTTCTTTGTTACTTCCATTTTGGTGCATAAAAAGCATTTCCTTCATGAGTAGAGAGGCAGGGAATACCTTTTGTAAGCTGATCGTGGGGCTCCCGTTCTCCTCTTTTGGAAAGGAAAGAATACACCGATCACCTCTTATAGTGTCCCACCATTGAGGATGGAAGCGTAAAAGCCCTTCTTCATTATGCAATGCATAGAATCATAGAGCTGGAAGAGACCCCAAAGGGATATCCATTCCAACCCGCTTTTGCCATGCAGGAAGACATAATCAAAGCACTCCTTGGTCAAATGGCCATCCAACTTCTATTTAAAAACCTTCAAAGAAGCAGCAGATTCTGTCACTCTCCCTCTGAGGCAACGTCTTTCACCATTGAGCAGTTCTTACCATCGGGAAGTTCTTCCTTATCTTTAGGTGGAATCATGATTTGCACGATTAATATGGAAAATTAATTTATGGAACTCATCACATAAAGGCTATGCATGGGTACGTTTAGGAGTATATTGCCTTTACCCCAGAGCTAGGGTTCAAGGGCTTACAAAAATCAACCCAGATAAAAATACACACGTGCATATATATATATATATATATATATATATAAGCACATGGCAGTTCTCAAAACATTTGAGTTTATAGGAAGAGTCACTAGAGGGCAGGATCTGATCAGAGAAAAGCCCACTACACTTGTAGCTTAGTAAAGTTAAAGGTTAAGAGAACCCCATAAATCCTCTTCTAGGGCTTTCATTTTTAGGGGCTGAGTCACAGAATCCCCCCAAAACCCAAATTCCCAACATCCCCTTCTCCAGTTACAAATTGCACCCAATCTGTTCTGCAATATGGAGGAGGTATGCCACAACTGTACTGAGTTTGCAAGACCTGAGCAGGGCAATGGATCTGTGAGGCTTTTGGAGGTCACTTATCCCTAGGGTTGCCATAACTTGGAGTCAACTCAGGTCCAAAACACACTGCAGAAATGGTCCAGTTTCAGAACGCTTTAGCTGCCCTGGCTCAGTGCTAGGGAATCCTGGGAATTGTAGTTTCTTGGGGCACCAGAGCTCTCTGACAGAGAAGACTCAACGTCTCACAAAAATACAGTTCCCAGAATTTGCCAGAACTGAGCCAGGGCAGTTAAAACGGTCTCAAACTGGGTTATTTCTGCGGTGTGTTTTGGACCTTAATGACAAACCACAACAACAACTATAACAACTTACTGTGAAGCCTTGCCCTTCCGATCCAGATTGCGAGTTGCCTTGGATGAAGCTGCGTAGTCTGGACAGATGTGCGTTAAGACTTATTTCTTTTGTGCGATCGGTGCTGCACACTTATTTAAACACCGAGGCTGGCCCTTTCTCACAAGGGAAGGAGTCGCACACTTCCGAAAAACAGAATCTGTGGGAAAGCAAAACAGTTGTGTGATTTTCACAGCCGTTTCACAAGGGAACAAACCTACTGTCCCGGCCTGCCCTGTGCATTAGCATTAAGCTGGAAAGGGCTTTGCACATAGGCTTTAACCAACGCTGCCCGGGTTTTCTTTGGTTTTCCAGCCTTCTTTGAGAGATATCCCCGAGGTCAGCATGCTCAGGCCCATGCCAGGCCCTTCAGGAAAGCCACAGGGAGAGGCTGACTTTTGGGCTAGCGCCATGCAAAGAAGGCCTGTCCCAGCGGCTATGCGCTCTGTGCACGTGTGTGCAAGCATCCTTGTGCAACTCAAGCTACCGCCCGTGCACAACAACACACCATAAATATATATCCTGGCTCCGAAAGGGCAGGGCAGGAGATAGAAAGCGGGTAAAGCGATACCCAGCTTCTGCAAAGACCGGCTTAAGTTGCCCATTGCGGAGAAGAAGTTCATGCCGGGTGTCACTTTACTTCAGCAATGCCTCCTTTAGCATTTGACCTGGCAAAGGGATCCCAGATCGGAAGTTAGAGAGAGAGAGAGAGAGAGCAATGGGAAGGAAGTCCTGACGTTTTGTTTTGCCACTCAGGCAGCATCTGCACCCCAGAAATAACCTCCTTCGACACCACATTTCCTAGCCATGGCCCCATGCGAGGGAATCCCGGCATGAGTATGGTTTGAATGTTGGACTCTAGAGACCAGGGTTTGATTCTTCCAATCAGCCGTGGAACCCATTGGGTGACCTTGGTCAAGTCACACGCTCTCAGCCTCAGAGGATGGCAATGGCAAACCTCCTCTGAACAAGTCTTGGCAGGAAAACCCTATCGAATCTATCTATCTATGTTATCTATCTATCTATCTCTATCTGCCTATATATCAGGGGTAGGCAACCTTTTTTCCCCTTTAAGGGCCAAGGAGGGACTTCAGCTCCCAGAATCCCAGGAGCTATTGGCCAACATGGGACTATTATAGGCCAACATGGCTGAGGCTTCTGGGAGCTGAAGTCCCTCCTTGGCCCTTAAAGGGGAAAGGTTGCCTACCCCTGATATATATCTAATCTGTCTATCTATCTATCTATCTGTCTATGTAATCTCTATCAATGTAATCTATCTATCTATCTATCTATCTCTACATATCTATCTATCTATCTATCTATCTATCTCTATCTTTATCTCTATCTATATATATATATCTATGTAATCTATCTATCTATCTATCTCTACATATCTATCTATCTATCTATCTATCTCTATCTTTATCTCTATCTATATATATATCTATGTAATCTATCTATCTATCTATCTATCTATCTCTACATATCTATCTATCTATCTATCTATCTATCTATCTCTATCTTTATCTCTATCTATATATATATCTATGTAATCTATCCATCTATCTACATCTATCTATCCATCCGAGGAGCAGCCAAGGGACCTGAGGCATCCTCTCTCTCTCTCTCTCTCTCTCTCTCTCTCAAAGGGGGGGGGGATGGAGCACGTGATCCGGGGCCCCCTCCGCCCTTCGCTCCTCCTCCCTCCCTCCCTCTCTCTCTCTCTCTCTCTCTCTCTCTCTCTCTCTCTTCGCGGGAGGGAGGCGCGGCCGGGCGGTGCGCTTGAAAAGCCGGAGCCGGCAACGAGGCGGCGGAGAACCCACGAGGACGAGGACGAGGAGGAGGGAGAGGCCGGTGGCGGCGGCGTGGGCTCTTTCTTTCCTTCCTTCCTTCCTTCCTTCCTTCTTCGGCCCTGCCCTGCCCTGGTCCTCCTTGCCTTCCTCCTCCTTTGTCCCGGGAGCCATCGCTCCCTCCGTCGGTGCAGAGAGCCATGGCGGCGGGCGGCAGGGACGGCGTGAAGAAGCGCTCCTCCTCCTCCTCCTCCTCCTCGGTGCCTGCGTCCCCCGCGTGCCCCTCGGCGCCGGGTCTCCCTGAGGAGGAGGCGGAGGAGAAGACGGGGATGCTGTCGGGGTCTCCGGGTCTCGCGTCCCGCTGCCCTTCTCCTCCTCCTCCTCCTTCTCCGGGGGCTGAGGCGGAGGCGGGCGCGGTGCTGCTCCGGCGGAGGCTGACGCTGTGGAACGGCGTGGCGCTGATCGTGGGCACCATCATCGGCTCGGGGATCTTCGTGGCGCCGAGCGGGGTGCTGCGCCAGGCCGGCTCTCCGGGGCTCTCGCTGCTGGTCTGGGCCGCCTGCGGGCTCTTCTCCATCGCGGGCGCCCTCTGCTACGCCGAGCTGGGCACCACCCTGGCCAAGTCCGGCGGCGACTACGCCTACGTGCTGGAGGTCTACGGGCCGCTGCCCGCCTTCCTCAAGCTCTGGGTCGAGCTGCTCATCATCCGGCCCTCCTCGCAGTACATCGTGGCCTTCGTCTTCGCCACCTACCTCCTCAAGCCCCTCTTCCCCGGAGCAGGCTGCCCCGTCCCGCTCCAGGCCGTCAAGCTCCTCGCAGGACTCTGCGTCCGTGAGTAGGGGAGCAATGGGAGGGAGGGAGGGAGGGAGGGAGGGAGGGAGGGAGAGGCGATCATCGATAATAATCAAGAGGAGGGAGGGGGAGGAAGTGGAGGCGATCATCAATAATAGGAGGGAGGGAGAGGGAAGAGGCGATCATCAATAATAGGAGGGAGGGAGGGAATCGATCATCGATAATAATCAAGAGGAGGGGGAGAAAGTGGAGGCGATCATCAATAGGAAGGAGGGAGAGGGAAGAGTCGATCATCAATAATAATCAGCAGGAGGAGGAGGAGGAAGGGGGGAGGCGATCATCAATAATCAATAGGAGAGGAGAAAGGGGGAGGCGATCATCAATAATAATCAAGAGGGAGGGGGAGGCGATCATCAATAATAGGAGGGAGGGAGGGAGAGGCGATCATCGATAATAATCAAGAGGAGGGGGAGAAAGTGGAGGCGATCATCAATAATAGGAGGGAGGGAGGGAGGGAATCGATCATCGATAATAATCAATAGGAGGGGGAGAAAAGGGGAGGCGATCATCAATAATAATCAAGAGGGAGGGGGAGGCAATCATCGATAACAATCAAGAGGAGGGAGGGAGGGGGAGGAGAAAAAGAAAGGGGGGATTGATAATCAATAATCAATAGGAGGAAGGAGGGAGGGAGGCGATCATCAATAATAATCAGCAGCAGGAGGAGGAGGGAGGGGGAGGCGATCATCAATAATCAATAGGAGGGGGAGAAAAGGGGAGGCGATCATCAATAATAGGAGGGAGGGAGGGAGAGGCGATCATCGATAATAATCAAGAGGAGGGGGAGAAAGTGGAGGCGATCATCAATAATAGGAGGGAGGGAGGGAGGGAGGGAATCGATCATCGATAATAATCAATAGGAGGGGGAGAAAAGGGGAGGCGATCATCAATAATAATCAAGAGGGAGGGGGAGGCAATCATCGATAACAATCAAGAGGAGGGAGGGGGAGGAAGGAGGGAGGCGATCATCAATAAGAAGGAGGGAGAGGGAAGAGTCGATCATCAATAATAATCAGCAGCAGGAGGAGGAGGGAGGGGGAGGCGATCATCAATAATAATCAATAGGGAGGAGGAGGGAGGGAGAGGCGATCATCGATAATAATCAATAGGGAGGAGGGGGAGAAAGTGGAGGCGATCATCAATAATAGGAGGGAGGGAGAGGGAAGAGGCGATCATCAATAATAATCAGCAGCAGGAGGAGGAGGGAGGGGGAGGCGATCATCAATAATCAATAGGAGGGGGAGAAAAGGGGAGTCGATCATCAATAATAGGAGGGAGGGAGGGAGAGGCGATCATCGATAATAATCAATAGGGAGGAGGAGGGAGGGGGAGGAGAAAAAGAAAGGGGGGATTGATAATCAATAGGAGGAAGGAGGGAGGCGATCATCAATAATGGGAGGGAGGAGGAGAAAAAGAAAAGGGGGAATTGATAATCAATAATAATCAAGAGGAGGGAGGGGGAGGCGATAATCAATAATGGGAGAGGGAGGAGGAGGAGGAGAAAAAGAAAAAGGGGGAATTGATAATCAATAATAATCAAGAGGAGGGAGGGGGAGGCGATCATCAATAATAGGAGAGAGGGAGGAGGAGGAGGAGGAGAAAAAGAAAGGGGGAATTGATAATCAATAATCGATAGGAGGGAGGGGAAGGCGATCATCAATAATAGGAGAGAGGGAGGGAGGGGGAGGAGAAAAAGAAATTGATAATCAATAATAATCAAGAGGAGGGAGGGAGGAGAAGGGGAGAATCGATCATCAAAAATAATCAAGAGGAGGGGAGAAAGGGGGAGTCGGATCATCAATAATAATCAATAGAAAGGAGGGAGGAGGGAACCAGAAAAGGGGGGAGTCAATAATCAATAATAGGAGGGAGGGAGGGAGAAGACAGGAATGGTATAAGTGATAGGAACAGTAATAATAATGACTACTAGTAGTAATCATGATAGTAATAGTAGTAGTAATAATAGTAGTGATGCTGATAGTAATGGTAAAAGTGATAGGAAGAGTAATTAGTTGTGGTGATGGTGATGATGATTGACGATGATATTAGTGATGGAGAGGAGGATAGTAATGATAATAGTGATGGTAATAGTAATAATAGTAATAATCATGATGATGGTACTACTAATAATAATAATAATATGATGGTGATAGTAATGGTAATAGTGATAGCAGCATTAGATAGTAGTAATAGTAGTAATCATGATGTAGTAATAATACTATTAATAATCATGATGGTGTTGATGAAGATAGCAATGGTAACAGGGATAGTAATAGTAGTAATAATCATGATGATGATGGTAGTAATAATAATAATAATAGTAGTAGTAGTGATGATGATAGTAATGAATTTATTTCTTACCCCCCCCCCCCCCCCCCCCCGTGGATCGAGGCAGGAGGCAACAAACCAAAAAGGAGCCAGCCACTGGATGATGGGATTTGCCCTGCAGACCAAATGCCCATCATCCCCAGGGCCCCTTATCCTGGCTGGGCTTCCGAGGAAGTTGAATTGCAGGATGCTGCTGCATTGAGAACTGGGTCTCCTCGCACTGTTAGGAGGATTAGAGCATCTCAGAGTTTCAGACAGTAGTTGCAACACTTACTTACTATCTCTTGGTTGCTTTTCTTATCGCTTGCAAATTCTAGATGATGGCCAGGAGAAAGAGAGAGAGAGAGAAATGGGGGAAAGAGAAGCTGCACTGGGGAGACTTCAGCCTGCAGCCGCAGCACCGGTGCTCTTTCTGCCTGGCAGCCGGAGGAGGAGGAGGAGGAGGAGGAGGAGGAAGGCAAGGCGGAGGGGAGACGCACGTGGCTGCAACATTGAGGCCAGGCTGCACCCACATGGCCCTTCCCTTGAGATCGGGGCAGCCGCCGCCGCGTTGGGCCAGAGATCTAAATGCACTCTGTACATGGCTTGGGAACATTCCCTGGCTTCTTACAGGGTGGGAACCATGCACTTTATAAGTGCTGTAGCTCCATCCTATGGAACCCTGGGATCTGTAGTTTTACAAGGTCCATAGCCTCCTCTGCCCAAGAGTGCGGGTGCCTCGCAAAACTACAGAGCCCAGGATTCTGTAGGATGGAGCCATGGCAGTTCAAGTGGTGTCAAATTGCATTATTTCTCTAGGATGTCGGGGCAGAGGGGCGAGCTTTGTTTTTGGTAGTGATAGGGTACCTCCTAAGCCCACCTTGGGCCAGTTCCGTGGAGGGACTGGAGCTCCCACAATCCCCCAGCCGTCTGGTAGCAGAGTTGTGAAAGGATTGCTTCTGAGGCTGACTGCTGAGCTAATAATGCACCGCTGGTGGATGTTGGTCATGCTTGTTGCAGGAGTCTGGGGGTTGTAGTCCAAAAGAAAAGGTGCATCCTCCATGCTTGGCTTGGCTGAGCTGTAAAGCAGATCCACAAAGAGTGCAGCTCTTGTCTGAAAGCAAATCTGCCTCGCTGAGCATGTGCAGAGCGCCTTTCTGCCCTCTCCAAGTAACCTGGGGTTGAGAAGAAGTAGGGCTTTAAAAGCCAAACACCCCTCATCAAGCAAAAGTCTTGGGGTATGCAGGATACTACACTCCGAGGGTGTCGAGTACCTGCCTGCTCCCAAATGTCTCCTAAAGGAGAGCTGCTCAAGATGGTGGTCCATGGACCACTAGTGGCCTGTGAGCCATCGGCTGCAAGTCCATGGCCACTTTCCAGGAAAGCAAGAAGAAGCTATGGGTGCAAATAGGGACACAAATGGGGCCCATTAGGGACCCAAAACTGGTAGTCCACCAGGTAGCAGGAGAGGATATGAAGAGAGTCCCTTTCTGGACAATTTCGGTCTATTTCTGCCTTGCACTCCTGTCTTCTGTGAAACAGCCAGAATGTTTTGCAACAAAGGAGGTGCTGCGTTAATGCAGTTTTAAAAAGAAATGTCTCAGTGGAAGAGAAAAAGCATAACGGGGGGGAAAATTGGTTGTGAAACTGAGAATAGAAGTGGGTTACGGGTGTTTCCGGACACGTGTCTGGTAGTAGTAATGCTGCAGATGTTGTTGTCTTAAGGGCAGCAGCTCTGTTGCTAAAAAAGTGACTGACTCTTCAATAGGACTGGACGGTCTCCCTTGTTATAAGGGATATCCCTAAATTGAGATTAGGAAAACTTGTCCCTTCTAGGGCTGGTAGGTGTCTCTTATTATTTTAGAGTTTGGGAAGCATATCCTTTTCTATGGATGCCAAAAATTTTAAAAAAGTCCTGTATTTTTAGGTATGGACAGTATGTTAATTTTACAGAGAGAGAGAGAGAGAGACATTGCTGAGAGGACTGAAATTAAGATTTTCCTTTGGTATTTAGGTAGAACACGACCTTATTAATAGCTACCTCCTGTATGTAATGAATTTTGACTCTCCCTTGTAGGTATTTGGAAAACTTGGCAATATAGGTCGAGTCTCCTTTATTTGGAATGCTGAAATGATTCCAGAATCCAAAATCGTGGCTGAGAGAGTGACACCTTTGCGTTCTGATGGTTCAGTGTACGCAAACTTTGTTTCATGCACAAACATATTTTAAAAAATATAAAATAAACCTCCAGGCTATGTGAATCATAAATGAATTTCATGTTTAGACTTGGGTCCCAACTCCACGATGTCTCATGATCTAGATGCAAATAGTCTAAAAACCCCAAAAACTCTGAAATCCGAAACACTTTGGGTGCCAAGCATTTCGGATAAGGGAGTCTTTTTTCCTGCGTCCCTTTTCCCTTGGTCACTTGGCTTGGCCCTTTTCTTTGGACCTCTGAACTGTGTTTCTAAATGCTTACCTGACCTTTTAAGTGATGGCAATGCTAGACATTTGGGGACTCAAGGAAAATTTCATGGAAGGGGCAGAAGTTTTATTTGGGGGGGGGCAATATTCTCATCTTTCTCCTCTACCCCATAGCGTCACCCCTGGATAATATTCAAGGTTTCTTTCCCCCGATGTTTATCTAACTCTGCTCCGGACGCTCAACCCAGGTCTTTATCAGTTTTCAAGCAATGTTTGCAAGTTAGAGAGGATTTTGTTTTCTTGGAGAGAACCTCAATCTCCCCACTTTGCATTTCCAGGCCAGCCGGTGTTTGTCTGGTGGCGATAGGGACAAATGAAAACCTTGGTCCTAAGAAGTTTAAAACTTTGCACTGTTTTGTGTCTGGACAGAATTGCCTCTGCTTTCCGTTCCACCTTTTACCTGGTTTGTTGCTCGGTTTACCTGGCTGTTACCTTGGGTTCATTTCTCCCATTTCGTAGTCCGGGTTGTTTTTACCAATTTGATCTAACATTTTATATTCCATTTTCCCCCCCTCCCATAATTAACAGGACGAAAACCTTTTAATGTATTGGTGAGCTTCATCTGTGTCTTTTTTTGGTAAGCTGCCTTGTGTCCTAAGGTAGCAAACAAATGAATAATGGATTAATGCGTCCCTCTTCCGCCTTTTCCCTTGCCTTCGAATTTGGGATGGTTTTACAGAAATTAAAAACAGAAGCAGATTAATTGATTGATTAAACAGCAGAAGTCATAATGTTGCTAAAACACAGCTCAAACATTGCTTTTATTTAAAAGACCTTTATTTGTTTTTTTTTTAAAAAGCAATTGAAAAGAAACATCATTTAAAAAGCTCTTGTTGTTGTTGTTGTTGTGTCCCTTTAAGTTGTTTCTGACTTATGGTGACCCTAAGGATTATGGGGTTTTCATGGCAAGGTTTGTTGAGAGAGGGTATGCTTTTCTCTTCCTTTGAGGCTGAGAGAGTGTGACATGCCCAAGGTTACCAATGGTCATAGGGGGATTCGAACTCTGGCTTCCAGAGTCCTAGTCCAATGCTCAAAGCGCTTACAGGAATAAAAACAGATGCAGTTTTAATTAATTAAGAGGTACACATTTAAACAACAGAAGTTATGTTGCTAAAACACAGCTCAGGCAATGTTTCTATTTAAAAAATATTTTTAAAGAAATGCAATTAAAAAGAAACAACTATAAAACCAACAGTACCAGACTCCTCTTCTCCTCCTCCTTGTTTATTTATATAGCACCATTAGCACTTTACAGACAGTTACAGAATAAAACATTTATAGCTATTCCAATAAATATAAAATGCTCAAATACAATCAAAACTCACACACAAACAATGCAGAATAAAACCGTATAGTCAGTATAGATAATCAAGTATGCTAAAGATATAAACCATTTATGAGATGCTTATATTCTGTAAAAACATGTATAAGACACTTTTGTGTGTGTTTGTATGGTGTGCCTTCAAGTGCATTTCAGAGTTATGGTAAACCTATCATGGGTTTTCATGACAAGTGTCTTCAGAGGGGGTTTGCCTTTGCCGTCCTCTGAGGCTGAGAGAGTGTGACTTGCCCAAGATGACCCAGTGTGTTTCATGGCCAAGCCGGGACTCGAACTCTGGTCACCAGAGTTGTAGTCCATTGCTCAAACCACTACACCATGTTGGAATATTTGCATCTGCATAAAGAGCTATCCTGGAGATGGGAACCAGGTCCAAACACAAAATTCATTTATGTTTCCTATTCACTTTATACCTATAGCCTGAAAGTAATTTCATGTGTCATTTCAATGTGACACAGTATAATGGAGTACTATAAAATTAGGGGCTTCTGCAGACCGGCCAAAGGGCCGGCCTGGAAGCACAGCACGCTGGCCACCCCAACCCCACGCCGATGGCGTCCTGACGCCATGCGCCATTGCGCCCAGCACGCGGCGTCACAACACCCTTCCGGCGCAGCATTTTGATGCACTGTGCTGGAAAGGCCGAAGAAGATCCATGCGCCCGCTCTTAGGACGGCCTTTTGCCGCTCTTTCAGGGGCGGCAAAAAGGAGGATCAGGGCCGCGGCGTGTGGTTGCCGCAGCCCTGATCCACGGCTAGCAGGGCCGACCCAGAGCCACCTGTCTGCGTAGCCCCAAAGTAAATTAAAATGGTATCCAAGTGATTAATGAAGGTTTTTGAACAGCCCTGGATCCAGAACCCCACTAGTCACCTCTCTCCGGGATGAAGAGGACCCATGGATGAGCATCTTTTGGGTTCGGCCGGTCAACCAATTGCAAATGCACCTAACAGTAGCCTCTTAGAGCCTGCATTTTACTAGCTTATTTGCAAGAATATCACGGCGGGGGGACCTTGTCGAAGGACTTACTGAAATCAAGATAGACTGGAGGGTGTCCGGGTTGGGGAAAAGCCATTGAGGATTCTTTGCCCAAAACCGGCTCATCTGGAAAACGGCGGCAGCATAGGATTGTGCAATATTTGGGCTGCACCCTCCCTTCGTGCGGGAAACAATAAACAGGCCTGAAAAGAAAAGAGTCTGGCGTGGCTGTGATGTCACGGCCCTTTCTCTCTTCTTTTGCAAGCTTAATGACTTGTCAAATAAAAATGCGGGCTCCCTCTACCTCCCCTGGCCTTTTATTTTTCCTAGCCGTTGAGTTCAAGGTTGTCAGATTGAGCGCCATCCAAAATAAAAGAAAGTGGAGGAGGGACCGTGAGGGCTGGGATGGGATTGTCTTGACATTTTACAATGGGAGACGGGGAACGAATAAGAAATGGGGCAGAGACGCTGGCTGCATCCGCATTGCAGAAATGATCCGGTTTGACCCCACTTTAACTGCCATGGTTCAATGAGATGGAATTCTGGAAAGTGTAGTTTGTTGCGGCATGCAACGCATGCCGCAACAAACTACACTTTCCAGAATTCCATCTCATTGAACCATGGCAGTTAAAAGTGGAGTCAAACCGGATCATTTCTGCATGTGGATACAGTCATTGAATGGGGAAGCCAAGCTTAATATATATACCTGTTGTTCTTCCTCCTTCCATGGTTTGTTTTTATGTCCTCCACAAAGGTGAGCGAGTGGCACATGCGTAATATTGTCTCTCCTTTCCTTTACCCGGGATGCAGTCGTGACAACCCTTGTGTCTTCGTGACCCTCTTCCCCCCACTCCATTGCGCAATCTGGGATTGTTGCTACGGCCATCGATTTTCTCGTGGCTCCTGCCGTTATAAATGCATGCGCCGCTGATGCATCAGCAACAAGCCCCGAGTTCAAGCTGGCTGGAGAGGGTGAGCCACGCAATTGCTATGGGAGACACCAGGAGTGTGCAAGGGGCACCGCGGAACCTTGCACTGTTGCTAGGCAACCCTAGCCGGGTTCCGTGTTGCTCCCGGATTATAAGGGGATCAATCGGAGGCAGGGATGTGGTTGCTCAGAGGCATGTGACCTCTCTCCTTGCTTGCTGTCTTCTATTTTATTCCTTCGTTTGTGCATGAAACAAAGTTTGCCTACATTGAACCGCCTTCCCCATCCTTTGCTAACCAGCACCTGGTATTTGTTGTTGGTTTCCCATCCAGGTACTAACCAGAACTAGCCTGGTCCAGCTTCCAAGATCAGATGGGATCTGGTGCCTTGTGCTTGTGTGTACATGTGTCTTTAAGTCGCCTGTCAATTTATGCCAACCCCATTAATTTCATAGGGTTTTCTCAGGCAAGGGATGTACGCCATAATGAAAGTTCAGTGAAATCTTGGCGTGTATATTGCTGTACCCATTGCTCAGTTTTCTTCCATTTTCTAAATCCCTTCCAGTTTCTAAAATCCAATCAATTTCATGAAATGGCTTGAAAGGTTTTCCAGGAACAGCTGAGAAATGGTTGCATTGTAGGATGGCGGTTTTGGACCCTGTGTCTTTGCCCTTTGCTGTGCCAGCGTGGTGTAGTGGTTGGAGATACTGGGAGACCATGGTTCGAATCCCAGCTCAGCCATGGAAACCGACTTGGTAGCTTTGTCACACTCTCTCAGCCTCAGAGGATGGCATTGGCAAACCCCCTTTGATGGAACTTGCCAAGATAAACCTAATGATAGGGTCAACGTAAGTTGGAAATGAGTTGAAGACACACAACAGCAATATTGTGAGCTACTGTGAGTCCCAGTTCTGGGAAAGAGCAGGATATAAATAAATATAATAATATAATAAATATAATAATAATAGTAGTATAGCATCCACCTCACCATCCCATTCCTTTCCAGCTCTCTGCCTTCCCCATCCTTTCCTAATCAGCTTTTCGAGGGACTCTGTAGTTACCTTCCTTGTGCAAAATTTGTACCGGGAGCCATTTCTCAAAGCAATCCCTTCTGTTTATATTTCACCTTTTTATGGTCTAATAAAGCCAGGATCCCAATTGTACCCATAATCTTCCATGTTGCAAAATTCTCAGATCTTGCAGCAAGCGGTGGATTTAACCTCCCACGTGCAGAAGGGAATAGATAAATATTTGCTTGGTTTCCAGGGAGCAGCGATCCTGCTTTTGACCATAATAGGGGGTCCTGATCTACTCCTTTGCCGGCACACTAGTTCCCTGGTTCAGAGCTGCTGCTCTTCTTTGCAACAGAACAATAACAGGTTTTGCATCCACATACCTGCCTGCAGAAACACCTGTGCAGGAAAATGAGGTGAGAACGCACCCTGCAAATGCAACAGTTCCCCAAACGTTGGCTTCACGGATATGTCTTCGGTTGAGATTCTTGGAACAAAGATGGGGAACCTCTGCCGTCCTGAGTGGCAAATAATTTTAGAGAAATTTCGGAGGCTGTGTTCCAATGGTAGGCAGGAGCAAAGGCAAAAGAGGTGGAGCCAGAAATATACCCGTCTGTATTTTCACTTAATGCTTTGTCTGCCAAGAACTAAGCCTTAGGATGCAGGACTGGTCAAAGTGGTGGTCCATGGGCCAGTGCTGGTCCAGTAGATATTGGCTGCTGGTTCCTGGTGAGTTTCTAGGGAAGAAAGAAAGAGATACAGCCAATGGATGCAAATCATCGATACCTAGAGTTCAAAGAGACCCCAAGGGTCTCCAATCCAACCCCATTCTGCCATAAAGGAAGACACTATCAAAGCAAGGCTTATGCATCCAGGGATGACTTTTTCTTCCACCAGGCTCTCCACTTTTCTTATGGTTTCCATTTTGGTGGCCAAACGTACAGATCCACCTGTTTTTTAACATGCTGGAAGGGACAGCATGGCGTATTGGTTTGTGTATTGGACTGTGACTCTGGAGACCAGGGTTTGAATCCCTGCTCAGCCATGGAAACCCACTGGGTGACCTTGGGCAAGTCACACTCTCTCAGCCTCAAAGAAAGGCAATGGCAAACCTTCTCTGAACATATCTGGTTAAGAAAATCCAATTCTAGTTTTGCCTTAGGGTCGCCATAAATCAGAAACCACTTGAAGGCCCACAACAAAGGGCTGCATCTGCACTGCAGAATCAATGCAGTTTGACAGTGCTTTAATGACCATGGCTGAGTGCTATGGAATCCTGGGTTTTGTAGTCTGTTGTGGCACCAGAGCTCTCTGATAGTGAAAAGATAAGTATCTCACCAAACTACAGATCCCAGGATTCCATAGCCTTGAGCCATGGAAGTTAAAGCGATGTCAAACTGCATTATTTCTGCAATGCAGATGCAGCGTAGAAAATTAAGATGCCCTTTGTAATACAATACTATGCAGACACACATTCCGTAAATTAGGCTTAACAGAAAGAAGTGTCTTCCTTCCTTCCTTTGTTCTTTCTTTTATTCCTTCATTCGTTCCTTCCTTCCTGAGCAAGGCAGCTGAAGAGGCTCCTCATAGGCAATCTAATGAAATTCAGGAATGAAATTGATTCAAATTCCCCCCATCCTCCTGCTAAAAATCCTCAATGCCTTCAGAGCAACCTGCTTCCTAAGGATTATAGTGATTTAGAAACTGGGTCATGAGTGTGTGGAGGCAAAAGGTAGACTTGCAATGAGCAAAACAAAGCCGGCATGTTGAGAGTTTTATAGCAAAAACAGAGAGAAAGGAAATAATGGGATCACTCACCTTGGTGGAACTTGTACCTGCCAGGATAAGAGCAAGCATCCTCATCTTGGAAGCGGTTTTCCCCCCGAATATTGCAGGGCTCCGTGGATAAAATCAATCTGACTCCTTGCTGGAAGATGAAACTGAATAAATGCCTTAAATTACTTTGCAAATATTCCCCAGAAACCCTGTAGGTTCCAAGGGACATCAGACAATCCGATAGGTAAAACCACTGGCAGGATACATGCTAGGTGCCATATATGCTTATTCTGAGTACAAACACTTATAGATTTGGGATAATTGATTTTACTGCCTATAAATTTTTTTTTACTATTTCATTGTGTACCTGCTTCCAATAATTCCTTGCCCTTTGTTGATTTGATGTGGAGTGGGAAAGTTAAGATAATGATGAATCTAATATTGAATTGTGAAAAAGAATAGAGGAAACCATGCAAAGAGATAAAGAAAACGGTGTGATTAAATAGAAAGTCAGAAGATAAAGTCATGTAATATTCATAGTAAAGGAGGGGGAGTCATGTTTTATGTTCTGTGTTTGTCTTAATGTATGTCAAAGTATTTTGTGGAAATTTTATATGTAACAAGGTAATAATAATAATAATAATAATAATAATAATAATAATAATAATAATAAAATAGGGATAATTGAGACGATTGGTCCTTTTCCTGGGATTGTACATCTTCTGGACTGTCTATGAAGATGGCAGATTATAGTGGACCCTTGGTGTCTGCTGGGGTTTGGACCCCCTGTGGATGTCAAAATCTGTGGATGCTCAAGTCACTTTATATACAGTGGTGTCCCTTATATAAAATGGCAAAGTCAAGGTTTGCTTGAAGGAAGGAAGGAATATATTCCTTCCAAAAAGCAAACCTACCGTATCTATCTATCTATCTATCTATCTATCTATCTATCTATCTCTCCTACCTATCTGTACACACACATGTATAAAATTTTCAAGCCACGGATGGTTGAATCCGTGGGTAAGGAATCCACGACAATTTACAGAGATGTGCATGAGGCACACATGTCAGTATTTATTTCTTTTGCCACCGGAGTGCTTCAGAGTCGGCTCCCAGCCTTCTTAATCTGGCTCTGTGCAATGTTTACTTATGCCTCTATCTCAAGCAATAGCTGCTGCCTCCTTCTTACACACACACATACACAAATACACACACACACACACATACACCCCTCTGCTCCAGGGCCAATCAGCAATGCGCACAGGGGATCGGTAGGAATAGCGCATGGGTGATGCAAGTGTGCTTCCGTCTTGCGTCTCGCCGGCCTTTGAGTCATCTGGAAACTGAAGGAGGAAACTGAATCACTCCCTCCTTACCTTCATTCATTCATTCATTCATTCTTCAAAGCAGAGTTCCCAGACATCAGCCGTGTCAGAGGGCAATTGTGTGTCCAAGGGTGTTATTTTTCTGCCCCACTTACACAAACACACACATACACACACACCAATTGCATCAGAAAGATGACCAATGCTCCTTGCCTTGAAATCACATTTCTTTTAAGGAAATAGGCTCTGGCACCAAATGATGTAACATTGCTCCCTCGTTTCAAAAACTGGAATGCCTTCAGAGATTTGGCAGAAGAGGGGCAGGAATCATGTATTCCCCCCCCACACACACACACACATACACATGGTTGGATTGCAGCTCCCAGCAGCCCTGGTGAAGAATGCTGGGAGGTGCAGTCCAACTGTATCTGGATCTGCGATGGATGAATTTTAGCAGCACTCTAAGTGTGCCGGTGCTGTACGTACCACATCGGCATTGCAAGGTCCTTGCAAATCTCTTTACCCTGTTTTATAGGTTTAGAGATTGGGTCGGGTCTTGCTGCAACGCTGGATCAAATTAAATATATTCTGTTCGTGAGAAACCTTACAGAAACCTGGGATTTGTAGTTTGGTGAGGCACCAGCACTCTTTGGAAGAGAAGGCAAAAGAACTTGTAATACTACATACCCCAGGAATGCATAGATGGAGCTGCAGTACTTAAAGTGGGGTCAAACTGCATTATTCCTAGTGTGTAGATGCTCCCTGAGGCATACCTGTAATTGTCTAGTGTGGGAAGGACCAGGTTTTGAGAGTGTGCATTCAGTGTGACTCCTGTTTGGAGCCCTGGGATTGTAGTTGTACCCATGAGTTTGCTCCCTCCCTGGCTTTAGACCTGTGCCTTTAAGAGAGGCTGCATCCGCACTGCAGGAAAAAAATCCAGTTTGACACCACTTTAAGTGCCATGGCTCAGTGCTATGGAATTTGGGGATTTGTACTTTGTTGTGGCACCAAAATACTCTTGACAGAGGAAAGTTAAATATCTCAGAAAACTACAAACCCTAGAATTCCAGAGCATTGAGCCATGGCAGTTAAAGTGGTGTCAAACAGGATTATTTCTGCAGTGCAGATGCAGCCAGAGAGAGAAGGTGCTTACGAAGCATTTGCTCCAGAGAAGAACTGACTTTTCTCTCTTTGTGTTTTCTTTCCAGTCCTGCTCACAGCGGTCAACTGCTACAGCGTGAAAGCGGCCACCCGGGTCCAAGATGGTTTTGCGGCGGCGAAACTCCTGGCCCTTACCTTGATCATCGTCCTGGGCTTTGTGCAGCTGGGAATGCGTGAGTGTGTTCCCCTTCTGCTTTTTCCAAAGAGGTTGGAGGTGGGGGGGGGGGGGAAGTTGTTATGAAATTTGGGTTTCTTTTTATTTTTACAAAATTACAGCCATAGTCAGAGGTGCTGGACAGCTTTAAAACATGTGCTTTATTCCTGCCTGCTCCAAGTTCTAAAAAGAAGTAGCAAGTAGCAAGCATGGATGGAATCACATCTCATTTTTATCCTAACACCCCTGCAAGGTAGGCTGGCCTGAGCAGCAAGTGGCCAGAGATGACCCAGGAAGCTTCATAGCTGGATAGGGATTTGCTGATCCTAAGTCAACTTTTCTGCTTTTCGTTTTCATGACAAATGCATTACACAGGGCAGAAAATGATTTGCATCATTTTGGGATAATGGAGTATCCTATTTCTAGGATAATGTTTGCAACCTTTCTCCCATTTCTAGGATAATGTTTGCAGCTATTATCCCATTTTTGGGATAATGTTTGCAACCATTCTCCCATTTCTAGGATAATGTTTGCAGCTATTATCCTATATTTGGGATAATGTTTGCAACCATATTATCCCATTTCTGGGGTAATATGTTCAATATGGACAGTCCTATTTAAAATTCTGTTTGCTGCATCTCTTCCGCCTTTGATCTTATCACAACCCCTATTCTTTGTTTGCTGAAATATTTTCCTCCAAACTTTCAGCAATGGAAAAACCACTGCAGTTAGTCCTCTGCATGCAGGAACAGAGAGGAATTTTGGAAAGCCTCTTCCTATATCCACAGCCTAAGGGGAATTCAGTGTTCAGTGCCAAGTCCCAGCTGCCAGTGACATGTAGTGATAGATTGTGGTTTCATGTTACATGTAAACACAGTCATCATCATTGTTCTGACCTGGTTTTACTCTTGTCAGAGGAAAGGTTTAACCAGAAGGAGGAGTGGACTATGTCTCCTAGAAATCAAGGAATACAGGGGGCCCTTGATATCTGCTAGGGTTTGGTTCCAGACCCTCTGTGGATGCCGAAATCCGTGGATGCTCAAGTCCCATTACATACAGTGGGGTAGTAAAATGGTGTCCCTGATATAAACTGACAAAATCAAGGTTTGCTTTTTGGAATTTATATATATGTTTTTAATATTTGCAAGCCATGTGTGGTTGAATCCATGGATGCAGAATCTGTGGATACGGAGGGCCAAGTGCACTACCCTTTTGACTAAATTCCGTGAAGGCACCAGATCTTCTCTGATCTTGGAAGATGAGCAGGGCCAGGCTTGGCTAGCACTTGGATGGAAGACTGTTGACGAAGACCAGGTACTGGTGGCTATTCAAAGAGGTGGTCCCTGGACCAGTACTGGTCTCCATGTCCTTAGCTCCTGGTCTCTGGCCAAGTTTCCAGGAAAGAGAGGAAGGAAGGAAGCCAGCCAGCTAGTTGGCATAAATATAGTGCTGGTTCCTGGCATACTGGGGTGTGTGTGAGGGAGAATTGCCGGTCTCCTGAAAGCACTGCTGAGGGTTATATTTCAGATGCGGACAATGGCAAGTCATAAGTTTTCCTTGCCTGAGAAAACCCTATGAAATTAATGGGGTCACCATAAATTGACAGATGACTTTAAGGCGCGCATGCATGTATTCACACACACCTGTATTTCCTGGCTTTGCAAGACCTGAGCAGAGGGCACTTGGGGGTCTCATATTCAGAGGGTCACCATAACTTGACGCTGACTTGATAGCACTTAGCAACAGCTCTCATCCAGACCTGAGTAAGAGGGGATTCCCTGTTCTTTGCCATCTGGGGACAACTATCCAACTATAACTTTCCCAGCTTGTCACGGCTGAGAATATGATGGCTTGTAGACTTTCACAGGATGGCAACACGCGATCCCTAAAGCAATTCCCACTGCAATACCACTCCATCAAGGGATCTGTAGCTGTCCTGAGTTTTGCAAGACCTGAACAGGGCTGTTGATGACCGAGAATTATTATTGGAGAGGTTGCCTATTTATAGGGTTGCTGTGAATCAACAACACTCAGGAGTCCTGCCTCAAGGAAGACGGGGGGTTGGATCAGATGGCCTTTAGGGTCCCTTCTGGCTCTATCGTTTAGTGATTCTGCATCTCTGTTTTTCTTTTGCACCTGAAGATACTGCTCATTCAGCAGGGAATCCAGCTGGGCAACTGTTGTCGTCGCTGTTTTTGTTGGGAGCAGATTGGAGGCCAGCCGGTGTTTGACTTGGGCTGCGTCCTCTTGCGTGTGTTTTCACCAGCCTAGCAGGACTTGTTTGGTGTGAAATAACACGCCTGCCCCTTCCGTGCCCCTTCCCACTCCCACCTGCTGGGCATTTGGATATCTGGCAGATGAGTGACACATGTGTGCATTTGTATATTTGTGTGCGGGTCCATGTGTGCACCGTTTGTGATGAGCCTGCGCCCTCTCCTGTCCTTTCAGGGTAAACTAGAAAGTGTGCAGAATTGGGTCCCGTCCCCCGTCCCCCCCCCCCCCAATGTTTTGGACTTCAGCTTCCAGAATTCCTGACTGTTGGCCAAGCTGTCTGGGGCTACTGGGAGTTGAAGTCCAAAACACCTGGTGCACCAAAGTTTGGGAATCGCTGCTGTAGAGAATCAGAGCTTGACAATGTTGGGGGGGGGGACTCCACATCCCAGAATCCCCAAACCAGCTTGGGGATCATGGGATTCTGGAAATTATAGTCCTCCCTTAAAGTAACTTTCCCTATCTCTGTAGAAGGCTGGTACCTGCAGAAACCATCAGGTAGTCCTTTGTTGATGGTCTTCTTAGGTCTTGGTGGGGATGAGGATGGTTTTTTTACTGCAGTTTTGTTCATTCTGTGTGTGTTGGCTTTTTGCAACCAGAAGTCATTCTGCTGTTCCTCTTTATCTGCAATGTTTAATTTTAAATAAATACATAAATAGATTTGCATTTGTTTTCTCTTGTAAGCTGCCTTTGAATACTTTTGCCCTGAAAGAGGCTTGAAAATTAGTTAATTAATTGGTGTTTGAATTGATGATGATAATATAAACTGTGCGTGTGTGTGTAGTTATTGTTCTTATTGTTTACCTTCAAGTCATTTCCAACTTATGGCGACCCAAAGGCAAACCTATTATGGGATTTTCTTGACAAGATATGTTCAGAGAAGGTTTATCATTGCCTTTCTTTGAGGCTGAAAGAGTGTGACTTGCCCAAGGTCACCCAGTGGGTTTCCATGGCCGAGCCGGGATTCAAACCCTGGTCTCCAGAGTCATAGTCCAACACTCTAAAATCTAGATAACAATAAATTTAAATAACACAAGAATTCATTTTACACAGACACACATATATAGTTATGTAAGACAGATACAGATTGAGCCTCCCTTATCTGGAATTACAAAATACTCAAATAACCAAAATTGTCCACATGGATGGCTGAGACAGTGACACCTTTGCTTTCTGCTGGTTCAATGTACACAAACTTTGTTTCATGCACAAAATTGTGTATAGAATTACCTCCAGGCTATGGGTATAAGGTATCTATGAAACATAAATGAATTTCATGTTTGGACTTGGGTCCCATCTCCAAGAGATCTCGCTTTGCATGTGCAAACATTCCAAAATCTGAAAAAATCCAAGCTCCAAAACACTTTGGTCCCACGCTTTTCGGATAAGGGAGACTCAACCTGTGCATAAAATAAATAAATACATAATATGGAAGGAAATATTCAAATTCCAGGGTTTTGGACCATTTTGCGTAACCCATCTTTGAAGGAAGTCGGGGTCAGCTGCTAATTCAGCCCCACCTTCTAATTTGGCGACTTGTGTAAATAGAAAGAATCTTCCTCTTTTTTTCCAAATAATGTTTCAGTGTTTTAAAAGAATAAAGGGAACTTTGTTAATTGTGTTTGCTCCCTCCTAATGATGGAGACCTCATGACACAGAAGTGCTGGGAAAGGTCTCGCCACCAGGGATGCGGTGGAGGTGTCGGCATAAATCGCACCCGGGCCTCCTAAAAAGTTTTTTGATCCATCGATAAAGCCGGTGGGAACCTTTGGGGGAGGAAAAATACCTCCTAGAAAAACAAAACAGAGGGCATGAGCCTCAGCGGAGCAAAACAAGGAGCACTTAGCAACAAAAGAATGGAAAGGAATTTTTCCTCCTCCGCTTCTTCTTCCTTCCTTCTTTCTGCTCTCTTTTTTCCCTCCATTCATTCTTATCTTTTCCTTCTTTCTCTCTCCCCCCGTAATTCTTTGCTTGACCTTTGAGAGACACCCCCAAACAAGGCATTTTTATTTTATTAGAGCTGAAAGGCAGGATGGAAATATTTCTCTGTAATTACCATCTGTTTCATTTCTGGACCCCAGGGAAAGTGATTTTTGGGGAAGAGCTACAGTTCCCAGCATCCCCATGGCGGCTGGGGAGTGTGGGAGTTATTATAGTCCAAAGTATCTTTTGCTCTCAAGGGTCTCTTGCACGTCTGGATAGCAAAAAAGGAGGAAGAAGAGGAGGGCGATCGTAAAATCAGATTGTCTTTGTTCTTCTTTTTTTAGAAGTGACTGCCCTCTGAGAACAGAGCGAGGTCCAATAAATCTGGCACCTTTCATGTCTTTATGTCCCCGGAGTTAAGGAACTTCTAAAAGAAACATTTACATGGAAAAATTTGTCTTGGCAAAGGTACAAAAGAAGAAAAAACACCCTGAAGCTCTGGCCGCCTCTGTTGAACATGTTTGAACTATTTGTCTAACTATAAGGGAGTCCCTTCGCCTCCCCTCCGTCTGCTTTTAGACCTACCTTCTAGGAAAAAAATCAATTTAAAACTGCTGGATTTGCTTTGCTGGGCTGTGACTGGGGTCAATGGAGGAGGCTGAAAGTCACTTAACCAATTCTCAGAGAAAGGTTAGGTATAGGATAATTTTGGTATTTGTATGAAGCTACCATGCAGTCTTGGACGGGAGACCACCAACAAATACCAGATGCTGTAGGCTACAAAGGTTGAGTTATCCAAAATTGTTAGGACTAGAGGTGTTTTGTGTCATTTATTTATTTATTTGGATTTTTGAAATATTTGCATATATGTAATGCGATATCTTGAAGATGGGACCCAAGTGTAAACACAGATTTCATTTGTTTTCCTATTCTTTGTCCACAGATTCAAGCATCCACGGTTTGAAAATATTCCAAAAATATATAAATTCCCAAAAAGCAAATCTTGATTCTGCCATTTTATATAAGAGACACCATTTTACTACTCCATTACATTTGATGGGACTTGTGTATCCATGGATTTTGGTGTCTTATATAGTGTGCCCTTGGTATCTGCTAGGACACCCCTCTGGACACCAAAATCCATGGCTACATAAGTCTGGTTAAATACAATGGGGTAGCAAAAATCTTATATAAAATGGCAGAATCGAGATATATTTTTGGAATATTTTCAAACTGTGGATGCTTGAATCCGCAGATAAAGAATCCATGGGTACAGAGGGCTGACTGTACACATAGCTTGAAGATAATAATAATAATAATAATAATAATAATAATAATACACTTTTCTCCAAAAATTGGGACTCAGAGTGACTTACAATTAAAAAAAAAAAGAAATTTGTGCATGAAACAAAGTTTGTATACATTGAACCATCAGAAAGCAAATGTGTCACTATCTCAGCCACCTATGAAAAAAAAGTTTGGAATATTTTGGAATTCCAGATAAGGAAGACTTCATCTGTATTTCAGAAGAAGGAACTGGCAAAACCACCTCTGAGCATTCCTTGCCTAAGGAAACCGTCTGACATGCATTGGGTCGCCATATCGGTCAGCAAATTTTGGTTGCTTTGCAGTTTCAGTTCTACTTAGTGATGCTGGGAAGGACTGAACCTGCAACCTTCTGCCTACAAACAGGTGCTCAGCTACCAAAGGAGAAATACTTAAACAGGGGTCGGCATACCTTTTTTAAAATAAGGAGATGGCCGGGGATACCTTGATTTCTCCCCAGTTATCTTCACCAGTCAGTTTGGACTGCTGAATTCGGCACACCCCGACCTTGACTATTGGCAAAGTGTGCATTTGCATTGAAGTGTCTTTGCAAAATAAAGTTTTGTCCTTGAAGGGGAAGGTAAAATAGTGGTTTCTGCAGCAGAGGTTTTAATGAGAAGCCCCAGAGCAATGGGTAAAGAGGATCAGGCAGTGCCAAAACCCTAAATCCATCCATTTGCCAACTTGAGCTGGCCTGTTTTCTGCCATGCCCACCAGGCATCGGATGCTGGCATGCCTGCCTTTGCTAGCTGGGTACGTCTGGCTCTGTCACCTCTGATAGGACAACTTAAAACTGTAATTAAAAGTGCCGGCGGACTTTATAACACATGTACACATGCCAATTGTGTGTAATTATAATTTATGTAACCCTACAGGGCAAGAGACTTGATGAAGCCTTCCAACATTTGGCTTATCTAACAGGGTCAAGGATGGCATGGAGTGGAGAGTACCCTTTGCATCCTTTAGTGCTATTTCTCCCTGCCACTGGAGAACAGTGCCTTGAATTTGCTCGGTCTTACTTGCTGCTCCAAATTTGAAATTGTCACACAAGAACAGCCACATTGCCATGGGGCTGCCTTCTCCTTTATTCATTTCTTTACACTGGACCCTTGATATATGCTGGGGTTTGGTTCCAGGACCCCCCCCCCATGGATACCAAAATCCAGGAATACTCGAGTCTATTATAGACAATGGTGTAGTAAAATAGTATGAGAGCCAGCGTGGTATAGTGTTTTGAGCATTAGACTGTGAATCTGGAGACCAAGAGTCAGTTCACCGCTCAGCCATGGAAACCCATTGGGTGATCTTGGGCAAGTCACACACTCTCAGCCCCCCAAAACCTCATGATAGGGTCACCATAAGTCTCTTTAGGGTCACCATAAGTCGGAAACGACTTGAAGGCACCCATCCCTCTAAACTACAACACTAAAACTCACTGGCAAGAATTCTAATTTCTAATAATTCATGAAACTAGAAATCTCAGGATTCCACAGAACAGTTAAAATGGTGTCTGAGTGCTCTCTTGTGATTCCTCAACCGATGCTTGTTTTAGCCTACGGGTAACGGTTCTCTGAGCTCCATCTTGTTCTGTCTCTTCTGGCGTCCTGCCGCAAGTGAGAACAGCCGGCAATCCCTTATTTTGCAAATTTGTACTGTAGACAAGGTGCTTTGCCTTGTTGTTTTTCACTTTTGTTTCTGGCTTCCTTAAGAGCCAAGCATTAATACAAACTCTAATTAGCTTGCATTCAGCCCTAGTTGGATGGCGACTTCATTTCTTCATCCCATTGGCGGCATGTTTCTGCTGCCTCTCATTTAAATCTCCCCTGAGCTGCCGAGAGACCAAAGGAAATAGGCTTATGTGGGAGCGAGCCTGGCCGCCGTGGGGCATTCGGCCAGTCAGAAGGGTATGTGCCATAAGGGAACTGGTGGAGGCGGGAGGCAAGTCACATCGCTCAGAAGGTAGTAGGTGGTAGAAGAAGGTGGTTGGGGAAGCACTGAGGTGGTGTCCAGATGAAGGAAAAGAAGTGTCCCCACCCTATTCACACACTGACTTGTTTAGACAATGCATGGGTTCCAAACAGGTGGAACATGGGTCCAATAAGTACTCCAGAGCGACTCTCCAGAGTAGAAAGAGTCCTCTCTTGCTCCAGATCAGAATGGAAACTCCAGAGAATCCCCTGGGCTTGCAGACTGTGCGCTAGTGCAGGGACAGGGGAAGAATGTCAGCAAATGGACAAGCTACTGACTTTATTATTATTATTATTATTATTATTATTATTATTCCCATTTGGAATTTCCAACACCCTACCATAATGCTTCCACTTCCGAGTTCACACAGTTCATCCGGTGCCATTCCTTTTGCAGACGTGCAAATGGATTGCATGCATTAGCACAACAGTGCCATCAATGTAGCACACCGAGACTCAATGGGATGGCTGTTGAGTGTGTGGACAGGGCTGCCGGTATCAGTCCATTGTGGGTACAAGTTGCATGGACACCTCCCCACTGATCTGGAAGCCCTGATGGGTTTTCCTGTTGGTGCAGAGATGGCCTAAGTGGACAGAAAGTACTGTGGGCACCAGAGAAGGTGGCAGCATCCTGAATTTGGTGGTTCTTCTTGAATAACAAGGCTTGAGAAAGTCCTTTTCTTCCATCACCAACTCCCAGATTCCTGAGCCATCCTGGCTGGGAGGTTTCTAGGAGTTTGTGATCAGAAAAGGAACCAGAGATGACAATGGCCTGGGTTTCGGTACCTTCTCTTGGGAACCAGCAGGAATTGTTGTTTCAAGAGAAAGTGGCAATGACTTGGATGTGGTCCTGGCTTTGGAAAAAGAGCAGAGCTTTGGGTATAATTTCTAGTCACAAGACGAGGAGATACTGGAAGCCATTGGTCCAAAGAAGAAGAAGAAGATGACCAGAGAAGGTGATACTCCTGGATTGGGTGCTTCATCTTGAAGAAGACCTTAGCTTTGTTTGTTTGGGGTTCTTTTGGATTAACAGTATCCAGAATCTCCTCAGCCAGCATGGATTCCCAAAGGGAACTTTTCCAAGGTCTGGGAAAGATCTCTCTTTTTTAATTGTTGGTTTTAATTTGGAGGGTTGGATGTGGCTGAGACCGTTGGGCTGAGGTGGGGCCAAGGCCCTGACTTGCTTTTTTTCTGGTCCTTCCAGATGGAAATCTTCATGTGGAGATCAGGGCACGGCGTGCCCAGTGTGTTTTTGTTCCCAGGCTGGGCTCTTCAACTTGAGTTAATAATGCATTTTTAGCCCAGCAGGGAAGGAGGAAATCTGGCAGCCCAGGCTCCCGTTTTTTGTGGTTCGCGTCTCTGTAAATTTAATAATAGCACTTCACGGGTGTTAACAAACTCCGTCTCTGTGCCTACTCCGCAGGGAAAAGCAGAGGAAATTGGTTTGTTGTCTTTCGTAAAAGGGGGAGGTTGGGAGAAGTTCCACTTTGTGATTTCCCACACCCCCTCAGGGTTATATTCCTTTCTTCCGGTCCTTTCCATATTGGACCAGAGCTTGAAAAAGGGAGAAAAGGGGGCATATAAATTAAATAAATAAATAGTGGACGTCACGGTTGCTGTTAGACCAAGCTGTAAAAGTTAGAAAGTTAGAATCCCTTCTGCTCTTTTGAACCTGTAATGCCACAGTGTTTTGGCCAACAATCTCCATCATCCCTGATCACTAGTCATGTTTCTTGGGACTAATGAGACTTGTTGGCCAAAGCATTTAGGAAAAACCACCAGACTGGGAAGAAGCTTGATCAAGATAGACATCTGTTGCATTTCATTCCTGCCTCTCTGCCCCAAGGTGCTCAAGACCAACCCATCCTTCATTCCTGGGCACAAAATGGTTTGAGCCTGAACCTGCCCAACATCAGAGATTAAAGGACTCAGACCACTGAACCACCCTTTGAAACAATGCCCCCCTTGCCCACAGTTTGCCTTTTATCATACCAATTATACCAGTTCCTCCAGTCTTTGCATGCCAGCTTTCCGTCCTACCTGTACATGATTCAATCAACACCGTTAATAGCCTTGTTTTCTGCTATCTTGACTTATTAGAACCGGTGCATACATGACCTGAGAATTAATGGTTACGAGCATGAAGCAACACAATGCTTTCTCTTCCCCTCCTTCCCCTGCCCAGTTAATTTCCAGATGGTGATTAAAAAGGGCACGTCCTCCATTGCCAACGGCTTGACCGCTCAAGAACTGAAGGCGGGAGACTGTGTTGGAGCTTGTGACTCTCAATTTGGTTAATTTTGGAGCCTGCTGTGGTTGAAGAGACATTCAAGCTTGGCGCCGCAATGGGGGGCACCACCCTGTATGAGCAGCTGGTGGTGTGTTCGAGGGCACGTGTGGCAAATGGACTGAATAGAGAGGAAGACAGGGGAGTGTAACTAGAGAAGGCTATCTAAGATCACAACAGGTGCCTCCATTGCCCATCTGTCTGTCTGGTGATATTATAGCTACTCAGTGGCAATTGACCATCTCTGGCAGTTTCAGTGGCAGCTGCTTTTGACACCATAATGGGTTTCTCAAGAACCTGTTTCCAAAAAGAAGCAAAAGTCAAATGCAAAAGTCATGGGTTGGACCCAGACAAAGACCCTTTGTGGGTTGTTTGGCACATGGCAGACTTTGGTAAACTTACTGGGGACCACAGGGTGATAGACAGCTGTCCTTATACCCTTGATTCATCTAGTCCAGTATAGTTAGTCCTCCATATCCACAGATTTTTTGTCCATGGATTCGAGCATCCATGGCTTGAATTTCAGAAAGCAAGCCTTGGTTTTGCCATTTTATATAAGGGATACCATTTTACTATCCATTGTTTTTAATGGGATTTGAACATCCATGGATTTTGGTATCCATGGGGGGGGGGGTTCCTGAAACCAAACTGCAGCAAATACCAAGGGTTGTATTGTCAATGAAACTTATGGGGTCCCCATAAGTCTATGGCAATGTGGAGGCACATACCCTCTACAGTCATAGCCTGATCTTGGAAACCAAGCAGAATCAGGCATGATTAGTATTTGGATGGGAAACCACCAACAAATATGAGGAGCTGTAGACTATATGTCAGAGGAAGGGACTAGGAAAACCACCTCTGAGCATTCCTTATCTAAGAAAACCCTATGAAATGCATAGTGTCGCCCTAAGTCAACAGGTGACTTGAACGCACATAATGCACAATATAGGGATGATCCCCCCAGTACAGATTGCCCTAAATTCACCATATTCCTGTCTGATCTTGGAGGCAAAGCATGGTCAGCCCTGGCTAGTACTTGGATGGGAAACCATCAAGAAATACCAGGTGCTGTAGGCGACATTTCCGAGGAAAACTCTATGAAACTTAGGGGGTTCTCATAAGTCTATGGGCAACATGAAGACACATACCCACACATGTGCTCCTTCCAGCCAGACTTTCCCCACTTCTACCTTTGCATTGCCGTCCTTGCTATTGATGGTGGCAGCTGCCTCCTTGCTAAGGTTAAATGTCTACTTTGTCCTTTGTGGAAGAAAAGCTGCTTTTGTTGCAAATGTTCCCCCAGTCCCAACAACTTTTCCCCCTCCTCTTTGCCTTTCTTGTTGTGAATCGCTGGAATGTTAGAGTTTGGGAAAGGGCGAAGAGTTAAACCCCGATGGTCGGTCAGAGCGGGCGTAAGAAGGCATGTGACGGGTCTCTCCCAAGCTCTTAGCGCCCTAAGACAAATCACAAGGGAGGTCAGATGGGTCCCAGTGACCTTCTCCGGTCGCCTTTCCTATCCTCTCTGGGTGCACCTTTGGGCGATCCATCTTCAGAAGAGCACTGGGGAAATGGCACAGCTTCAGAACCTTTTTTCTGAAAGTTTCCAGATCAAAGAGTATAAAAATGGATCTATTGCTACAACAAAAATAAACACTGCTGGAAGTGTTCTCCAGAAATACACCCGTCCCTCCCTCTATGCATTTATAAATATTGTTATTATTTATTATTATTATTATTCTTTGGGCTTCTTCCATTCAGTAACGGAGTTCCCGTTGTTGCATCTTCCGGATTCTCGGGAGGCACTTTCTCACAATGGACTTTTGGGGACGTGAGGACTTGCGGGTCTCTCTCCGACATCGCAGGAACTCGCCAAGCACAGGGACAAAGCCTGTCCTTTTTAATTTTTTTTTTTTTATTGCCACTTTTTGGCAAGAAGTGCATTACTCTAGTTTCCTAGTTACTTTAAAAAGCAAAAAGCTAGAGCATGGAAATGTTACTCAAAGTTGCAGAATCCACTGCTGAGTATGGGCATCGGGCGTTGCAATGTGAAAATTTTCATTTTGCTGACACTCTAGTTTTGCATGCAGCGGGTTTGGTGTTTTGGAATAAAATTTCAACTTCAGTTGTGTTGTGAGAATTAGTTTGTTATAGTGAGGGGCAGAGGAATGGGTTTCTTGCTTTTTAACACAAGGACCTGTGTCTTTGAACGCACCTTCTCCAAACCTATCAGGTGCCGACGGCAACAAGATTTAGATGCTTTTTATGCAAAAGACAGTTGAAGTATTTCTCTGCACTTCACAGTTTGATATCAATTTAAGGCACATGGCTCTGTACTTAAGAAGCCTGGGATTTGTAGTTCAGTGGAATGCCTTTGATCTTTCTAGGAAAGAATTGTAAGTCCTTCGCCAAACTACGCATTTCTGGATTCTGTAAATTGCAGCCCAGGCGTTTAAAGTGGTATCAAGCTGGTGTAACTGCAGTGGTGACAAACCTTTCTCCTTCTTCCTTTTTCTCTGCTTTTTAGAAGAAGATACAGGAGGCTAAGTTTGTGTCTATACTACACGGTTACACCAGTTCGATACCACTTTTACCCATCCTGGCTCTGACCTGCAGAATCCTAGGATTAGTAGTTTGCCAAAAGACTTAGAATGCTCTGCTAGGAAGCCAAGGGAGTGGGATAAACCTCACTAGCAGGGAATTATGAGTACACTCACCAAACTAGAAATCCCATAATTTGGTAGGATGGAGACATAGTAGTTGAAGTGAGATAGGACAGCACATACTGGCAGGCAGCTGGTCATGACCGTTGCGCACGAAACCCAGGCTTGACGTGTCGGTCGGCTAACTTCTGGCACTTTGCGGCGGTACATCCTGCGCTTGGCACATGGATGCTGAAGCCAGCGCGTGGATGTCTTGTTTCGACCCATGGCACGGATCCTGGCACAGATCGGCTTAATTTCTTTTCTCCTTATGCCAACTTTTATCATGTGAACTGGCTTTTTAACCCCAAGAACGCTGCGTTATAGTGGCCAAGTCATCTTTGGGATTATTACGACTGGCTCCTGGTCAAGGATCGGAAGAAGTGTACCCTTTTGAGGACAAGGAGAGGGTTTTTAATTGCATTTTTATGAAATGCACTGCAGAGTTAATGCAGCTTGACACTGCCATGGCTCAATGCTACGAAATCCTGAGATTTGCACTTTGTCTTGGCACCAGAGCTCTCTGACAGAGAAGCTAAATATCTTACAAGACTACAAATCCCAGATCCCATCCTGTGAAATCCTGGGGTTTGTACTTTGGGGAGGATTCTAGATGGTTCTCCCTGCACTGCAAATCCCAGGATTCCATAAGATGGAGCCTTGACAATTATAAGCTGAACCTGAACTCTTTTTCACATGACAACAGTTATAGCACAATGATGCCATTATGGCTGCAGCCACGCTGCACAAATAATGCAGTTTGGCGCCACTTTATGGCTCCGTGCTTGGAAATCCTGGGGTTTGTAGTTGCTCGCATTGAGCCATGGCAGTTAAAGAAGTGTCAAACTCGATTATTTCTGCAGTGCAGATGCAGCCATAGTGGAATTATTGTGCTATAATTGTGTTGTGTGGAATTTTACTATCGTTCAGCATTGGAAAAAGGCTGCGTTTGAACACCTTATCCTTTTCTATGTTTCTCTTTATTCTATGCAGACGATGTTTCAAACTTGAGCCCTGAGCACTCCTTTGAAGGCACAAAAACAGATGTTGGGAACATCGTCCTGGCCTTGTATAGCGGTCTTTTTGCCTACGGAGGCTGGTAAGTTCCATGGGTCAGAAAGAGAGAAATTGTCATCCCTCTTTCATCCTCTCCCCTGTTTTGCTAGTGAATTCATTGCATATTTATTTATATTTATATTTTATTTATAATCACACCGTTCTCCCAGGATGGGACCCAAGAAGGTTCTGAGCAAAAAGGACCATTGATCTGGCTATATAGCCATTTTTTCTATTCCTAGAAGAGAATTTCAGGCACACACTTCTCTTGGATGATGAAAAAGTCCTAAAAAGGGCATCACATGGTAGACTTTCCTGGTTTCCGCATTGCAGAATTAATGCAGTTTGACCCCGCTTGAACTGCCATGGTTCCATGCTGTGTAATCCTGGGCTGTGTAGTTTGACGAGATATTCAGCCAGGTCTGTCAGAGCACACTGGTTCCTCACCAAGCTACAGATCCCAGTATTCTTTAGGATAGAGTCATGGCAATTAAAGTGGTGTCAAACTGCTTTATTTCTGCAGTGTGGATACATCCCTTGCTGCTTCTAAGAGTCTCGATGGGAGGATTGCTTTGTGGATTTTGCAACACAAAGTATCTCACTTTTCTAATGAGCAATGTGCTTTAATATTATATTTAAGTTTAATTCTGTTTTAATGCCCATTTTTGTATGTTTCTAGCTGTAGTTTTTAAAAAATTTGTAAGCCACTTTGTATCTCAATTTTGGGGTGAAAGCAGGATATAAATAAATATAACGATAATAAATAATTTCCCACATCCAGCAATGTGGAGTCCCACTTAAAGAGAATTCTGGACAATTCTAGCTAGTCAGTTAAATTACCCTTTCTTATTACTCGTGTGTCCTTTTTTTCTTTAAAATGCAGGAATTACTTGAATTTTGTCACGGAAGAGATGATTAATCCTTACAGGTAAGTTTTTATAAACCACAGATCCTTCAGTATCGCGGCAGAAGAGTCTTTGTCTGCATCCGCACTGCAGAAATAATCCAGGTTGACACCATTCAAAGCGAGGAGCAGAATTCAGGGAACTGTAGTTTGTTGTGGCACCATTGCTCTCTGACAGAGAAGGCGGAATGCCTCATAGAACTACAAATCCCAGATATCCGTAGCGTTATGGATCATTGCACGATCCATAGCCAAGGGCGAGGAATGCTGGGAGTTGCAGTCCAGCAACATCTGGAGGGCTGCGTGATTCCCACCCCTCTGTGCCCAAAGAAAGCAACAAATGCTCTTTTTGTGAGCATGTCCTTGCTTTGCCAACTCCTTGCGGGGCTTGGCTCAAACTACAAAGTTTTGGTAGTTCATCTAACCCGGACCTTTTTACGACTTGTAATCGAACCCGGAGACTTTTACAACCTGTAAAGTCTTCTTTTACCTTGGCTGTAATTAATTTGTCAAACACAGCTGTTGTCTTCTGCTCCAGCAGCTTCAAGGGCTTTCGTTCTTTCTTTCGTTCTTTCGTTCTTTCTTTCCAAATGGATGGGGAAAGGTGGACCTGCATCACTCTTGGTTTCTTGGATTTGTTTAGTACCTTGCTCCCTTTCTGTACCCTTTCCACAACTGGTCCAAGCAAACACACCATTTCTCTAAGAAATGGGTCATGCCCTTAATGTTGAGCTCAGTGACTTTTGTAAAAAAATTATTTAATTCATTAAAAAAACACCAACAAAATTAACGCACAAGGACATTCAGCATCAAAAACGATGCATGATACTCAATGATACAGTACGTGAAACGAAACACTTAACATAAAACATTCAGGGGTAGCTGTGTTGGCCCTATAGCAAATCCAATAACATCCAAACAATGATACCTTTATGGGGCCAACCAAAATGCACACTTACAGGTTGCAAGCTTTCGAAGTCTTGGTGAAGAGGCCAGTGTGACCTCGAAAGCTTGCAACATGTCATTGTGCATTTTGGTTGACTTAACAGGAAAGTATAAGATTAATACATGTTAAGTTTCATTTGTTTCCTAATAAACTGCAAAGCACTTCCTACCTGAATTTTTTTTGTGTGTGTGTATTTCTCTTTAATAGTTGAATGAAACTTGTCATCAGTAGTATATATATATTTTCTCCTTTTGACTTTTAAGTGCTGTAACGCCATCCTATGGAATCCTGATTTGTCATTTTCCAGGGTCTTTAGCCTTATTTACCCAAGAATGCTGGTGCCTCACCAAACTACAAATCCCAGGATTCTGTAGGATGGCCCCATGGCAGGTAAAGTGCTGTCAAACTGCATCATTTCTACAGTGTAGATGCACCGCTGGCTTCTCTTTGGCTGTTAACAGGAGCAACATCAGAGTTGTGGGAATTGATCTCTTTGGACTACAGCTCCAGTCTGGCTAGAGGATTCTGGGAATTATGGTCCAAAGAGGGGGGCAAATTGCAACATCTGTGTAGCATATCCCAAGCTGTGGGCAATAGCAAAATCTACTGGGCAGCAAAAAGGTGATTTCAAAATCAACTTGGGGGGAAAAAATCTCTACATAAAACAGGTAACTCAGGATGCATCTGCACTGCAAAATTAATGCATTTTGACACCGCTTGCTCCATCTTACGGAATTCTGGGATTTGTCATCTTGGGAGATATTTAGCCTTCCCTCTCACCATAAACTACAAATCTCCAGATTCCATAAAATGGAACCGTGGCAGTTAAAGCGGTGTCAAATGGCATTAATTCTGCAGTGCAGATGCAGCCTTGACGGCACATAACTACGTCCCTTGCTATCTACTCGCTATTGCTATGCCATGAGTTAACAGATCCTCTTTTACCTCCTCTAGAAACCTGCCTTTGGCCATCATCATCTCTCTCCCCATTGTCACCTTGGTTTACGTGCTGACCAACCTGGCTTACTTCACAACCCTCTCGGTGGATGAGATGCTGTCGTCCGAAGCCGTTGCCGTGGTAAAGAGAAACGGGTCCAAACGGCTCCTTATCTACATGGCTTCTCTAGTTATCTCTCCCCGCCTTAGCATTTACGCGGCTCTCTGCTCCTTTGTGCGCATCCCTCCTCTCTGTTGCATTGGCTGAGCAAGTTGTGTGCAACCTGAGAGGTCCGTCTCTATGAGTCAGGCATTCACGTGAGCATGAGATGGACGCATGGGGAGGTGAAGGGACCTCTGGGTGTGAATGAGAAGCAGCGCCAGCGGCTGTGTTATCTCACAATAGGTTGCCACAGTGACATCTTGCAGGAAAGGCATTCTGGCGGTGTTGACGCGAGATGCCCTCCTTTATTATTTTTTAAACAGGTTTTATTATAGGAAAACAACACAATACAGATGCAAAATTAATCCTAATGCAATACCAAGGGAACTGGTAGCCAGGTGCTCCAGTTACAGGATGTGGAAGTTGCATTTTACAATCAGTCAATCAATCAATCAATCAATCAATCATTCTTTTATTGATTAGCTCTTAGGCCATATCACGATAAGTCAAAAAAAGAGTAGAACAGACGAAAAATTCAGTACAAATTACAAGAAAGTTAAAAGTATAATGAAATATATGTAAATAAAATGCCATGTAAATACAATACAGTATGGGTACAAGCATTTTCCAAGATAACTAGCTACCTAACTAGGTATGTAACTGTGTTTGACAAGATAACTACAATTACCCCTCCATTTTCGCGGACTTTGAGTCCGCATCCCTCACCTGTTCATGGGGGGCAAACAGAGGGGATTAAAATGGGGTGCATGTCCGTGGGTGTGTGCCACCATTCATGCCAGCAGGTGTTTTTCCATTTTCACGGGGTGGTGGTGGTCTGGAATGGATAACCCATGAAAACAGAGGGGCAACTGTAGTTACTCTTTAGATGCCCTCTTGTTTTGCCTGTATTTACCCTGGTAAGGCCAGTATAGTATTCCCTTGCTATCCACAGGGCATCCATTCCAGAGCCCCATGGATAGCAAGAAGTGCAGATGCGCAAATCCCATTGTTTTCAAGACCTGAGCAGGGCTGTTGATGACAGAGGGAATTGGTCTCTCATTTATAGGGTTGCCATAAGTTGAAGTTGACTTGACAGCAGTTAATAACAATAACAACAGAGTGTTGCTTTGAAAGAGGATGTATTTGCTACTAATGTGTTATAGAGTCTGGCGAAGTGGTTGGTAAAGAAGCCATCCACCCAGGTGAATTTTTGACCATCTCTTTCCTCCTCTTTTACTAACAGGACTTTGGGAACTATCACCTGGGCATCATGTCTTGGATCATCCCCGTCTTCGTTGGATTGTCATGTTTTGGCTCCGTGAATGGGTCACTCTTCACTTCATCTAGGTATGTTTCTTGCTCCAAGTGGATTCTCTTGGGGCAATTGACAGTTGGGTGCCATAATGCGGTACCTCAAACAGAACTTGGAGCACCCTGGCCATATGCTGGCCAGAATCCCTCAGTCCCAACCAGCATGCCCAGTTGTTGGGGATTATGGGTCTTGTAGTTCAAAAATCTAAGGGGCGTCAGTTTGCTTACTTCTTATGGGGCAAGGAGGGGGGTCATTACAGATAGAGGGGGAGTTGGCATAAATATCTCTCCCCACGGGAAAACTGGGCAAAGAGTTTCAGCCCATTACTGAAATCCTTACTCCTGTATGAATTTTGCTATGAAAGCAGTTGGATATTTTTATTCAGTGCCATAAAATTCACATTCATTTCCAAGTTGCAGGAGCAGTGTTACGCATGCAATGCGTACGGCCATGCATTGCACATGGATATGCTTGTGCATTTGGTTGTGCCTTGGATTGCACATTGGCCAACTTAGCTCAGTTGCACAACATTGCTCTTCAACACTAGGGCTGCATAACATAATTCCTGGGTAACCCCTGCCTATGGAGGTTGATAATCCTGGCTGCTGGGTTAAAAGTGTGTAATAAGATCTTGGCATCTGATAAGCTACTCTGCAGTTTTAAATTAAAAGAGAGCTCTTTGAATTGACAGCCCGTTCTTTCCCGCAGGCTGTTCTTTGTCGGCTCTCGGGAGGGTCACCTGCCATCTGTACTCTCCATGATTCATCCCAGACTCCTCACACCGGTGCCTTCCCTCATCTTCACAGTAAGGATTGTGTAAATCTTTCTTTTCAAAAGCTGGCGTAGTGTTGGTAATGGATATTTTTTTATTGCTGCACCCAGTAATAAGATAAAAGACAAACTAGAGTAGACCAGTAAGTCCAGTAGAGGTACAAGAGGAGGAAGAAGATGCCATGTGCATTTTGGAGCCTGTGGTGACAAAGACTCTAATCCTGTTCACACCAGCTTCTCCATATATTGATATTTCGCCATCTGCTGCTTTTATAACAGCAGGGACATGATTTTGTCAACACCAGTATACTTTGACGTGAGGGGAATTGGCAGCTGTCACAGATACTGGGCCAGATCGCCTGCTGACTTGCACATGGTTTCTGCAACCTTTCTGGAATCATGGAAAACATCAAGTTGCAAGAGGATTCCCAAGGTTCAACTAGTCCAGCTCCCCACCCTCCATTGATGGAGTCCATATAGTTAAAGTATCCCCAACAAGTGTCCGTCCCACTTCAGCAAACGAAAATCCACTGCTTTCCAAAGAGTCTCTTCCATTTTTGCAAGAGCTCTTCCCATCAGGAAATTCTTCCTAATCTTTAAGTGGAATCCCCTTTTTGTGATTTGCTTTCATCAGGGTTTGGGTTGTACCCTCCAGAGCAGCAGAGAACAAACTTGAAACAGTTTTTGTAACAGTGAATAATAAATAAGATTAAAATCAGTATGTAAATAACATCCCAATTTTAGAATAATAAATAAAATAATATCCCAACTGGTAGGTTTAAAGCAGTGATTTTCAAACTCGAGATGTTTTGGACTTCAGCTCCCAGAATCCCTGAACTTCATCCAAACTGGCTGGAGCTTCTGAGAGCTGAAATCCAAAACACCTGGAAGACCAAAGTTTGGGAACCACTGGTCTAAAATCTTTTATACATCAATGTTTCCCTGGTGCATAACTTTTTTGTATAGATGTCAGTTCTTTTATCTTTCATCTGTAGGTTTCTGTTTTAGAGCCCTTAGGATCCAAGATGCCCCTCATTAGTTGTAGGAACAACATTTACCCATTCCTTATGCATTTGAGGTAAACAGACCAAACCCCAAACCCAAAAGGCATCTTTGCTTGGTCTCCATCTCTGTTTTGACTGTGTCTTCTTGCATGGGTTGCAAGGGGGTTGGATTGGATGACCCTTGGTGTCTCTTCTAACACTATGTTTCCATAGAGTCCCAGCTCAAAATGCCCATGTTATGTGAACCTTGTTAATCATATTCTTGGTATGGGAATAAGGGGAAGGAATGGCTGTTTGGGTCAGTTGCCTTCACTCTTGATTTTTCGTTGACTTATTTTTTATCTCCACTCTCCAGTGCATCATGACTTTGCTCTACGCCTTCTCCGACGACATTTTCTCAGTCATCAACTTTTTCAGCTTTTTCAACTGGCTCTGCGTGGCCCTGGCTATCATTGGGATGTTGTGGTTGCGTTACAAGAAGCCAGAGCTGGAGAGGCCTATAAAGGTGAGGACGTTGTGGTGTCAAGAGGTCATGGGACTGAAATGGTCCATTTTAGGATTGCAATCTGGATTGCAACATTGAGTCAACACAGCCGCCATTTTGCAAAACCAGAAATCATGTTCTGTCACTCCCCATCACTTCTGGAGGCTTTGGTGGTCTTCTCTGGTGGGCTTCCCAAAATGTAATTATTTACTGAAATCTGCACTGGATCATTGTTACTTGGCAAGCCAGGATTTTCCTTTCCCCCACCCAAAAAAACCTCCATGCCTTTGGGTGGTTTGGAATCCCAAAAACTGCGCAGGATGTTTCCAAGAGCCATACTTGACCCATGATTCCCATCCTTGTTTTAGAAGAAGCCATATTTGATCTGGTTGAAAATGGGCTTCCTTTAGGGTAGAAATTATCTGCGTTCTCTGGCCTATTCAGCCTTGCTGGCTCATAGCTTTTATTCCTAAATATTTCTTTCTTTCTCATGAACAGGTTAACCTCATCCTGCCCATCTTCTTCATTCTTGCCTGCATCTTCCTTATCGTCGTCTCCTTCTGGATGACCCCGAAAGAGTGCGGCATTGGGTTCACCATCATTCTCAGTGGGATCCCCATTTACTTCATTGGCGTCTGGTGGCAAAACAAACCCAAGTGGCTTCTTCAGGGCATATGTGAGTACAGGAGGGATGCAAGCCTTTGCAAAAAAAAAAAACTTCTCATGAGCAAGAATGGATTATTTATATAATTTCTTCCCTGGTGTGAGAATGTATAAGTCAGAGAATGTACAACTTTCAAGGACCACTGACAGTTGGTGATTTATTCTGTGAAAAATCCACATGCGGGGTTTTTTCTACATAAAATCATGTTTTCTGTAGTGGAAACTTCCTTCAAGTGCAGAAAGTCACATTTTCCATTGCAGGACCAGCTAAAGATCTCCCTACATCTCTTTCAACAAGACTCTATTTGAAAATAACAGCAGCCTACTCCTTTTAGAGTGGCCTAAATACCCTAAAGGCACCAGTTCCCTTCTGATCTTGGAAGCTAAGCAGGGTCATCCCTGGTTAGTACTTGGATAGGAGACCGACAACGAATACCAGGTCCCGTAGGCTTTATTTCAGAGAAAGGAACTGGCAAAACCACGTCTTTAAGTATTCCTTGCCTAAGGGAAGCCCTATGAAAATTCATGTGATCACCATAAGTCGACAGGTGACTTGAAGGCATATACACAGACGCAACGTTTTCCCCTAAGGGAGAATATAAAAACATTGATAGTGCCTGTGGTTTTTCAACCATATTTGTCATCCCCTTGTATCTGCACATGACCAGGCGTCGGGAGCCTTTGAGATGCTCTTGGCCTGGATTTCTTTTCTCTGTAGCTCCAAAGACAGCAACAACTCTGAGCAGTTTGAATCAAGAAGAGTCTCGTTGGAAGGCGGCTCCATAGCTAAATGCCAGCCTTTGTCCTTCCAGTGTTCAAGGTAACAACAGGAACAACAAGGGCCTGACCTAGAAACGCAGACAAGCAAAAGTGCCAGAGTTTATCTCTCTTTGTGTTACTTGGGAGGAGAGGAAAAACAGGTTTTCCCTGGTCTTCTTGACACTGGGAGGCTGTGTGTGTGTGTATGTATGTATATGTATGTGTATATATACACACACACACACACACACTGTCTCTCCTCTTCCCCATCCCTACTTTCTTCTTCTTCCAAGTATTGTGCTCAGTTCTTAGAAAAGCCATTTTTCGACAGCCGCAGGGTGACAGATTAGCATGTTAATTCCCTCAGCTGTTCTGCAGACTTCTTTCACTTGGTCAGACAGGAGGGAAGGGTGAGCCAGTGAATAGTCCAAGGAGGACAGAAAATTAATATCTTGCAAGCACCTTAATTAATTAGAAACTGCTGGTCCTCGGTCCTTGTTTTGTAATCCACCATAACCTCTGCCGGTCCTCCTACGCCTGTGAAACAGAACAGTTGTGCCACTGAGGCCAGGAAGGAGAAGCAAAACAGGCCACAATCCAGATGGTAGAGTGTGAAAGCCCTCTGGAAGGAGAGGCATCACTTTTCCTGCCACATACTGCTGCCCATTGGGGATGCTGGGAGCTGCAGTCCAGGGCATCTGGTTGCAGAAAGCCTGCACACACCTATACACACGTACAAACCCATGCACTTTTTGTCCTTTGCTAAATCTGATGGGCAGGAGCCAGAGCTTGGGAAGGTCACTTTGGGGGAATTAAAGTTCCCAGAAGTCCTTCCTTGTAAGGCTGCTTCATTAAAATGCCATATTTAAGCTCTCCTGTGCAGTGTTTCTCTTAAGGGAATTGTGTTTTGTAAAAGTTCTTTTTTTCCTTTTTCTTTTAAAGACTGCCTCCCCTAAAGAGGTAGGGCAATACTGCGTTCCACTTCTAGCTCTCCAGCAACCTGTATTGAGTGGCACACGCTGCCTCTGAAGTGGAGCTTGGAAGAGTTCATTTTGGAGGGTCAAAAAAAGAAAGTGGCATAATGGTTTGAGCATTGGACTAGGATTCAAGACCAGGGTTTGATTCCCCATTCAGTCATGGAAACCCGTTGAGTGACCATGTGTGAATCACACGCTTTCAGTCCCCCAAAAACCGTGTGATAGTTTCACTATAGGATTGCCGTAAATTGGAAATAACTGGAAGGCACACAACAACAACTTCCAGAATCTACCTACTGGCTGTGCTGGTTTATGGATTCTAAGAGCTTCAAGCCAACACATCTAGGTTGCAGAAAGCTGGTGTATGCCCTCCACCATATTCTGTCACTTGGAAAAATGGGTTTTGTGGTGTAAAAACAAAAAAAGATGGGAACCTATGACCTCTCTTGACCCAAAGGTGAAAAGTAATGTGAGCCATGGATTCCTCCTTTGAACCACTTTTCACCTCTTGAAAACATGATAATCTTGCAAGCCTATATCTTTACCCATTGTGCGGCAAATGTTGGGCACACGTTGGAGCTTGCCACCTCATCACTTGAGCACTTTTCAAATTCCCTTCAGTGTTTTGTGTTGTTGTTGGGTTTTTTTTTGGGGGGGGGGAGACATCCAGAAATTTAAAACATCTCTGGAAGAAGAGCTTGCTCACCTCATTTTTCTTTCCTTTCCTCCAACAGACTCCACAACAGTCTTGTGTCAGAAGTTGATGGAGGTCGTCCCCCAAGAGTCTTAAAGGAAACCGGGGGAGCATCAACATTTTTGGTTCAAGCCAACGCACAATATTATTTTTTTAAAAAGTAACAAACCATGAGTCTGTCTGATTCCTCCATTTTTTGTTTTGCTTTTGTTTTTAAAATCAAAGTCGGGGGACTGAGCAGAGAGCAGTCCCTAGACACCCTGCCACCGGGAAGTCCTTGCTTCCGCCTTTCGCTCCATCCAGACGGCTGTGACAAAATGGAGATGGAAGAGGTAAAAGTTACTCCCAAAAAGAGAAGCTTCTGCTGGGAATCTCCAAAGGCCTCCATACAATCTGCAGGCAGGGAAGCCAACGGGACCTTTAGGTTTCCATGCTCAGCTATGAGTGTAGACTCTTAGCTCTGATTTTGACCAGCCCTTTTTTATTTAGTTTGCCGCTTTGTTCCTCAACCCTGCTTTTCTTTTGAAAAGTTCACCAAGAGCCGCCTGCCTCCCACACACCCGCCTCCAAGTTTTGCAGGAAAAAACCAATGGAACTGATTCATCCGGCAATGCAGGGTTTTCTCAGGAGGAGAAAAATAAAAAAGCCAAGGTTTTCTTTAGCTTTACACTCCTTTGTGCAAATGGAGAGGGGCCCTCCCACAACCGACAGACACGGATCTGTCATGGACCTGCTTTGATATCAACTAGTTCTGATCCTGATAGATTGGGCTGCCCCAACGTGAACTTTTAAAATGTTGTCTTCATTGTTTATTATTATTATTATTATTGTTGGGGTTTTTTAGGGATCTACTTTTTATTTTCCAGACTTTTTTTCTCTTTTTCTTTTAAAAGACTCTCACCTAATTCTGTTTTGCATTGACTTAACAAATAAACATTTTACATGTTGTCGTGTTTGCAAAAGGCCATGATTGTTCCGAACAGCCCTAGTCGATGCTTTTTGGTACATGGGCAAAGAAGCAGTGCTCCGGATCTACACAGCAGCCATAGCCATGATAATGTGGGCAGTAGGACCGAAATTTGCAGACCTACTGCTTTTTTGGCCTGGCAAGTGGATTGCCGAGCTTCGATACTGAAAGAGAAATCCATCTTCCTTCAGTTGCCTGGCTTCGCCTTTGTTCTGTCTAGAAAACCATCAATTGGCACGTTCCAACTGTATCTGATGGTTATGCTAACCGAGTTGCTTTTCTTACTAGAAAGAATGTTGAAATGTAGCTCCATAAATATTTAGGATTTGAGGGGTGGGTTATGGGGAGGTGGGCTCCAGGGACTGGGATTGTAGAGGGCTTGAGAAGAAAATGTTCAGAAAGTAGTATTTATGGGAGGACTGCTTCTCCTCGTAGCAGTTCTGTGATAACCTGGCTCTGGTTGAGCAAATGTAGAATCCAGGACAGACTTTGTTACTGGTCCAGTATGCAACAGTAGGTTCTCATGAACTTAAAAATGAAAAGGCTTGGAAGGTGTCCTCCAACCTTTTTGGTTTTTGCTCTTGGTAGCTGCCATGTTGCTTTACTACTTAACCCCCACGAAGAATGGGACCAAGTAGCTCATATTTAAGACGAATGTGTGGTCCCTAGAAACCCATTAACACATGTTTCATTGTTATTTTTTTCCTGTTCTCCATCCCACCCAGCGCTGTTTCTGTGTGGCAACAGGATCTCTAGAAAGTAAGCCTCAACTTTTGTTTCATGGATTCCTTTCTGTGGGTTGACTGGTGGGAATTAAACTTGACCACTGGAAGTCCCACCTTCCAGGCTCAATAGACCTTTACAAACTAATCCAGTGGTTCCCAACCTTTGGTCTGCCATTTGTGTTGGACTTCAGATCCCAGAAGGCCTGACATTCAGGAATTATGGGAGCTGAAGTCCAAAAATCTGCTGGACCAAAGGTTGGGAACCATTGGTCTAACCAAAAGGACCAACTTTTGGAGAAAAAAACCCAACCCAAATGTTGGCACTGTCATTTCTCTCCGCAGTTATCCGCACATCAGATCTTTCACGGGATTTAAGTTGTGATACTACATTTTGTGGGAATGATGCCTTTTTTCACCCTTCTCTTGTATTTATTTATTTTTAATGCCATGTGGGTATTGAGGGGGAACGCCACTGAAAGTGAAACTTCCACCCTTTTATCTAAATCTTGGGGGTAAATACGGGATTCCAAACGCCAACCTTTACATTTGTAGCAATGCTACAATGGGTTTCTTTCCTCCATGGTAAAGAAATCTTAACTGATTAATCAAATCTGTTTTGAGGAATTAATTGTGCACGTGATTAAAATGATAATTTGGGAAAAGAAAGTGTGGCTGTCCTTTAAAACAACGTTTTTACCAAATGGCACAGCATATGTCTTTATGATACACCATCTTCCGAAATCGTGCCTACCACCTACAAGAAATTTTTTAAAATGAATATTTAGCTTTAACATAATGTGTTTGCTGTCCAGCAGAGGATGTCTACCCTGTTATAGCAATCCTAATTAGTTAATTAAGTGGCCATTTAATTGATGGCATATGATGGGCCTGGTTAGTTTTCCTTCCAGGGTTCAGTGATTGTTTTGCCAGGGAACTGGACATGCCGGTCCTTCTCGGTACACACAGTCACTGTGGATGTGAAGTGGGTGTTTGTGTTGGCAGTATCTTTGGAAGATTTCGGTTAACCAAGAATTACGATAGTCCTCCAAAGTCACTTCCCTGGGGAAAAAGTAGTTGTCTCTTTTGACCTAGATAACCAAAACAGGTGGGTAATTGGAAGGATAGGGTTGACTTGGGTTGCTATAATACAACACTGTTATGCTACTGTGATTCCTTGGAAGATTACGGTTGACCAAGAATTACAATGGTCCTCCAAAGTCACTTCCCTGGGAAAAGAGTAGCTGTGTCTTTGAGCCCAGATGGCCAAAACAGGTGGGTAATTGAAAGGATAGGGTTAACTTGGGTCTCTTTCACAACAACACAGTTGTACCATTGTGATTCCACTTTAACTGCCATGGCTGCATCCTGCGGAATCCTAGGATTTGTGTTTGAGTGAGATACTAGAGCTCTCTGGCAGAGAATTGTAAGAACAGAACTCCAAATCCCAGTATTTGATTGCATGAAGCGGTTAAAACTGGTGATATCAAACTGCTGCAGTTGTGCAATGTGAAAGAGATCCTAGTGTCTAACTCTTTCTTCTAGAAGTTAGGTCCTCTGAATAAAACAAGATGTGCCTCGTGAATCCCAATCCTTAGCACTTCAGGCTGTCCCATTTCATATTGGAGAGATGGTTGTAGTTTTTTGTGGGGGGACGACACATACCCAAAACCCACCCTTGGGATGCATATGGCCCATGGGATGCATTTTCCATCATTCCTGTCCCAGGTTAATGACAAAGAGATTGGTCTCAAATTTTAGACCGTGCATCATCTTCCGTCTCCAGAGACAAACTGTGTGAACCATTCACATTTTCTTTTTGCAACCCATTAACTGACTAATACGGTATTCTTTTCCCTTCCTTTTTGTGTTGTTTTTGCTTTTCTGTTGAGTTTTGTAGCGCAAGGATATTGAAATCCAGCCACCAGTCTTTCCAAGTCAGAGACGTAGTTTGGCTTAAAGCAGAACAGGCCAGCGGTTGTGGGTCGACGTCTTGTCTGTTGCGGTGCCAAGAATGACAGATTTCTCATAACCGAGCGTAATCATGGGACGTACTTCTAATTCTTTATTGACTCTTGTGCATTGTTTATAGAGCCTTCTGGGTCACTTTGTACCAAATATTTCCCTCCATCTTCAGAGCTGCCTTTGTTCTTCCCATTCTGGTTTTTCCCCCAGAATATTCAAAAGGAAATTGGTTGCCATTGTATTTACAAGTCAAGAGCACTGGCGCTGTGTAGCGTATTGTCCTGTGAGAGATGGATGGAGACATTTTGCAAAGTTTCCTGCATGCATGTAGTATATTTATTCCAAGTACATGTGGGATTAATAACACTGTTAGCTAACTGGAGTAATTGGCCACAAATATTTCATAACTGTTTACTTAGAAGGGGGAAAGAACTGTATTCTAGAAAAGCATCCTCTCCAGTAATTGAAGCTAGGGCATATGCATGGGACCCATAACCAAATATCTGTGTAGCACTCAATGGCGGCACTATGTTTCCACATTAACTGCATCCTGTGGAAACCTGGGATGTGTAGTTTGGTGAGACACTAGGGCTCTTTGGCTGAAAACTGAACACCCCTCCCTAAACTGCAAATCCCAGGATCACGTAGGACAGAATCATGGCAGTTTAAGTGGAACCATAGCGCTATAATTGCATAGTTAAGTCAGCCCTCCGCATCCATGGATTCAACTATCCATGGCTTGGAAATGCTAAAAAAAAATTAAATTCTAAAAATTAAATCTTGATTTTCCCATTCTACGTAAGAGACGCCATTTTACTAGGCCATTGGGTTTAATGGGACTTGGGGATCCACGGATTTTGGTATCCACGGAACCAGACCCCAACGGATACCAAGGGCACACTCTAGTGTCAAAAGGCCCCAAACCTTCGACCCAAAGACTTAAATGCAACCTGACATTACATGTAGACAGCAATGTCTTGCTCTGAAGCTTATTTAAATTGTTCTGGAAGTGAAGCTCTCTTTGTTAAGCTTATCACTAGCTTGCTAGTTGATGTCCTCTTGACTGGAAGCTCATGCTATGCCATAGCTGCATCCTGTGGGATCCTGGGATGCGTAGTTTGGTGTGGCACTAGGGCTCTCTGGATGAGAATTTTAAATAACTTTTCCTATACTGCAAATCCCAGGCTTCCATGGGATGTTGGCATGGCAGTTAAATTGTGAAATTGAAAGGGACCTTGATAGCTGTGCCATCCACTTAAACCCTTACCAAGGATATGGCATTCCATTTTGTGGGTAATGGGCATATTCAGTTTTCAATGGGCCTTTTGGGGGGCATTGCTTCTTATTTTTGTTAATGGGTTACTTCTTATTTTTGTCCCTTTTAGGTTTTGGCTTTTGGAGGGCTATGGGTTTTTGTTTTTGTTTTTCCATGTGTGATTTTGCCAGATAGATGCATGGATGGATAAGTAAAAAGCCAGATAACCTTTGGTTATATTGGGGTTCCCTGAGCATCCATCCCTCTGTATCACACTGGTCCTGTTCTGGTCACAGGTCCTTTTAGGACTCACCAGCCAAGTTTTCCATTAATATAAAGGCATTGGGCATAAAAACTCAAGACCAACTTGCGTAGACTTTAAGACCCACTGAATGAAATGAGACTCCTGAGAAATCTGTATTTTCTTTTAAAAATAAATAAATAAAATAAAGGTTTTTTTTAATGTAAGCAAACAATGTAAACCTAATTTTAAAAAAACTTTTGTTGTTGTCACTTGAAAAGAAATATTTTTTACTAATTTAACGATTATGCTAGATCTTTTAATGGGTAAATATCTTAAGCGTCTCCGTAGAGAAAGCAAAGCTCTTCTATTGCAATGCATGCATTTGTCCATAGAGCTTTGTTCTAAGGTTTCTGTTGCTTTTGTTGCTATTTTTTATGAGTTCTATTCAATTCTGCCTTGTACCAAGATGTGTAATATAATGCATTTTCTTCCCTCTCTTTCTCTCTTTTTGTGTGTTTTCCTTGGGATTCTTCAGCAACCATTGCTGTTACATTTTAATGTCTTTTTTTTTACATTGGAACAAAGTATTCTGAATGACAAGTGTGGTCTTTTGGCTTGGAGACTATTTATTTAAAAACACGTAACACAATAATAATTATCTTGATTAGGTGTTTTCACAAGCTTCCAGTTTCAGTTCATCAATATACATATATATCCAGTTTGAGTTCTCACATAGATAGAGATTATGTGAGTTCTCACATAGATAGAGATTAGATATAGACATAGATATAGATATATAGATATAGTTTTTGTGTGCCTTCAAGTCATTTCCAATGTATGGCAACACTTTCATGGGGTTTTCTTGGCAAGATTTGTTCACAGGAGGTTTGCCATTGCCTTCCCCTGAGGTTGAGAGAGTGTGACTTGCTTATGAAGACCTAAGGCCCCAGCAGCATTCTGGTGGCTATTTTCACATCACATTTTATTTGCCAAGGATAGAGAGGGATCAAGGAGGTTTCAGATAAGTTTGTATTTTTTGGCACATTCCTAAACCAAATTGACACTTGCTTTCTGCATACCTAGCAATTTACGCAATCCTGGATTTACTCTAATAGCTTTGCTTAGATTCCACCTGCCAGCAACAAATGAGGATCTTTGCAACTGATGCCACAAGAAAATGGAAACTGGGAGGAGAGAGATTCATTTCCCTCTAATCCCCTTTTCTAGTCACAGGTATTAAGGAAAGTTGCACGAACAATTTAGCCCTTATTACTGCAGCAGCAGAAGCCTGGAGACAGATGCAAATTTTCAAAGTGGAAATCATCCAGTTCATTCATGAAACCCATTGGGGTGACCTTGGGCAGGTCACATGCTCTCAGCCTCAGGGGAAGGCAATGGCAAACCTCTGAACAAATCTTGCCAAAAAAATAATAATAATCCATTATAGGTTCACCTTAGGGTTGCTGTACATTAGAAAGGCAAATAACAACAAAGTTGGAAAGGACTAGAAGGTAGGCAGTGACAGTGAAGCATTTGGATTATTATATTATTATTATTATTATTATTATTATTATTATTATTATTATTATTTATACCCCGCTTAAATGAAGACAATCTAAGCGGCTTACGTCAGTTAAAACCCCATACAACAAAATTCATACCCCAACCCACCCCTCTTAAAACAGTATTAAATGACAAGATAATTAAAACAGGAATATAAAGATTCCAATACAGATAAAACAAACATGAAAATATAAAAATATAAAAATCATTTCATTTCATTTTAGTGCTTAAGTTCCTCGTTTCCTTGCTTGATCACAGCTGCATCTGTGTCCTGGGGCCCTTTCACCTTGCAAAGTTATAGCATGGTTCTATATATTTCTATATATTCACGTATGTTGCAGCACGGCAGTGGGAAAAAATGTGTCGGTGGAAGAAACCGAGAGAAAAGGGGAGCAGAGATGTGAAGGGGAACCGAGAGAAAAGGGGAGCAGAGAAAAGTGGGAAAAAATGTGTCGGTGGAAGAAACCGAGAGAAAAGGGGAGCAGAGATGTGAAGGGGAACCGAGAGAAAAGGGGAGCAGAGAAAAGTGGGAAAAAATGTGTCGGTGGAAGAAACCGAGAGAAAAGGGGAGCAGAGATGTGAAGGGGAACCGAGAGAAAAGGGGAGCAGAGAAAAGTGGGAAAAAATGTGTCGGTGGAAGAAACTGAGAGAAAAGGGGAGCAGAGATGTGAAGTGATAAGATGCCAGTTGGTGAGGAGCCGTATGCTGGGTGCTGGGCAGGTTTGCACAGGTGCTTCTTCTGCCCCACCTTGTGACCCATGGTTTGCTTCCAGATGCAATCCCCTTTGCAAGTGAAGCCTCCGGCTCTAGCAAAATGTTATGACTATGCGGGGGCAGCGTTTGGACTGCTGGCTGTTTGGGGCAAGGCAACCGCACCAGGTGTTGGCAGACAGAAATCCAGTTTGTCTAGTCTCAAAATGCCTGGTGGCGAAGAGGAAGGGAGCAGAAGGCAAGGAGCATTAAACATAGGACCTGAGTATTTCCAAAGATGTTGCCAAATAAGGAGAAACTCTGGGCTTGGAAATACCTGATGCAGCTGAAGAGTTGAAAGTCTAGGCAAGGAAAGTGTTGCCTGTCGGCCACATGGCTCTCAGCCCCACTTCTGTGGCCCCTGAATCCTCCCAGGCATTCACCCAAAGAACCCAGCCTGTCCATTTAATTTTAGGGCAATTTTCAGATGGTTTTTGCAAGAAAGATATAGCAGTTTGGCATTTCTGCCTTCCCCAAAGCAACCCACCCTTTGCAGAGCCTGGTCTCCTCTATTGAAATCTGGCCTAAAAATGGTGACCAAAAAGGTGTGCATCACTTCCAGGGCACCATGGTGTGCCAGTGCAACCCAATGGAAGGGCTGTGGGGGCAAAAAGTCCCAATCCTATGTGCGCCCTGCCTTACCATTTCTAATCTCACAGCCCTGCAAGGTCATTTCTCCAGTATGACTACATGATATTATTTCTTCAATATTCACAGGCTTTATTTGGCATATATTTATCCAGAGTCCAGAACACAAACCATTGGATTCAAGCAATTAAAAAAAAGAGCTCCCACCTAAACATTAGGAAGAATATTAGACCATAGAATAGACTAGGCTCTCTCCATTTTTGGAGGTCTTTAAACAGAGGTTAAATGGGTGTCTTTCAGGAGGGCTATAGCTACATATTCCTACATGGCAAGAGTTCAGATTACCGTAGATGGCCCTTGGAGTCCCTTCCAACTTTTAAAATATAGTTATTCTAGCTTTCGAGTGTCTTTGGGGTTTTCACAGCAAACCACTAACCTGGTTAACCCATGGAAACAAATGCACTCCATTACCTCCCCTGAAAGTGTTGGAAAGCAGCAACCCATCTTTTAAATAAGACTACAGGATTAGTGCAGTTGACACTGCCATGATAGTTAAAGCGGTGTCAAACTACATTAATTCTGCAGTGTGGCAGCAGCCTAAATTGCAAGAACCTTTCTGCCCTCACATCAACAAATGCCTGTTTCCCAAAACTAGAATTTCAGCTAGTTGCAGGCAGGTATGTACATGTCTGTGTTGATGTTTTTGGTAGCCTATGTGGTTCTTCTCCAAGGGTCCTAAGGGCCAGACCTCTCCGTTGTCCATCCCTTTTGTTGGCCAAGGGAGCTTGCAAGCTTTGGGGACATCAGAGTTTTGTCACCAAGGTTGTTTCGTTTGGCCAGGATTGCTCATTGTGCAACCGTCAGATCTGTTAAGGACATCCAGCGTCATCCCAAGGGGTCCTTTTTTTCCTCTGGGAGCCAAGGGAAACACAAATGTCAGAGATAAAAAGGGATCGTGTGCCTGTGATAACAACCTCATCTGCGCAGGGAAAGCACATCAAGATAACAGGCAGCCCAGATCTGGAATCCGGAGGCATTTCCTCCTCCTGAATCATTGTCGGTTGTTTGTATTGCCTTCCCACCCGCCCTGCAGTTGCTATCTGCGACAACCACAGCAAAATATTTAGGGAGTCTTTCTTTTCTCGAAGTCCTTGTGGTTCCAGATCTCTTTGTAACCCCCTGAGGAGTCATTGGGATGTCTGCATCCTCCTTCCTAACCCTCCCATCATATTGTGCACAATATTTATTCTCTCAGATCCTTTGGGAAACCCGTCCGTCCGTAGGCCACATGCGGCCCCACTCCTTAACTCTCCCCTGATTAAACCAGTTTAACAAATAAAGAAAGAAAAATTGATTTCTATTTAGTGAGAAAGCCATGTTTGCTCTTCACTATCTGATGTTTACCTGGAGACAATGGACCCAAGATGGCGGAATCAACCAGATATCTGCATTGGTAACCATTTCTGAATGAAACCCATTGTAGTGGTTTGAGCATTGAACTACGACTCTGGAGATCAGGGTTTGAGTCCCCACTTAGCCATGGAACCCACTGAGTGGCCTTGGGCAAGTCACACTCTCTCAGCCTCAAGGGAAGGCAATGGCAAACCTCCTCTGAACAAATCTCACCAAGAAACCCCCATGATAGGTTTGCCTTAGGGTCACCGTAAGTCGGAAATGATTTGAAGGCACGCAACCACTACCACAACAGCCATTTCTATCCCATTTCTATGGAACAGAGTTGACAAAAATTACCTTTTTGGACAACAACACCCAGAAATACCCCCCCCTTCCGCATACAAGGAATGCTGGGTGCGGTAGTCCAAAGTCGTTCATAAAGTAATTTTTCCAAGTTCCATGTGGCAAATGAAGCAAGAGATAGACAAGAAGAAAAAGTGGGAGCAACAACATGTGGAGAATGGGGAAAAAATGGGAAGAGAAGGCAAGCCTTCCTGGATAACTCCAGAAACTGGGAAGTTACATTTCAAAAAGTAATAAGTTATAGCACCAGTGATCCCATGCCTTACCTCAGCTGCAAATCGGCCACCATCCTCCTGACCTGAGATGCCTCCCAGGCTGCATCTACACTGCAGAACTGATGCAGTTTGACACCGCTTTAACTGCCATGACTCCATGCTATAGAATTATGGGATCTGAAGTTTTGTGAGTCATTTAGCTTCCTCTGTCAGAGAGCTCTGGTGTCACTAAAAATAAAAATAAAAATCCCAGGATTCCATAGCATGGAGACGTAGGAGTTAAAGCGGTGCCAAAGTGCATTAATTCTGCAGCCCCAGACTGCAACCATGCTGGGTTCCAGAGGGCTTTTCTCTCCTACACATCTATCTATTGCCTTTGCTCAAAACTGAAGGATGCCCATCTTTATTCCAGAGGTCTTCTCATTCTCTTGCCCATACGCCTACTTGTCCCTTCTTCCCATGAGTTTTCCCCATCTCCCATTGTTTCTCCTTCCCTCTCTCCAATCTTGTCCGTGCCTGTATTGTGTCCGAATCGTGCCTTTCTCTGAAGATGAAGGGTCGCACTCATAGGAGTCATTCAGACATCAGGTTTTTAGTGCAACAATGCAAATCTCATCTCTGTGCATCTCTGCAGGTTCAGGTGCTCACATGTGTAAGCACTCAAATAAAGATGGTGCTGAGCATGCAAATGTATTCGAAGCACATCCGAAGCATGCAGAGTTTTATCCCGGGTCTATTTGCACCCGTTATCCACACTGCCGATGATGCAAATCTTTTAGAAAAACTCTGGGGGAAAACTCTGATATAATAATAATAATAATAATAATAATAATAATAATAATAATTTTTATTTATATCCCGCCCCTCTGCTAGGCAATCTGTTATCAATAGACAATATCTGTTATCCAGGGTTAAGTGGGTTTTTGTTTTTTTTGGGCAACCTCCTCAGACTTAATCAGAGGCATTCAAAATGCATCAGAACAACAAAGATTCAACCCAGATTCATCCAAGATTATTGTCACTGTCTGAATAACCCCTACTGTATATACTTGACTAGAAGTCAGCCTCATGTATAAGTTGAGGACAGGTTTTGGAACCAAAATTGTAGATTTTGATATCACCCATGGATAAGTCAGTGGTAAAACTTAGGGGCATGCAACAGAGGATCTAAAGGAAAACAATGCCAAATCACCTGCAAAATTCAGGCAGGCACAATATTTGGGCTTACTCTAAAGGCTGGATGGATGAGAAAGTAGAGTAGGGTCAGTGCTTCCAGGACAGATTATGTTTTGTCTTTCACCAGGAATGGTTTCCTTTTTAATCAGAGTTAAAGTGCGGTATTTACATTGACCCATTCATAAGTCAACCCAGGTTGTTGGGGTCAATTTTTTGACTAATGTTTCTAGACTTATACATGAGTATATACAGTAGGGTTTTTAAAAATTTGCCTTCTGATGCAGATACCAAGTCAAAGGGGTTTTCAAAGAAGCTGAAGGTGGCTTCTTCTCCTCTTTGTGGTTTGCCTTTCCGCTTCTTTGGCTCCCGGTCACACTGCCTGCGTTTGTTGTCTACATGGCAGCCTGTAACTGAAAGGCGGATGGAGCAGACAGGCGTTTCTGATGCAATGCCACAACCGAAGCACTGTGCAAATGCAAACGGCTCTCGCAGTGATGGAAAAGGCCATGCTCCTTAACGAAATGCACATCATTTTCAGCAATTGTGTACCAGCCAAATTCCACACTTCAGCATTGAATTTCTCTCTCCTTCTCTTTTTGCAGCATTGGCCTGACACCCATTTGGTAGCCACAGCTCAGTGCATTTCTCTGACAAATTAACATAAATTACATTTTACAGTCAGACATATAAATTACATTCCTGTCTTTACAAAGGGCTGCCGCCGCCGCCGCTGCTGTTGTGTGCCTTCCAGTCATTTCCGGCTTGTGGCGACGCAAAGGCAAACCTATCATGGGGTTTTCTGAGGCTGAGAGTGTGTGACTCACCCAAGGTCACACAATGGGTTCCCGTGACCAAGCAGGGAATTGAATCCAGGTCTCCAGAAACTGTGTTCGAAACATAAAAGTGGGTTTTATTTCATTAACTCAGAGAGGAGAGGAGAGGGTCAAGTCTTGCCCTTCCCAGTCAGCTGAGGCAAAAGCAAACTGCTGCAGCCCAGCCTTTTTTAGCTAGTGTCTTTTTCCTCATTAATAACTTTTACCATCTTGACCAAACTGCTGCAGCCTTTTTAGCTGCTGTGTTCTCCCTCATTGACAACGTTGGGCATCTTGACCCCACTCCAATGTTGCTTGGCCCCGTCTTCGTAAATGTTGCAGAGTAGGCAACTCAGCCGAGGGTGTCTGTCTGTCCTCTCTCACAAGGCCTTTGGTCTTGCAACACAGGGAAGAATCAGCAAAAGTGGCACCCCATCACTCGATATGATGCAATTCTCCCACAGTCCTTGCTCCATCATCCCTTGGAGCTGAAAGGAGAACTCTTACTTTCTTGCATTTTGCAATTTGGAGAGGTCTGATCCTGTCTTCTGCAGAATGCTGACATCTGCTGCGAATGAGCCGTCATTGCACGAAGTTGCCTTTCTCGCCACATCCGAGCCCAAGTTGCATCAGCTTTGGGTGCATTGTGTTGCATTGCATTTAGGATTCCCAGATCTCAAGGCCCTTGGTTCCCTAATTCGGAGCGAGAGAGAGGAATCTCAGGCAAGAGTGCCGCCTTGAAAAGTGGAGATGTTTGGCTTGGAAAGTGCTTAGGGATGATGGAAATGGATAGGATGACAGCATTATTAAATGAGAATTTAATAACCAAAGGATGGGAAGAAGGTTGGAAACCACTGCTAAGGTTCTGTGAAATGAAATGGTCAACTGAGCAAACATTAATAATAATAATAATAATATTAATTTTTGTGTGCATTGTTTTTATACCTGTCATCGAGTTACTTTCAGGGTTACACTAGCAAAAGACGGGATAATAAATGGATAAACTGATACAGTCGGCCATCCATATCTACGAATTCTTTATCCACGGATTCAAGCTTCCACGGTCTGGAAATATTCCAAAAAGATAAAAAAATTCCAAAATGCAAACCTTGATTTTGCTATTTTATAAAAGGGACACCATTTTACCTTGGTATTTCATGGAGCTTGAGCATCCATCAAATGCTCACTTTCCATTAAATGGTATTTAATGGCATGGTATTTCAGGGAACTTGAGCAGCCACAGATTTTGGTGTCTAATAATAATAATAAAATTATAATAATAACCCATTGCATATAATGGGACTTGAGCATCCATGGATTTGGGTATCCAGTGTTGGTCCTGGAACCAAATCTCAGTAGATACCAAGGGGCCACTGTACTACTACTACTACTACTACTACTAATGCATTGGATATCATGGCACTTGAGCATCCATGGGTTTTGTTATCCATGGAGGATCCTGGAACCAAACCCCAGCGGATGCCAAGGGGCCACTGTAATAATAATAATAATAATAATAATAATGCATTGGATATAATGGGACTTGAGCATCCCTGGGTTTTGGTATCGATGGTGGATCCTGGAACCAAACCCCAGTGGATACGAAGGGGCCACTGTAGTAATAATAATAATAATAATAATAATAATAATGCATTGGATATAATGGGACTTGAGCATCCATGGGTTTTGGTATCCATGGAAGATCCTGGAAGCAAACCCCAGCGGATACCAAGGAGCCACTGTAATCATCATCATCATCATCATCCATTGGATATCATGGGACTTGAGCATCCCTGGGTTTTGGTATCCATGGAGGATCCTGGAACCAAACCCCAGCGTATACCAAGGGCCCCCACTATACATAATCTAATGCTCATAACCCCAAAATTTAGACTTCCAGAGCCTGGGCCCATCCGTTGTCTACGGTGCTTGGCCTGAGATGCTCCCTCCATCACTAGACACACCGGACTTCCTTTGTCTTCATGGACACACATGCCTGGCTATTGGGAGAATCTGCTGACAAGGAGGGAAAGAACCGAGACACTCATTTGCACCCGTGTTTTTAATGCTCATTGCTGTGAACATTGCGGTCTGGTTCAGTGCAGTCCTCTCTGGCGCTGGAGGGTCTGAGCATTGAGGTTTGTTATTCCGGTTTCCCGACTGGAAATACATTGCTTTTCAATAGGTTGAGGCATTTGTGCAGGGTCAGCAAAGCCAAAGAATAACACACATGTCTGGCCACTCTCGGACCACCACTGCCCATCTCCAAAATGCCAAGTGTGTGTGTGTGTTGTGTACCTTCGAGTCATTTCCAACCTCTGGCAACCCCAAGGTGAACCTATCCGGGGGTTTTCTTGGCAAAATTTGTTCAGAGGAGGTTTGCCATTGCCTTCCCTGAGGCTGAGAGAGTGCGACTTGCCTAAGGTCACCCAGTGGGTTTCATGGCCGAGCTGGAATTCGAACTCTGGCCTCCAGAGTCATAGTCCAACCCTCAAACCATTATGCCACACTGGATGACACGCCATGGATGCTTTTCTTGCATCTTGCATTTATGCTCCCAGATGGAGCAAAAGGCTCTCCTCGCCTTCCTTTTTGGCCTCATCTGCACTGCAGAAATAATCCAGTTTGACACTGCTTTAACTGTCTTGGCTCCATGCTATGGGAATCCTAGGATTTGTAGTTTGTTGTGGCAGCAGAAAGCTCTCTGACAGAGAAGGCTAAATAGCTCACCCAACTACAAAGTCCAAAATAGCATAGCATTGAACCACTGACAGTTAAAGCGGTGTCAAACTGCATTATTTTTGCAGTGCAGATGCAGCTGCCAGAGCTAAAACTAGGGAGTTAAACGGTCCTGTCCTTTTAATGGTTGTGCAAATGAGGGAATTTCAGCAGGTATGGCTTGCAAAAATGCATGACAACCAACACTAGTTGAAATGGCAATTAAAGCGGTGTCAAACTGCATTATTTCTGCAGTGTGGAGCCTGGAAATGAATTCAGCATGCATTGCAAAGAGGCCTCCAAAGCAGCAGACGGCGATGATAAGGAAGGGAATTAAAAATCGTTTGCTCTTCTTTCCTCCAAAATCTCCTTTTCCTTGGTAGGAAATGACCTTTGTTTTGGGAGTGCGTAAAATTACGCACGTGTGAAAAGGAAGACACGTGTCTTTTATTTTTGCATGCACAGGGTGCAAAGGAGCAAAAGACACTGCAGTGCATTTCCCCCCAATCTTTTCCCTTTTTGCAAAATAAAATAAAGTGAGTTTGAGAAGATGGGAAAGAAAAGTAAAAAGGAGAAGAAAGTGAAAGGGGCTGAGAAAACAGCAGCCAAGATGGAGAAGAAAGTCTCCAAAAGAGCCAAAAAGGAGGAGGTGAGAGTCCAAAAGCCCTTTCCCCCTTGGATTGCAACTCCCAGCATCCCTGCATCCATTCATATTTTAGCATGCACAATTTATGATTGGTTTGTTTTTGTAAACAGGGACCTGTTTATTTTTATTTATTTATTAAGTCTCCAAAAGAGCCAAAAAGGAGGAGGTGAGAGTCCAAAAAGCCCTTTCCCCCTTGGATTGCAACTCCCAGCATCCCTGCATCCATTCATATTTTAGCATGCACAATTTATGGTTGGCTTGTTTTTGTAAACAAGGACCTGTTTATTTTTAGCATGGCATTGCAAAAAACATTTTCATGGGTGTTTTAGCAACACAATAACCCTAATTCGTGTTCTAGTGTGTATCTTTTACTCTGGTGCTCTTGCTGTTGTGTGCCTTCTTTCTTTCTGTGTTTAACCATTATTTCTTATTAATTGCAAGACTAAAATTTCCATGCAAAGTGATCTGCGGATGAACATTAATTTCCAAGAAGTGCTTGCTACCTTTAGAGAAAATGGAGCTAAATAACATAAATTCATAATCTGCTGTACCCTTTGCTTTACATTATATTTTACATTTCATAGTCCATTTAACACTTTTCAAATTCTAAACCCTCTAGAAGCCTAATATAATATAATGTTGCATAATGTAATATAAATGAGGTGTGCTTTCAAGTCATTTCCGAATTATGGCGATCCTAAAGTGAAGCTATCCTGGGGCTTTCTTGGCAAGATTTGCTCAGAGGAGGTTAGCCATGGCCTTTCCCAGAGGCTGAGAGAGTGTGACTTGCCCAATGTCTTCCATGGCTGAGCGAAAATTCGAACCCTGGTCTCCAGAGTCATAGTGCAATGCTCCAACCACTACACCATGTTGGCTTCCTACTGTGGTTTTATAGGAACCTGTTTATTATTGATGTAGTGTTGTTATTATTAGAATTATTATAGAATTAATTATTTAAAATTATTTTCATTAGTGCTTTAGTAGTATAATTACCTTAAGCCAGCATGGTATAGTGGTTTGAGCATTGGACTATGTCTCTGGAGTTCAGGGTTCGAATCCCCGCTTGGCCATGAAACCCATTGGGTAACTTTGGGCAAGTCACACTCTCTCAGCCTCAGGGGAAGACAATGTCAAACCTCCTCTGAACAAATCTTGCCAAAGAAAATCCCATGCTTTGGTTGCCTTAGGGTCTCCATAAGTCGGAAACGAATTGAAGGCACACAACGACTTTGGCATCCTAGTTCTGGGATAAAAAATGTGGGACACAATTGGAATAGATAGATACATAGATGGATAGATAGATAGATAGATAGATAGATAAAAAATAGAGGGAAGGAGAGCTTGGAGATGCTTTCCAGATTTTCTATCCTGGTTGATTTTTCAATATAAAGCCTTTTCTTGTTTGTGGTGTTCCTAAACCTTATCACAAGTCCATATCTTTTATGCAGGAGGATTTGGAAGCCCTTATTGCTGAATTCCAGACGCTGGATGCGAAAAAGACTCAAGTGGTTGAGACACCTTGCTCTCCACCCTCCCCGAGGTAAGAATTTGCACCCAGACCTTGAATGTGTGTATGCCAGCATTTGTGCCTTCAAGTCGCCTGTCGACTTAATGGCAACCTCCTTTATTAAGAAAGAAAAACTCAGAAGCCTTATCTGTTCAGTAATACAGGATGAGTCTCCCTTGTCCGAAATGCTGGAGACCCCAGAGGAGTTTTGGATTTTGGGATTTTGGAATCCCTGTATTTGCACATTGACATATATATACATATATTTATACACATATATATGTGTGTGTGTGTGTATGTGCATATAGACGTATATAAAAGCAAGAAATACTCAGAAGCCTTATCTCTTCAGTAATACAGGCTGAATCTCCCTTATCTGAAATGCTGGAGACCCCAGAGGTGTTTTGGATTTTGGGATTTGGGGGGATTTTGGAATACCTGTATTTGCACTTGTGTGTATATATAATATATATAATAGCCTGGAGGTAATATATATATATATATATATATACACGCATAAAAGCAAGGAATACTCAGAAGCCTTATCTGTTCAATAATACAGGATGAATCTTCCTTATCTGAAATGCTGGAGACCTCAGAGGTGTTTTGGATTTTGGGATTTGGGGGGATTTTGGAATACCTGTATTTGCACGTGTGTGTATGTGTGTATATATAAAATATATAATAGCCTGGAGGTAATATATATATATATATATATATATATATATATATATATACGTATAAAAGCAAGGAATACACAGAAGCCTTATCTGTTCAATAATACAGGATGAATCTCCCTTATCTGAAATGCTGGAGACCTCAGAGGTGTTTTGGATTTTGGGATTTTGGAATAGCTGTTTTTGCACAGATAGATAGATACTGCAGATATGGGATACAGGTATAAACAAATTCATTTATGTTTCCTATACAACTTACACACATATCCTGGAGGTAATTTTGTACACAATATTTTAAATATCATTGTGCATGAAACAAAAACAAAGGCTGCATCTGCACTGCAGAAACAATCCAGTTTGAGACTGCTTTAACTCATTCGGCTCAGTGCTTTGGTATCTGGGAACTGTAATTTTATGAGACATTTAGCTGCCTCTGTTGGAAAGCTTTGGCACCACAACAAACTACAATTCCCAGAACTCTATAGCACTGAGGCATGGCAGTGAAAGTGGTGTCAGACTGGATTATTTTTGCAGTGCGGATGCGGTCAAAGTTTGCGCACATTGAATCCTCAGAAAGCAAAAGTGTCACTCTCTCAGCCACCCATGAAAAAAGGTTTTGGAGGATTTCAGATGTCAGAATTCCAGAGAGCTCTAGTGCCTCACCAGACTACAAATCCTAGGATTCCATAGGATGCAACCATAGCAGTTAAAGTGGAATCATAGCACTATAACTGTGCAGTGTGACCGGCCCTATGTATTGCTCAAGAGTCTAGAAATGTATGTGATTTACCCCTTTTCTCTTGTTTGTCCATTTTCTTCTGTCTCCAGGCTCAACGCATCTCTATCCGCACACCCCGAGAAAGATGAACTAATACTTTTTGGAGGTGAATATTTCAATGGCCAAAAAGTAAAGTATTTTCTTTTTTTCCTTCCTTCCTTCCTTCCTTCCTTCCTTGACTTTATTATCTTGATCCTTGATCCTTCCCCAACATAGTTGTCTTCCAGACGTGTTGGATTTACACTTCTGATACACACATTGGAAAGATTTTACTAACAGAGGAAAAGAAAAGGACCAACCAAGGAACAGAACAATAGTCATTGATAGAATTATAAAGAAAATAGCAAGAAAAGGAATATACGGATCAAAATAGTACAGCCAGCCCTCCTTATCCAACAGTTCTTTATCCACAGATTCCACCATCCATGGCTTGAAAATATTCCCAAAATATATAACTTCCAAAAGGTGAACCTTGATGTTGTCATTTTATATAAGGATCGTCATGGATTTTGATATCCACGGGGGTCCTGGAACCAAACCTCAGCGGATTTACCAAGGGCTCACTGTATATTAAAAAAATACAGAAGCATACAAAGACAGGGCAAAACAATATAACAAGAAAAACCGATATATATTTCTTGGCGGACGTACAAGGCCAGCGCAATGGCAGTTCGAATCCAGAGGGGTTCTTACCAGCTGTTTGTGGAGTTTATAATAATATTTGGGTCTACTTATGCAGCCTTCTGGATAAATAATTTTATTTGTGACTAATTCTCTTTGTAACTCAGCCTTCTGCATCCACGGATTCGAGCGTCCACCGCTTGAAAATATTCCAAAAAAGATATAATTTCCAAAACGCAAACCTTGATTTGGCCATTTTATATATAGTAGGTCACCATTTTACTAGGCCATTGTTTTTAATGGGACGAACATCCATGGATTTTGATATCCACGGGAGATCCTGGACCCAAACCACAATGGATACCAAGGACCCACTATATAGTCTTTTAAAAACTTCTCGGTTGGTGCTTTTCAATTCTTTGCATTACATATCCCATCATCTCTGGCTTCAGGTTGGGGAAAGTTGCCCTCTTCTCGCTGCTCAAAAACTGTCCCTTAACTTTCTTGTCCTCCCAGTAATTTCAATATATATAGCAAAATATAGCAATATATTTAGCAAAATGTCTTTGCTCAAGACCCAAAGCTGCAAAGAATGTGCATTATTCTTGCAGTAAATGAACAGCCTGTCTGTGCCGTAATGTTCTTTCTGCCATCAAGCGTGGTGGATTTTAATGAAAAGGGCCAAGAGTGATGGCTGAGCCTTCATCAATGTTTCAGAAGTTCGTAACTTCGGGAGACGGATTCAAATCCACTCATGCTTTGTCTGCCCACGCTGTCCTCTTTCCGCCGTTCAAAAGGCACCGGTCTTCCTTCTGGTCAAAATGAGCACATCCCACCTATAAATCTTTGCAAAGCGAGAGACAGAAATTGGGAACAGACTGGTTGCATTCTCAAATTAGTCAGAAACTACTAATTGCCCCCCTTTATACTTTTCTCCTTTTGTCAGCTAGCAAAGACATTTTTATTCCAGCTGGCATTTAATTATTAATTGGTTGCAGGGAGTCTTTTCATGGCGTGTGTATGCTGTGTGTTTAACCTTATTGCTATGTTTTGCAAGCATTTCACACTTCTAACAATTTGATATGCTTTTAATAATAATAATAATAATAATAATAATTTATTTATTTATATCCTGCCTCTCTGTGCAACACAATAATAGTTTATCATTATTTATAAATTATATAATTTATTTATTATTTATAAAATTATTTATTTATTTATTTATTATTTAATAATTTATTATTATTTATAAATCATTTAATAATTTATTATTATTTATAAATTATTTAGTAATTTATTTATATCCTGCCTCTCTGTGCAACCAGAGTGGCTTACATGATAAAAGGCATTTTTATTAAAACTGGCATTTAATTATTAATTGCAGGTAGTCTTTTCATGGCATGTGTATACTGTGTGTTTAACCTTATTTCTAAGTTTTGTAAGCATTTCACACTTCTAACAATTTAATATGCTTTTAATAATAATAATAATAATAATAATAATAATTTATATCCTGCCTCTCTGTGCAACACAACAAAATACACAATCTCGTATCCAATACCCACCCACCCCTAAAATAGAATTAAACAGTATACAGATTAAAACATACCTTAAAATAATAATAACCAACTTAAAATAATAATACAGTAACTTGTTTAACTGGGTTTTAACTTCACGTTTTTAGCTTTATCTAGTTCTAACCTTTTGTAAGCCACCTTGGGTCCCGCGCTGGGAGACAGGTGGCATATAAAGTAAATAAACCAGATAGACAGACAAACTCCTTCTCTTTCTTTGTTTGGTGATCTTTTTATTCTTCACTTCAGAAAAAGACAAAATCCATGTTAGGGCATATTAGACTGAGAATGCATCTGCCATGCATCTGAGGAAGTAGACCGAGTCTATGAAAACTCATGCTACAGCTTCTTTTTCTCATGGATGCAAATTTAAAAATACTGGGTTGTTGAGCCTTTCTTTATTCTTTCCTTCCCTCCTTAAAATACCGTAATGCTTTCACGTTGTTACCTATCCCAAACCTCAGAGGTAGGGTTGGTTGTAAACTAAAAAAAATAAATATTTTGCCCATAGAGGTATATGGATTTATGTATTTACTAATTACAATTTTTGGATATTTATTTATTCACATTAGTTTTCAACTGTTGCAACTTCTTCTTTTATTTATTTTTTAAATCATTTAGTGTGCTTTTTAGACTCTTAAGTGATGTTTGGCTATTCTGACTATGGGAATAGTTCCCAGTTGATCTGAATTCATTTTACTGTTACGCCCTGCTGATATCTGGTTATATAGCAGGAGGAGGCATAAATATTGCAATAAATAAAATAAAGTGGAATGCATGTCCCTTGTGAATGACTTGTTCTAGCGATCTCTCTTGCTCTGTTTTTGGGGGGTGTCTCCCTTAGACGTTCCTGTACAATGATCTCTTTGTTTACAACATTCGGAAGAATAGCTGGACTAAAGTCGACATCCCAAACCCACCTCCGCGGCGCTGTGCTCACCAGGTAATAATAATAATAATAATAATAATAATACAATCAGGGCGACTAATAGTATAAAATACATAATACAATCAAACCCCAATAATCTCCCCCCTTTAAAAAAGCATTACGCAGCTCAAGAAAACAGGGAGGTAGATGGTGATTCCATCAAATGACATGATCCTCCTTCTCTCCAAGTATTTGCACAGGATTGCACTCCCTAGCATCCTGTTTAAGAGCTCTGATCTGGTGCCGCAACAAAACTACAGTTCCCAGAATTCCATACCATGGAGCCATGGCGGTTAAAGTGGTGTCGAATCGGATCATTCCTGCAATGCAAATCAGGAATGTGATGCCCGGGCACTTTGGCACTTTGCAACGTCGGGGAAAAGACAAATCCTCTTCTGCAAAATTCAGCTTATCATAAAAGATGATGTCCAGCAGATGGCACTTCAGAAAGTTGTGTTTTAGTTTGCAAAGATATTGTGCGGTCAGAGCAGTAGCAGTATTACTTTAAGCGTGCTTTTAGACTTGTGATTGTTTAATACACAAGTCTAAAAGCACGCTTAAAATAATACTGTCTCCGGTACCTTTGTTTTCGGTACCTCTCTTCCCCCCCCTCCCCATCCCAGCTATTATTATATTCTCGCCGCCGTAATTTATAGTAATTGGAAATCCTTTTGGGTAATTTGTTTTAACTGTTTTTAAATTAGACGTTTGTTTAATAATTTTTAAGGGTTGGGAGGGTTGGGGTTGAGGGTAGATTTTATTGTATTGTATTTTTATGTTGGAAGCCGCCCCGATTGCTATGCAGAGGGGCGGGGTATAAATAAATAAATAAATAAATAAATAAATAATAGCTTTTTTAGGGGTGGGTAGGTTTGGGGTGTTGGGATCGGACGGGGACTGTATTGATGTAAATTTTAATGTTGTAATCTGCCCCGATTGCTTTGCAGAGGGCTGGGGTATAAATAAATTTTATTATTATTATTAGTGACTGTAATCCTCAACCCCAATTCAACAGCTTGGTTGAGGATTGTGGGAGTTGTAGTCCAAAACATCCAGTTGTGGAAGGTTGCTTCCAACTTCGTGGAGGGGAAACCCTTACTTTCCCCATTCATTTGAACTTTTCTGTAAATGTCTTTCTTTCTTTCGCAGGCCGCGGTGGTGGCTCAGGGCGGTGGGCAGCTTTGGGTGTTCGGCGGGGAGTTTGCTTCTCCGGACGGGGAGCAGTTTTACCACTACAAAGATCTGTGGGTCTTGCATTTGGCTAACAAAAACTGGGAGCAGATCAAGTAAGTGCATCGTTCCGTATCCGTTTGGACTAGTGCGTTCCGTGCCCGTGCAGCATTGATTTTGTTCCAAGTTCTAGCCCAAACTTTAATAGGCTTGTCCTAAATGCTGAACCTGTTTTGGAGGGTAGGATCCAGCACCTTTGGGCTCAAACCAGAGAGGTTTCATCCCTTCCCCTCATTGCTGCTCTTGGCTTCTCTTTCAGGGCCTCTGGAGCTCCTTCGGGTCGGAGCGGACACCGGATGGTGGTGTGCAAGAGGCAACTGATCATCTTTGGAGGGTTTCACGAAAGTGCAAGGTTGGTGCCCCATGCGTTTCCCCCTCATTTGGGAAAAGGTGGACTGAGGCACCTCGGGCCATCCATCACCCCCATATAATTTGCTGATAGAAAACACAAAAATCTAGCACTAAAAGAAGCCACGTGGAACATCGGCATCCACACTTAATCCAAGATGAGAAACAACTGAATTTTTTAAAATATTGAATTTAAAGGTGTGTTTTTTTCCATCATGCAATTTAGTTTTCTTGCAGTGTAGGGCTATTTTCTGTTGTTCAGAATGATGAAGCGGGAGGCGGCAATTCAATTGTTCACAGCAGTAATGCCATCACAGTGTGGTACACCGAAAATCAGAATATGTATACAAACACAAATTAGAATAGTGTAGCTTTTATATTTTATAAAAACTGATGACAAGAGAATCATTGCATTTGAAATTTGGTGCTAGAGGAGAGTTTTGCAGACACCGTGGACTGCAGAAAAAGACAAATACAGTTGGCCCTCCGTATCCACAGATGTTTCATCCACAGATTCAACCATCCACAGCTTGAAAATATTCAAATATATATATATATATATATATATATATATATATTCCATTGACTTATCCATAGATACTCAACTCCATCAAGGAAGTCATGGCTGCCCTGACCTTGCAAGACCTGAGCGGGGTTCTTGAGGACAGGGGGATTTGGAGGTCTCATTTATTGGGTTGCCATAAGTTGAAGTCCATTAAGTATCCATGGATCTGTGGATACTCAACTCCATCAAGGATCTGTGGATACTCCATTGGCTTATCCATAGATACTCAGCTCCATCAAGGAAGCCATGGATGCCCTGACCTTGCAAGACCTGAGCAGGGTACTTGAAGATAGGGGGATTTGGAGGTCTCTCATTTATTGGGTTGCCATAAGTTGAAGCCTATTAAGTATCCATGGATCTGTGGATACTCAACTTCATCCAGGAAGCCATGGATGCCCTGACTTTGCAAGACCTGAGCAGGGTTGTTGAGAATAAGGGGACTTGGAGATCTATCATTTATAGGGCTGCAATAAGTCAAAGCTGACTTGATGGCAGTTAACAACAGCAATCTTTTGTAGTCCTCAAACAATGGCCAAGCCTGGGAAAATTAAAGCATTTCCTTCTAGGACAAAAGGTACACTAATCCTTTCTTCCAAAATAAAACCTAGGATACAAAAAGCTTGCAAGGAGAGAAAACCATGCTATTTATCCTGGTAAATTTTGCTTCTGGTGCCTAGCTCTTGCATTATTATTTTTTAGCAGCCCAGGGAGGTTTTGCAACCTGTGTAGTAATAAAAATATTATAGGCTTCTGGCAATGTACATATCTATTCCAAGGGGAATCTGGTTGACAAATGACAAGGGATGCAGGCAAGAAATGTGTGCCTTGAGGACTTATATAACAGGCACTTTAATAAATAGCGGAAGATATCCTCCGTTCCACCAAACTCGCAAAATGGTCGGTGAGATGGATATTATTAAACCAAGTCCACATCTTTCCCAGCTTTTTGTTTTCTTACATAAAGATGACCAAATATCATTGGGTTTTTTTTAAGGAAAAGGCTTGTAAGAGGGTGCTGTATTGTTTTAAATTGTGCTTTTTAAACTGATTTGTGTCCTTTTTATGCATATGTTATGTTTTAAATTGCTTTCGTATTTCTTAATAGAGCAACTCTGTTTCATTGTTGTTGTTTTGTATTTTTCTAACTATATTGTAATCCTGTTACTTCAAAGGCCATCTTAACTCACAGTCTTATTTAGAAGTAAATCTTTATAAATAAATATAAATATAATATTAGGGGGGAGACAGCCTCGGTGTGGTGTCGTGGTTTTTGCTCCTAGGTGACCCTGGGCAAGTCACACTCTCTCAGCCTCAGAGGAAGGGCATGACAAAGTTCCTCTGAACATATTCTGTCAAGAAATCACCATGATTGGTTCACCTTTGAATTGCCATAAGTCAGAAATGAGTTGAAGGAACACAAGAACACCAATAAATATACATAAATCTTTATAAGATTTATAAAACCTGTTTGGGGGGGGGGGAGGAAACAGGTTGTAAATAACATTGATAACAGTAATTATTACTATGCAAAGGGATCTTGTAGCACCTTTGAGACTAAAAGAAAGAACCTGATAGCACGAGCTTTCCTAGACTTGAGTCTATTTCCTCAGATGCCTGCAATTACTACTACTACTACTACTACTACTACTATTATTATTATTATTATTGATATTAATTGCAGCAGTTAAAAAAATAAGGAAATCCATGTGTATTCTGCCTGAAATAAATGACACCCGAGGGGAACTATGAAGAACTACTTTGAGGCTCCTAACGGTGCAGAAACCTGATCTTTGGGGATCATTTTTAAGGCTCTGCCAAATGCGTGTCTCCAGCACAACTTGATAAGTATGACCCATTGCTTTTCCTCTGGACAGAGACTACATCTACTACAATGACACTTATGCCTTTAACCTGGACACCTTCTCCTGGTCCAAACTGGCTCCCTCTGGATTGGCCCCAGCGCCAAGATCCGGTTGCCACCTGGCTACCACTCCCGAAGGCAATATTGTCATCTATGGGGGCTACTCTAAGCAGGTGAGTGTTGGCTTTTTCGCAGCTTGCTTTTAAGGCAGAGGTTGGGAGAAGCCATGCTGGACCTCCGTGAGACCTTGGAGGGCTGCAACTCCCAAGTGTGCCTTTTGCTTTCTAGTGTGCAACTCTAGTCCTAGTCTTCTGATTTCGTGACTTCTTGTGTGCCTTCAAGCCTTTTCCTGCTTAGGGCGACCCTAAAGCAAACCTATCATGGGGTTTTCCTGGCAGGTTTCTGCAAAGGAGGTTTGCATATGTTGTATTGTATATAATGCCTATATTGTGTTATTATGTGGCTTCAAGTTGCATGTCAACTTATGGTGACCCCATGAATTTTCAGAGGGTTTTTTAAGGCAAGGAATGCTTAGAGGTGGTTTTGCCAGTGCCTTCCTCTGAAACAGAGCCTATATCACCTGATATTAGACACTAACCAGGGCTGACCCTGCTTACCGTAGTTTCCAAGATCAGATGGGACTGATCTAAACCCTAAACTACTGTAGGATTTAGAATCATAGAACAGAATCCTAGAGTTGGAAGAGACCCCCAAGGGTCATCCAATCCATCCCCCTTCTGCCCTGCAGGAAGACACAACCCAAGCACTCCTGACAGATGGCCATCCAACCTCTGTTTAAAAATCTCCAAAGAAGGAGATTTTTCTCCTTTCAAAAGATTTTTCTTCTTCCAGACAAGGAGATTTCCACCTCCTTCCAAGGCAGCAGCGTATTCCACCGTCGAACAGCAATTACCCACGAGAAGCTCTTCCTAATGTTTAGTGAAATCTCTTTTCCTGTAGGTACATTGCTGTCTGCATAAACATAATGAGATATCTTTGAAATGGGACCCAAGTTTAAACATGTATGCTTAAATGTTGAAGTCATTTTTGGGACATCGGTAGATAGAGGTACAAATCTCATGATACAGCTGTATAAATTGCACAGCTTCTGCTGTTCTTGTAACTCTGTTCCATGTGGGTGAAGAAGCCTTTTGTAACCTAACTGCTTCTTGCTTTTTAGAGAATTAAGAAAGACGTCGACAAAGGTACCCTCCACACAGATATGTTCTTGCTGAAGGCCGAAAGCATAGGTGAGTGGAATGGTTCGGTGAATGGGGAGCTGAGTTTGAGTCTTACCATAGTGGCTTGGCTCACTTGTGTGAGATATCTGGAGTCTTTGCTTTTCAGATATCTTGCATTCAGTAGGTAGAAGTGAGTGGTTTCATATCAGGATTGCAAGGAACACAGACAAGTTTCACAGAGAGAATCCAAACCTTGCTTGGATGAAATGGAGCAATTTAAAACCATTTATTGCAGCTTTGTAAAGGAAGAGTTTAATTTATGTATGACAGTTTGTGGTCCTAATTCAGTCCCTAATCCATCCCAATCCAAGCCATAAACTAGAGTCAGTCTGGAGATACATAAAGATGTTGAGAGCTAGCATGGTGTGGTGGTTTGAGCATTGGTCTAGGACTCTGGGAGACCAGAGTTCGAATCCCCACTTGACCACAAAACCCCACTTACCTTGGGTAGGTCACTCTCTCAGCCTCAGTGGAAGGTGATGACAAACTGTCTCTGAATAAATCTTGCCAAGAAAGCTCCAGGATAGTTTCATTTTAGGGTCACCACACGTCAGAGGATGCAGCCACACTGTAGAAATAATGCAGTTTGGGGTCACTTGAATTGGCATGGCTCTATCCTACAGAATCCCGTAGTTTGCAGTTTGAAAAAGCACCAGCACTCTTTGGCAGAGAAGGCGAAAGACTTTGCAAAACTGCAAATCCCAGGATTCCATAGGATGGAGTTACAGCACTTAAGGGGATGTCAAAATATATTACGTTTACAGTGTAGATGCACCCAGAAATGACTTGAAGGCACACAACAATCCCATGGAATAAAACGGATGCGGTTGCCCACCTTATATTAACTGGAGCAACCAGGAATTGAACTTGGGACTTTCTCCATGTGAGATACTTGCTCTTCCAAAGAGCTATTGACCCACCTCAGGTTTTAAAGGATTTGGACCTTCCAAGATGGAGCCCTTCTGTAGTGGCTGATCTCTCTTTCCCACCTCTGCACTCCCTTTTTAATGTTTCCCAGACAAATGGACATGGTCTCGGATCAACCCTTCCGGCGTGAAACCAACGCCTAGGTCTGGCTTCTCGGTAGCTGTGGGTCCCAACCACCGATCCCTTCTCTTTGGTGGGGTTCACGATGAGGAAGACGAGGAACGGCTTGAGGGAGACTTCTTCAACGATATTTATTTCTATGACCTGGCAAAGAACCGGTGGTTTCCTGGACTCCTGAAGGTAGGGAATATGTGGTTGCTCTTTCTGGCTGCTGCTCTGGTTGAGGGACCTTGGCTTAGCGGCTCTCCGTCAGCCTCAGCCTTCCCATCTGCAAAATGGGGATAATGCTGACTTAACGCACTGGGTTGTAAAGATTGCAACAACATAATGTGTGTGTGTGTGTGTGAAATTGCTTTGAAAACACTTTAAAGCGGTAGTGGGGAACTGTTGCAAGGTAAGGGGTTGCAGCCCAGGTTTTAATCTGACATTTAATGGAGCTATCCGAGGTGCTAACGGTAAGCATCTGAGGAAGTAGACTGAAGTCTAGGAAAGCTCCTCATGCTGCCAACTTCTTGCTTTCAGTTAGTCTCAAAGGTGCTACAAGATCTCTCTACATATTGTCTTCCTCAAGTTTGTGTACATTGAACCATCACAAAGCAAAGGTGTCACTATCTCAGCCATCCTTGAAAAATGTTTTGGTTTTTGGAATATTTTGGAATTCCAGATGAGTGAGACTCAACCTGTAATGTATTTTTTTCCCCTCTCTCTCTTTTAACTAGTTGGGTCAGTGCAATGGATGTGCTCCTTCTTAATATGTAGTAGGTTTTTAATGAATGTTAAACCATATTAAATTAATGTTTTAAAGTGAGTTGTTGTTTAATCCGTTTTGTATTACAGGTTGTTTTAGCCAAATTTTCTTTAAATGTACAGAGTAAGCCGATGTGGATCCCATGTGAGAGAAAAGCAGGATATTAAAATAAATAAATAAATGTTCTTGTACCTTCCCTCACTTGTCATCCAAAGGGTCCAAAGTCTGAGAAAAAGAAAAGAAGGCGAGGAGCAGCGATGGAAGATTCCCAGGCAGCTGGAGAGGCTGAGAGTCAGTCACCTCCAAGCCCAGTGGAAATTGTAAAGGAAGTGATGGCAGAAGATGGGACTGTCATGACCATCAAACAGGTGGTTTCGGTCCCTCCGGTGGAACCTCAGAGCTCAGAGTTGGAGGACGAAGAGGACAGAATGGTAGATGAAGCCTCTGGCCAGCAGGTAGAACCATGTCCACGCTCCAATTCCATGCTGGCAGTGAAGCATGGGATGCTCTATGTCTACGGCGGGATGTTTGAAGTGGGAGACCGCCAGTTCACTCTCAATGACCTCTACGCCCTTGACCTGCACAAGATGGAAGAATGGAAAGTCCTTGTGGAGATGGACCCAAGTAAGTTGAACTTTGTCTGCCCTGATTACCTTTGTGCACTTGTTTCATGGGCTGGGATGTCTTTTCTCCTTATGCTGTGCAATGGAGAACTTGGAAAAGTTACTTTTTCAGACTACAGTTCCCAGAAACCTTGAGATCCTGGGAAATGTAATTCCATACTTTGTAAGCCTAGGTGCGGTTGCAAAATCTATGGTTGGCCGATATAAAAATATATATACTGTAACTGGAGAAGCATGACTCTCTACATTGGGGGTTCCCAAACTTTGGTTCCTCCAGATGTTTTGGACTTCAGCTCCTAGAATTCCTGACTGCTGACCAAGCTGGCTAGGGCTTCTGGGAGATGAAGTCCAAAACACCTGGAGGACCAAAGTTTGGGAAGCACTGCTCTACATCATTGCTCTACCCCTAATCTGGGAGTCACAGCCTTTTCCCCTCCCTCCCCAGTGATTGTCTATGGGTTGTGCCTAGGAGTTGCCTTTGCACAACCAGGGGAAGAAAAATAAGGGCTGAAGCTGTGTCTTTGTTTTTGGATGCCTAAAGACAGCCTGATGGGTCCTGGGTGTACCCCCATGGCCAGAGAGAGAAGACCTGCACCCAAGAGCCTTCAGCTGTCCTTCTGCATTCGGTGCAAAGGCATTGCCCAAGGATCTGCAGGATAGCTCCTTCTGCAACATCTTTAAAAGTAATCAGGCTGGAGTATTTGAGGTTTTGAGAGCCAATGTGGTCTAGTGGTTTGAGCGTTGGACTAGGACTCTGGAGACCAGGGTTCGAATCCTGGCTTGGCCATGAAACCCACTGGTTGACCTTAGGTTTAAATCTACTTTGCAACCTTGAAGTGTGTTGGTATGTCAGGTTAATATTTGTGATTTTAACATATGCTTAGGACTATTATAGGGTGTATGTGGTGTAATGGTTTGAGTGTTGGACTAGGACACTGGGAGACCAGGGTTTGAATCCTGGCTTGGCCATGTAAACCCACTGGGCGACCTTGGGCAAGTCCCACTCTCTCAGCCTCAGAGGATGGCAGTGGCAAACTCCCTCTGAAGAAAATTGCCAACAAAACTCCATAATAAGTTGGGAATGACTTGAGAGTGTGCAACAGCAAACCTGAGGTTTATGCCAGTAGACACCACCAAAATCTGCAGCGACTGAAAACTATTGAGAGGGAAAACAGGGAGCAACTGCAAAGTCCTTGCATCTTGTTGAAAGTCTAAGTCCAGGCTGATGACCTTTCGTGCAGCAGTTCATGAAGTTCACTGCCATCAGACGCATTCCTCGAAGCCTTCTGCTGTGAGACCAGCCCCAGTTTAATTTTATCCAGTGACTGATGCTAGCTGAGGACAAAAGCCTATTTAGGATGACACAGAGACGGGTGACGGTGGTGCAGCCCGCAGCTGGGGACAGTTTTCATCCTAGAACTGTGAATGGCTTTAAACGTACTGTACAGACACAGACACACAAGCTAATTCTGGTCTACTTTAATCCCTGGGGAAACTTTTCTTCCCCTCCACCCCCTGGGGCTCTTAAGCCGTCTGGCCTTGTGCGTGTCTGTATCTTACAGCGTTAGACTTAATCGGACCAGCGTCATCGCAGGGAGTGTTGAACTTCATTTACTCCTTTAATTTGGGCTGAAGCGACATTAACACACAGCGTAGGCTGTAACACATACCCACACACTCTTCAATTCACTGAATGATGGAGCAAGGATGAGAGAGTGCTTTGAATGAAATCTAGAGTACCTCTACATTGTCGAAATACTGTATATACTCATGTATAAGTCTAACAAATTTAGTCAAAAAATTGACCCCAAAAACGAGTCGATTTATCCATGGGTCAATGTAAGTACTGTATTTTAATTTTTATATAAAACAAAGAACCATTCCCTGGTGAAAGTCAAGAGTGTAATCTCTCCTAAAGGCATTGATGCCTTCAGTATGAGCACAAACATTTAAGCCTGCTGGAGTTCTCTAAGTTTTTTGGCATTGTTTTCCCTTTGCTTCATCCTTTACATTCTTTGTTACATGCCCCTAAATTTCACCCTCGAGTTATCCATGGATCACATCACAATCCATAATTTTGTCCCCAAAATCTGCCCTCGACTTATACATGAGCTCGACTTATAGTCAAGTATATACAGTAGTGCATTTTGACACCACTTTAAGTGCGGTAGCTCCATCCTATGAGATCCTGGAATTTGTTGTTTTACAAAGTCTCTGGGAAACTTAGATAAATAAAAATATGGGGAAAGCATAAATATAAAGAGATGAACTTAATGGGTTTCACACTGTTGAGACTGTGAAAGGATGTATAAATCAGATGTCGAGAATATTGAGCTAAACAAGTGTTCTATGAAACCAGATGAAGCAGAAATTAGGAGGTAGTTAAAGTTGTTGCCCATCTAGTCCCATATTTTTGGTTATTTCTCTTGTATGTATACAGATGTTGGCATTATTTTGAAATATGTTTAAGCTGTTAATTTGAATGTGTGTGTGTGTGTGTATATATATATATATATATATATCATAAAAACTTTAAAAAAAATCTCTGCGAAGGCATGCCAAACCACCATATATACTAGACTAAAAATTGACCTCATATATATATATATATATGTCAAGGGCCTCATATATATATATATATATATATATATATATCTTCCTGGGAATCTTCCATATGACATATATATATGTCAAGGGCAGATTTTGGGGCCAACATTATGGATTTTGATATGACTCCTGGATAAGCCAAGGGGCAGGTAACAAAGGATGTAAAGCATGAAGCAAAGGAAAATAATCCCAAAGAAGTTACAAAATTCCAGTAGGCATAACTGTTTGTGTTCCCACTAAAGGATGGATGGATGAGAGAGTAGAGAGGGATCGATGCTTCTTCACCAAAGGATGGTTCCTTTTTTTAAAAAAGTTTAAATCCAGTACATAAATTGACCCGTAGATAAGTTGATTCAGGGTTTTTTAAATCAAATTTTGGACTAAAATTTCGAGACTTATACATGAGTATATGCAGTACAAATTCCAGGATTCTGTAGGATTCAGCCATGAAAGTGGTGCAATGCTGCATTATTTCTATAGGGTAGATGCATCCCTTGTTGCCACACTTTGCATTTTCTCCCATTTTAATCAAACCATCTTCCCCATTGTAATACTCTTCTTAAAACAATGGAAAAGACTGCTTTAGGAGGTGGTCATCTCTGAACTAAAAATCAGCTTATATTGTTCGGTCCAAATAAATAACGCAAACCGTGCGGCTCTTCCCATGCGGCTTTTTCAGTATATGATATACAACTCTTTTATGTCAGTGTGGAAATTTTGGGGAGTACCAAAGCACCTCATCTCTATTGAATACCTTCAGCTTTCCTACTTCCAAAATTTCCAGGGGTCTTTTGTCCACAATTTTGTACAGGTTATCTATCGCTGCACCCATTCGGACTAGTATCTTGCTCAATTTAATTTTTCTTTTTCAATTTGTGCCTTGTATTTTGGACTGTTGGCCTAAGTGAGCCGCAGTTGCCCATAAACTTGGATGCCAAGCCCAATTTTCCCTTTCTTCTTCTCATTTTCACATAGTTTTTCCCTTATAGCATTTTAATTTTTTTAAAATCCTATTAGGTTCTTAGAGGGCTCTTTTATCATGGAAAGGCAGGATATAAGTGACTTATGTAAAGACATGTAAATTTCAACCCATTTTGTAAAGTGTCTCCCACATCTTCATATCCGAGCAAAGGAATTTTGATAACTTATTCCGCTCTGGGCTTCTTTTAAAAGAGTTTGAGAAGACCAGGTATCCCCAATGGTTTTATTAGCATGTTGTTGCCTGGCTAGTATTTTCTCCAGCTAGCCCACTTGGCGTCATTTAGGTTGGCATTCAAAGTATTTTTCACATTTTTATCTTTTTAACTGTATTTTATTCTTTTAACATGCAATTTGTTTTAATACTTTAATAACTTAATTCTGTTTTCATGGACCATTTTTATATGCTTTTAATTGTACTGTTTTTAAATGTTAGTGAGCCACCCTGAGTCCCAGTTTTGGGAATAGAGTGGGATAATAAAAATAATAATAATGATAATAATAATCATCATCATCTAGGCATACAAGCCTTCTTGCATTTTATTATTATTTATTATTATTATTATAAAATGTGAGGAAGAGGCTCTTCTCAGCTATGTCCCAACTATGATGGTGGGGCAGGTGACGAAGACAAGAGATAGCCTTGAATGGCAAGATATTATTATTATTATTATTATTATTATTATTATTATTAGGCCTGATCAATGGCCGCTCCTAAGCATTGCAATTCTTTCCCGAAAGAGGTGACTAATGGCAATGTTGCTTTTCTCAAACCCATGCTGGAGAGAGTTGTAGGGGAGAAAACACCATGAAATGCAGGAAAATGAGAGATGTACTCTGGTGTTTTAGTGTTGCATTCAATGCTGGAAACTCTGGCTACAACAAAAGAGAAACAGAAGAATCAGCTCATGAAGAAGGGTTTCCCCAAAATACGTCAGCAGGACAAATAAAAGCCTTCTAAACAAGAACATGGCTCAACAGCATTTTGTGCCACTAAAACACCGGAGTCTCCCATTTTCCTGGGTTTTTAAAGGAGCCACTCCGGGGTTTTTTGAGAGCTATCCGTAGTGCTGAAACTGGTTGGGAAGTCAGGTTCAGGACCATGGATAGCTCCACAGAAAACCCAGACCAGCTTCTGGAAATGTCTGCATGGAAACACAGTCCCAAAGCAATAGGGTCACCAAATGCCAGCCTGGCACCCTCTTTTGCATTGCAAAATCCTTCCCATTTAACCCTTGAGTTAGGAAGCTGGGATGCTGCCTTGTATTTAGTTACAGCCTTGGTCCATCTAGCGCAGTATTGTCAGTTCTGAGTGTTAGCAATCCTAGCCACCCAGATTTTCAGGCACGTTTCGTTCCTAACCCTACCTAGAAATCCTTGATGCACACCAGAAATCCTTTTTTATTTAATCCCAGCAGGGGGAGTTAAATTCAGAGACTGCAGTGGGAACGCCAGGTCTTAAAAAGCTGCCTCATTGACCAGGTGGAAACAAATTGAACCTTGTAGCAAGGAAATAAGAGGAGCACTCGCCTCCTGGAAATAGCGGCGGCCGTTGCCCTGCATGCCTACGTTGAAATGGATAGAAAGGGAGGAACATAGGAAGGTGCATACCATTACAGAGTCAATCTATCTCAGTATTACTGTGTATGGCATAGTGGTTTGAGTGTTGGACTACAACTCTGGAGACCAGGGTTCAATTCCCATCTCGGCCATGCAAAACCACTGGATGACCTTGGGCAAGACGCATGCTCTCAGCCTCAGGGAAAGGCAACAAATCTTGCCAAGAAAAACCCATGATAGGTTGACCTTGGGGTCGCCATAAGTCGGATACGACTTGAAGGCACACAATACACACACGCACACACATGTAAATCCATGGCACAAGTGGAGTCGTTGATGGCTGCTCAATGGGCTTTCCAAAAGGGATCCTGTTGTTAAACTTGTATTTTTTTTTTTTTTTTTTTTTTTTTTTTTTGCTTTTTAAAAAATGTCTGTGTTAGAAACTCAAGAATGGCTTGAAGAATCTGAGTCTGATGGAGAGGGAGAAGTGGAAGGTGCAGAAGGAGGGGAAGAGGAAGAAGAAGAGGAGGAGGAAGAGGATTCTGATGACGATGAGAGTGGAGATGAAGATGAAGGTAACTGTACAGCAGAAAAGGCTGGAAAAGAGTACAGCTTGGAATTAACGTGTTTGCATTTAACACATAAAATTTTGGAATGACATGGATTTGTTTGCATTTAACACATGAAATTTTGTAATGATATGGAACGTATTTGCATTTAGCACGTGACATTTTGGAGTGACATGGAACATGTTTGCATTTAACACGTGAAATTTTGGAATAACATGGAACGTGTTTGCATTCAATGCATGAAATTTTGGAATGACATAGGCATTATGATGCTCTGTTTGGAAAGGCAACATCATGGCTGGTAATGTCATTAACTTTCAATGTTTACTGAGGATCACTTTTACTTAAGGGCTCAATTGGTGCCAATGTTGCTTTCATTCTGGCACCAAACTGGTTTTGTTTATTAAAGCCTTTGAGGTTCAACTGCTTTTGTACAAATCCACACATGTGCATGGCTTTAAACAATTTTAAGCTACAGTACTTTAATCAGTTTTATCCTCCTTTCTTTTATTTATTTCCTGGATTTATTTATTTCGAGGATTATTTTTAACTTGTTAAAATAATTTAATGCATTTTTAGCCTTTTGAAATCATGTTGTGTGTTTGGTTTTTTTAAAACATTGTTTTCAGTTGGTCAAATGGATTTTATTGCTGAGATCTTTAGACAGAAGGCAAGATATAAATATTTTAATAAATAATAAAAATATACTTCTAAAACTTTGGGTGGCCATTTTGGGCCATTTTTCTATTTTGAACAGTTGTTGCATTTTAAAACACAATGTATAGGTAATAATTCAATACTTTGAAACAGAAAGGAATAATTCCTGATAGATTACTTTTTAAAAAATTATTCCATAGTGTGGAAGAGAGTCCCCATATTTTTAGGGGTTCCAGTAAGAAAGAGATCTTGTTTTATGCATCTCTGGCTTTCTGCTCCAAATATTGGCTCTGAAAACAGATTAGGAAATGAACTGCAAGGTAGGTTCAGATTTCCCCCCTTGAGAAGCTGGTTTGACAAAATGTTATTCTTTGTGATTTGGAGAGCAAAATACAGCAACACTGAATGTTACACGTTATTCAAAGAACTACGGTAGTTGTGTTTCCATTTACACACACACACTTATTTCTACCAATGCTGTGTTCAAAACAGTGTTGCTACACATCCAGAGGAACTGGGCTTGAGGTGGTTCTATGAGTCAGTCAAGGCTGAAGATGAGAACTGATGCCTGGAATTTAAATGTAGGGGTCAGAGCTCCAGTTAGCCATCTCTCCAGTGTCACCACCATCATTACAAAAAGGAAAGTTCAGGTTCATGAGAAGACAGCATTTGTCAAGCTCTGGAGAGCTGCTGCATCTGCTGGAAGAGCAAGAGGAGAAGCTACTCAGGGAATGAAGAAACCGTCGTCTCAGCTGCAAGGGGAAGCGAAACAAGGGCTCTTTCCAACCAGGAGAGTGTCCTCCTTTCTCTTCCCCTTGCATCTGAGAGTGGACACTTTTTCGTCTCTTGCATCCTCTCCTCCTTCGCCAATAAATGGCAGCAACAGCAGATCCCTGAGATTTGACTGCTATTGTTGTGTGTGTGTGGGAGTGGTACTGGACAAAATAAATGATCCTGGTGCTCCATCCAAAAGAAAGCATGCATGTATATAATTCAGAGTTATGCACACATGTGTTACCAAACAAGATCTCCAGCCCTCATGAAGGCAGCATCTTCTTGGACCCAGAAGGGGAGACAAGATGTCCTTTCTCTTGCAATGCTGATTGCTTGTTCTCTTTCTCTTTCTGTCCTATTGCCCCATGAAAGAGGAGGAAGAACACCCCGCTGTACAGCATGATGAAAAGTACGCAGACTACCTCTCTAGGACGGAGCAGTACTGGGTGAAATTGGCCCGCCAGAACATGGGCTCCGATGCCAAAGCGAAGAAGACGGTGAAAGTGGGGCATGCAATGGCCAAGGCCTTCTATGAAGGGTCTGCCTAGGTTAAGACTTTGTCTGTGCTACTCATAATGAGTGTTGGAATAACGGTTGGGACTATTAAGAGTGTTGCTGCCATGTCATGCTAAATGGACCAGACATCTCCACTTCTTCTTCCTGGCCTTGCATGATGGGCTTTGTCGTACCTGAAGAATGCATTTGTCGTTTTGGAGGCTGATACTGTGCAACATGGTTGGTTGAATAAATAATTTTTAAAAAACAAAATGTTGGAAGGTCTTGACTTTTTTTTTTTAGATAGGTTGTTGCAATTCAGGAGTCTTACAAGAAGCTGATCTGCATCCCTAGGAGATGCTTGTGATAACAGCTTTTCTGGAAAGCAAGGAAAACCAGTGTTTGAAATAAAAATGTATGTGTGGTTGTAGAGTTATTCAAGGGAGACCCTGATAGACTTACAGTGGTTACCAAATTGGTCCTTCAGATGTTCTGGACTTCAGCTCCCAGAATTCCTGACTACTTTTTTGTGGCATGTCTGGGCACTGAAGTCCAAAATACCTGGAGGACCAAAGTTTGGGAACTTGTGATAGAGGAATTGGAAGGACCTCACAACCAAGCAAGGCATTTTGTATTTGTGCAAGCCAAGGTCTTGGACCATCAGGCATAACTATAATGATGGAGCGCTATCATTGTTGCTACCTCTGATAATGCTACCTTCCCGTCCATGTGAATTCTACTTTTTCAGCCTGGATGGGCCCCAGTTGAAAGGTTTCCAAAGTGCTACAGATCACAGTGGAGAGGAAATACATAGACCCCCATGGAGTTGTTGCTGCAAAACATGGATTAAGCCTTGCAAATTGGAGCAAAGTGCTAGTCTGCCCCCTGAGCTGGAGATTTCGCTTTCAGCTGAGCCTATTAAAACTGGAGAATTTGCACCCTTGACTCCTCCCTGGAGATAACTACAAAAATGGGAGACTTAGAGCCAAGTTTACATAAATAGTATGTAAAGGAATACCACCACATTTTGGCCTCCTCTGGGCCATTTTAGGTCCAGGGGAGGCCCATTCTTCCAATAGGAAGTGGCCCTGAAGTCTACAAATCCCAAGATTCCATAGGAGGGAGCCATGACAGTTAAAGGGGGTATCAAAGTGTTGTAATTGTTTAGTGTGAATACACCCAAGACCAGTGATAGAAGACTGGGAGTGACTCTGCACTGCACAGTTATAGCAATTTGGTACTGCTTTAACTGTCGCGGCTCTCTCATCTTGGGATTTCTAGTTTGGGGAGGCACTTAGACGTCTCTGCTAGAGAGCTTCTTTAGTCCACGCCCATGAATTTAAACACCAGAGCATGCTAGCAGAGCATTCCATCTACCCCTCCCCAAACTACAAATCCCAAGATTCCATGGAAGGGAACCGTGACAGTTAAAGTGGTATCAAAATGTTATAATTGTTTAATAATACACTCAAGACCAGTGACAGAAGCCACAACAAAGTAGTATCAGAGTCCATGTAGTGCATATACATTCAAGCAGGAAAAAGACTTGCATATTTTTGGGAGAGCATGGAGGTTATTTTCCAATCTGCAACAGGATTCTTCTTGTTGAAGTAAAGACCAAACAAGGATGCTGTGCCCTTAATGCACCATGGAATATTTCCAAGAAGATTCAACAGAGGAGTCAAAACCCAAGAAACCCAAACCCCGCAAGGGCCAGAGAAAGAGAAAGAAAGAAAGCAAGAAAGAAAGAAAGAAAGAAAGAAAGAAAGAAAGAAAGAAAGAAAGAAAGAAAAGACCAAGGCAGGAGGCATCTTACAAAGATGTTTTTTTGAACCATACCAAAATTAAGTGATACATAGAGGAGGGGGGGAAAACAAACAAACAAACGAAAATATAAAAAGAGCATTACATACTCGGAGGCTGCTGTTGTCAATGATGGTTGGTTGGTTTTTTTGTTTTTTCTGTTTTTGTACAGGGATTATGTCGGAAGCTGGAATATACATCCTGCGGACAAAGTGCAAAAATATTACATGCTCAGAGGCCAAGCATGACGCCTGGAAGTGGCCAGTGGCAAGATGGAAGGGGGGCCACCATCGCCCTCCCCAGACACAGAAGGGAAGGGACCCCCCAAACCCCGATCTTGAGGAAGGGTCTTCCAGCCAACCTCCCACCCAAGGGTGCCTCCCGGGAAGAGGAGGGAGAGGTGAGGCCAAAGCACCCAGGTGGCTGTGATTCGTGACGGAAGACGGCAAGCAAGGTTTCTCCTTTCGCATCTCTCCCCCCACCCCAGCACCAATCCTGACCCCGAAATCCAGGCCCAGTGGGGAAATGGCCCATTGACCGGCAAACCCAACAAAGTTCGGAGTCTCGTTTACAGCGAGATTAAATCATTTCCCCAAAGAAGTTTGGTCCTCTTTATAAAAAAGGGAAACGAAAAGGAAAAGGCTTAGTTTGGGTCAAGTTTGAACACAGGCCAGAAACGAGAGATGTGTAAACTTGAATAAGCATTGGACGAAAATTGTAACTTTCCCGAATGACGGGTCTAGGATTACAGTCGGCCCTCCATATTTGGGGCTTTGACTTTTGCAGATTTGATCATTTGCGGTTCCAATTAATATGTTCTCTCCAGGAATCTTTAGCATCGGTCCTCCAGCGCAACTCTGCCAAAAGTTGACCGTAGAGTTACGCTGGAGAACCTAGAAGTTCCTAGAGAAAGCATTTCTCTAAGCATTTGTAGGTCCTCCAGCGTGATTCTGTGATCACCTTTTGGCAGATGTTGACCACAGAGTTGCGCAGGAGGACCTGGAGGTTCCTAGAGAGGTATTCTTTCAGGTAAAAGGAATAGTCTTTTTTTTTTTTTTAATTTCTATTTTTTCCACATTCACGGGGGTCCTTCACCCCTAACCCCAGCAAATGTGGAGGGTCCATTGTATTATTTTTTAAACCTCTACCTGTAATTTTATTCTGGGCAAGATCCTACATAGGAGGAGACAGAGCATCCCTTTATGCTCACAGAGGTATGCAGTGGATGCTCAATGCCGTTGTGTTAATGAATTTTCTACGTCGCACAACCGGACGCACAACTATATGCAGGTGGAGGTCTGCATGTGCAATGCACAATTGGCAACACACACCTGGGCACACAATGCACATACACAATGCACATGTGCAGGAGCACCGCATGCACAGCTCTACTTCCACAACCTGGCACTGAATATAGACATTCGGCATTGGACAAAAATAGTCGACTGCATCTATAGGGGAACTTACGCATGCATAAGGCACCAACAGGACTGTGGCTGATGTGTGTAACTTCTCTCCTGTCGTCTTATAATTGTTTTGTTATGTTTTGGGTGCAATACCCAGAGTATAATTTTGGATTTCGGGGGTCTCTGAACTGGAAGAAGGGGTGGGCAGGCAGGTGCTTAGACTCAACTAAAATAAAAATATACTTTCAGTTGGGTGCCAAAGTCACGTTTTCACTGGGAACCCAGTGATTTGTACGGAGTGGGAAAGGAACTGGTTACTGATCACCTTCACCGTTTTTGTTATTGTTGTTTAATTTTTTTTTTTAAAGTTATCTATTGAGGTGTTTCATCTCAACTTCACAACTCATGCAGAGATTTGGAAATTGGGACTCGATAACCAACTTGGTTTCATGATAAAACGGCTGACCCAGGGGAGCCATCACGGACGGCGGAGCCCTCCCGAGGTGTGTGGATTTTTCTCCCTTCCTCTTGTGTCACAAGAGGAGCCTCCCTTCCAGAATTGTGCCATCCACACCTACACTCCATATCCCATCATCCACAAAGATTTGGTGAGGAATCCTCCCAGGAACCTTATCCCATCCTGTCTGGTCCGGGGAGAGCGGGAGGGCCGTTCCCATTCTGCCATGCCACACAGCATAAGTGTTATACAAGCAAAGAATTTTGGCCAAAATCCAAAAACATTACCCAGGAAAAGAAAAAGAAGAAAAGAAAAGAAAAGAAAAGAAAAAAGGCAAACTGTGAGTGATACTCAATCTCTTTTTTTGTTCCTTCACGTCTTTCGTCGGTTCTTCGGTGAAAAGACTTGGAAGTTTGTCTCAGGACAGTTCAAAAAAAGGACCGCCGTCTTGGCCTTCCACGATCGCGGCGTTCGTTCCCTTCGTGACTCCCCCCGTCTCCGTACACGTCTTTGTGTGTGTGTGTGTGTTTTTATTATTAATCTGTTAATAATAATTTTTTTTGTGATTTTTTTCCCCCAAACAAGACAGTCTCGAGTTAGATGAAAAAGTTAATAAACAAAATGGCAACTCCAATGTTTAACAAGATCACCATGACTACCAGGATGGGAGCCGAACCCTGGAAGAGAGAAAGGAGGAAAAGAAGGATGAAAAGAAAAAGGCATGGATGAGCTGATGAAAAAGTCACAGAAAAAGGCTTGGAAGTTTGGGGACTACAGATCCCATAATCCCCCAGCCAGCATGGCCAAGGATTATGGGAAGGAGAGTCCAAAACATCTGGAGGACCAAAGCATCTCCCAAAACTATGCTTTTATGGAGACAAGCCTCAGACTGAAGAGCGCATGGAAGTGGAGTTTTGCTTTGGATTTTCATTGCATAATTGGGACAGTCCCAATTAATCCTCTGTTGTCTCACTTTTTTCAACTGGTTGCAAAATGTCCCAGTTTCTTTCTCCTCCTCCCACTTTCCCACTTTCCCCCTTTGTCCTCAGCTTTCCTCGGTTGCTACAAACTGAGTTTGAAGTTCAAAAGTCGTTTGTATTCAGTTAACCCAGCAGCGGGAGAGCGTATAACTTTGCCTTTCCCAGTTGGCTCAGGCAAAAGCAAACTGCGGCAACCTCACCAAGATTGTATGTTCTTCCTCATTAACTTTTCTTCTCTCTCTCTCTTTCAGATCTGGTTTCCCACACATCTGGCTTTGTGCAATTATGATAAGCTGTCCAAGAGCTGAGACTGCCAGACCAAAGCAAAAACACAATGCCAACTGCATCTCCTTCATAAGCTAAGTAAAAATGCCCTGCAGGAACAGTCCTCTGTGCAAGAGTTGAGTTGCTTTGTGACTCAGAGCCCTTTCCGCACTACAAAATCATTGTGCTATATTCCACTTTAACAGCCATGGCTCCATTTTATGGAATCCTGGGGTTTGTAGTTTGGTGAGGCATTAGAGCTCTCTGGCTGAGAAATTATCTCTCCTAAAATAATAATAATAATAATAATAATCATCATCATCATCAACACCCAAAGCCTCAGAGATGAGGAACATTCAGAAATTCAGAAATTGAGATTCAGTGTGTAGAGATCTTGTAGCATCTTTGAGACTAACAGTTGCTGAGATTGTTGGAGCTCAAGCAAAAGCCAGGGACTAAGGGAGGTAGCACCAGGATATTTATTATTATTATTATTATTATTATTATTATTATTATTATTATTATTACACGGTGGTACCGAATCCAGCTGTGCCAGCAGACCAGTCCTCATTTTGTTTCTTTATAGGCCTCCATCATCAACTCCTCCTTTGCATCTAGCTTCTCCAAAGACAAAATACGGCAGCCGCTCCAAAAGCAAACAGACCAAAGCTTGGAATGGCACCAGGAGCCTTTGGCAGAGGTCCGGCGAGAGGCTTGCTAATATTCATGACTCACTTGATTGAAAAGCCTCAATGCCATTTTCCCTTCCTATCTCCACCTCCCTTAGACCCTGGCTTTTGCTCGAGCTCCAACAATCCCAGCAATTGTTAGTCTCAAAGGTGCTACAAGATCTCTACGCGTTGAATCTCTGAATTTCTGAACGTTCCTCATGTCTGAGGCTTTGGATTTTGTAGAGGAACAGGGCTGCAAATCTACCTCTCTAACTCATATCCATGCTTGCCCTTCTGCCTGCACCCCAACCCTAGAAAGAGAGTCTGTTCCTGCCTCCAGGAGCCCCATCTGGGAAAGCGCAAGTGACATTTTGCACGCAGCGCAACTTCGGCATCCGAGTTTGACTCGCTTGGCTTTTTCAACATTTTGCAAATGTCACTTTGGGTACTCCACTGGGAGGGCAACTTTTAATGGCCTACAACTTCTCAGCGGCACGGTACGGCTGTTCACATTAAACAGCAAGCTGCTGGTCTCCATATATATTTTAACACTTTCCCTTTCTAAAAAAAGATAAAACACTGTAAGTTGCCACCACATTCCCGACATGAAACAACCACAGCCACCGTAGTTGGAGAGGGAAAGAAGAAGTCTAACCAGAGCAACGGGAACTGAAAATTGTACAGCAAATTAAAGCGAGAATAATCAAATAATTTCCTTCATATGTTGTGGGTTGATGCTTAAAAAATCCTATTTTAAACAGTTGTTTGAGGTCTCTTGGTGAGGGTTGCCAGGTCCATACTATCCAAGGCTCCAAGATTTTAGGGTCAAAACTTGAAACCTAAAGATGACCCTCTGTAATGTCACATGGAACAAACCTTGGTGATGTCCGTAAGCAGGATAAATTAAGCATTAAGCACATCTGGGAAGAAGATGCCAGTCAAATAAAGAAAGATGCTGTCTATTTAAAAGATGAATTAGGGACAATGTAAGAAAGGATTGTTAAGGTTGCTCTGTTGGCCCAAATTGCCAAATTAACATGGGTCTTAAAGGAGGAATTAATTGAAGGAGGAGGTAAATGGAATATTATGGAGGGGTAGTAATAGTATATGGATTATTGAGAGCCAGTGTGGCAGAGTGGTTTGAATGTTGGAATATGACTCTGGAGAGCAAAGTTCAGATCCCAGTTCAGCCATGCAAACCCACCGGGTGACCTTGGACAAGTCACACTCTCTCAGCCACACGGGAAAGCAATGGCAAACTTCCTCTGAACAAATCTTGTTATGTGGTGGGCGCCCTGGTTGTGCAATGGGATGTCTTGCAAGGTACCCTGTAATGCATCATTACAATTTTTTAATATAGAATACACCTAAACTATAGAAATAATGCAGTTTGACAGCACTTTAAGTGCTGTGGCTGCATCCTGTAGAATCCTGGGATGTGTAGTTTTACCAGGTCTTTAGCATCTCTGCCCAAAAGTGCTAATGCTTCACAAAACTACAAACCTGGGATTCTATAGGATGGAGCCATAGCAGTTAAAGTTGGTGTCATACTGCAGCATTTCTATAGTGCAAATGCACCCATAGTGGTTAGCTGTGTCAGTGATGTAGTTCTGTCATTGTAAAGTTACACATTGCAGCCCATGATGGAGTATCTTGGCTCCCATTTGCAAGGAATAACTCCACTTGCTTTCTGAGATGCTCAAAGTTTTGTGTTCCTCAATAATTTACTTTGGGAAATGTAAAGCTAAACACTGACGGTGACAGGCACAAGGTAAAGGCAGACAACACCGTCAGACACATCAAAAGCCTTCTTAGATCAAAAGTGTTTTTACAAGGCCACTCCTTAGGAGGATCGTGGTATCTCCTTGTTGTAAATGGAGAAGGCAATTTATATATCAGTTTTGCAAAAGAAGAGTTCACTCAGAAATGATAAAGAGTTCAGTGTGTTTCCTCCCATTTTTTTCACTTTGCACATCTGGTAAGTTTGCTAACAGTCATTCCCACTCATTTATAATTTCAAACCTGGGGTCTTTTCACACTATCAAGTTATAGCACTATGGTTCCGCTTTAACTGCCATAGCAACATCCTACAGCATCCAGGGATTTACAGTTTAGGAAGGGGTACTTAGCATTCTCACCCCCAGAGCTCTAGTGTTTCACTGAACTACAACCCCCAGGATTCCACAGGCTTAAGGTGATCCTATTGTGGGGTTTTCTGGGGCTGGGAGCATGTGACTCACCCAAGATCACCTGGTAGGTTTCCACGGCTGAGCAGCGATTCGAATCCAGATCTCCAGAGTCAAAGTCCAATGCTCAAAGTATGTCATGCTGGCTCGTGTTTTATTTATTTTTTAAACTTTTGTCTGCCTTTAAATTATTCCATAGTCAATTGGGTCAGTAGTGCACTGCCATGATGTTGTGGTGTCCCTAATGTGGCGCCACTATGTTGGGGTGTCCACAGCGCTGTGCCACAGCACTGTGGGGTTTGCAATGCAGTGCCACTCTATTGTGCTGTCCTTAACACAGTGCCACTCCATTGTGGGGTCAGTAGTGCCACGCCACTCCATTGTGCTTGTCCGTAGTGCACTGCCAATGCATTGCACAGCACATGGCACATCATAGCACAACAGTTCCTCATACACAACGATGCTACAGCTGGCCATTCAACACTCTGAGCTTCTGCAGTCCCCTCAGTCATTCTCATAAGGATCTATCTGAAGGGACCAATTGTGTGGTGAATGCACTTTCTAACTCTCTTCAGCGGCTCACTCCAAACTAGAGACACAATCCACTCCAACACTTAACAGATGAAAACTGGGACACAAGTGGCCAAGCAACATCAAAGTGTGGTCAAGGTCACAAAAGTTATTAATGGGAAAGAATGCACAAGGTAGGAGAGGCTGCCACAGTTTGCTTTTGCCTGAGAATCCTGGGAAGGGCATGATCCTGCCCTTCTTCTCTGAGTTAATGAAGTGCAAACTAGCTTTGCATTCTGAAATCAATTTGCAACATTTGAAGTTAGCTAAAGTCAAAGAGGAAAAGGAGGAGGAGGAGGAGGAGGAGGAGGAGGAGGAGGAGGAGGAGGAGGAGGAGGAGAGGGAAACTAGGACATTTTAAAAACAGCTGAAAAAGTAGGATGGCAGAGGAGTCATCAGGACTGTCCCTGACAACAGGGACCATGGGAGGGTATGCATTTCACCTGTTTCACACATATATACACAAGAACATGTCCAATCCACTTACCGCGCCGGATTTGAGCTCGTCCCCATTTTCCTCCTCTGATTCTAGTGCAACAGGTAAAGATTTCTGTGGCGGGGAGCAGGTCAAGTCCCACCTCAAGAGCCGGGGCTCCCCTTTTTCCCCGAACCTCAGACTGTCTAGTTTCTGCACGGTCGGTTCGGCGGAAGAAGCGGGCCTGAAGTTCTCCTTGTTTTGGGATTTGGCTCTCAGTCTCTGGACCCCGAAGCTCCGCTCGTCCCCGTGGTAATCCTCTGCGTGGCTCCGGCTGGGCCCCACTTTGCTATAATGTCTTTTTTGGGAGTGCATCTCTTGCATATAAGAATCCATCCTCATGAGAGGCTTCATCTCCATCTCGTAGTTGCTCAGCTTCTCCTCGTCCAACTCAAGGAGCTTGTTGCTCCCGGAGCCGTGGTGGTGAGGACGGTGGTGAGTCCATGAAACCGTGGACGGGGGATCTGCCCAACGTTCCCGCTGTTTGTGGTTCGAGGCCGCCACATGCTTGTGCCCGCCGCTTCGACCTCGGTAGTCTTCGGAGGGCCCCCCGGATTGGCTGGTGCGCAGGGCCCCACCCCTCACGCCGTGGGCCCCACCCTCCTTGTCTTCAGCCCAGCTGTTGGGTCTCATATAGTCCCTACCGCGGCCTTCCAGCAACATCTGGATCTCCCCACCCCTCTCCTCGTCCATGCAAACCTGCCTGGAGAAGTGGGCGCTCTTGTTCCGACAGGAGGGACCCAGCGGCGGCGTCGAGGAAGGGCTGGCGGGGAAACTTTGCAAAGGGCTGTCGTCGGGAGTGAGGTCGGAAGGGGTGGTTCCTTTCCTGTACAGCTCCGGGCTTTCTTGCTGGAGGGGGGTCCCCGTGGAAAGGACCTCGATATTGTCGCTGGAATTTTGGCGCTTCGGCCTCTGGCACTCCAGCCCTGGAGAGAAAGGCGGAGGGGAAAGCAAACAAATAAAGCATGCAACAAAAATAAACTAGCAACTGACCTCCCTCTATTCTCTCATCCACCCAGCCTTGAGTATGAGCACAAACCGTTATGTCTGCTGGAATTTTGTAACTCCTTTGACATTGTTTTCCTTAGTCTCATCCTTTAGATCAGTGATTCCCAAACTCTGGCCTTCCAGGTGTTTTGGACTTCAGGTCCCAGGATCCCAGTTTATTGGCCAAGAGGGCAGAGGGGTCCTTGGGAGATGAAGTCCAAAATAGGTCAGAGTTTGGGAATCATTACTTTAGATCTTTTGTTACATGCCCCTAGGTTTTACCCTCGACTTATCCACAGGTCATATCAAAATCCTTGGGCACAACCCTCCATATCTGGCAGAGAGAAAGAGAGAGAGAAAAAAACTTTACTATATATATATACACACACACACACACACACACACACACACACATGTATAGGTCTAGAAATTTTAGTCAAAAAATTGAACCCAAAAATCTGAGTCGACTTATTCACAGGTCAATCTAAGTACTGTACTTTAGCTCTTATTTTAAAAAAGGAACTTTCACCTGGAAAAAGGAAAGAATATTATCTGTCCTGAAAGCATTGATTCCTTTCCATTCTCTCATCCATCCAGCCTTCAGTGTGAACACAGTTATGTATGCAGGAATTTTGTAAGTTCTATGGCATAATTTTCCTTTGCGTCATGCTTAAGATCAGTGATTCCCAAACTTTAGTCCTTATGGTGTTTTGGATTTCAACTCCCAGAAGCCCAAGCCAGCTTGCCAAAGAGTCAAAAATTCTGGGAGCCAAAGTCCAAAACATCTGGAGGACCAAAGCTTGGGATCAAAGCTTTAGATCCTTTGTTACATGCCCTCAACATATCCACAGGTCATATCAAAATCTATAATTTTGTCCTCAAAACCTGCCCTTGATTTATACATGAGGTCGACTTATAGCCAAGTATATATGGTATTTTCAATTCTGGAGGGGTAGCTGAGCAAGGCATTTCAGTCCATCTGCAGGGACCCATTTCTGGATGATCTTGGCAGGATTCAACCACACCAATGCTATCTCCTTGAGGAGAAAGTGAGGTTTCCATGTCAGTCATGGAATAGTGATAGCGAATCCCTGAACCATTTGTATCATATTTGCTGTAGGCATTTAAGATTCTGCGATGGAAAGGTGGAAACATATTCTTGAAGGTCTTTTGATTCTCCGTGTTCCTACTGAGTCAGATAATAGTGCACACAGAGGCACCTAATTTTAGTAGTGAGTTTACTAGGACAATGAATTTGCATGCTGGGCACACGCGTCAAAAGCAATGCTTGGGAAAGTCTCTTTTTTCATCTCCAGAATTCTTCAACCCACGAGTGAGAAACTAAGCCCCACTGGTTCACATAAAACCTGTTTCTGGATACCTAGCATAGGGGACTTTGGCTGCAGCCACACTGCAGAAATAATGCAGCTTGACACCACTTTAACTGCCATGGCTCAATGCTATGGAATCCTGGGAACTGCAGTTCATTGTAGCACCAGAGCTCCGCTGACCAAGCAAGATGTACCTATCAACAAAGCATAAAATCATTTTTTTTTCTTTTGCTGAAAGCAATCTAATAATCACATCTCTATTTCCCCACCCCCATTTTAATGAGTGTGTTAAAAGGTAAAACCTTCAGTAGAGTGGAGGAAGAAACCTGATTTTTGGATAGTTGGGGGAAAAAACCCTGAAGTCGTGAGCAGTTGGAATGTAGGGTTGCCATATCCTGGTTTTTCCCGGGACAATCCCGGTTTTCCAGGCTCTTTGGGATGTCCTGCCTGGTTTTAGGATCATGTCCCAGCCGACAATCCAGGGAAGCAAGGCCTCCCTGACTCTGATGCAGCAGTATGGGGCCTCAGCCATCTGGCTAAGCAAACCCCAAGACATCCAGGGTGAGGACTCCCTGGCATGGCTCTGCAGGACCTCAGCTGACTGGCCAAGCCGTGAGGAGGTCCTGGGTGGCGAGGCCTTCCTGCCACAACGGTGTGGGGCCTCGGCCAGTTGGCCAAGCCACAAGGATGTCCAGGGTGGCAAGGCCTTCCTGCCATGGCTGTTGGAGCCTTAGCTGGCTGGCTGAGCCCCAGGAGAATCCAGGAGATCCTAGCCCCAAGGAGATCCAGCCCTAAGGTTTGTATTAGATTTATATTAATTTTTTATTATATTTATATTTAATGTTATATTAATGTTTTTTAAAAAATTTAGTAATGTTTTTGGTTTTTAGTTGGTCATGTCCTCCATTTTTCTTGAATGTCCCACATTTGGTCCTACATTTTCCACTACATTTTGTCCCAGTTTTGTGGAAGAGAATTATGGCAACCCTAAATGGGTGACAATATTTTATGTATTCTGGGACAGTGGGTAGATAGAGGGGGCGGAAGGGGAAGGAATGTGGCTGGTTACCAAGGCAATGCGAGACTGCAAAGGAGGAAGGAGTTACATCAGCTGAGTGGGCAATTCGGAAGAGAAATAGAAGGGAAAGCAATGGAGGATTTGGGGAAAATGGGCACAGAGGTGTTAAGCCTGCCGTTTGCTGCTTTTGCAATGATGCTAAGAGGTTGAACCTTCCCTGCCTTTTTTTGAACGCTTTTATAGTGTCAAATGTGATCATAGACACTTGTGCTCCAGGGGTCTGTCAGACATGCATGTTGTAAACGAATACCCAGTGTGATGTGTTAGGCTGGCATCCTATCCGTGATAAATGCAGGTTTAACTTGCGCTGTGCAGGCAGAGTGATTTTGTGGGCAACTGCAAAGATATAGGATGGGTGAGACCTGGCTTGACAGCAATACGTGCAAAATGGATCTAGGAGCCTTAGTAGACCACAAGCTGAACATCAGCCAACAGTGTGATGTAGGAGCTAAAAAAGCCAATATGATCCTAGGCTGCATCCATAGGAATGTAGTGTCTAAGTAATACAGTAGTGCCACTCTGTTCTACTTTGGTCAGACCTCATCTGGAATACCATATCCAGTTCTGGGCATAATTCAAGAGGGATATTGAGAAACTGGAGCGTGTCCAAAGGAGGGTGACCAAAATGGTGAAAGGTTTGGAAACTACTAAGCCATATGAGGAGCAAGTTAGGAAGCTGGGTATGTTCAGCCTGGAGAAGAGATGGTTAAGGGGTGACATGATAGCCATGTTCAAACATTTGGAGGGGAGTCATATTGAGGATGGAGCAAGCTTGTTTTCTTCTGCTTCAGAGACCAGGACCCAGAGCAATGGATTCAAGCTACAGGAAAAGAAATTCCACCTCAACATTAGGAAGAATTTCATGATGGTAACAGCTGTTGGATGGTGGAAGATGCTGCTGCCTTGGAGTGGGATGCTTGTCACTTAGATGTGAATATGCTGTCCGAATTTAAAACAACATTAAAGACCAGTCTCTTCCGGCAGGTTTATCCCAATGGTTTTTAAACTGTGAATTTTACATGTGGATTGTTTTAATATGTATATGTCTTATTGTCTTTTTATATTGATGTGTGTTTTAACTGATGTGTTTTCCACTGATGTTTTGTATTTGTTAATTGTTGTAGTTGGTAAGAAATAATAATAATAATAATAATAATAATAATAATAATAATAATAATAAAATTCCCTCACTTCATTCTTTTCCCCTGCATAGAAACATGAGTGGGTACACACAAACCCTAGTGCATTGAAAAGAAAACCTGCCGCAGGTCTCCAGATCCACCTTTTCATTGATTTTTGGCGCAGCTCTGCTGCTCCCTAAGTCTTGCTGAAGAACAATCTGTGTGGTTGGCTTATATGTTTACCTGCCGTCCCTGAACGAACCTGTTTCTTTTTTTCCCCCCGTTATCTTTTTGAAATAAACCTGACAAATGCCTTGCCACAGCAGGGGAAACTCTGCACAGAACATCACGTCGTTGCATTAGAGGTCCCAGAAGGTGGCAGGGTGCTTTCAACTCTGCTTGCAAACTGTGCCAAAGCGTTGCCTTCTAAAATCATTGCTTTAGCAAAAAGACGCTGCTTCCCATTTCATTCTGGCAATGCAGATTGCAAGAAACGGGTGAAGGAGACTCTATCCTTTCCTCTCCCCTCTGCAGCAGACCCCAGGTGTAATTCCACAAGTATTTAATACAGATACTCTTACCCACTGTGGGTTTAAATCTTTGGCCTGATGTTTTGGACTTCAGCTCCCAGAATCCTAATCTACACGGTCAATGGATCCTGGTGCTTTGGGTCTTCAAGATCTTGGTGAGGAATTTAAAAAAATAAACAACAGAGGAAATGGATAACCTTATTTTCATCCTATGCTGAAGAGGCATCCCTATCTTTTAAGAGCTGGGTCAGAGAAGCAGCTTGCCCCTTCAGCGCTTTGATGAGAGGATGCCAAGGTGAGCTGGGATGAATAACTTGCTGACATTGACCAGACTTGGGTTGGCATCCCAGAATCTTGACTGTACTAAAGGAAGACCAAGATGCCTGCAAATTGTGGCCAAAAAAGAGAAAAAACTAAGGACTCAGAAGGAAAAGGGACAGTGATCCTGGCTCCATAAAGGAGGGAAAATGTAGGGTTCAGCCACAATGCAGAATTAAAGCTGCCATTGACTGCCACGACTGTATCCTACAGAATCCTAGGATTTGTAGTTTGGCAAGGCACCAGAGCTCTCAGGCAGACCAGGCTGAATATCTTGCCAAACTACAAATCCTAGGATTTTGTAGGATAGAGTCATGACAGTGAAAGTGGTGTCAAACTGCTTTAATTCTGCAATGTGGATACAGCTCTAGTTTCAAGGAGTCAAAAGGAGGGGGGACAGCAATCCTGGCTCACTAGCTGAGCGGGAAGACTAAGATGCTTGCAAATTGTGGACATAAGGGAGGAAAAATTTAATCTTAAGGACTCAAAAGGAGAAGGGACAGCGATCCTGGCTCAATGGCTGAATGGCAAGACCAAGAGGCTTGTAAATTGTGGACAAAAGGGAGGAAAAACCTAGGGTCCACACTGCAGGATTAAAGCAGTTTGACACCATCTTAACTGCCATGACTTTATCCTACAAAATCCTGGGATTTGTAGTTGGGTGAGATATTCCGCCTGGTCTCCCTGAGAATGCTGGTGCCTTACCAAACTAGGATTGTATGATAAGAGTCATGGCAGTTAACGTGGTGTCAAACTGCTTTAATTCTGCAGTGTGGATACAGCTCTGGTGCCAAGGATTCAGAAGGAGAAAGGACAGCAGTGCTGGCTCAACAGTTGAGTGGGATAACCAAGATGCTTGCAAATTGAGGCCATAAGGGAGGGAAAATGTACTCTCAAGGACTCCAAAGGAGACAGGACAGCGATCCTGGCTCAGTAGTTAAACAGGCGTGCCAAAGAGAGATTGATCGTTGTTACAGAACTTCTCCCAAAGAACGGCCTGCTCCATCCCATGGCAGGAACATGTCTGCCTTTGCCACACGGCACGGCTCAGAAAAGGAATGAAGTCATTCCTGGGCCTGGCAGGCACTCTGTGTGTGTCTATGCGAGTGCATGCGTCTTGCACTGACCGTTTTCCCTGTGCTGGAAGGAAGGCGAGAACTCTTTGGCAGTGATCCGGGCAATCCGAGCTTCTTCTTGGGCTTTCTGGGCTGCTGTCACGGCTGCGTCCGCCTTCGCCCGCGAGTGGGATGTCCTGCGACAGATCAGGAGACAAGAAAAGAGGCAAAGGTTTTGGGTCACTGCATTTTCCTAGCTTTCGCTCCGGGATTTGCACACAATGCATCGTCGGGTTGTCTGGATCCTCTGTCTCCAGCAACAAGGATGGTTCAGGGCTGATTTGAACCTCTGGGCCAAATCCAACCCAAATCCAACCCAGCATGGAAGTCACTGGACTCATATGGCTCATAGGGACTGTGAGTGAAGGCAGCCCCCATCGTTGCTGCAAAAAGAGCTGAAAACCCAAAGCAAAAGGTGAATTATTTAAATGCGGGTCAGAGATCCAGTGTAGTGTACTGGTCTGAGCATTGAACTATGACTCTGGAGACCAGGGTTCGAATCCCCACTTAGCCATGAAAACCCACTGGCTGATCTTGGGCAAGCCGACTTTCTCAGCCTCAGAGGAAGGCAATAGCAAGCCCCCTCTGAAGAAACTTGCCTAGAAAGCCCCATGATAGCATTGCTGGAAATGACTTGAAGGTATACAGCAACAACAACAATAGCGGGAGGAAGCCACAAATTGGGTGTGGGTGTTGTGAAGACAGTTTGGATCCAATTCAGGGGTTTGGCCTTGCATCATGTAAACAGGGCGCAGCAAACCTGGGGGGAATTTGGAGGAATTTGTCCATGGAGACAAAGCTGAAGCCTCCAACTGTCCTATGATTTCTGGCAAACTGCACAGTTAGCAAAAGTGAATGGTGCATCTATCACTATCCTCCACTATGTCAGAGTAGGGTTGTAGGATAAGTTTGCTTATTCTTCCACTTATCAGTCCTCGCCACAAAACAAGCATGTCTCACCATATAGAAAACTAATCTCTCAGGGAGATGACTAGGCTAGAGCCCGTCTCTTTGCTTTTCTACATACAGGGAGGGTTTTTAATAGCTGGGAATATATCCAAATCTATGATCTCCAAAATCTCCCCTGCACTGTGCAATGGTAGAACCCATGAGATTTGCCCGCATGTGTAGATCCGCTTTCTCTTCCAGAGGAATCTAATGAGGACTTCTAAACCTCGTGACTCTCCCTAAGGGGGTTTCCTCCAAAGCCGGAGCAACATTTCATCCGTGAAAGGAAGCACTTCATATACACATTCTGGGCTGCTCATTTACTACAGCTGATGATCTTTTGCAATGAGGATTTCGCATAATATATGCCTGCAGGGTAACGTATAATGAATTGCAATTCTGATGACTTTGTAGCAGCAGGAGAGCCTCTCCTTTCCATGCGTAAGCAGTAGCGCTAAAGGTAACCTATTGTATTGGTCGGATTTCATTACTAAGCCAACATGAGATTCTAGGTTGAAGTATCTAGAATGCCCATTTCCTGGGGCTCAAACTGTGGCCTGATTCTGGCTAACTAAGCAACATGTTTTTCATTTTAAGAGATTGGACAGAATGGATTACTTTCTATTGTAGGTGTGGAGAATGTGGGGGTCCCCAGAGATGGTGTGGGACTGTGGCTCCCATCAGTCCTAGCCTGCTTAATCAGTGGTGGGATGATGGGAGTATTAGTCAATCTAACCATGGACTTTGCATCTAGAATGTGTGGTAGCCTATAATCTGAAACCTTACTCCAGAAACAAAAATATAAATATAGTAGAACACAGTGGAATGAACTTACAGCTCAAGGGATTTCTTCATTACTAAATTCTAATCTTTGACTTCACTGTCCCACCAACATGGGATTGCATTGGCCAAGATCCAATATAATCTCAAAAACAGCATAAATATCTGCTGGGGAAATTATATTCCACTAGTACTACAAAGGGGAAGGCAAAGACAAACCTCCTCTGAACAAATTTTGCCAAGAAAATCCCATGATGGCCTTAGGGTCGCTATAAGCTGGAAATGACTTAAAGGCACAAAGCAACAAACAACAAATACTTCACAATCCCTATACTGAATACCACTGCACCAGAACATATGAGAAACAGTGAATGCACATAGCTGTCATCACATTGGCAGGATGCAAGCTGCAACACACATTGGCATACTACTCTGAGTTCATTGTTGTGTGTCTGCAATGGTACACAATGCAAACCTTGGCTCCTGTCACCATCAGCTGGATATGTCCACCCCATATTATCCACACAAAAAAGTCACTCTGCATTTATCACCAGCACAATCCTGGCCGTGATTTGGAAGCTGTTCACAAGAGCTAAACAAGACTGTCCCTTTGGAATTATCTATTTGTGATGTCAAGTGATTGCCATGGAAATAAAGTCCCATTGCCTTTGGGACAGAAGAGGCAACAGGTGCAGAAGAGCTTTCTAGAGCCAAAGTCATCTGTTTTCCAGTTTTCCTGGAGATCTCTCTTGGAAGCAAAGCAACAAACAGCCAAAGGGATGGGGGGGGGGGGGGAGAGGAGCAAAACCCAGAAGTGACATTTCAATATCAGAGGAATCTATGTTCAAAATCCATGGATGCACTAGATCCAACGGCATAGCAAAATAGCACCCATAATATAAAATCAAGGTTTGCTTTTTGGAATTTTTGTGGGTGAAGATTCTTAAATCATGGTTGATTGAATCCATGGGTACAGAGGGCTGTATATACATTAGGATCGGCGGTGGCTGGTCATTTCCATGCTACTGTAAATCCAGAGTGGTGAATCCACTCTGTGTTCTTGTCTGAACTTTATAGGCACTATCTCTTTATCTATGATTTCTTGTTGCTATCATTACTGTTATGTGCCTTTTGGTCAACCCTGACATATTGCAACCCTACCTGATGTTTTTCTTGGTGAGATTTCTTCTGAGGAGGTTTGCCAAGGCCTTCCTCTAAGGTTGAGAGGGTATGACCAGCCCAAGCTCCTTGGGTGATTTTCATGGCCAAGTGTGGATTTGAATCCTGCTCTCTTGGAGTCCTTATCCAACATCCCAAACACTTCATCTATGGTGCAGGACTAATGGGGGGATTGGGTCCATGCCTTGGAAAGTGCCTTTAACATTCAGACTACAACCTGGAGCAGATTCATTGGCCTACTGACATGGAATCCATCACTGCAAGAGAGATGGAGGATGCCACCCTTCCCAAAGAGTAGCAGGCAGGCTGGACGAACCCTACTAATGGAGGAAAGGCTCTCAGTTTCTCTCCTTAGCCATCAACCCAGCTGATCAATAACTCTGGAAAGACTCTGGGGAGGTGGGGGTATCTTTTCTTGCCTTTGGCCAGCAGCATCCCCTCTCCTGCTCTCTCAGGTTCTGTCTGGAAGCAACCGATTGGCAAAGTAGCTCAATCTTCTCCAGGCGCTGGCTGGAGGCTATAAGCAGGGACTGAATTATTAAACACCATTGCAGACGCCCTGGCCTCTCTCTCTCTCTCTCTCTCTCTCTCTCTCTCTCTCTAGCTTGGTGCAGCTTTTAAGCAGGAGCCCATTCCAGGAGAAGGGGAAAGCGGCAAGGGGGAAGGGACACTCCTGATTTCCATCCCTTCTGCAAAAGATTATGCTGGCAAGTCGCCTTAAGTGGAAAAGAAGGTGCACGCCAGCTTTCAGTTTGGTTGTGGAAGCTTTTAGCACCTGTTTTGGGGGAGTAAAGGTTCCCAAATCTCAGGGCTTGGCCCTGAGCTTCCAATTTTTGTGGCTCATCTGCAGGTGGGAGACAAGGGTTCAAGTTCTCCAGTTTTGGAAGGCTCAGCTGCCCGCAAGAGGAAAGGGCTGTAGGAAAATCTCCAGTTTAGCTTTGACAATTGTGCACTTCAGTTGCACAGTGGTGTAATTTAGCAATTTACAATTGTCATGGAATTCTGTTAGTCTAAAATTATCTTTTTGACACAGGATCTCAACTTTTGTGTGTATTGGGAACACTGCTATTCCATAGCATTGCTTTAATTCAGGCTTCACCTGGAATAAGTACTATGTTTATTTCTGGGCACCACAGTTCAAGAAGAATGTCAACAAGTTGGAACATGTCCAGAAAAGGGTGACCAAGATGAAGAAAAGCCTCAAAACCAAGCCTTGTGAGGAATGATTGAGGAATCTGGGCATGTTTAGCTTGGAGGAGAGAAGACTGAAAGGTGACACAATAGCCACCATTAAATATCTGAAGGAATGTCATGTAGAGTGAGCTTGTTTTCTGCTGCTCCAGAGGCAAGAACATGAATGAATAGATTCAAATTACAAAAAAAGAGATTCCACCTAAACATTAATAAGACCCTCTTTACTGTAAGACCTGTTCAACAGTGGAATATGCTGCCTTGGATGGTAGTGGACTCTTGGAGGCCTTTAAACAAATGTTGGAAGGCCATCTCTTAGGAGTGTTTTAGCAGTGGATTCTTGAATGACAATGGGTTGAACTAGATGGTCTTTGTGGGCCCTTCCAACACTAAGATTTCATAATTCTATGTTTCTATAAAGCAGTGGTTCCCAAATTTTGGTCCTCCAGGTGCTTTAGATGTCAGTTTCCAGAATTCTTGATTGTTGGCCAAGCTGCCTGTGGCTTCTGGGAGCTGAAGTCCAAAACACTTGGAAGACCAAAGTTTGGGAACCACTGCTGTAAAATATCATCTTGGCAGCTTCCATTCTAGGAAGATTAGCTACCAGTGACATGAACGTCAGAGGTATGCATGCTCCTTGTCACTGGGTTTCAGATATATCCTCTCCACAGATACAGATCGCATAATCTTTAACATTTGTCAGATCAATGTTGTGGTTCTGCCTTACGTGAGCAAACAGTAGGCCATTAGATGGAAGCTGGCCGAAAAAGACACATATAAGCTGCTCCTGTGAACCCACTGCAGAAAGAAAAGACGATTCAAACATTTTGATTCCAACAATGAATCTTTCAAACTTTCACTTGGTGCAGTTCCTTCGTGGGTGTGTACTGTCACAAAATGCACAAAGGAACAACTCTCAGAATCTCAGATGCTAGCAAGAATATTGCAGGAACCAACAATACCAGAACTTGGGAAACTTAAGGGGCATTCACACTCATTTTTTTTGTCTCAAAGAGATGTGTATCAGTTTTGTTGTTCCCATTTTGTTTTGGGTTTGCAAATCTCTTCGAGTCATTGTCACCCCCGTGTTATACACATAGTGCATCAAGTGCATTTGGGATGTGTGTGAATAACAAGGATTCAACCCAGATTCATCCTGGATTATTTTTGCAGTGCCAATGGGGCCTTAGTTTACTTTTTGATTGCAAGTCCCAGGCCATGATCCTACATGAACTGCCCTTACAGTTATGGACTCAAGAGGGTCTGCTGTTCCTTACCAGTGGGGAAGGAGAAGTGACTGGAGGAGAAACAAAAGTGTGCCAACAAATGGCATGCACTCTCCTTTCCCTTCCCCTTAGAGCCCAGACCAGCGGCATCTTCATATTCTGAATTGTCTCTCTGTTCCCTCCCCTTCCCACCAGTAAGAAGCAACAGTCCATCCCAGCTACTGGGGAAGAGATTTGGGGATGGGGTGCAAGGGCAAGAAAATCACAAGGGACAGCCATATTTATGCACATGCACTTTACTAACAAGATACTTGCTCCACTTGGCCAAGTTGGCTGAGGAAATCAGGGAGTCGGACTCCAAAAAGAAAACTCTTCCAAGGTCCAAAATACCACTCCTACATAATGCATGAGGGCCAGAGCCCTGGATCCGTAGATGTGGAAGTCAGGAAATGTAGGCATCAACGTGGCCTCGCTCAGAGCAAAACGGCAACTGCGGGCCATTTTTAATTTTTCTTATTTGCCCATCAGGTGCTCAGAGCCCTAATAAGATGATCCTCATCTATATTTATGCCCTTCGCCTCCTTCTCCTCATCAGGTCCCGATCTGCAGAGCCGAACTTCCGTCGGTGATTTATGAAAGCTATAATAGAATGTCAGAATTTGGGAGTGAACTATTAGCCATGGCAATTAACTTCTCAGTGGAGGTTTTCCAAATGGCCAGCTCTTCGTCACAGAGAAGTCTGAGTCCCCTGTTAACTCTCTCCTTTTCTCTGCCCAGTCCCTGCAAGAAGAACTTTTAGATGGATCCTTAATGAAGAAAGGAGACGCGGCTCATGCGACCTCTGGCATGATGCAATTTAGGAGGAAAACACCTGCGCCAGACATCTTGCGCAACCAGACAGAAAGCATGTGCTGGGAATTGTAAACAGCAAAAGAGGCACTTTTCAGGTGCTGCTTGACTTGCAGGTCTCTGTTTAACTCAGGCTTGTTGCAGGAGACTGTGGGAGGGGTGTCACTCCTGCATGTAAAATAGTCCAGTTTCTGTTGCTGTGTGTCTTCACATTGTTTCCAACTTATGGTGACCCTAAGGCAAACTTTCATGGGGTTTTATTGGTGAGATTTATTCAGAGGACGTTTGTCATTGCTTTCCCCAGAGGCTGAGAATATGAGACTTGCCCAAGGCCACCCAGTAGGTTTCATGGCCAAGTTGGGAACCTACTCCTGGTCTAGATATCTCTGATTTTAAAAAAAAAAAATTCTTGAAGAGCATCGCAACCTCATAGAATCCCTTTTTTGCAAGGAACGCAACAGCCTTTTGGGCAGTATCTGCAACACCAAAATCCTAAGTTGGGGGCTCATAGTGTAAATTTCTACAGACACACTGATTGTGCTACACAAGCCTTAGGATGAATGGCCACATTGCATGAGTGAAGGGACCACCAAATAGGGATCCAAATGCACAGCAAATGGGTGTCCACACATGCAACAAGACTGGGCATGCGGCTCTTCTTCTGCAGACTTGAACTAGATATTTGGCACCAGACCCCCCCCCAAAAAAATGCAATGGACTCTGGGAAACTAGGGTGTGAATTTCTGAGACTTAAAAGATGGCAATGCCAAACCTCCACTCAATAAAACCTGGTGAACTAGTATGGTATAGTGGTTGGAGTGTTGGACCAAGACTCTGGGAGACCAGGGTTCAAATTTCCACTCAGTCGTCATTGACCTTGGGCAAGGTGCACTTGGTGAGCCTAAGGGTGCATCTGCACTGTAGAAATAATGCATTTTGACACCATTTTAACTGCCCTGGGCTCCAGCCTACAGAATCCTGGGATTTGTAGTTTGGTGAGGCACCAGCACCCTTGGCCAGAGAAGGCTAAAGACCTTGTGAAACTACTAATCCCAGGTTTCCATAGGATGGGACTACAGCACTTCAAGTATTGTCAAACTGCATTATTTCTACAGTGTAGATGCACCCTAAGAGGAGAGCAACAGCAAACCTCCTCTGGATAAATCTCACCAAGAAAACACTAGGATAGAGGTGTTGTAAGTCAGAATTAGCACAAAACCCAATAACAACAAAGAGTACCAGTGGCTATTAGCCATGTTGGCTTTATTTCTTCATTTGCATGGGCAGCTGGGGACTTTCATGTCGGCGTGATCAATCTGTTTGGATCATATCCAAGGGGCTGAACTTATTTTGGTTATCCATTGTTTGGAATAAAACCCATTGCACATTCACCGTCCTACAGATATGGACGCCAGCAATAGTCACTGGAACAGTTCCTCTTGCACTACAGTTCCCACAATCCCTATATGGAGTTATGGGAGCTGTATTCCAAAAGTAAAATTGTCAAGCTATGGTTCAAACTAAGGTAAAGGTGGGAAAGGGATGATGAACTTATGGTACAAAATGAGCTATCAATAGCATGCTACCAGTCTCCCATCTCAGACTTGGAAGCAGCACTTGGTTCCATTCACAGAAGAATATAAATTAGGATACAGTCGAATTCCCCTCCCAATCTTCATCAGCCTGTCAGCTCTTCTTTTCTCTACAGCCTATTTTCATCCCTTTCTCATTCACAAATGAGTTCAGGTCAGATAAATATTTAATCTTCCCATTTTTTGAATTTAAAATATCAGTGCTACATTTTTTGAGTCACAACGAAGTAAAAAAAAAAAAGAAAAAAGAAAGGGAAAGAAGAAAGAAAGGAAGGAAGGAAGGAAGGAAGGAAGGAAGGAGAGAAATGAAAACTGAAGTTTAAAGTACATCACATGGTTTCTGCCTGTTTTACTAATTTAGTCAGTTCTATGTTCTGAGGAGCAATCTGAACCCAAACTCGAGAAGATGATAAAACTTGCATGGACTTGGGATTTTTTCAGACATTTTTTCTGGATTCACTTCGGTTCAGACTGTTATAATAATGGGTACAATTAAACTTCTAGCTTTACCCCTGGCTGCTTCTTTTTTTCTTTTTTTTTTGGAGGTACAGGATGCTTACAGCAGAGCTTGGGAAAGTTACTTTTTTGGATTATGGCTTACTGAATTGCTCTATGCTGGCTGTGGTGGCTCTGGAAACTGCAGTCCCAAAAAAATAACTTTCCAAAGCTCTGATTTAGGTATAAAGCCTTCCACATCCTCCCACAAGTGACAAATGATATTTGGTCTGAAATGCATGCACTAAGCAAAGGTTTATTTTTCTTTTTTTGTTAAAGAAATAAATGTTCATTCTCGTATGGGGTGATTTAAGAAGGAATTTATTGTTATTGTGTGCCTTCAAGCCATTTCTGACTTATGGTGACCCTAAGCTAAACCTATTATGGAGTTTCCTTGGCAAGTTTCTTCAGAGTGGGTTTGCCATTGCCATCCTCTGAGGCTGAGAGAATGTGACTTGCCCAAGGTCACCCAGTGGGTTTACAGAGCTGAGCCAGGATTCGAACCTTGGTTTCCAGAGTCATAGTCCAACGCTTAAACCACTATACCATGCTGGCAATATAACACATGTATTCATTGCCTGGATGCAATTTCAGTGGACCTCACAATCTTCCAGTGAATTCAGTGAAACTGAATAAATGCAAAGCCATTCTTAAATCACAGGGGCATACACCTTAAACCACAAGCCCACCATGAGATTTCCATAGTCTTCCCAACAATATAGGCTGGGATCAATTGTTTCTGACTTTTTAGTGAGGCTGCCATTCTGCCCTGTGTGCCGAATATATCTATGCATGTTATTTACACATTGCAACTTAAACTAACATCTGGAGCGGGAGTTGCATCTCCGGCCATCTGTCCCCTCTAATGGAAGGTTATCAAGGGCATCAGGAAAATGACTGATTAAAACAAGGCAGCCAAAAAATAATAATGCAGCGGAAATGTCTTGGGTGCAGGAAACCAAGGCGAGTCAATTAACATCTGCAGTCTAAGCTCCTTCTTTTTCATCCACATTCCCCTCCATGTCTGTTTATTGAACCAAATATCAGATGCTAACTTGCATTGGAAGGATAATGTAGCAACCTTTCTACACTTCTACAAATTCCCTGCTTGATTTCCTTTGGATCAGCCATTGTTTGGCTCAGCATCTTTTGCTGCATCCTGTTGAAGCTCCTACACAGCAGGGCTGGCCCACTAAACTGAGTATTACTGCAGAAATATCTACCTACTAACTTACCTTCCTACCTATTGTTGCCTTGTGGCTATCATGTCAGTGGGGCAGTGAATTAGGCTGCTGCCACACTGCAGAATTAATGCAGTTTGACACCACTTTAGCTGTCATGGCTCCATCCTATGGAATCCTGGGATTTGTACTTTGTCATGGCACCAGAGCTAGCTAAGTATCTCACAAAATGACAAATCTCAGCATTCCATAAAATGGAGCCACAGCCACTAAAGTGGTGTCAAACTGCATTAATTCTGCAGTATAGATGCAGCCTTAGTTTGAATTTTAAAGGAGCTGCCCAAGAAGGATTGCCAAGGAACACCAGGTACTGTAGGCTGTATTTCAGAGGAAGGAGCCCACAAAACCGCCTCTACATATTCCTTGCTTCAGAAAACTCTATGAAATTCATAGGGTTGCCATAGTCCGACAGGTGACTTGAAGGCACAGATGCACAGAAACACATCCAAGGCTCCAAATCCTATTCCCCAAATGGTTTCAGCACTTTGGACAGGTCCTAAAGCCCTTCAATAGTAGGCTGCCTTATTACATTTGCGAAAGTACAGTATCATTGAAAATCCTCAAAACAGTGATATCTTTATTGGCCAACCAAAATGCACATTATACATGTTGCATTATACATTTGGGAAAGGTTACTTCACAGAAGTGGCATCCCTGTCTCTCTTACAGCAAATGGTGAACCTGATCCAGATTATTGTCTAAACATCTAAGGAGTCACCCAAACAGCTAAAGGAGGTATCCCCCAAATAGACTCAGCACCTTGGATGGCTCCTTTACAGTTCAGATGAAAACCAAGAATGGATTCATTGCCCCACTAGCCAACATTGTATCCGTCACTCTTTCTTTCTTTCTTTCTTTCTTTCTTTCTTTCTTTCTTTCTGTCTATGAGCCTCAGAAAGTGAAGACAGTAACTGAGAATGTCTATCTGTCTATCTATCTATCTAGTACTTAAAGGAGGATATCTGTCTGTTTATATATTTATATATATTTATATGGCTAAGCAATTGAAGATTTTCTGTCTGTCTGTCTCTCTCATCTGAGAATGTCTATCTGTTTGGCTGAGAATGTCTATCTGCTTTTCTATGAACCTAAGCAATTGAAGATGTCTGCCTCTCTGTCTGTCTATCTATCTATCTATCTATCTATCTATCCCTTTGCAGACAGACAGACAGATAGATAGACAGAGAGATAGATATCTATCTATCTGTCTGTCTGTCTGCAAAGGGATCTTGTAGCATTTTTGAGGTTAACTGTGTGAAAGAAGTTGTAGCAGCAGATTTTGTAGACTTGCATCTGACAAAGTAGACCAAGTCTACGAAAGCTCATGCTACAACTTCTTCTGCACAGTTAGTCTCAAGGATGCTACAAGGTCCCTTTGCATGCTGATGTTGCAGACTAACATGACTATGTCTCTGGTATCTCTGTGTCTATCCATCTATCTGTCTTTGGGTGAAATTAGCCTAAGCAACTGAGTATGTATATCTGTCTTTTCTATCTACCTACCTATCTATGGGTGAAAGAAGCCTAAAGCAATTGAAGATGTGATCTATCTGATCTATCTATCTATCTATCTATCTATCTATCTATCTATCTATCTATCATCCATGTGATTTACATGTCTGTCTGTCTGCCTAGTTGGCTAAGCAGCTGAGGACATCCAGGGTCAAGTCTAAGCTTACAGGGAGATCTTTTGCTGAATCCAGGAGTCGCACAACATTATCCTCAAGTAAGCCTATCATGAAACCTCCTTCTGCTGCAAACAAAACCCCTATTCTAACAATACAGCAACCACAAGGGTCCAAGTTCAATTGTGTGGAAGCTAGCAGGATTATAGTCGGTTTCACCAGACTTTGGGGACTTCCTTCCTTCGTTCTTTCCTCCCTCCCTCCCTCCTTCCCTCCTTTCTTTCTTTCTTTCTTTCTTTCTTTCCTTCCTTCCTTCCTTCTTGGGCCTCTCAAACTAGTGAGCTGGAGAAAACTGCCACATCATTGCTACAGATGCTCAGGTGGACCTTCTTTGGAGCAAAGAGAGGAAAAACTATTTTCCTGGTATTTCTTCCCAGCCTTTGAATGGCAGAGACTAGAACCTAGATTCTGCTGGCAGTCATTTGCTATCTGTCCCAGAAACCAGCCTTGTCTCCTCAAAGCACACACACACACACACACACGCACACACCGTCCTTTTCGTTTTAAGTGTCGGTCCACAGGCAAGATCATTGTCGTCACCATGACAACCACCAGGCTCTTTTCTGATTAGAACTTCAGGTCCCGTCACCAAAAAAACACACACAAAAAAAAACCCCAAGTCAATTTTCTAATCTCACTTCAGACATCCTTTCCTTCAAGCATGGCTCCCCCTTACTATCATTGCATCCTATATATGCGCCCCACTGCGAAATCCCTCATGGGAGAGGACTCCCCTCCAAAAGGTAAAAGGCAAACACACAAAAGTACACAGAAACACACACATATACACACATACAAACACCAGCGCCCTACATTATCCACCCCCAGGCCTTCCCTTTCTTCCATAATTCAGATAAAAGGTTCCTATAGGGCTTCTCAGGCTGCATCTGCACTGGAGAAATAATGCAGTCTGACGCTGTTTTAACTGCCATGGTTGCATGCTGTGGAATCCTGGGATTTATAGTTTGTTGGGGCACCAGAGCTCTCTGACAGAGAAGGCTTAATCTCTCACAAAACTACAAATCCCATAGCATTGACCGCTTCTGCAACCTTGCCCTGAATGTGATGTTCTGCATCCAACCACTTTCATAGTAACATTATAGATTCTTATAACATCACCCGCAAGATCAGAGGTACTTTTAATTGCTCATCCGACAGTGTGATATTTGTCATCTTCTGTCAACAGCATTGGATGAACAGGGCAGACTCTACGCAAGAAGACACAAATATGACATTAGAATGGAAGCACCCCAAAACTAGTGTCAAAAGATTTTAGTCTCCTTAGACATAGCATCAATGACCTTCAGGTAGCTGTTCTGGAACAAAAAACAATTTCAAGGGAAGATTGGAAAGAGAAACAGCTGAACTGAGATATCTTCATAAATTCCAATCCATTAGCAGAGGTATCAACAGAGATAATGCTTTCTTGGCACACCAGATATATTAGTATGCTAGTCATCACAACTGCACATGCAACAAAAGGATCCTCCGCAGAAAAGTTTCTGACCTCCAGAAAATTGGATGAGCAGAATATATTGCTCAAGACTAACAGACCAGCTGCTTGACAGATCTGAAGGGGACTTTCTTTTCCCTATAACCCTAAGAGAAATTAGTAAACCAGGCCTGGGGAATCAAGGATCCAACTTTGTTTAGGGAAAGAAATGCATTTCTGTCTCCCATCCTGATAGACAGACCAAAACCCGAGGAGAAGGGGAGCTTGTACACTCTAATATAGTTTGTCAAGGTTGCCAAGTCACTATTGCAAAGTGCATGCGCTGGGAAAATGCCACGAAACCAATGGATCTGATAGAAGTCAAAACTTCTAGGTGTCAGTTGGTCATATATAACCTCCTTAAGGTAGACAACAATTCCCGAGTCTTTGCTATATAAACTATTCCCCGTTCCCTTAGCACCTGAGACAATGGGATATACAGTCAGACCTCTTTGTCCATGGATTCTTTATCCACTGATTCAACCATCCATGGCTTGAAAATATTATATATATATATATATATATATATATATACATATATATATATTCCAAAAACCAAAACTTGATTTTGCCATTTTATAGAAAGGGACACCATTTCCTATGCCACTGTATGTAATGAGACTTGAGCATCCACAGATTTTGGTATCCACAGGAGGTCCTGGAACCAAATCCCAGTGATATGAGGGGCCCATTGTAATAATGATGATGATGATGATCATCATCATCATCATCCATTGTATTTAATGGGACTTGAGCATCCACAGATTTTGGTATCCACAGGGGGTCCTGGGATGATGATGATAATCATCATCATCATCATCATCATCCATTGTATTTAATGGGATGAGGAACCACAGATTTTGGTATCTACAGGGGGTCTTGGAACCAAAGCCCAGTGGATACCACGGTCCCAGAGTACCATGTAACCTTCACAGTGTCAGATTTTTCTTCTAGAAGAAGATCAATATCAATATCAAAGCATTTTGCTGGTCAACCCATGTGAAGCCATGTTAGTTTCCCCTTCAGGCCTGTATCATCCTACATATCTCTTTGAAGGTTTGCTGCCAGGGTCACAATTGGTATCTTTCTGCACCCTATGACACCTTAACCCACAACCATACAACTGCCAATATATCTGTCCCTTCACCATTCATTCCACCAATGCACCTGAGAAAGTGGACTGAAATCCACATAAGCTGAAAATCAGTTCCTCTTCAAAGACCTGCTAGATTCCTTCTCTGCTCCACTCCCATTTTATTTTTATGCTGAAACAAACCAATACAGTTATCTATTTGAGGACAGGATGGTTCTAAATGAAGGAGACCCAGCCCAAGAAGAGTTTAACTTGCTCCTCTGTATTTATAGCCAAGAGCAAGTTATTATTATTATTATTATTATTATTATTATTTTGGACTATCCTTCCCAGAATCTCCAAAACACCATGATCAGGTTTTGTTGCGTGTTAGGGGATAAATGTCAAATTGGCTTTTATCTAGTCAGCGTAGCCAAGTCACATGCTCTCAGCCTCAGGGGAAGGCAATGGCAAACCCCTTCTGAACAAATCTTCCCAAGAAAACCCCATGATAGGGTCTCCGTAAGTCAGAAATTACTTGAAGGCACACAACACACACACAGAGGCATGGTGATGAGGTATATGTGTGTACGGACTCTTGAGAGTTACAGTCAAGAAAAGCATGCGCAAACCACATTCCCAAACTCCCTCCACCATTCAAAGGGTCATCCACCCACCCTGGCCTTAGGCAACATCTTCCCTCCTGCCTTTGTCCCTCAATGACCATAGTTAAACAGGCTTGCCCAGTTTTCTGGACTGGCAAGGGGATGGATGGGGCTGGTGTGCCAATCCAGCAAAAGATTTGGGGTGCTGAAATGCCCCTCTCCATCCACTGGACTGAAGTTGCTAAAGATGCGTCTCCTTCTTGACCCTAGGAGGGCTACTGAGCCCCATCCCCATGAGCTGGTCCTTTGTGTAGTCACAATATTAGAAGGATAATCTCAGAGATCCCTGTGCATTAAATCTCCTTGAGGCTGGCTGAGCTGCGTCTGAAGCCAAAAGCCTTTAATTTCCCAGATTACGGAAAGTATCCAGGGCTAGTTCCTTTGGCTCTGCTCTGAAGAACTCTGGATGGAACCATGCAAAAGGCCTTTGACGCTCGGTGAAAGGAGACAGGGCTTCCATCACTTTCAGAAGGAAGGACGATAGAAGTCTAGTGTCTAGATCGAGGGAAGTAATAGTGGCACTCTATTCTGCTTTGGTCAGATCTCCCCTGGAATATTGTGTCCAGTTGTGGGCAAGACAATTCAAGAAGGATGCTGAGAAGCTGGAGCATGTCCAGAGGAGGGTGACCAAAATGGTGAAGGGTCTGGAAACCATGAAGGGAGCTGGGTAGGTTTAGCCTGGAGAAGTGAAGGAGGATTCCCTCTCCCTCTGAATTGACATATCCAGATCCAGCTCTCTGGTTGCTCAGTGTTTTATTCCAATGCTGCCTTTTTTGCAGAGGGCTTGCTGTATGAAATGCTACCTCCTCCTCTGCTGCTTTTACTATGCAAAGAGGAGAGACAGCAAAGCTGCCTCCCCTGCAATTGCAAGAAGAAAAGAAGCGCTCACCTCCTCATCCCAGTGCTCTCTCTTTTCAGGCATCTTGGCAACAGCATGTGTATTTCTGGGTTTTGCTACGTTCTCTCCTTCCTTCTTTCCTTCCTTCCTTCCTTCCTTCCTTCCTTCCTTCCTTCCTTCCTTCCTTCCTTCCCTATGGGGGCCTGGGGGTGGCTCAGTGACAAGTTACATAGGAGTAGGTGGAACGCTAGGGCTGTGCTTTGGAAGAGGCAGAACTTGAAATGTTCCTTCTTTGCTCTTACACAATTCCAGAACCAAAGCAAGGCAGATGATGCCTTCCTTCAGCAACCCTTTTGTTGTTGTTGTTGTTGTACACTTGCAAGTCATTTTTTATTTATGGCGACTCAAAGGTGAATCATGGGGCTTTCTTGGCAAGAGTTGTTCAGAGGAGGTTCGCTTTGACCTTCCTCTGAGGCTGTGAGAGTGTGACTTGCCCAAGTGAGAGAGAGAGGTACCTATCAGTAGAGTGTAGTTATTGTGACCTGTTAAATACATACTCACACTCCAAATAATCATGCCAAACAGGTGTGGCAAGTGTCAGCTTTCTAGCAATTTCCCTTCAAATTAATCTCAGCCTGATCTTTGACTGCCTGGATCTCTACTCAGCCCATATGGAAGAAAGAGCAAGCTTGTTTTCTGTTGCTCCAGAGACTAGGACATGGAGCAATAGATACGAAATACAGGAAAAGGGATTCCTCCCAAACATTGGGAAGAAATTTCTGATGGCAAGAGCTGTTTGACAATGGAAGATAATACCTCTGCTAGAGTCTCCTCCTTCCGAGGTTTCTAAACAGAGGCTGGATCTGTCAGCTGGAGAGCTTGGAGTGTCTTCCTGCATGGCAGAATAGGGTTAGTCTGAATGACCCCTGGGGGTATCTTCCAACTTTATCATTCTATGACTTTCTGATCTCTGATTTAAAAAACAAAACCTACACCCCTTTATTTGTCTGAAAATGCCACCCAGCCTCTATCACACACTGATCAGAATGGCAGAATGATATGCTCAAGGCACAGCATAAGGCAGGCAATTTGATCTGCATTCTGTCTCTCTCTGGATTGAGAGCGAAACAGCAAGCAAGTGGGAGTGAGGAGGGGGAGGAAGAGTGGGAGGTAATGACATAGCCAGATTCAGGAGTTTAGCCTGGATCTAGGGAAGAGAGATTAAATGCCTCTCTTACCCTGCTTCTACCCATCTCCTCTCTCTCTCTCATACACAGACACATATACCCACTGCCGTCCTTCTTGGAAAAGCTCTTCCGTGCCAAGAGTGAATCACCAGCATCTTCTCTTTCTCCTTCTTCCTGTCTCGCTTCCCTGCCGTGCTGATTCTGCTGGCTTCCATCTGGCCCTGTTGTTATTGTGTGCGCATTTTTAAAAATGCACCTTACAAGACTGCAGGGATGGATTGCGTTCCCTTTCCAGCCACACCTGCCTTGGAGCTTGTTTCACCTGGATTCATAGGGCAACCACACACCTCCAGCAGGTAACAGAGACCAGTGACTCCCATGTCATTCAGTCAGTTAATCCAGCTCTGGATCTCAGGGAAGTTACCTTTCTGTTGCTAATGGAGTTGAAATGTTATACCTTGCTTTCTATTGCGCTTAGTCCCTGGTTCCTACATGGCCAAGAAGAGATGCAGCCTCTGCCTGCCTTGAGATCCCTCCAGATCAGAACAACTGAACTACAACAGATACAAAATCTAGGCCTGTGACTCTAACATCATCACTTTTCTTCTCCTTTATGGCTTTTTAAAAACATCTTTTGCCTGATGAAGAAGAGCCAGTGGAGCTTCCCAAGCTTGCATGATATATTTTGTGCATTTCAGTTGGCTAATAAAGGTATCACTCTTTTCCAGATTTTGGATTTTCTTGTATATTATTCTGACAGTCTTGTAAAACTTGAAATGTAGCAAAAATGAAGATGCATTAAGATGTTCCTTCCTAATCTAAAGCAATCTCCCTAATTTAAATCCATTTCTGCTTTTGAGTGGCTTGAAAAGAGCTGTCCAAGGTCCTGGACCTATTTTGGACAGTTCCTTGAAAGCAGCGATGGGCCATTTGCAGCTTGCGGGGAACATGAAGATCTTAAGCCCCAATTTCATAAATTAAAAAATTTTATACTTAAACATGGCTAGAATCTTCATGCCATTTTTGCTTTCAAACCACACAGTAATCCCCGACACTCATGAAAATACAAACTACCCTGCAAAACCTCCATTTTCCTCTGCTATTGTTGTTGTTAATATGTGCCTTCAACTTGTTACCAACTTATGGCAACCATAAGGCCACAGGCTTTCATAGGTGACCCTATCATAGGGTTTTCTGGGGCTGAGAGTGTGTGACTCAGCCAAGGTCACTCAGTAGGTTTCCGTGGCTGAGCAGAGATTCAGAATCTGATCTCTAGAATCGTAGTCAAAAACTCAAACCACTGCATTATGCAGTCTCTCAAAATGACTGACTTGATATCAGTTGTTGTGTGTCTTTAAGTAGTTTCCAACTAATGGCAACCCTAAGGTGAACCTATCCTGAGGTTTTCTTGGCAAAATTTGTTCAGAGGAGGTTTGCCATTGCCTTTCCCTGAGGCTGAGAGAGTGTGGCTTGCCCAAGGTCACCCAGTGGGTTTCATGGCAGAGCAGGAATTGAACTCTGAGCTCCAGAGTCATAGTCCCAACACTCAAACCATGCTGGATATCAGTTACTGTGGATATTTTTGGAGGGTCCACAGAGAAAAACAAAGATATTTGGACTTGCTAGGAGAGAAGGGTGCAGCCCATCAGGGGGTCTGAGAGGAAATTGGCCCCTGCCCCTCGTGCCATTGCTCACCCATGCTTTAAATCCTGGATTAAAACATGGGATGGATTCATGTCCCTGCTGACATGGGAGTCAACCACCACCACTGTCTGCAGGTTTCCCATAAGTGAGAAACAACTTGAAGGCACACAACAACAACAAGAACAACAACAACAAACATACCATTAAAGGTACAAGAGCCCTCTCTAGTTTTCAGTCTAGCAAATCTACTGGCAGAGAAAACCTTCCCCCCCCCCCAAATAAATGCCACCACTGAATCCTAAATTATTTCATGGGGTAATATCTCTAAATTTGCCGCTCATGGATCCTTTCTGAGCTTACTGGCCAGGGTTTAAACTATCCTGCATCCTGTTGTTCAGCTTTCGTGAACCCTAAATCATTTGATGGGATAATATCTCTAAATTTGCAGCGCATGGACCTTTTCTGAGCTTACTGGCCAAGGTTTGAACTCCCCTGCATCCTGTTATTCAGCCCTCGAGATGGATGAGTAAACTGACATTGCTTGGGGGAAGGCAGGGAGAGGGAAGCAGCTTTGCTCCAGACAGTATGGCCCTCCGTGTGCGGCCCTGACAGGCAAACTCTGCAAGGTTCATTTGGTATTCTGTGTCCATGGCTTGTTAACACCGGAGTTTGGGGCAGGCAGCTGGAAGGAAAGAAACATCAGCGGCGGCTGGTTCTCTCCATAGCCATGATAGACACCTGAGTGATGTTCACAATTCCACCCTGCTGAGGCATCAGCTTCTGCAGCTCCTGCCCTTATTTATTGACTTAATATATCTTGCTTAATTTAATGTCTTCATGGGTCAAACCTGGTTAACCGGGTAATGTGGCAAGCCAGAGACCAAAGAGGAGGCAACTATTTTGGGGCTGCTGTGTAAGAAGCAGAATTGAACTGGCAGCTGGGTTAGGGTTAAGGATAGGACTTGTGGTGGTGGTGGTGGTGGTTGTGGTTGCATGCCTTTAAGTTGTTTATGATTTATGACAACCCTAAGGTGAACCTATCGCTGTTGTTGTTTTTTGCAAGATTTGTTCACAGGAATTTTGCCGTTGCCTTCCCCTGAGGCTGAGAGAATGTGACTTGCCCAAGGTCACCCAGTGGATTTCATGGCCAAGCCAGGAACCAAACCCTGGACTCTAGAGTTATAGTCCAATGCTCAAACCACTATGCCACTCTGGACCTCACACCATACTTGCCTTGTTCTAAATCTAATTTCCAACACCATCTAGCCACCTTGATTGTACTCAGAGGGGTGGGGTACAATTATTATTATTATTATTATTATTATTATTATTATTATTATCATCATCATCTAGTGTCAACCCTCAGAATCAATTGCTAAACAGTAAGTCAACACCTATGTCAACCCCATCAATTCAATGGGCTTACTCTCACTGAGGGATCAGCAGCTGGTTTAGACCTAAGCATTTTTCACTGTGTTGTTCCATTGCCTTTCCATAATAAATATTGGGTGGGTGGGTGGTTCGCCCATTCTAGAAATTTCAGAATTCAACAGAATGGTTAGACTGAGCTGTCCCAAACCAGTATCTAAATATTGTGTAGGGTAGGGATGTTTCTCTCTTTTTTTTTTTTTTTTGGACTACAGTGCCCACGATCTTCCAATGACCATGGCCATATTGGCTAGGGATGCTGGGAATTGTCATTCCAAAAAAGGAACATTCCCTGGCTCTGCTACATAGAAATACCAGACAGATCCTTGTAAGAACTAACAATAGTAGGATAGAGATGCCTGGCTGCTCAAGTCATGGGGGTCTACCCAGCACTGGCAGTTTCCACCTTGTGATGCCACTTTTGCCCTGTGCCATTCATAGAGCCTCCAATGGCCCCAAGGTAGAAGAAGCACAGCTGGCTCACACCATGAATGAGTCAGAGGAGAAGCCTATGTTATTGGCCTGCCAGCTACAAGGCCTGCCTGATAGAGAGGATGCAAGGAGAGGAACAACTGATTCTAATCCCATCTGACGGCCTTTATCATCTGAGGCAAAGGAGGAGGACATGCAAAGAAAGGGGAAGGGAAGCACCAGAGAACAAGTACTTCTGTGCTCAGCCTCTCTCTCGTCACATGCACATGAGTCCCATCCTTGTAAGCAAACTGAACAGGAGCAACCACGGTGCTTGTGTATGCATGCACATGAATTTGTGCACCCATGTACAATCTCGTCTCCTTGCACTCCTCAGGGCAAGTTAAGAATTGCACTCCTGAGGCTCTGATTCCAGAAACCATTGGAAGAAGCTGGTTGAGACTTAAGCTATCACCTAAACACAGGAAAGAAGTTGTTTCCAGCTCCCTGTCATCTGGAGGGTGGTCAGAGATTACGGTTGCAAGGTGGAAGCCACACCAGGACTCCTCTCTTTTTAATGATTGTCTAGAAGAGGACATGTCTGCAGCTAGGGTTTGCGTGACAAACAATCCCTACTTAAATTCTCTCTTTTGCCCAACTATTAAAGGCACAGGAACCTTGTCCCAGTTTCACCTAGAATCACAGAGTTGGAAGAGACCTCAAGGGCCATCCAGTCCTACTCCCTGCCATGAAGGAAGACAGGATGACAGATGGTCATCCAGCCTCTGTTTAAAAACCTCCAAAGAAGGAGACTCCGCCACCTTCCGAGGGAGTGTGCTCCACTGTCTAACTGTCAGGGCATTCTTCCTAATGTTGAGATGGAATCGCTTTTCCTGTAGTTTGCATCCATTGCTCCATGTCCTAGTCTCTGGAACTGCAGGAAACAAGTTTGGATATTTAGGTCTGCAGCCTTTATCTTCAGCACCAGACTGGAATTTTTAGAAGCTGATGGAGATGCCTAGAAGCAGCTACTGGGTGTCGTTTCAGGTGTGTGGTGAATCCATGCGGAATTTCATTGAAAGGAACTGTCCAAGGTGCTGAACTCTAGTCCAACCTGGCAAGCCTATCTGTGTTGGGGTTCAGTGAAGCCATTCTAGGGTTTATTCCAGACTTGAAAAGGTCTGTCCAAAGTGCTGAAACTGTTTGGGATGGATAGGGTTCAGCACCTTGGACAGTTCCTCCCAAAGAAACTCAGCAAGGATTCATCACACCAACACAAAACTCAGTAGCTTCCCCAAGGCATCACCAACTCAATCAGCTTCTACAAATCCCAGCCTGGTGTTGAAGATAAAGGCTGCGCACCTAAACACCCACGAACAAGCAGTTGTGTTTTTTAGGATGTCATAATGCTGCACTGGTTCAACCACTGTGCTGTTTACAATGCTGTGCAAGATAGTCCCATGCGTAGACAAGAAACCACAACTACACACAGAAAGCTAAGTTTATCTTCCAACTTTGGTACATTCTTATGGGTGGGTTGGCTTTCAGAATCCCAGATTTTAAGATTTTAAAGGTTAGCACTGGTGCTTTGAAATTAAACCCAGCATGCAATGGCTCCTCAGGGTTTTTTGTAACACTTAAAATAGGTTTTGGGGGGGAAACCAAAATGCTTTGCCAAAAAAATGGGGGGTTGCCCTGGCCCACAAGATTCCCACCACTGATAAAAGTCATACACTGGAGAAGGAGGAGAGGAGAGGAAGAGGAAGAAGGGGAGAAGAAGAAGGAAAGGAAAAAGAAGGAAAGGAATGAGAAATGGAGAGGAACAAGGATGAGAATGGACCAGCAACAACCTCATGGCTCCCTGTACCCTTCCTCAGTCTCATTCATAAACTAAAGAGATCCCTGAATTATGAATCGACACTATTTTTGCTTCACAGCCACCAGTGGCATCCACCTCATTTTGCTGCCTCCTCTAATAGGCCCTCTCACAACACTATTTAAAATAGGTCAAGGCAGGACGCCTGGCTCGGCTGCCGTTTTTCCTTAAAGATGAACTTTCACGCTTGGATGCTGCCTCTAGAATCTCATTTATCTCTGACCTAGTTCACCTTAAATATGTCTGCTGGAGCTCCTTCCTCACATATGACCCCAAACAGACCCTGGCCAAAGTTGGAGCGAAACAAACTCTTGGATCGTCATGTCACCCAGTATTATGGAATTGCAATTGGGAAGGGTAGCTATGAAAGAATCAAAGTGCAAAGATATAAAACTGAATACCAAAGCTGGGAAGGTCCAAGCCATCATATTTTCCTGGATGTGAGAGATGGACAGTGAAGAAAGCTGATACAAAGAAAATCAACTCAGTTGAGATGTGGTGCTGGAGAAGAGTGCTGAGGTCAAACAAAAAGATCCTATAACAGATCAAGCTTGAACACTTCCAGGAAGCCAAGATGACTAAATTGGGTCTGTTGTATTTTGGCCAAATCATGAGAAGGCAGGACTCACTAGAAAAGACAATAATGCTAGGAAAGATGGAGGGTAGTAGGAAAAGAAGAAGGATACATACTAGATCGATAGATTCAATCAAGGAGACCATGGCCCTGAGACTGCAGGATCTGAGCAGATGGATGAAGGACAGAGGGGCTTGGAGGTGTCTCTTTCACAAGGCTGCCATGACAAGGCTGCCATGAGTCAAAGTCAACTTGAGGGAATCTAAGAACAACAACTAGGGAATGCTCCCTTCTCAGACTGCTAAGTCTAGCGTTCTCACTGTAAACAACCAAAATTTGCTTCCCCTCCATCATCCTCCATCTGCAAAAGGGTCAAATGCAGCCACTAAGGATGTGCAGATTACGGAGCATGTGTGTTGAGCTACCACGCAATGGATGCTGCAAACTCCATTGCACAAGTGCTTTGGGATGGCTAGAAGGCGGTCAGGCCCCCGCTATGAGCAATAATCGGGTGGCAAGCCGTCAGAAAGCATGTTACTTGCATTTGTTGCTATTGTTGCTGCTCATGCGCAGTACGCATCCCCTAAGTGTCTCTCCATTCCTCCTTGCTTCAACCCACTCCTGTTCTCTCCCTTTTCCACTGAGAAAGACATAAAGTACCGGCAAGAACCTTTTGATAATAGCACAAGAGGCTCGCCACACCAGAGGCAGTTTTTCCCCTCCCCACCCTACGAGACTTAAGAGAAAAACAAAAGAGGCCTTCCTTTCTGAGCCAAGCTGTTCTCTTGCTTTCTTTCTCCTTCACTACATCTATTCAAGAGAAGCGGAGGAAAAGGGATGGGAAGAAACGACAAGAGGCACTGATGGTGCCATCCCTCTGTGTTCCTCAGGTCTCAGCTTCCACATCAATTGACTTTGCTTTGGGAATTTGGAGCCTTTTCGTACTCTCAAAAGCAGAGCAGAACCCTGTTGCCTGTTGCTTGCTATGGTACAGTGAATCTACACCAGGTTTTGTTACAGATTTTAAATCCAAGGTGCTGAATGTTAGATTGTAAGGGACTTCTGGGCTGGAGAATATTGGTAGGAATGGCAAACAGTCCCCTCTTTGCAGAAATATGCTAAAAAACCCAGATCCTGTCTGATCCTGGAGGCTAAAGATGCATCCACACTGCAGAAATGATCTGGTTTGACACCACTTTAACTGCCACGGCTCAGTGCTATAAAATTTTTGTGACTGTAGTTTGTTGTGGCACCAGAAAGGACCCCTGAGCTTTTAATTGGGTTTGTTTATTGCTAAAAGCTATTAGCCATCACAATTCAATGTAATTAAGGTAAAATGGAAACAAATAAACTACAATAACAGTAATAAACTTAAGATAGAATACAGGTAACAAGCAAGTGATACAAAAAATATACAAATGCAAAAATATAAAATCATTGTTAATGCAGATTCAATTAAAAGCCCCCTGGATTAGATACCATGTATCTTCATCACCTCCATGTAATTCTTATGAATGATTTTGATGCCTAGATCTTTAACATACTTGCGACCAAGGCAAATTTTGCAACCATAATGGTAATATCTGCATCGCTGCCCACCAATACGATACAAATCTGCTCAAGGGAAGGTTGATTAGAAAGTGGAGAATAGGATTAAGAAACCTTTGTCTAGGGGCTATATAGAGAAGGCATTGCAAAAGGTAGTGATGAATGGCCTCTACTTCCTCTGACTCACAAATACAAAGTCTTTGGTGCATAGGAGTATTATTATATCTTTCCTTCAAGTAGGCAGATGGCATACACTGAAAGCGTACGGCTGTAAACGCTTTTCTAAGTGGGTACCCACTGTATAAAGCATCATTTGCAATGGAGCTCTGAGTTTATACATTTTGTATGATGGCTTTCCGGGTGTTTATTGCTGAGACAAGGAATTTGGCCACTTCCTCTGTAACTCTTTTTTTCTTAAAAGGTGTGATCCGCAAAAGGAACTTCTCAAGACTAGTGTCGGGTGATAATAACATGACCGTGGGCCGTAATCCGGTTGTCTCATTTGCCTTGTGGTCAAGCCAACATTGGCACTCTGACACCATTTTCCCAAACTAGAGTACATTCAGGAATCTCAGGCTACATCTCACTTGAAAGCAGTCACCTCTGGCTATACCCTGTGGCCTTTGGCCATCCTGTGACACCAGGGCTTTGGGTTCAAAGTGGCACAAGGAATGGAGAATGCCAATGGCTGAGTCACTGACGCAGCATGGAGCTCTGGGGAATGCCTGGTGTTTTCGGAGCTGTGTCGTAGGAAAGGTTTACATTATGGGATCTGACATGTGGGGAAAGCCTGTAGCAATGCACACACAGAGAGCGCATGGATCCAGAGGGGCTTGTCTGTGAGTTATGGGGAAGCGCGGTGTTTCCCACCCCCTCACCCCCTCTTGGGTTTATCTCTCTCCAGGCATTTTTCTGTCTCCATTATTCTATACCTCCCACTTTGGGCAGCTGGTGCACTATTATTATTGTTTGGTTCCAGGGATGGAAAGTTGCACACACACACACAAGGTAAGAACAACGGCACTACTTGGCTTCTCTGTAAGTGGGGGAGTGAATCAGCTAGGGGTTTCTGTCCAAATTTTAGAGGAACCATGTAAAGTGATGATGAACCTTATCACTTCAGGTTGCTCCAAATGACAGATGCAGCCATGCCATGCAGCCCTCTAGATTAGCTGGAAATCACGCAGTGGGGCTCTCTGGGCTCCTAAACATACCCAGCACAGACCAGCATCAAGAGTTAACTAGCTAGAGCGGTGGCTGGGAGGTCTTGTACCCCTGGGAGCAGTGCATCTTTTCCAGGTTTCTACCTGAACTTTAAAAGTGCTGTCTAAAGTGCTGAAACCTACCATCAAAATAGATTCAGCAATTGGACAGCTCCTTAAAGCTGGAATGCATACACTGCTCCAGAGAAAGGAGAACCACAAGCTGCTACTGGCTTGGAAATACTACTGTTTTGTAGTGTTTCAGGATGATTGCATTATTTCCACAGTGCATTATTTCTACAGTATAGATGCATCCTGATAAATTCTGAATTTTATTGAAAATAATCACCTTTCCAAGATCTACATTTTTTTCTTTCTCTCAGGGTGCATCTACATTGTGAAAATAATGCAGCTTGACCACATTTTAAGTGCTGCAGTTCCATCCTATTGGATCCTGGGATTTGTAGTTTTGCAAAGTCTTTAGCCTTCTCTGTCCAAGTGCTGGTGTCTCACCAAACTGCAAATCCCAGGATTCTTTAGGATGGTGCCAAGGCAGTTAAGGTGTTGTCAATCTGCATTATTTCTACAGTGTAGATGCATCTTTAAAGCCTCTCAGTCTCACTCTCTTAACCCATCCACACATTTTGTAGCCCCTGGACACTTGAATGTCCCAAACAGCACACATGTCAAATCACGGATACAGAGGTGGGAGACACCTTTCTTGGAATGGAGCTTGAGTTTTGCCACCAAATGCACACCCCAGGTACATTGCCACCACCGAGTATGTACACAAGTAAGACATCTCATGCTCCAAAGTCACCAAGAGAGATCAATTCTGGCTCATGTTCCACAGTCGGTTTTCTCTCCTGCTTTGGCAATAATTCCTCCAGCATCCATACAAACCCCATCAAACGCACACACAAGGCAGCATTAACATGCCCAGAGGGTTAATTCACTTCTTCAGATAAGGGAACCAGGCAGGCATTCTGATAAGGGATTTTAAGTGTCGCTTTGAATCTTCTACATGATTGAAATGTACAATTAAGCTAATCCAGTTAGGCCAGGATGAGCCCCATCTCCTCCTCCGTCCCTGTCTTGGTGTATTTCAGAAATTCAGAAAAATAAAATAAAAATAAAACCATTGCAGAATCCTTCACCACCATCAGCATATTTTCCTCCAAGGAGGCCACTGTATGATCTGAAGAAGCATTCCTGCACAGCCTTTATCTGTTCAGTTTCCCCCCCCCCCTTCTTCTTATAGCTGGGTCCTAGTGTGGTGGAGTGGTTTGAGCTTTGGACTATGACTCTGGAGACCTGGGTTCGAAGCCCTGCTTAGCCAATGGAAACCCCCTGGGCAACCTTAGGCAAGTCATACTCTCTCAGCCTCAAGGGAAGGCAATGGCAAACCCTCACTAAAGAAACTTGCCGAGAAAACCCAGTGATAGGTTCACCTTAGTGTCACCATAAGTCAGAAATGACTTGAAGGCACAACAACAGCAACAAACAAGGACAGTGGTTGTGCTCACACCTTGCATCCAGAAGGTCCTTAGTTCAATTTCCAGCATCTCCAAGTATGGCTTGGAAAGAATCTTTCCTAAAATTCTGGAGAGCTCTCTGAGCTGGCTTTGTTTATTATGAACTCCAATGTTTGGAGGGCACCAGATCCTGTCTGATCTTGAAAGTTAAAACAGGGTCAGCCCTGGTTAGTCTTTGGATGGGAGTCCACCAAGAAACAGGAGGTGCTATAGGCTGTATTTCAGAGGAAAGAACTGGCAAAACCACCTCTGAGGATTCCTTGCCTAAGAAAACCCTATGCCACCTCTTCCAACCTAAATACACTTAAGACACCAGATCTTCCCTGATCTTGGAAACTAAGCAGGGTCAAGTCCTGGTTGGTACTTGGATGGGAGATTGCCAATGAATGTCAGGTATTGCAGACTGTATTTCAGAGGAAGCAAATGGCAAAACCATAAGTGGCAATATCAATAAAACTAATAGATACAATCATATCAATAAACACTTCTTTAAAAAACCCAACAACCCCCCTTCATCCGAAACCAGAGACATCAAGACACCGCTTCCTTCTAAGCTTCCACCAACTTCCTCCAAGCAATGGGCATAGGCCTTACCTGGATGCCGCAATCTCCGCTTTCTGTTTGGCAATGGTGGCTGCGCGCTCAGCGGCTTCGACGGCACGGTCCACCTTCTCACGGATCTTGCTGGCCCTCAATGGGATGAGGTTCTTCCTCTTGCCGCTGACCAGGATGTTCTGCTTGTATTTCCCTTCTTCTTTGGTGCCATCCGGGAAGGTCATGCAACCATAACCGTGACGCTTGTTGTTAGCCCATTCCCCTTCGTACTTGAGCCCATCTGAGCGCTGGCTGATACCAAACCCCGACCGCTTGTCATTCTTCCACTCGCCCACGTAGATCTCGGTGGTGGTGGCATCGATGTCGTCTTCGATGACGGACAGTTCAGTCTCCCCTTCTCCGAGGCTGATGGTGGAGTTGATGTCGCTGGCAGTGGAGCTGACCGTACTCATGCCTGCCTCGCTGCGGAAAGAGCTCTGTTTGCTCCGTTGGCTGGCCAGCGAACTCTTGGACTCAGATTTACGCAGCTTGAGCCCGCTCAAGAGGGACCGGCGGAAGATGCCCTTCTTCTTGTTTTTGAGAATCTCAGCATCACTGTGCGCCATCAGGACAAACCCCCCGCGGGAGACGGCGGGACTCCCTGCCACTGCAGGGGAAGAATCGGGATGCAGCGCCGAGCCATTGGTGTGTTCGCTGCGCAAGGAGTTGATCGAGGTCCTTAGAGGCGAGCGGATAACCGCAGCCATGCCATAGGGGACGCTCTGTCTGACACCATATCCCTGGCGCATGCCACCAGCCCACTGGCCCTGGTATGTTCCTGGAAAAGGAAAGGAAGATCAGTTAGCACAGGGACCCCAAACTGTTTCTAAGGGAGAGGTCAAGAGCCAGCGTAGCCTAGTGGTTTGAGTGTTGGACCACAACTCTAGAGACCAGGGTTTGATTCCCAGCTCAACTACGAAACCCACTGGGCAAGCCACATGCTCTCAGCCTCAAGGAAAGGTCATGGCAAACCTCCTCCCATTAGAATGTGTATCATCATCATCATCATCATCATCATCATCATCATCATCATCATCTAAAGCAGGAGTATGGGAGAGATGTCAATTGTTCTGCCAATTTCATCTAACTTCCCTGCTTAGGGAAGTCAAGATATCCTTTGGGGAAGGCAAAGGTGTTTTCAAGAGACAGAGACAAAACTATTTGACACCTCCTTTACTATAACTTTGGGGACTGGGGATTTTTATGGGCTGTATGAGGACTGGGGGGGGGTCTTTATGGGAGCCAGGGGGACTAGGAAGTTCTGCAGAATTTCCATTGCTAAAAACCAGAAAGACTGTAGAGCAGTTCTATGTTGGTCCAGAAGAGGTCAGTGGTATATATTGCATAGCATCTGTTCTAAAGCACATGAGTTTTGTAAGTTTTTTATTTCATTTATACAACACTCTTCTTGCAAGGAGCTCAGAGGAAGATGGTATTCTACCAAGGCTCTGCCCAAGGGCAGAAGGTAAGATGCATTTTCGTCTGCTCTTATCTCAGAACATGAATTGTTTAATGAAGTGTCTGCTTCTCCTCCATTCTGCCTGGGAAGCTGTCATGTGAAAGCCTGACTTCTGCATTTGTAGCACAGAGACAGCTGGTAGTTTCCATGTCAATGCCAGGGAAGAGGGGGTGAATCAGCTCCAGATTTCAATCTGAACTTTAACAGGAGCAATGTCAGGTGCTATGTATGCCCTGTTTCCCCACCAACGCCACCTGCCAAAAAGGAACAGCATTTTGGATAGCTCATGTAAAGTTGGGACTAAAATGCAAAGCAGCTTTGCATCCTCTGCGATATGGTCTGTTTGAGGTTTGGTGCATTTGTTAACTGCTGTTGTTCCAAACCTCAATCCATGGAGAGAGGTGGGATAATAATAATAATAATAATAATAATAATAATAATGATGATGATGTAGCGAGATCTTGTAGCACTTTTGAGACTAACTGAAAGAAAGAAGTTGGCTGCATGAGCTTTTGTAGACTAAAGTCTACTTCCTCAGATGCATTTTCATAAGTATTAGTATGATTCATGATCAGAAGATGCCTCCTGGTGTTCCCTGGTGGTCTCCAATCCAGGTACAGGTTGAGTCAGTTAAAGCGATATCAAACTGGATTATTTCTGCAGTGTGTTTTGGACCTATGAAAACACAAATTAATTTTGCGTTTAGACTTGGGTCCCATCACCAAGATATCTCCTTGTGTACATGCAAATATTCTAAAATCCAAAAAAACTCAAAAATCCAAGGCACTTCTGGCCCAAGCATTTTAGATAAGAGAAGCTCAGCCTGCATTAACCAAATCTGATCCCATTTAGATCTTATAATCAGATCCAATTAGATGGGTTTGGGGTGGTTATTTGGCTCAATGGCAAAAGTTTTCAGAAACTCTTCCTAAGGGGTGAAGGAGGGTCTCTGATCGTTGCAAGCTAAATAGAAACAGGCAATAGGCATGATCCAAATTCTGCACACTTCAGCATACCTGTTCTCACTCCCAGTGGAGGGAATGGCAGAGTTGGCAACACCTGGTCCTACAAAGCCTTTGCAAAGGGAAAGTCTCCTTTGATTCCTTTTTCTCGCTCTCTGCAACACTCCCCCTGCCACCAACCCTCTGCACATAACAACAAAGAAGGGTGACAGAGACGGAACTAGACAGATAGGATTAATGGAGTATTTATAGGATTAGCACAGGGAAACAGGGAAAGATTAGGGATTAGGATGAGAACCAACAGGAGGAGGGTTAGGACTCGGAGCAGAGGCTCATATTGAAGTCAATCAAATTTCAGGATCCCAAGCTAAGCAAGGTAGCTCAAGCAAAATAGTAACAGACCCAAGGTGGGCTTCTTTCCAAGGTAGAAGCCCATCCCAGAGGAAGGAGTAAGTTTTCTTGCTAATTTAACTTCCAGTAAAAAAATCTAGCCCCCAGCATAGCAACTTGGCCTGTCGAAATTTAACAGATAAAGCAACAGGTTGGGTCTCCCTTAACTGAAATGCTTGGTTCCAGAAGTGTTTTGGATTTTGTATTATTATTATTATTATTATTATTATTAATTTCAGAATACCGATATTTGAATATATGTACATAATGCAATATCTTGGAGATGAGATCCAAGTCTAAACACAAAATTCATTTATGTTTCATGTACACTACAGCAATAAGGTGTAGTGGTTTGAGTGCTGGACCACGATTCTGGAGACCACAGTTCGATTCCTTGCTCAGTCATGGAAACCCACTGGATGACCTTGGGCAAGTCACACTCTCTCAGCCACAGAGGAAATCAATGGCAAACCCCCTCTGAACAAATCTTGCCAAGAAAACCCCATGACAGGTTGGCCTTAGGGTCTCCTAAGTTGGAAATGACATCAAGCCACTCAACAACAACAACAACAACAACAACACACCTAAGACACATAACCTAAAGGTAATTTTATACAATATTTTAAAAGCAATTTTGTGCACGAAACAAAGTTTATGTACATTTAACTATCAGAATGCAAAGATGTCACTATCTCAGCCAAACATGGAAAAAAATGTTGGCTTTTGGAGTATTTTGGCTTTCAGAATTGCAAATTAGGAGACTCAAATTGTAATTATCATCACCATACCAGGGAAAGGCTGCACTGAGTGGATCTCTTGTCTCAAAAAACAATTGAAAAGCACATTGTATTTGCAGAAGGGGAAACAGGAGGATGTTTTCTGGGAGTGGAGAATGCCAAGCACTTGGGGAAGTTATGTCTTTGGACTACATTTCCCAGAATCCCTCATCCAGCATGGTCGGCGGTTATGCCTGACTTGTGGAAGCCTGCAAGCTGTTGTCTCCAAAAAAGGAATGGATCCCAAAACTGCAAGCTAAATGTGATCCAGATAGAAGAATCAATGAGTCACATATCTTGAGCCCTGAAGGATTAAACTCTTCAGGCCAGAGATCACATGCTGCAACTACACAATTTTGCCACTTGTAGTGATTGTTTTTATGCCTTTCAGCCTATGGCAAGTTACTATGATCCATTTCTGACTCATTGGCCACAAGGAGAATATCATCACTACCTTCCATGCCAAAAAAAAGAGAGAGAATGAATATTATTTCCACTCCAATACAAGTGCCTGTTTCCACCATCCACCCAAAGTACAGAGGTATGACTTTCCCTAAGCTCCAATCTTTCCTGGTCTTGGTTAATGGCTTTTGAATTTGAAAGGAATTGTCCAAGGTGCTGAACTGTAGCTGCAAAAACAGTTCAGAACCACGTTTGCATTGCACATAGATTTCATCTGCACTGCAGAATTAATACAGTTTGACACCACTTTAATTGCCGCGGCTCAATGCTTGTCTGGGAAAGCAGCCAGATGCTGGCTGGGCATGACAATGCTACAGAACCCTGGGATTTATAGTTTGGTTGGACACCAGAGCTCTCTGGCAGAGAAGGCTAAATATCTCACCAAAATACAAATCCCTGAGCTCCATAGCAGGCAGCCATGGCAGTTAAAGTGGTGTCAAACTGCTTTATTTCTGCAGTGTAGATGCAGCCATAGAATCGCCCCATCGTCTCTGGATTGTCTGCTGTGGTCTAGCCAAGCTGGCTGGGGGATTCTGGGAGTTGTAGTGAACTTCTCAGAGTTCTGGATATAATGCTGGTAGGAATGATTGCTCCTTCTGCCTCCCTCTTCTTGTCCTGAGTCTGCATTCTATCTCATCCCCCAAAAATCAGCCTCTTCAAATGTGTGTTTTGGGTAGGATCCATGAAAAAATACACTGCAGCCTGATTGAGACATTTCTTTTTTTTTTTATTTCCCAAGAGAATGAAAAGCTGGATGAGCTTAAAATTCTCTGTGTGCCATCCGAATTAAAGAAATATCTCTGCCTGATTTTGGGTTAATAACATTAATTAATGCATGCCAAGCTTACACTTGGGCTAGGAATCAGGTTAACCGCATCTAATGGAGTTGAAATGTATATATGACGATTTCCATTAACCATCTTCCAGTTTGATTGAAACAAATTGGCAGGACTTGAAACTAGTTTTTGCTCGTATCCTTAACAAAACCGTTCCATGTTCACCAGTTGCTGCTTCATTATGGGAGGAAATATTTAGTATTATCAAACTAACTCAAATTCAGTCCCTCAATCTGTTGCAGTTTTGTGAGATGTCTTGCCTTCTCTCTCAGAGAGCTCTGGTGCCACAACAAACTACAATTCCCAGAATCCTATAGAATAGAGCCATGGCAATTAAAGTGGAGTCAAACTGGATTATTTCTGCAATGCAGATGCAGCCTTGGTTGCAATGAAACAGGAAGAGGCAATTGCAAAGGTGGAACCCTGCCTCCTCCCAAATATTGTTGCACTGCAGTTTCCATCATCCCCTAGATCCCATAGTTAATGGCAAGAAATCCTGAGAACTGCAATCCAACCTGGGAGTTTATCACATGGAAGAAAATAGGAAGTTTAAACAGGGTTTATCCCGTGAAAATTGTGCAATTACTATTAAGTCACAATTAAGATTTTCACACACAGCGGCCATTACTTCGGGAATAACCAGGCAATAAACAGCAACAAGTCATTTATGGGAAAATCCCGTGAATGATTTGTTGCTGTTTATTGCCTGGTTATTTATAGGTTAATGGCATTTTAATCACTTTTCAACACGACGTCGTGTGGAAACCTTTATCGCAATTGTGCAATTTTCACGGGATATTCCCAGGATAGTGAGCGTCGTGTGAAAATCTTAATTGCGAATGTGTGACTTTCATGGGATAATCCCCATTTATACTTCCAATTGTCCCCTTGTGATAAACTCCCAGGTCTGGATGACCACACAGTCCCCAATTTTTCTGTTTTTGGTTTGTTTCTCCTGCTGGAGAAAACAGGCCCAATGTTTTAAACTGAGCTTTCCTTTAGAGGCTGAGCAATCGTTGCCGGTTGAAAAGCTGGTGTGGTTAAGCAACAGGCTTTTTTTAAGGAAAACACCAGCGGTAAAGCAAAAACCGGGAGGCCTGCCTGTGTGCAGAAATGAACAGAAGAGAGGGGCTTATTTTTAATATATAAAAGAGATAATTGGAGAAAGAGCAGGGAGAAAATGGCTGTAATAAAGGTAAAACGGCAGAGCAATTGTGGAGAGCATTCAGAAACAGACAAGCCAAAAAAATCTTTAGATGCATTTTGCAAGAGGAGGAAAGTGATGCACTCTCACTCTCTCCAAAGACAAGAAAAGCAAAGATCCTGGGACAGGGTTATTGTTGTTGTAGGGATGAACAAAGCAATGGAGGAAAAAATAAGAGATGCTCCAGCTCAAGTTTTGAGTAAGCAAGGAGGCAAATGCACGCACTGCACCAGAGCTTCGACCTGGATTTCGATTTTTGAATAGCAAGTCTAGGAATCTGCTGCATTGGCCTCCCGACGGTGGATGGAAAATGCAGGATTCACTGCCATGCAATGTGGCTGTTTAGAAGAAACTAAGATATAATCGGCCTGGGGAAGGGGGGAACAACAATGACAAACACAGACCATAAGCTTGCACTGAGCTAGTGGTTGCTTGAAACCAGAGATGGTAGATAACAATCAAAACGATTATTGCAAATAAAATAAAATAGAATGGAATGGAACAGTCCACAATGCCTGATGATACCTCACTTGTTCCTGGATTCTTGGTCAGAATCTGAATCATCAATGGTCCAAAGGTCCAGGCAGTAATGCCTGTGGTAGACTGAGAAATCAAGATAATTCTCATACTAATATTAATACAAATGCTAATAATACTAACATTGTTGTGTGCCTTCAAGTCATTTCCGACTTATGAAGACCCTAAAGAAAATGTATCACAGAGTTTTCTTGGCAAGTTTCTTCCGGGGGTGGGGAGTTGCCATTGCTGTAGAGTTGCTATGGTCAACTTCTAGTTGGCCATAGAGTTCCACTGGAGAACCTCCAGATGCCTAGAGAGACCATATATTTTCAGATTCAGGTAAATGCATACTATATATAAATGATTGATCATGATAATGATGATGATGATGCCAAATCATTGATCTATCCTGATCTAAAGCACAGCCACTAGATCAACTCTGCAAAAGATCTGATGTTCCAGCATGCATGATACTAAATGCTCCCAAATGAGTATTATTTCTAATACGCTTCCTGCACAAAGTACAGTAGAATCTGGCTAATTCTCCCTTTCTCTGTCTTTTTTTCCTTTTCTTTTCCTTTCCTTTTTTTGCTTTTGCTAATCCTCAAACTCAGTAATCCTCTTCACAAACTCTGTGATCTCATCCTATTTCTCAACCGAGTTAAGGCCTTTTGTGTTCTCTTATGCAATGTGCTACGATACATTTACTGCCGTGCTGAGGCGAATGGTAAACAGTCAAAGAAAAACACTTCCAAATGTCAGTATAGGTTGCTTGCATGCTTTACTATCACAAAGAGAGTCTTAAAGGCAGAATTGCAAAGAAGAAGGATGGATACAGGTAGGCAAAGTCTAGCTATCAGACTGCACACTGTCCTCCAAAGCTGCTTTTTGTGGCCCCTGATCCCTCCAGACTCACTAAGGCTGCATACATACTGCAGAAATAATCCAGTTTAACACTACTTTAATGGCTGTGGATGAATGCTATGGAATTCTGGGAACTGTAATCACAATTCCAGGAATCCCATAGCATTGAATCATGGCAGTTAAAGCGGTGTCAAACTGGATTATTTCTTCACCTCTTAACCTTCTCTTCTCCAGACTAAACCTACCCAGCTCCCTAAGCCGCTCCTCATAGGGCTTTGTGGTTCCCAGACCTTTCACCATTTTGGTCACCCTTCTCTTTCACCGCAGTAAGGAGGAAGCCACATCCATTGCTCTCCTCAGAAAGAATTGACCACCTAGGGCAACTTTTGCTATTAGTGGGATGTTTATATTGGAGGAAGAGTTTAATATCTTATTTTGGTTATCTGGCCATTTTTCCTTCTTATCAGTCAAGAAGTTCAAAGATCTGGGAACCAAGCCTTAAGAGGAAGAGTTTAGGGAGCTGGGGTATATTTAACTTGGAGAAGAGAAGACTGAGAGTTGACACGATACAACCATAGGGCATGGTCTCCAGACCTTTGACTATTTTGGTAACCCTCCTCTGGACATGCTCATCAGAGCCTTTGTTTTACTCTGGTGGGCCCTCAAACCACTGGTTCGGTCAGGACCTGAGTGGATCAGCCCTTGCAAAACTACACAGCTCTTGGGTTATCAATGGCACAAGCCAGACATGACGTAAAGCATCTTTAAAATGTGTCACCGTGTCACCCTTTCTAGAGTGAGATCTGTGCTGAATTGACTGTCATTTGGCAGTGTCCTTGGGAAGAACAGGTTGCAAGTTACTCAGCCTCTGCTCATGCATTTGGTCTGTTGCATGGAGAAGGGCAGCGACTCAAAGGGGTGAGAGAAGGATGGAGTCAACAATACACAGGTGGACCACAACAGATGAAGGGACACCTGGTTCCACACACCTCCTGCCTTCACAGCTGCCACGGAGGAGGCACATTTATAAGTTGTGATGCATCAGGCATGGGGACCGCATCCATCTTTTGCTGCAGGGCAGGAGGGAAGATGGAAAGAAATCAACGGAAGCCATACAGCAACAGGGATCGGTTGACTCCACACACAGCCAGTGAAGCTCACATCAGCAAGAGCTTTCCAAGCTTCTGAAAGCCAACGGAGGGGAAAGTTTTGAGAAATAACAAGTGGGATTTTTTTTGAGGGGGGGGGGATGACCAGGTTGCTAGAAATTAAACCTGGAGGAGTTGTTTTGGTTAACACACAGACACACATCCGTCTTGAGATTGGCTAAGCTAATTTGAGTTGCTAACGTCACCGTGACACAGTCCTTACAGTATTGCTTAGTTATTTCCAGGATGGCTCTGCCTTTGTGGTATTGTTCAGTTAGCTCTGCTTGAATTTCCAAATATAAAGCAGCTAAAATAGAGATTGCTGGGACACATGAAGTGCTTGAAGGCTTGTCTTTAATAGACGGTGATTTTCAGACCCCTAGAAACGAACCATCTATTCTCTCTCTCTCTCTCCTTTCCCTCTCCTATTGCTTTAATACCCATTGCTTTGACTGCTAGAAAGGCCTGAATATGGGAAACCAAAGATTTAGATACTTCTTGATGTATCTGCACCTTCTGAGACAGAAACTGCAACACTGGGAAAGTATGCAATCTTGGGGAGGGCAGGAACTACAAGTACATACCCATCAGCCCCAAACAAGAAACATTATATATAAACCTCTTATAGTTTGAGGACCAAATTCACATTTTGGAGAAGCTTTTGGGACCCATATTCCACCGGGGTGTGGAGCCAAAGGAAAGAGATGGTCCCAAAAGATGCAGTATAGTGAGCCTTAGGAGAGGCAATTCAACCTTTCAGAATGGAGAAAACCCATATAAAAGCTGGGAAACCATCAACTGATGGTCTTATAGGAAAGAGCATGCAGCCGTCTGAGGAATCCCAGGAAAACTGGACTGAGCTCCCAAGAGGGTCAGATTTGGCCCTAAAATCTGAGGTTCTGCACCCCTGGTTTATTATTAGATTCATATAGGTCTTTGCTCACAGTTCAACAACTAAGTTAATGGGTCTACTCTAGTTGGGAAAACCAACATCCAAAATCCACAAAACAGTGATACTTTTATTGAGTCAACCAAAATGCATAAAATACAAAATTGGCTGGCCCCAAAAAGGTATCACTGTTTGGTGGGTTTTGAATGTTATTGTACTTTCCTATATGGTCAACACAGCTATCCCTGGATATGTTTCCTAGATGTAAAGATAGTAATGTTGCCTCCACATACAGCCACGTCCCACTGATTTTTTAAAAATCTACAATAAAAGAAGCAAAAATGGAAATCAACAAAGTCCCAGGCTCTACTATTGGTCATCCCAGTCAGACCTGGCAGACTGAATCAATGGGATTTACATACATCTTTACTCACAATTCAGTAACTGAATTACTGGGTCTACTCTAGTTGGGAAAACCAGAATTGAAACCAAGGAAGCCCGAGAGATGGGCCCAGGGTGATAGGTCCCTATTTTTGTTGCATATAAACCATACTATGGTTTTTAATTTATGAGAATTGGTGTGACAATTGCAGTCTGGATGTAGATGCAACACGTCTGGCACAGAGGGCAAATGCCAATGTTTGTGAGCAGGAAACACATAAGAGTGTGAGCACCCAGGTGGGTAATTCAAGGATGATATCAAGAATCAGCTTGGGATGCTTCCCACCTAAATCTGAGCATGATGCAATTGGGAGCCAGTGTAGTGGCTTGAGCATTGAACTATAGCTCTGGAGACCAGGGTTCAAATCTCTACTCAGCCATGGAAACCCACTGAGTAATCTTGGGCACATCACATTCTCTCAGCCTCCGAGGAAGGCAAAGGCAAACCCCCTCTGGACAAATCTTGCCAAGAAAACCCCAAGATAGGTTCATCTTAGGGTCGCCATAGTTCAGAAATGATTTGAAGGCACATAACAACGATGACGGTAATATTATTCATAGCAATTGTACCTGGCATAGCAATAGGGATGTCCATCCACTACTATTTCATCCCTGTACACCAGGATAAAAAATTCCCATAGTTTTCTCTCCCACTACATGAGAAGACAGTACAGTATTCTCCCCATGTTCAAATGTCTCAAAGTGTTCAGGGGAAATTACTCTGCAGAGAAATAGACCTTTTTTGTGCAAAGGACTTCCCAGTGTTTTCTGCGGAGGAAACAATGTTTTCTGCATGGGTTTTGGGTTTTTTGTGCACAAACAACCACATGTATTTCTTTGCAGAAAAATTTCCCCAGGACCCTTCAGGAGATTCACATACTGGGGGAGACGAGTGCAAAAGTCTTGCTGTTCTAGTAAGTCTTCCCAATGGGGTTTCCCAGCTGTCGGGAAACCAATTTTTTTCAACCAGGAAATAAATAATTGAGAATGCTCTTTCCAGCCCTGCAAGGCGGAAGCATCTGCTGTGTTCCTTTGCTATTTCTTTATTGGATTTGTATCCTGCCCTTTCCACCCCATGAGCATGGTGCCCTTGCGTGCTTGGGAAGTGATTAAAAACAGTGCTCCAGCCATGTGCCTGGTTCGTATTTGCACAATGGGTTGATCCACGTATCCCTTTCAAGCCAGTCGATCAGTCAGATGAATCAAAGGTGGAGGTTGTGAGCATCTGTGAGTCAGTTTATCTACACAGACACATTAGTGTCTTTGTGTGTGTATATATGTGTATGTGTGTGTGTGTGTGTGAAAGAAAGAGAGAGATAAAGTGCCCGTGCACTTAAGTAATCACTACTCGTGTAGGCGTTCCAAGATCCCGCGGAAACGAGTATGCAAAAATGAGTGTGTAATTCTGTGCAACTGGGGAAGTCTATGGGAGATATAAAGAGACACACATGTCTAAGTAGGACAAGGTGAGCCACTGATAAAAACAGATGTTTTGGGTCCCTTATTCTATACATTTAAGCCCAAACGTATCATGCATAAATATTTTCACTGTAACTATGAATATTTGCAAATCACCGCATGTCTCTCAGGTAGTCAGTTCTACTGTCAGTTTAATTATATTTTTATATTAAATATATATGAGTGTGTGTATGTGTATTTGTATGATATGAATTTTAAAGTTGCATGTGTTTTATCTTTTGTAAGCAGCCTTGAGTTCCGCACTGGAAAAAGGCAGGAGATATATTGTTGTTGTCGTGTGCCTTCAAGCGATCACCAACTTATGGCAACCTTAAGACCACCCTATCCTGAGGTTTTCTTGGCAAGGTTTCTTCGGGGGGGGGGGGTTGCCGTTGCCTTCCTCTGAGGCTGAGAGAGTATAACTTGCCCAAGGTCATCCAATGGCTCTCATGGCTGAGCTGGGATTTGAACCCTGGTCTCCAGAGTTGTAATCCAATACACCAACCACTAAACCACTCTGGCTCCTAGGAGATATATATATATATGGTGTGGGTGAGGGTGAGAGACAGGGAATGAATGTATGGATGGACAATGGTCTCTTGCTGGCCTCTTTTTCTCCTTCTCAGGAAAATGGAGATTTGGAGAGTCAGGCTTTAAAGTACACATAAGCTTCCCTAAACCGGCTATTTTTTAAAATGTGATCTACTTATACGGCTGATGTTTATCAGTGATTTTTAAAGAAACGGCATGTGGCAGACGGTTTTGACGTCCCAGGAGGAAGTGATGCAGCTAATAAAACCAGAGGGATTAAAGAGACTCACAGGCCTGAATTCCCAGTCGCTGCCTTACATTATTCTTTCATAACAACCTCAGTGCCATTCCTCCCTGGTGTAACAGCCACATCCATGCACATCCGTTTTCTGGTGTTATCCAAATGATAATTCACTATCCAAAAGTTCATTAAGACAGACAGACGGATCAGGAAGCCTGGAAATGCAGCATTGCAACTCCAGACAGAGTTGAGAAAACATATCCTGGGATACCCTCCGAGAGCTCAGCTGAATTTCACTGGGTAAGTTTATCTTATCCTCAGGTGAACCATAAGTAGATGACAACAGGAGACAACAGACTGAACACGCTTCATTGCATATCCTTCTCCAACCCCCCAAAAAGAAAGATGAGGAATAAAGAGTGGAAATATCCAGGTGTCCACATCTGGATGCATCCTGGGAGTAGCTTGGTAGCATTGCCTTGTTTGAGAGGGCAGTTGTGTCTTGTTTCAAAGAAAAATTGCCACTTTTGCAAACTTCCAGGCATAGAAATTGACCTCCTTTTGCTAGAACTAAAATATCAAGGGTGGAAGGGGATTTGAGCCCACAGGGAAAATCTATGGTATAAAATAAAGCTCTACATTCCCCAGCAAAGGTTTTCCTTGCAAATGATGGGTCACCTTTTTGCTACCTGGACAGGTATTTCCCCCCTAAATTATTTTTCACCACCACCACCGCTCTTACATTTATGTTCTCCTTCTCCTACTATCACATCCTTCTTTCTTATTATTCATGTTTAAAAAAATTATTACAGCTTGTTCATGAATATTAATACATTTTTTACATTTTTTTCCCTTAAGTTATATACATTTACATTGCTTAGGAGAATTTTCTAGCTATACATTTGCTTAAGTTTTCACTATCACATCCTTCTGAGGAAGGGCAAGGTGGCCACTTATCAGGCCAAAAGTTTTCAATCTCTGCTTGGTTCTTGGGCTCTTCATATTATCTTCTCATGTTGTAGATTAAAAAATACATCTTCACACTCGTGTGTGTATTGTTGTTGTTGTTGTTGTTGTTATAAGACAACTATGGTGCCCACCTGGTTTTTTGGGTCATGGGATGGACAGGCAAACATCCATCCTTAAGATAATAATTTTCAGGAGCATTTCTTCTGAAGTTTGGCCTCAATCATGACTTTATAGAAAATCCCAAGATCTCCTTGGAATGTGATAGAGACGGTGAATGCACAGCAATAACAAAGAATGGATCCAGATAGATATGTGTATTGATGTATGTATTTTGTGTATGTGTGTATAGACAGCACCTCTGACAATGTTTGTGCTGGATCCCAGAAGGATACAGCTGATATGTGTGTGTTGCGTGTGTTAAACACTCACATACAGGTGTGTGTGTGTGTGCGCCTTCAAGCTGTCTGTTGACTTATGCCAACCTCATGAATTTCATAAGGTTTTCTTAGGCAAGGAATACTTATAGGGGTTTTTCCCAGGTTCTTCCTCTGAAATACCGCCTACAGCAGAGGTAGGCAACCTTTCCCCTTTAAGGGCCGAGGGACTTCAGCTCCCAGAAGCCTCAGCCATGTTGGCCAATAGTCCCATGTTGGCCAATAGCTCCTGGGATTCTGGGATTCTGGGAGCTGAAGTCCCTCGGCCCTTAAAGGGGAAAGGTTGCCTACCCCTGGCCTACAGCATCTAGTATTCCTTGGCAGTCTCCCATCTAAGTACTAACCAGAGCTGACCATGCTTAGCTTCTGAGATACATTGGAAATCCTGACAGCTTCCAAGATCAGATGGAACCTGGTGCCTTTAGGCCCTTATACAGTCAGCCCTCCACATCCATGGATTTATTATCCATGGATTCAAGCATCCATGGCTTGAAAATATTCCAAAAAGATATAAATTCCAAAAAGCAATCCTTGATCTTGACATTTTATATAAGGGACACCATCTTACAACCACATTGTATTTAATGAGAATTGAGCATCCATGGAATCCATGGGAGGGTGTCCTGGAACCAAACCTCAGTGAATACCAAAGACCCAGTGTAATAATAATAATAATAATAATAATAATAATAATAATAATAACCCATTGTATATAATGTGACTTGAGCATCCATGGATTGTGGTATCTACAGGGGTCCTGAAAACCAAACCCCAGTGGATACCAAGGACCCACTGTGTATGTGTGTGCATATCTATATGTGTGTGTCTTTGTGTGTGTGTGTGTGTATATATATATGAAACAACACAACATGGGATAAGGAAATGTGTGCTGTGTTTCCCCTTATCCTCCCTTCTTGCCCTTCCCTTCCTGTTTTCCTATTTTGAAAAATTGTATGCAGCTGTTTTGCTTGGCTTTTCCCTGTCCCTGCCAGCCTCAAAGGATAAAGGCTCTGTGCATTTTCTCTTTCTCCAGCTAACATATTTAAAAGGTATGTACATAGGTGGATAGGTATGTCCAGGTTTTGGATCCAGCTACCAAGCATTAAAACGGGAAAGATCCTTCCTTACGGCTCCAGGATTTTGCAAAGAAGGCCTAGGCCCTACAAAACAGGGTTAGCTTAGGAAGCTGTCATTGAACACAAGAGAGCAAGAAAGAAGGGAAATTCAGCCACTTGGAGGAAAAAATGCTGCTGTGTTCTCGTCGTAAGACTCCAGCGTTTCCCCAAATATTTCACCCCATTTCTCTGCTTTTGCTAAATGTCCTTCTGCTAATTCAGGCTTCATCCATGTCCTCCCCTTCAAGAACACCTGAAGTGGTATTTTGAGCCCAGAACAGCTGTTTGGATCTGTCTGTAGGTTTCTCTACATTCATTTAGCTGGGAAATTTCACACATAAGAAGAACCCTCTATGAATTACAATGATAGTTCTGGATGCATCACACTCAGCTCTTTGGGGATGGAGGGGAAATAGAAGCAGGATGATAACTGTTGGCAATATAATAACATCCAAAATCCACAAAACAGGGATACTTTTACAGGGCCAACCAAAATGCACCATATACATGCTGCAAGCTTCCGGTTCCAAAATGTCTGGAAGAGATTATCTGGGACTGAACTTTATTCTGGCTATAGGGTCCTGTCCCCCCATCTCCAGCATGCAGGTTAGCAGTTGTTGATCCTACAAGTCTAGGGTAGATCCTACTGGCTTCCTTTTCCTAAGTGACCCTACCACAAACTAGTCATCTCCGGTAACGGATTATGGATGCCGTGAAGAATGGCTGAGCTGCAGAAACACAGGCCTGACTCACCAGACACAATCCACTAGGAAGTTTTCTCAAGCAAGGCTTGCATTTAAAAAATGAACAGAAGCTACACGTCCGGATGGATTGTGCCTCAAATTAACCAAGACGTTGCTGGCATGTCTGCTCCAGACACCAAAATATCCTGGGCCTGGCGTATCCTTTTATTTGCAACTCAAGTCAGTCCTTCTCCTTGCTTGCTTCTTCCTCACCCGCCATCTCTGGACACACGACTCCCAACCATCATTTCTAAACTCTCATCCCTACATAAAAGTGCTTCCCAAACTTGTCATATAGTAATCCCATGAGGCTAGTTCAGCTCAGAGAAAGAGAAACAGAGACAGAGGTGGCAAAACAAGTCATGCTGGGAGCTTCAGAGCCAGGTAGAGAGGCCTGACTCTGGCTCTCTGAGGCTCTCCAGCAAACCGTATCTTACAAAACAAAACAAAACAAAACAAAAAAGGGGGGACTTTTATTAACCAGGAGAACTAAGAAAAGAAAAGCTCTGACCCCAACTGAACTCAAAGGATCACACTGGGGCACTGTCAGGAAAAGGATGTGCTCCTTCTTTCCATTAGGAAACTGAGCAGGACTTTCCCATTTATTTTATCGAGGATAATGAAGAAACATAAAACACACACACACACATATATATATGTTCACACACACACTAAATATCCATGTTCTTATTCTAGTACTGACTTACATTTTCTTCCAAATATTGTCTGACCTCCATACCCTCAGATTCCCACCTAACTCACTTCTTCTCTTACTTTGGCCTTCTATGTGCCTTCCTCGCTCTTTCTTCCACCTCCTTCTCCTTCACATGGTATCTATCTGCCCATTTTAAAACATTCATAATGGTTTTTACTCTACTTACTATGGAGCAGGGCTTTCCCAAAGGATGCACGACAAAGGGAATCCTAGAGAAGGAAGGGAACCTCAAGGGTTATGTAGACCAACCCCTTCCATGCAGCCCAAACACTCCCATGAGATGGCTTTCCAACCTCAGTATGAAAGCCTCCAGAGATATAGGGGGAAAGGAAGAGGACCAACTTGACCAAAGCAAGGAGGAGAGTGAGAAAATCTGCCCCTTACCTCCATCGGAGTAGGTCTCAGTCCCATAACCATCCTGCAGTCCATTGCTCCAGGTGCCTTCGTACTTGGCCCCGTTGCCAGTGCATTCACGCACCCCGTAGCGTCCCTTAAATCCATGGGTCCATTCGCCTTTGTACACCCACTTCCCTTTGCTCTCCACGCCGATGCCATGGCGCTTCCCTTGCGCCCAGGTGCCTTGGTATGTGTTCCCACTTGGCCAGGTATAAACCCCCAGCACTTCGAAGCCGTGACTCCAGGAACCTGCGTATTCGCCTTGACCCTTTGGGCCAGTGCATATTCCATGGCCGTGCGCCTTGCCATCCTCCCAGCCTCCACAGTAGGACCCTCCATCGTCAAAATTAAACCTTCCCCCACTGGACATGCATGTAACTCGGTTTGCAAATTCTCAAAAAAGGTGAAAAAAAAATAACAGGAGGGAGAGAAGATCACCAGCGGCGAACAAAAACAAAAACAAGAAAAACCCCAACCCCAAAAGCAACAGAACCCAAAAAATTAAATAAACCAGCACACCACCTTAAATAATGCACCAAAACCGAAGAGTCAATTCCTGCTCTTAGCACATTCTCCAGGGTGGGGAGAGCTTCAGGCTCTGTCCTCTTGCCTTGTGTCGGAGCCAAAATAATATTAATAAAAGCTGCAAGTCAGGAAGGTTTGGGTGCAGACCAGTCTCCTGTAAAAACATCCGAGGCCCAAAAGAAGGAAAAGCAAACGCCCGGAAGAGAAAGGATAGAAAAAGCAAAGGCCAAGAGTCAATGTCGAAGAAGAAGAAGGAGAAGAATTCCTGAATTTTGCAAGGGAAGGCATATATATATATATATATATACACACACAAATACAAATACACAGGCAGGGGAGGTTAAATCCCCCTCTGTGACCTCCACCTGCTGCTGTTTTGATGGTGAAATGGATCAGCAAGTCCAAGCCAAAAGAGCATCTTCATGGCTGTGTGTGTGTGTGGTTTTCCCTCTCTTCTGGGGTGATTCCTGTAGGCACAGCAGCAGCAATGCAGTGCCTGTGACTGTCTCAATCTCACGCACCCTCTCTCCCTCTCCTTTCCTCCCTATCACACACACACAATCACACTCACACTCGCACACACCTACACACCTCACCCTCCCCAAAAGAGCTGCTTGCATTTGGTCCTCAACCACCACCACCCTACCCACCCCTTCTTCCTTTTCCCCAACACACCACCCACAACCGACACAACAGGCACCCCTGCAAACCTCACTCACACCTCCCTTAGATCTGGGCTGGCTTTTTGGAAAAGCTCCCACATTTGGGGGGCTGCCGGAGAGAGAGGTTTCGCCCTTTGAGGAAGGCCGGTGCTCCTCTCCAGCAGGATGGCCAAGAGGAAAGATGCAGGAGGCGGAAGGAAGACCGAGGATGGAGGGATGAAGGGATGAAGGGATGGAGCCTCCTGGGTTTGGATGCTCTAGTCCTGGAGGGGCCAATAGCCCTTTGGCATCCCCCAGACTTCTTTCTCCCTATAGCTCCCTCTTCTTCCCAAGTGGATATAAATCTGACTTATTAAGGGGAACAGAGCCTGGCTTCTCTTCCTCCCTCCCTTCCTCCCTCTCTTTCTCTCTCCCTCCTTCTTTCTCTGTGTGTCTCAGCTCAAGCTTCTTGGATTTAAAGGCACAGGAACTGCGTAAGGCATCATCCATCCTCTTTAGCAGAGCTCTCTTTTGCTCTCCTGCACATCCTCAGAGACAACAAGGAGGCGAAAGCGTTTGCCAACAGGCCATAGGGATTGCTTCCAGGAGGGAGGAAAGATATGGGGGAAAGCAGGTTGCATGGAATCGCTCAGCCTCCAGACATAAAGTGTGTGCTTAGGAGGTTTCTAAGGGCAAGAGGATTGCATGGTGACAGTTATGCCCCAGTTCTCGGGTCACTGGGCTCATTCCTTCATCCGTGGCCTTGCTTTCGGAGGAGAAGCATGGAGCATGCCAATGTGGGGTGCATTTACACTACAGAAATGATGCAGTTTGGCACCACTTGGAGCGCAGTGGTTCCATCCTACCAAATCCTGGGATTTGGAGTTTGGTGAGGCACCAGCTCTCTTTGGACCTTGCAAAAACTACGAATCCTAGGATTCCGTAGAATGGAGCCACAGTGCTTAAAGTGGTGTCAATAACTGGATTATTTCTACAGTGTAGCTGCTCCCTTAGATTGCTTCGGTTGCAGCCCCATGTCTTTTAGTGTTCTCCCACCATCGCTGGTGGATTTGAACTTCAGAGCCCAAAGCCCTGCTTCAAGCATCTTGTTTGTTTTGCAATGTTATAAATGCAGCATTTAAGCAGACAGAAACTTCAGGGCCCACCTCAGAGAGGCAAGAGGGACCAAGGTGATAACATTTCCATTCTCCTATTGCAGCCCGACAGTCCTTTCTTCTGAGACCTGGCCTATCCTTGCTCTGCATGAAGCAGCCCAAATCCCGTGTTGAGTAAATATCTGTTGGAGAACAGCTTTCAGTGTATCTAGAAATGGCAGGAATCCATACCAAACTTTTCCCACGAATGGAAGCCTCAGGTCAATAAAGGTCAGGACCTGGGCAAACTGGAAAGAGAAATTCATGCATGTGTTTGGCTTTAATGCCATTTTGCTAAGAGCGTTAGCTGTGGTCCGGAAATGCTTTATACTTACTCCTGATGAAAGCATAGCATTTACATGCATGGAAGGAGGCAAAAAGGAGTCAGCATATAAGTAAGTGTTGGGATATGGACAGAGTCCTTAATGGACAGGTTACCTGCAATGAGCGTTGTCGATGAGCCTAGTCTTTGGGTGGAGGATCGGCAAAGTGCCTTTGCTGGACACCAAGCGTCTCCCATTAACTAGGTTTGTACAGAGTGTGTCTGTTTATCTAGCCAATTACTGCAAATCTGATCTTCCTTAGCCAGATAAAAATAGAGTCCGTTCCCACAAAGAAACCAAGAGGCTCAACCGCCGCAGCCTGCAAGATGAAGGAGTTGATCCAGACCATGACAGCCAGGGATTGCTGTGTCGCTCAAGAAGAGGATGGATTTGACTTTCCTGGAAGGAGATAGCAAGGCCAGCATTTCACAGAGGAAAACCAGGACATGTGTGGCCAACCGACATTCGACTGTGGTCAAGATGGCCAAAATGATAAATGAGAAAAGTCTATTGCACTCAGTGTAACTCTGCAAAAGGGAAAGGAGAGGAGGAGGCAGAGTCTTTTGCCTTCCCAGTAGACTCTGGCAAAAGCCAACACATCCGCCAACATTTCACAGATGACATGTGTGGCCAACCAAAGTTAGACAGTGAGATATTGAGCTTTCTCTGTCAGGGAGCCCTGGTGCCACCACAAACTACAAATCCCAGGATTCCACAGCATTATTTTATTTTATTTTATTTCATTTCATTTATACGCCTCCTTTCTCCATCATCACCACCACCCCCAGAGGGACCCAAGACTGCTCACAGATCAAACATTTAAAATCTCAATAAATTCAAAACAATTAAAACACCTACATCCAATATAAAATCACATAAAATATACAAAAGTTAAATACAAACCCCAAACCCACCTACTCCAGAAAAACCTCCCTGCTATGCATTATACACACACATATATAATGCATATAATATATAATGGAGCCATGGCAGTTAATGCAGGGTCAAGCCGAATTATTTCTGCAATGCAGCTGCAGCCAGAGATTTGGAGGGCAGTGGTGGTCCTTGGAAGATATTGGATCCCCCCAAAGATCCCTATGTGGCCCCTGGACCACACAATTCCCACTCCTGTGTGTTTTTGAGGGACAATGGATGGAAAAGGGGAGCCAGTTTTGATCCTAGCAACAGCTGCTGATCGATGGCTTGGTCCCAAAGGAAAGCTCTTCTCCGCCGTGTGATGCTGGGATGAAGGATTATGGACAGCAATTGGCAACAGGGGAAGGTAATGGGAGAAGCGCACACAGAAGAAAACTGGAAGCACATAAGAGACACAGCATCTGCCATTTTCTGATTATTTGATTTAGGCTGCAGTTCTAGACAGGCTGAGTCTCCCTTATCCAAAATCCTTGGGACCAGCAGTGTTTTGGATTTTGGAATATTTGCATATTTTGTCATTGTGTGCCTTCAGGTTGTTCTCAATTTTTGGAGACCCTAAGGAGACTCTATCCTAGGGTTTTCAGAGAGGGTTTGCTATCGCCACCCTTTGAGGCTGAGACAGCATGACTTGCCCAAGGTGGGCATGGGCAAGCCGTGATTTGAACCCTGGTCTCCCAGTGTCCAGGACCAATGCTGAAACCACTGCACCACTCTGGCCCATATTTGCATCTACATCGTGACATATCTTGGCGATGAGACCCAAGTCCAAACATGAAATTCATTTATGTTTCACATGCACCTTATACACACAGCCAGACGGTAATTTTATACAAAATATTATTAACAATTTTGTGCATGGAACAAAGATTGTGTACACTGAACCCCCAGAAAGCAAAGGTGTCACTATCTCAGCCACCCATGTGGACAATTATGGATTTTGATGTATACTGGAAATCCCAATAAGGGAGACTTAGTTGGAGATGCTTATGTGAATACGAGCCATATTTAGGAAACTGGTCAGTAAAGACGTACAGCTCCAGGCAGCTAGGATAACAGTAGCATTTCATTGATTTATATGCCACCTTTCCTCAACTCTAAGTGCCTCATGAATGTATATTTCCATAGGGAGGAGCCATAGCAGTTAAAGTGGAATCATAGTGCTATAATTGTGTTGTGCGGATGCACCCTTGGTCCATTATATTTCCCCATCAAGTCCAGCGGATACATTAAAAGTGACCTAGGTTTTATAGATCAGGCTACTTCTTCCTCTCCTTGCTACAGATATAGCATTACATCTCACTCCCAATTTCTTTGCCTTTCAAGTCAACTACTGCCCATCTTGACACAAAACCCTTAGAAAGCAAACCCTGTTGTGTTCCCATGGACTTTTCCCATTTCTTTTAGAAACAAGGGATGGTTTTTGCCTGCATGGAGAATGTTCTGGTCCCAGAAAAAAGCTGGACAGCTTTCAGGAGAGGATGCTGCTGTGTTGCTCCATAAGACCATTGCATTTCTGCACCTCCAGCAAAGAAACCTGAATGTTATTACGTTGTGTTCCTTCTTTGCAAGGAATAGCAGCTGCGGCAATTTGAACTGCAGATCTAAAGTCCAAAATCCTTGCAGCCGGTTGCTGTTTTTGCATCCATCTCAGCAGCTGTCATCCAGGCTCATGCATTTTAAATGTCCCCATCATCTCTTCAACAGGCCGGGAGGCAAATGAGGGACTTTTTATCCAGAGAAGCCAAAGCATCTCTTGAGAGGTACATGTTGCTTCCAGTCCTCCGGTTCCCTGGATTTCCCCCGCTCTTGTTGCTTTTCACGGCAACCACTAAAATAGAAGTGTTTTAAAAAGGCGTGGACTTGCCACAAGCATCGAGTGAGTCATTCCCACATTGCTGGTAGGTCAGAAAGGCAAGAAAAAAGAAGAGGAGGTAGCAAAGAGTCAAACATCGGAATAGAGGTATACCTTCGCTGAAATGTGTCCTTTGGGGGCGACGAAAAGAGAGAAAAAGTCATCGAGTCAAAGGTCTCATCTGCACTGCAGAAATAATGCAGTTTGGCACTGCTTTAGCTGCCATGGCTCCATGCTATGGAGTTTTGGGATTTGAAGTTTGCTGAGATACTTAGCCTTCTCTGGTGCTGCAACAAACTACAAATACCAGGTTTCCGTAGGATGGAGCCATGGAAGATGATGATGATGATAATAATAATAATAATAACAACAACAACCAAATTTATTTGTATCTCGCCTCTCTGTATAACACAACCGGGGCAGCTTACACAATAAAACATACAATCCTGTCTCCCAATAGCCCACCTTCCCCTAAAATACAATTAAACAATCATAGTTTAAAACCTACCTAAAAATAACAGATAAACAACAAATGCAACAGAAGCCATGGCAGTTAAAGTGGTGTCAAACTGCATTATTTCTGCGGTGCAGATTAGACCATGAAATCATAGAATTGGAAGAGATTTAAGTCCAACCTTCCACTCGGAGCAGAAACTCCAGCTAAAGCATCCCTAGAAGGTAGCTGTCCAAGGTATTTTTGACTATATCCAGAGAAAGAGTTCCCAGCACCTCTTATGGTTCCACATAAATGTGTCGTTTAATGGTTAGAACATTGGACTATGAATCTGGAGACCAGGTTTGAATCTCCATTCAACCATGGAAACCCTCCAGGTGACCTTGGGCAAGTCACACACTCTCAGCCTCAGGGGAAGGCAAGGGCAAACTCCCTCTGAATAAATCTTGCCAAGAAGCCTGCATGATAGGTTGCCTTAGAGCAGTGGTTCCCAAACTTTGTTCCTCCAGATATTTTGTACTTCATTTCCCAGAAGACTTAGCCACCTTGGCCAAGAGTCAGGAACTCTGGGAGATGAAGTCCAAAACATCCGGAGTACCAAAGTTTGGGAGCCGCTGCCTTAGGGTCACCATAAACCAGAACTTGATTATAGAATCACACTGGAGGACCTAAAAATGCCTAGAGAGGTGTTCTTGGTAGGAATCTCTAGTCCTCCAGCATGGCTCTGTGTTTAGCTTCCAGCTGAAGGACCTGGAGATACCTAAAGAGAGCAACAGCCATGAAATGTGCCAATAACCAAATCTGCAAAAGGCAAAGCTACAAGCATGGAGAGCCCACTGCATGTCAGTTCCATACGCTAGTCTCTGCAAAGAATTGTTCTCCAAATGAAACCTACCTACCTTTTCATCCCATTTTTGGGAGAAAAGCAGGGTATAAATCCAATAAATAAATAAATAAATACACCTTACTCACACAGCTTCGCTGGCTACCAGGTCTTCTTGGCAAGACCTTGAAGAGCAGACGCCAGAGAGAGGAGACACCTCCGAATGAGGAGGACCAATGCCCTGATCCAATATAAGGGAAGGCCATATGTTTGCAATTAGCCTTGTGCAACTTGTCCATCCTTTCCACCAGATGTTGGATGATTTCTCTGGCCAAGTCCCAGATTTGTTCATGACTGCACCGCATGATCCTTTGCCCAGTCCTATTCATCCCAGCTGTTCCAGTTATCTTTTCATTGTCCTTACCACTTTTCTTAAACTGTTGGCTTATACTGCTGGGCACTTCTGTACACCTGCGATGCTTTATCCTTTTGGTGGGAAGAATAGTTCTGCCATATAAATACACAATCCGGACACAATTTTCCAGGGAACACGTTTGATTTTAAATGTTTGCATATAAAGCACGTGCTTCCGAGTAAAAAAAAACTGCTATGTTGTACACTGCATAGAGAATCAGCATGGTCTTGAATGATGAATTGTAGTCATTTTGAATGATTGATGATCAGGGTTTGAATCCACTCTAACCCATGGAAACCCATTGGATGACCTTTGGGCAAGTTGCAGTCTCTCAGCCTCGAAGGAAGATAACAGCAAATCTCCAGAGGCATCTGTTAGAATCCTTTACTTGTATATTCCTGCATTGCAGGGGGTTGGATTGGATGGTCTTTGAGGGTCTCTTCCAACTCTATGCTTCTATGATCCTCTGAGTAAATCTTGCCAAGCAAATCTTAACGTACCTTCGAGTCAACACATAACAAAGCACTGCAAAATGGATAACGCCTTTGTTTATTCTGCTAGCAATCATAACTAGTTCGCAGCTAACATCTTACAAAGCTCCTTTTAAATAATTTAGAGATGATGTGGAGAAAGGGAGAGAGGGAAATATTTCAGTGAAGATAACATAGTTTATTGGGAAAGGATACCAAGTAAAGCAGGAAAAGTTGGGAGTAGACCAACAATATTTCCCAGTATTCCCATTACTAGCAATTACAAATTCAAAGATATAGTCTGTGGAATCAGTATGTGAGAGAAGTATGTAGAGAAATGCTGTAGTACCTTTGAGACTGAAAGAAAGGAGTTGGCAGAATGAGCTTTCATAGACTTAAGTCTACTTCCTCAGATGCATTTGGTGGAGTGGAAAGCCAGGGACAGACCAATATATGGCCTGGCTTTCCATTCCACCAAATGCATCTGAGGAAGTAGATTTAAGTCTATAAAAGCTCATGCTGCCAATTGCAAAGGGATGGATAATCCTTCCTCACAGAAAGTCTGGCAGAAATAATCCTGCATATTTAAGGAAGAGAAGCGATCTCTTGGTAATCTTTTGCACCCCTATAATTTGTCGCAAGCATCCCTTGCGTTTTACATTCAGAGCAGGGTCGGTTAACAACATCCCAGTTTGAAAGTCAGGTTTTCGTAGTCTCAAGCCAAAATCTTGTAGCAGTTCCATCTGGATCAGATGCCTAGAAAACAGAAGTTGCATTTTTCATCCATACAGAGTGTTCTCGTGGCACGGAACCAGAGCAGAAGGTCTGGAGCAGCCACAATCCCGGCAAGGCTGCCAAAAATAAAGGCGAGAAGGATGGCACAGCCTTGAATGCACAATGCTCCATAATCAGGATAAGAGGAGCTGCGGCAGAATTCCTCGGGGAGAGTCACTTCTCTGCTTGGAGTTTGGAGGAAGGCGGCTGCCTTGCACTGAGTCAGATCCAAAGTCTGTCTAGTCCACAATTGTCAACTCTGAACGGCAAAAGCATTTTCCTTCTTTCAGGATTGCAGCCTTACCTGGAGAACCCAGGTGTTCCCTTCTGGTGGTCTCCCATCCAAACACAAACCAGGCCCAGCCGGGCTTGGCTTCTCAACCAGAGGAAATTAAGTATGTTCAGGGTGGTATGGTGGCCAGTAGTGGAAATTACTGCCGGCCCTCCGTATTCAACACACCTGTGTCCTAGCTGCACCTGAACAGGTGTCCTAACCGCAAAGGAGGACAAGGCACTGCACAAAATGTAGGATGTTCAAGGAAAAATGTAGGAGATGACCAAATAAACGCTGAAATCATCCGTACAAGTGTACATTCATGCTTCTTATAGTCATGCTCAAAAGGGAGGGCATTTTGAAATTCCTCCTGGACAGAAGGTTGAAAGGTTGGAACCAAACCCAAGCGGACACCAAGGGTGCAGTGCAGCACTTTCTCCGAAATGCTCTAATAGCACTAAATCCTGCCTGATCTTGCATGCTAAGCAGGGTCAGCCCCGGTTCGTACTTGGATGGGGACCACCAATGAATACCAGGTACTGTAGGCTCAATTTCAAAGGAAGGAACTGGCAAAGCAACCACTGAGTATTCTTTGCCTAAGAAAATACTTTTCAATTCATAGGGTCACCATAGGTTGGCAGGGAACTTGAAGACATAGAAACATATTTCCTGGCATAGGAAATGTACATGCAAATATTCCAAAATCCAAAAAGCTCCGAGCTCCCAAAACACTTCTGCTCCCAAGCATTTTGGATAAGGGAGACTCAACCTGAAATTTGCCGGCCTGGTCTCTCCTCTGTCTCTAAAGTCTCTTTGCAGGAAATATAGTAAACAGATACTGGTTACGGTGCAATAAAACAATTCTGCTGAACTCTTTGTTGGGTTTTGAGCATTATTCTGGATTAAAGAGGTGTACATTTGAAGCAAGGCATTGATTTTGGACTAAAAAACAAAGCCCCAGGTTCCCTCTAATGGGAACAGGGAGGAATTACAACTCTTTTCAACTTTTCTTTTTGTACATCTAGCATGGCGCAGGGTTCGAATTCTTGCTCAGCCATAGAAAGACCTTGGGCAAGTCACACTCTCTCAGCCTCAGAGGATGGCAACGGCAAACCCTCTCTGAAGAAACCTGCCAAAAAAAACAACAACATAATAGGGTTGCCTTAGGGTCTCCATATTGTGAACGAATGGAAGGCACAGAAGAACAAGAAGTGTTGCCGTGAGTTGGAAATGATTTGGAGGCACGCAACAACAACAGCAACAAAGTCATGGCCGTTCTGGCCCAAAATTGAATTTTGGTTGTATTTTTGTATTTGTATTATATTTTTATTGATGTAAACCCACCTCGATCCGTAGGGAGGGGCAGGAAATATAAATAAAAATTATTATTATTATTATTATTATTATTATTATTAAAATGACCAGCTTTATTTTTAGTCTGTTGTTAGTTTATTTAGTTTTGTAAGGTATTTGATTTGTGTGGTTTGCTGTTGAATTTTATTTTTGATTTTTTGATGTATATTTTTAAAGATGCAACAATATATTTTTTTTCCAAAAAAAAAAATGACCACTAAGTGTGGGGTCAACAGGGAATGAATTGGAAATTTAAAAAGGACCTGGAATGGCACAGTAATAGCAATAGCAATAGCAAGTGATGGAGCTGATGAAAGCATGTGCTTATTATTATTTATTATTATTATTATTATAGAAGGAATGCTAGTTTAAGCCAAGCCCTTTTATACTGACATTAAAGCAGCGCAAAGAAGGCAGACAATGGAGGTAACACCATCACGGCCTTCTTAGGAAGGCCATTTAAGTGCACTATCAGACAAGCCAAGTATGCAGGATTCCCAAAATTGTGTGAAAACTCAATTGAAAAAATGTGTTGTTGTTGTTGTTGTTGTTGTTGGCACATGCTTTTGTTGAACTCAAGACTCTTGAACCCGCATCTTTGTGGCTGCTTTTGGAAACCGCTGCATTCACTTTAAATCCCTTTGCACAAATGGTCTGAGCACTTTTGCAAACCCAAGGCCTTTGCAGACTGCCAGAAATAGTGCAAATTGAGTCCACTTTTAGGGTTAGGGTTGGTGCTAGGGAATCATGGGAACTGTATTTTATTGTGGCACCAATGTCTCAGGAAAAAAACAATAATTCCCATGATTCCCTAGCACTAACCCTAACCCTTAAAGTGGACTCAATTTGCACTATTTCTGGCAGTCTGCAAAGGCCCCCAGTTTCCAAGGCGACACTTCGCAGAGTTTGGGCCTATAAATAAATTCTTGATCTATAGTTTCCGTATCAGCAATGCTGCTTCTCCGAACAGAGCATGTGGCACATGGGATTTGTAGTGTGCTCTTTGCTCCTGTTTCTGTCCTGCTGAAGCTTACTAGAAGCAACCGGGATAGCCCTTGAATATCTTTATTTCATAAGGTACAAAGTCACTGCAAGAAAATACATCTGGCTGCAATCTGAGGCTGTAAATCTATGCTCAAATCCTAGCCATCAGGTAGCACTGGAGAGCCAAATGTGGTGTATAGTTTGAGCATTGGACTTGGACTCTGGAGACCAGGGTTCGAATCCGTGTTCAGCCTTGGAAACCCACTGGGTGATCTTAGGCAAGTCACACTCTCTCAGCCTCACAGGAAGGCAATGGCAGACCTCCTTGGAAGAAATCTTACCAAGAAAATCCTAGGATAAGGGCACAATAAGTGTAGCTTTGTGAAGCATTTCAGCCTTCCCTGCAACAAGAAACTACAAATCCCAGAATCCCATAGCACATGGGGGCCGTGGCGGTTAAAGCGGTATCGAATCGGATTATTTCCCCAGTGCGGATGCAGCCACAGAGAGGCCTGGCCCGTTTCTAATTGACCCAGTCACTGCTCCTGCTCTGGTTGCTAGGCAACGGGGCTTTTCTCTTCCCCTCCTCTCTCTCGTCGCTAAGCAACCTCCGTCCCCCTCTCCCCCCTCCCTATCCATTCAACCTTCTCTAGCCACTCTCCCTGTTGCTAAGCAACCGTGGGTCCTCCCCCTCTCCCTCCCTGCGCGAGGCTGTTCGACTGCGCACGCGCCCCAACGGCTCTCTGGGCGCCACGCCCCCCCTTCCCCTCTCGTCTCCCTCCCTTCTCCCATTCGCTCCTTCCTCCAGAGAGGGGGGCGTGGTTTGCGCAGAAGGTGATTGACAGCCGCGTCTGGTCCGATCCTGGGGCGCGAGCGGTTACCGTTAGGCGGACGGTTATTAGAAAGAAGAAAAAACATTGGCCAATCAGGACGCGCTTCGAGAGAGAGAGAGAGAGAGCGAGAGAGAGAGAGAGAGAGAGAGAGGAGCGGAGCGAGAGAAAAAGAAAAAGTGGAGAAGCGCCAGCCAATCACGACGCGCTTCGAGAGAGAAGGCGGGAAAGAAAAGGGAAGAGCCAGCCAATCACGACGCGTCTCAGAGAGTAAGAGAGGAGTGGGTGGGGCTAGAGAAGTGAAGGAACGAGTCCGTCCCATCTCTCCTTCTGTGCCGGCTGGGCCTGCTCACCGAGCAGCGGCAAAGGGAGGATCCCTCCGCCTTTGGAATCGCATAGAGAGAAAAAAAAGAGAGACGTAACGTAACGTAACGGTGCTTCGATAACCCAGCAGCCTCCGCGGCGGCGGCGGCCGGGACTATTTGCCGTGGCTGTGGCGCTTGACTGAGGCGAGGAGTGAGAGGAAGAGAAGCCGCGGAGGGGCCCTCCTTCCACACACGGCCAGCGGAACGGACGCGGAGGCGGCGGAGGAGGCAGCGGCTCCCCCCGTCCTCCCGCCTCCTGGGCCCTGCCCGCGCGAGGGATGGAGGGAACCGGGGGCCTGAGGCGAAGGAAGGCAGCCTCCCCCTGAGGGGAAAAGAGAGCCAGCGAGAGGGAGGGAGACAAGAGGGCGGGGAAGCCCTGTGCCCGAGCCTCAGGCGCCAAACAGGGGCCTTGAGGGCCTCGGAGCCGGGAGGAAGGAAAGAAAGGGGTTCACACGGCCCCCCAAAACACCCACAAGCCACAGGCCTAGCCAGGCCCCACAGGCCTCTCCTGCCCCTCCCTTTTGCATCTCTTCTGGGGAGGGGGGAGGGAGTCTACATTGCTTTGCATCTCTATCTGCCCCAGGTTTTTGGGGGGTTCCTCCCTACACACACACACACACTCCTTAATAATGGGGTCTCATTAGTGCCCCCCTCTACCACCCCCTTCCTCGCTGTTTCTTTCCCCTTTGTTTTTTAGAGGGTGCTGGTGGTCTCATTAGTCCCCCCTCTCTTTATTCCCCCTCTGCTCCCTCCTAACTCTCCATTTCTTCACCCCCATTTTTAGGGGGTGCTGGTGGTCACATTAGCCCCCCACTTTCCTATCTGCTCCCTCCTTCCCATCCGTTTCCCCCCCCCCTTTGTTTTAGGTAGTGCTGGTGGTCTCATTAGTCCCCTCACTTTCATCATTGTCTACTCCCTTTCCTCTCCATTCCCTCCCCCCTTTTAGGGGGTGCTGGTGGTCTAATTAGTCCCCCACTTTCTGTTTGTCCCCTCTCCTTTGTTTTAGGGGGTGCTGGTGGTCTCATTAATCCCCCCCATTTTCATCCTTTCCTACCCGCTTTCCTCTCCACCCCCCCCCCTTTTAAGCAGGTGCTTTTAGTCTCATTGGACCGCCTCCTTTTCCCCTATCTACTATCCCCTTTCTGTTTCTCCCCCCCCCTTTTTTTTTTTAAAGGGTGGTCTTATTAGTCTCTCTCCTTTTCTTTCCTTTCTGCTACTCCCTCTCATTTTCTCTTCCCCCTTCCTTTTTAGGGGATCCTGGTGGTCTTATTAGTCTCCCCCTTTCTTTCTTGTCTACTATCTCCTCCCTTTGTTTTAGGGGGTGCTGGTGGTCTCATTATTACCCCTTTTCCCCCCCTCTCTATCCCCCTTTCCATTTCCTCCCATTTTAGGGGGTGTTGGTGGTCTCATTGGCCCTTCCCTTTCTCCCCTGTCTATTCTCCCCTGTCTAATACTCCTTCCCCTCTATTTCCATCTTTTTCGGGGGTGCTGGTGGTCTCAGTCCCCTCCCTTTCATCCCTGACTACCCCTTCTCCATTCCCCCCTTTTAAGGGGGTGTTGGCAGTCTCATTAGTCCCCCTCTTTTCTTTCCCCCTTGTTTTTAGGGGGTGCTGGTGGTAATGGTGGTCCGCCTTTTTAAGAAACAACCCCATCCTGTTTCTCCATCTGTGCTGTCTGTTCAGAACTTGATCCCCTTCAGACTAAGCCAGACTATCCGTGGGTTTCTCTAGGGCCCACTTTCCCCTTGGCAGCCCTGCGTGTGTGCTTCATCCCCCCTTTTCCTCCTCCTGTGTGACACAGAGGGCTCTCTGGGTGCCCTCTGACCTGAGAGGGGCCCCTGTCCTGCTGCCTCCGGTGGCACCAACTAGCAGCATGGTAGAGAAGCGGTGCCCACGGCTGCAGAGAGAGAGTGTGTACCGCTGGTTCTCAGAGCTGCCCTCTCCTCAACGGGTAGAGTTCCTCTGCGGCCTGCTGGACCTGTGCATCCCCCTCGAGTTGCGTTTCCTCGGCGCCTGCCTAGAGGACCTGGCCCGCAAGGACTATCACTCCCTGCGGGATTCTGAAATCAAGGCCAACAACCCAGCGGACCTAGGCAGCCTGACCAACCTGACGGATGAGGTGGTGCGCAGCAAACTCTTGGTCTCCCTCGCCCTCTTGGGCTCGTCCCACCGGGAGGCAGCTGGGGTCCTCTTCCGCACCCTCACCCATATTGACTCTGTCATCCACAACTACGGGCTGCAGCTCAACGAGGGCCGGACTGGGGATGAGTTCCTACTGCTCTTCACCATGGCCTCCAACCACCCTGCCTTTAGTTTCCATCAAAAACAGGTGCTGAGGCAGGAGCTCACCAAGATCCAGAACATTGTTGCCAGTACCAGCAAGAGTCCTGGAGCTCCCACGGCAAGCACCATGGGGACATGTCCTGGTTGCCACAAGGTGGGTATGGCATCCTGAAACTTTTCTCCCGGACTCTTTGGAGAGGCAAAGGAGCATAGTTCTCTGGGAAAGAGTGTTAAGCACCTCACCATGGCTACCTGCTAGTTTTGGCAGTGGACCAACAGGTCTACCCTTCTCCCTCTCCCATCTTCCTCTTTCCTCTGTCCTGTGGGAGACTCCTTCCTCTTGATCTGTATTTATGCCTTCCTGTTTCCTTCTCTATAGAAGTGGGTCTGTCCTGTGTCAGCCAAGAGTTGGCATCTTGTGTAAACCATAATACAGCAATGATGAATGTGTGGCCTTCTAGATGTCATTGGACTGTGACATCCATTAGCCCTGAACAGCATTGTCATTGGTAATCAGCCATGGGAGCTGTGGTCCAGCAGATGTCTTGAGGGCCACACATTCTGTGTCTTTCGTTTAATAAGTCTGAGAGGCCCATGATGATGTTGAAGCTGTTCAGCAGTGGATCCCATGTGAAACAATGGCTATGCAGTGAAAGACATAACTGATTTCTACTAGTCCTTCTTGAGATGAGCTTGGGCTAAGAAAATAACTTTCGAAGATGAGAAGACACTGGGGGGAAGAGTAGGCCTTTGGTTTTCCATATGGAGCAGTGGTCAAAAACTGGACATATTGGACAACCATTTAGCTATAAAAGCAGTCAGGCCCTTAACCAAATTGAATGTCAGTTGTCCTCAAAAATATTTTATCTTCAAGTAACTTATGCAACTTGGATCTGACAAAGTGGTGGTCAGTCAGCTAAACACAGTTATTTTCTATAGGCGCTCTTTAATTGTTTTTACTTTTAGAATATGAGTATCTTAAAATGTAATTTTTTAAATTACCGTAGTGGGGTGGTATGTCCATGTGTACACTTGGCAGGTTGTTGTGTTTTGGTTATTTTGTATTGAAATACTGGGATCACAAAGCAGAGATGAGCTGCTAAGTGGTTATTAAATCATGGGAAGGAATTTGTGGGCAGGCATTTAACTTCCCTTACGATTCTTCAGAAGTGACTTCAGGCAAGCTTGCGTATATCTTTGTTATTGTGGCCTCCTAAGATAAACATGGTGTAGTGATTTGAGTGTTGGACTATGGGCCTGAACAGACTGCCAGAAATAATCCAGCTCGAGACTACTTTAACTGTCCTGGCTCAATGCTAGGGAATCATGGGAATTGTAGTTGTGTTTTTTTCTGAGCTATCGAGCCTTTTCTGTCAGAGAGCTCTGGTGCCATAATAAACTACAGTTCCCATGATTCCCTAGCACTGAGCCTGGGCAGTTAAAGTGGTCTCGAGCTGGATTATTTCTGGCAGTCTGTTCAGGCTCTATGACTCTGGAGAACTGGGTTTGACTTGCTATGCCATGGAAACCCACTGGAAAAGTCATACTCAGCCTCAGAGGAAGGCATAGTCAACCCTCCTCTGAACAAATCTTTCCAAGAAATCCTGTAATAGGTTTGCGTTAGGGTCACCATAAGTTGGAAATGTCTTTGAAAGCAAACAACAAGGTAAACTTGAAGGTATAGGAAGTATCGTATATTAAACATTCAAGAACTATCCCTCAGGGCTTAGAGTGTACAAATTTTATTCTGATTTATTGGACAGGACACATACGGTACCTACTGCATTCTGAGACAGAAGGTCTTTGAATGGAAGTTTCTCATGGAAACTAAAATTCACCTTAATGAAGTACTAATTTCCAAGGATTAACCTGCCTGTTGCAGATGCAGATAGCATTTTTCTGTGTTCATGAAACAGAAATCCTTATCAGTCTTAAATCACACTCTGTTCTAAAGAATGAAGCTTCACCTTATGGAATAAACTGATTTCCTGAGACCAGCAACTAATTTGTTGCTTTTTAAAAATTAAAGCATTGGATTACATCTTTAGCTCAGCAAACAGTTGAGCAACATTCTGAAGCAACCCTGTTTAAATGACAGGTCCATATCACAAGTGCTGTTGGATATAAGAGCTTGTTGGCATGCTTGTACTGTACACTGTACAAAGGGTCTGAAAGCAACTGCATGTCTGTACAAAAGTATTTCCCATGGAGAGAAAATGCAAGCCTAGCCTGTGGTTGAAGAGTGTGAGATGTACTGCATGCAATAGCCAGGCCTTGGAGGAGCAGCCAGAAAGTGTGATGAACTGTAGGCTTCAGAAGGGGAATTAGTGAACACTTAACAAAGAACATCCTTTCGGTATTCTTTGGACTTTGTACAAAACAAAATCTGGAGTTATATGCACTGATCAATTGATAACATTTAATACATGATTGTATACTAACAGTTACAGTATGACTTCATAATACTAGGTTGGCATTTAGTAACATACTAGAGAAAAATAGAAGGAAGGTGGGAACAAAACAGCAGACATGGATGCTGTAAAGTTAATCTAAAGTTTTGTATTTTCAATTCTTACTCAGAGGTGAAACAGACTGCCCCTTTGCGCCAGTTTTGAGGCAGTTTTAGAGCACAGCATTTAGACGCCACATGCTCTGATGCCGCCCTGAAGGTGGCATCACGCTGTATGCCCAACCACAAAGGGGGCAGCTTTGCGGCGCTTTGACAGCGCAGCGTTTATCAAAAAGGAGCGGCAATTTGCTGCTACTTTTTGTGACAGGAAAAGGCCGGGCTGGAACTGCAGCGTGAGGTTGCCGCAGCCCCATCCCAGCATTCAGAGCCATCTGTTCCACCCCCAGTTAGAGCTACAATTCTTGATTTATTTAAAGATCATATTAACAGCAATACTTTTATTAATAATTAGTTATAATCTTGAGTTAATCAAAATGAGAAGCGTTGCTTTATGTAACAAATTTTAACATTGAGTTACCTAAATACCTTATTGTGGCAGGCCTAATATTCCTCATCTCTTAACAGCTATGGTTAGCAATTAAAAAGAATGTTGTGGATTGACCAATTCTCTGTGCTTCCTTTCAACCTCTAACACAAATTTGCTTTAAACATGGTAGAGCATTACATCTGTATCAGTTGTAGAATGGCTTAGGACACATCTGACTTCTAATCAGGCTTTGGAAATCATATTCAAATGCTGGTTAAGGGAAGACATCTGGAAAAAGTTAATTCTAATGAATGCTGTTGAGTCATAATGTTGTATACATAGTTAAATCAAAGAATAGAAGTGAAGATTTGTAGAGGAATGGGCAAAGAAGAAGGATCACAACACTGTGGGCAATCCATTTAAAGCCCAACACAAAATGTGGTTAAAAAAATATCCAGCTAGATAGCCAATAAACAGCTAGCTGAGATCTTTGATAATTTGATATCTCAAAAATGCAGTATCCCATTGATCCCCATCATGAATAGAGGGTAACTTGCTATACTGTATAAAACAACTTGTAAACAGGAAGATAGCTTTCAAATAAATAAACATGAGACTTATAGTCTTAGCTTGGATGAGTAAATCTGACTAGCTTGTTTCTTGTGGTTTTCTTTCTCCCTAGGTCACTCCAAGATCTGAGACCCCTATAAACAGCATTGGTAACAGTTTAGAAAATGCACTACATACATCAGCACATTCCATTGAGGAGTCATTACCCAAGAGGCCTTCAGGGAAACACTCCAAAGGTACATCTACAGGTTTTGCTTAATGTTCTTTCTTTCTTTCTTTCTTGAGAAAAAAAAAATTATGTCTGCTTGTAACATTATTTCAAATTGATTTTAGCCCCCCGCTCCCCCTCAAAAGAAAACTATTGCTGATGTTAAAAGTACATGTAGGAGTTTTGTTGACATGGAACACATGAATATAGGTTATGTTTGAAAGAAAAGTAGTCGTGTGGCTGACAATAAGGTAGAATTTCTGAGCATGGTTTCCAATAGCAACTAGATAGCAGCATAATTTTAGATCAGTGAATATGTTTACTGAAAAGATTCCAATCTAGATATCTGTGGTGTCCAACCAGTAAATGTTTCTTTTTTTCTTTCTGTACTGTTGAATAAGATTTTCTGTTTCAATTTGTCCTGTACATAATGGATGTGGCAATGTAATTATTATAGTTATTGACGTGGGGCCTGTGACGTTGCATTGTGGAGCACTCCTGTTAGCTATTCTAGTCAGCCATACTCAGCTTCAGGATGTTCCATTCCACTCCACTTCCACCTTTCCGTTTTTTCATCCTAGCTGCGAACCACCATTCTATGGTTGCTGACCATTCTCGGTCTTCATTGGTGTGGGTTGTCTGCCCATTACATTTTCTTTTTCTAAGGGAAAAGAAAACCTGAACCTCAGAAATGCAGAAAATGGTGGTGGTCCTTTGCCCTTGTAATATGTTTTTCTTTGCAGGCATACGATTCTGTATTGGTCCATCTGTATAGGGTTGGCCCTGTCTGTTTGTACTGAAATTTTTAGAGTGACATTTGATCAACTTGCTCTCCCTTTAGGAAAGGCTTTTATACTTTTGTGTGTCATTTTGCAAGCAGTCTGCAAAGGCCTCTTAATAACATTTTAAAATGGTTTTGATATTATCCCTTTCCCCAGATACCACTGATCCTTTTACAGAATCTAATTTTAAAAGCTGGCATTTCATATTTAAGAAATAGTAGGTACATTGTAATGGAAAATCTTAAAGGCTGTTTTCATTGCAGGCCCAGCTATCCTTAATATGGTTTCTTGATAGTGTGTGTGATACTTGGATATTAAAGTTGCTAAATCATGATTACAAGCAAAACAAGTTAATCATGCCCAATACCAAGTGATTTCAGGGAATTAGGTTCATGTTGATATTCTGCTTCTTTTGTCCTATCTATGTGGTGGATTTAGCTAATTTTCTCAACATATTAAAATGATAATTCTGTACCTATGGGACCATATGCACAGAACACAACAAGAATTTTACTCTGAAAATAATGTAGTGAATGTTTGGAATGACAAAATCCAGTCTGAGATCTTGATACTACAAACAATCAGCTCTCTGTTCAGTAAACTATTTAGAAATTGTGGAAATCTCTTTTACCTTATTGCTATTCAGGAAGCTGAAAATAATATCTCTAAATGCAAAGATAAAAACAAAACAAAATAATTCAGTTTTAGCTTTTGAGTGAACAAAACAAGGAACAAGTAGTACCTCACTGTACATGCAGTGTCTCTCTTTAGAACTTTACCAGATGTCTTGACCACAGCATATTTTCCAAAAGCATAGTGTGGGATAAAGTACATTAAACCAGATGTTGAAATGGTTCCTGCATTCAGTAGGTTTTTGCAACCATGTGTTATAATGAAAATTGTACAAAAATGCTACAACTAGTGTTACTAGTATGCTGTTTGCTGCTACCTGTGGAAGAAAACCTTTTTTGAAAAAATACATCTTATCTACAGTCCACACACACACCCCTGTGAAAATGAAAAAACACAAATATTCAAACCCCATTGGCTTGAATGGGCACACATATCATTATTTCCCTCTTGGCTTCCTGTCTGTGGAAATTCAAGACTGTGGACGGGAAGTCCATGAAATAGGGGGGACAACTGTATTTCACTGGCTATTTCCAGTTCCTTTAGGAGGAAAACCCTGAACCTGAACTCTGGCTATGCTATCATATGGCTGAATTTCAGTGAAGCTTATGAATTATTTCAGTAGCATACTTTTAACCTAAGTGTGCATGTCTGTGTGAATAATACTTATGTTTTAATACTGTGAGCCTGTGTGGATAAGGCAAAGTATAAAGATAAATATTAAGCAAGGTTACAAATGTACTCCATTTTAGAATTATGTTGGTCAGTGTAACAACAGAGGCTAGATGCCAAATGGAACATCCTTTTAGCTTCTCTTGAATGGTGACCTTTTGAGAAGCCACCAGGACTGACTGGTTGAAGAGAACAGCAAAATGATTTGTTTAGCTCTATGGAAGTGCAAGAAACCCCAGCTGTCCTGTCTCCCCCAAAAGAGTAATTCCACCAGAATATTTTATATTTAGAACTTGAATAAGCATCATTTTTGTTTTTCTATAAACAAGGGGTGGGGAAGAAAAGAGTTATGAGAAAATGAAGAGTTGCTGCCCTCTCTAACTTGAGTTATGCTCCTCAAGAAAGACCATTGATTTATTGCATTACCTCACTGCATTGAGTATATCCATTTCATCAGTGTATCATGCCTATGCTATTTTTAACAATAACTTGGGGCAGCACTGATGAAATTACATCATTTACATACACAGCTGAAAGAAAGTGGTATAAATCACAGAGATTGCTGAAGAGTATCCCTAGGTGACTCTCATGAACAATTTAAGTGTATACAAAACAAGAAGAAACTGTATAAAGCTGCTAATAGTTGGTACTTTCTGATCAGTGAGCCATTCTTTTACAGCAGTGACACTGTTCTGACTTACCTATATTGTGAAATAAGTGTAGCCTGTGGAATACTTTTAAGACTAAGCTACTGAAATTCATTTTATTTTTAATCTGAACATGGTATATGATAGGTCGTGTTTTCAGGCCATTGATTGCCCACAAATAGGTATATTTGTGCCATTGAACTGGACATTTCTGGATTTGCTTGTAGCTGCGAAGTTGATCTCAATATACAGAAGTTTTCTAAGAAATATTTTATTACTTTTTTAAAATCAGTATTTTCAGTTACATCACTTACATTCATTGTAAATTCTGTCTTGTTTTCTTTATCGTTCTGGTTGTTTTTTTTAAAAAACAAACAAACAGAAGCAATGAAGCCCTTTCATTAAGCCTAGAATTTATATATTTGCTCAGTTTTTTTAAAAAAGAAAATGTAATCATTCCTGAAAATATGGACTAAACACTAAAACTGCTAGAGGTTATGTTTTAAAAGTATGAATGTTGTAGTATTTGCTGGAATATTGTCTTGTTTGTATGCTTCTTTTATGACGTTCAGAGGTCCATGCTGTATATCCCACCCATATCAATATTCCATTAATATACAGCAGGTTCCAAAACCTAAATCAAGTTGTCTCACCTAGGACTAGTTTACACTAGGGACAAAAGTCCAAATGGGTCCCAGCCCCAGAGCCACCCTGCAAAGTCTCCTGTGTCCGCCGCTGCTGCTTTGCCACCACTTTCAAACTTTGGAGTATATTGTTCCCATCACCCCAGGTTAATAACTGGGGCATTTGGAAATTCAACAATATTTGGAGGGCTACAAATATTGCTTTACATTTTTAAAAAGAAAAGAGCCTTTGTATTTACACACACACACACACACAGAGAAGTTATGCCTGTATATTCTGGTTATGAAATTCAAATTGTTCACTGGCCTTCTTGCTTAGTAGCTACCTCCTAGAACCACAAGCCGGATAATCCAAATGGAGGGAAGCAATCTTCTTTTTCTTTTAATTTTGTAATTCACGCACCATTTATTTCTGAAATGTTTTAACACTGCAATGCTAGCCACAGGCATTACTCTGCACAGAGCTTTTCCAGATTGCTGTCTCATTGCCTGGTTTGGGTATCTTTTTACCAGACATTCTCCACTGCATGTCCTCCTAAGAGGTGCAAATACATGCTAAACCCACTGACAGATTCCCAGGTGTAACGCCAAATGGTAGGCTGTTAACACATGGAAAATCCTATAGCCATTTCAGATCCTATCTGATTAATCCTGTTGCTTGTTTCATGAGCTGCTGAAGAAACTTAGTTTTTACACTGAGCAATCTGTTCTCCAAAATTTGTCTGGTTCTTCTTCTTTTTAAAGATTGTCCCATTTCTTCATTATGCAGGAGGAACAAATTCAAAATATTAGCCCTTGTCTTTATAAGTAACAACTCACATGGTACCATTGTTACTGCATTATATACTGCATTATTTTGGATGAGAGGTTGTTGTTGAATTGATGTAGCCTGGTGGAGGTGGGGCAGTTCCTATACAAAGGATATATTTTTGCAGGTGGAAATCTGAGCATTTTAGGAAGACTTGTTTTGGGGGGTGCAGGGGTAGACTTTGACAGGCCTATTCATAGTCCTATAATCCCTATCTTGTTTGTCTTATGTATGATGGATGTCCAGTTTTGCTTCACTTTTGCATCATGTTTGAAGTAGTCCATAATCTCCTATATAGAAAGTTCCCTTGCATTACATTTGAGGAGTGAACATAGTACATGTACATACCTTCCTTCAAAAGTTCCATTCAGTAATGAAGCCAAACATTTTTTAATGGGGAAAATATAAAAATATAAAATATTATTTGCACAGTTAGCCTTAGGGTTTTGTTTTTGTTTGTTTGTTTGTTTTATATTTTTTGCAGCTCGTTGGCTCTGCAACCCAGTTCCCAAGCCTCAAAATGACCCAGCTATCTATCTTGGCATTGTCAACATCAAGTTGTCAGTGCTTCCCCTTCCCCAATAAAGAAGGTGCCTTCGGCTCTGTATTCTAAATATAGATTTCCTATATTTGGAAAGTCTATATTTAACTAGCAGGTTGTGAACTGAGCTCTTGATGACCACATTTTTTCAGAGCCTGTATGCATGGTTCTTCTGCCAACTTGAATGATAAAAGGTTTGTTTTAATGTATATCCGAATTACTATTGGATGTGGGACATTTGCTTAGATCTACAGAATAAACTGTAGTACTAGAAATTTTATGACCCTGTTCACTCCATGTTTCCACACATAATTCTGGTGTGTACTACTTATGGGGATTAGCATGTGAAAGAATAGCATTTGCCAAAGACCAATATTTTTCTGCCTGACTTTGAAAATTAAAATAGACTAAAGCTTGTTGGTTAATGCTGTAAAATCAGTTACTTTATTCAAATGTAATTTAAACTGTCCTTTTAAGCAAGACAGACTTGTAGTTTTATTGATATTACCCAGTGGTATTCATTATTCAGGGAAGTCAGGAAGAAACGGTGACTTTAGCTTCCAGCATCAGAACTAAGTATGTTGAATTCAGCTGTTTTGTGCAAGAATAATATTCATCTGGTTTTTAGTTTCCTGTCCCAGAGATGAGTCATTCCCCCTTTTAAATAGCAGTTATTTTTTTTCTCATAACCCTTAATATATTAGAACTTCTGGAATACTTATTAAGATGGGGTTTGTGGTTAGCTAAGATGCTGACTTCACAACTCCTTGGATCATTGAAGTCATACTTTGTTTTGATTTTAACTTTTCTTTTAAAGAATAGGAGGATGTAAGGGCATTTTTAAACTTCTAGAGGCTGTTTTTGGAGGCACATGAAAGAGTTATTCACAGTTATTCCTTTGGAAAATAAAAGGAAACCAAGCTGCAGAATCAGACAGGAACACTGGGAATATTAACACTATGAATTGGAAGTAGGAGACACGGCTAATAAATACTATGTTCTTCATATGCTGGTCCTAGAATAAGCATTCTAGAAAAATGGAAAAGGCCTTAACGTCTACAAGTAATTGTTAATGACAGTTCTCCTGAGTTTGCTTTCATTAGCTACTGTAGATATTCTGTTGCTGATGGGCATCACCACACCACTTAAAATTTGACGCTTGTTTGCTAAGAGTATAAATAATAGGGTTTTCAGTGGTGTTGGTGGTAATGCAGTCAGGTTCCTGCAAATCAAGTGTGCTTATTTTTAAAGACTGTAGGCTTTTGAGCAGTGGCTTCATTCTGCTTCGTCAGTTAGCCATATTAACATTTGATATAACCATAACTTCGGTTATAGGAGAAACATATTAGTTTAATATGTGAGCTGCGTAATATATTTGTGATCATGCACATACTCATACAAGTAAGGAGATAGGTTTCAGACTTGTCTCAGATTTGTAGGCTTCCTGGTGTTAGAACAATCTGAAATAAAGGGGAAACGAAAGCTAACAGGGCTTGCTGTTGCTTAGGGTTTTATAAGGACATTTGCTGCAATAGACCAAGGGCCGAGTCTTATCTTAAACTGTTTACATGAGTGTACAAGCTCATCCTGTAATCTTACAGAATTTGATTCAAAAAACCTTTTTAAAAGGTATCTCTGCTTGCTCATGAACAGTTGGCTGGAATGTAATCTGTTCCTTTGTGTTGAGCAAGGCTGGTGTGAACTTGGCTCTGATCCTTTCAGTAGTATTAAAAGTAAACCTCTGTTATTTTGCTTTATGGCAATATCCCTGTTTCTGGCCAGTTTTGCATTATCTTTCCTTCCTTAAAATTATATTTCAGCTGCAATTCCTGCGCTTGCTTATCTGGGACTCCGAGGGGCTTATTTCTCAGCAGAAACATGGGACTGCAATGCTCCCCTTCCCCCTTTTGCTAGTGCAGCGAGTAACAGGTGGAATCACTTGTAACTGTTCACAAGGCTATTTGTGCAATAAGTTAATGTGTGTCAGAAGAATCTTGTGTCTTCTGTATGCTGAGCATTAAGTAAAGTTTTAAGTCTAAAGGTTTCTGTGTCGTTTTACTATTTAATGATTTAAAACTGAGTAGGTCATGAGACAGAAAGCTCAGCTGAGCCATTAGAAAAGGTGGGTGGGTGAGTTCAGATGGGGTGTTCCTGTAAGGGAGTGTTTGTTGGTGGCTCAGGAATATCGTACTGCATTAGCCTTGTAACAGCATTTACTAGATATTTTAACAGCTGGGATGGTATCTTTCTGAATTAGAAAAGCCAGGGGTAGGCAACGAGGTAGCCTCCTGGAATTTTGAAATGCAGTATAAATCTCACAATGCTTAGCCATGTTGGCTGGAGCTATAGTCTGAAGCTTTGGAAAGCAACAATATGTTAAAGTAGCTTGTGTTAAATCATCAATTATATGTAACTTGTGCTTCTACTGTATTTAATAGCAGAATGGATTCTAGGGTCATTTTTACTGGAAAGTACAGTGTGCTTTAGCTGCTATTCCATCCTCCACTGGATGGAAGGACAGACTTCTTTGTCAATCAGTGGCTGGGCATACACCTAGAATTGTGATTGAATCTGGTTTTGTTTAGTCTCTGGTTTAGGAGCCTTTCACACTACACAGTTATAACACTATGATTCCACATCATCTGCCACGGTTGTGTCCTGTGGAATCCTGGGGTTCCACAGCTGAAAATTCTAAATATCCCTCCTCAAACTGTAAACCCCAGAATTCCATGGGATTTTGTCATGGCAGTTAAAAGTGGAATCGTTGTGCTATATTTGTCTAGTGTGAAAGACCTCCCCCAAGTTCAAAGGAAAGTGATAATCTGTGGTTTAAAGTACTGAACATTAACACCAAAACGTTCAGTAGCAGTAGGTGAATTTTCATTTTGTTACATCTAGCGCTTGCCTCATTTTATGGAAACTATATACGATGGCTACTTTCTTGTTTATGGGCAGAAAGAACAAAAAAGAAAAGAAAAAGAAATCTTTAACTTTTGAGGGTTAAACTGGCCTTAATCACTTAGAAAGAAAATTGTTTTTGCCACATCTCCCAAACCACACCTTGGGAGAAGATGAAGTACTTTTTCAAAAGGTAATATTCTTTGTACATATTTGGCTGTTTTGTAAACACTTCTGGGTTTGGTGTTTACCCTTTTTGTCTATCACAAGTTAAGAATTGGTGTGTTTAGAAACCAAAGTATCCATCCCATTGTTTCAGTACTGAGTATTCTGCATATGATGAAACTTAGCACTAATGCTAAGTTAGCATTGGCACTGTATGATTAGAAACGTAGCATTAATGTTGGGTTGTGTTTGTGATCGCTTGGGAGCAAAAGTGTTTTGTATTTTGGATTTTTTAGGATTTTGGTATACCTGTATTTGCATCTACACAGTAAGGCTGGGGAGAGATCACTTTTTTAAAATGGTGGTTTAGGTGTACCCCAGCTTGTAAGAAGCTTATTCTTGATATGAGCTGGTTACATCAGGGCTTGTGTAGTTCTTTGAATGCTGCAATGTTCCTGTGAAAAGGAACAATCCATTGTGAGTGATGTTTCCTTTTTGGAAAGTCTGCTTGGAACTCAGTTCTATTTTCAGTGCCAGTACTATCTGTAGTTACTTACAAAGCAAGCCTAACATTCTGCCCTCCTTTCTTTGAGGTGCTTACAATTAAGAATCTTAAGAATCATGTTAGATCAACTCAAAGGCTTATGTAGTCCAGCATTTTGTTCCATTTGTAGCTAACTAGATGTCTATGGAAAGTGCACAAGCAAGACATGGGGCAACAAAAGTACCTTCCTGCTTGTCAGGTTGCCTCTGATGCTGGAAGTAATATATATCCATTGTGAGTAGTAGTTATTGATAGCCTTACTGACATTAATTTCTCTCGTCTCCATTAAAAGCTACTTGTTAGTAATCACTGCTATATTTTTAATAGTGGATGCCATAGTACAACTGTGCATTATGTGATGGAGTAATTTTGTCTGTCCTGAATCTTCTGTCATTTAGCTTCAATGAATGCCCCCCATTAGGATCTAGCATTATGAAAGGAGGCGAAAACGTTTTCCGGTCCAGTTGCTCCATATTATCCATAATTTTATATGCCTGTATCTTGTCCCCTTTTTAAACTTTTTCTTAAGCTAATATGCACCAACCATAGTAACCTTTTGTCATATGGTAGCCACTCCAGCCTTTTGATCATTTTAGTTGTCTTCTACCTCTTTGGCAACAATAGATAGGTAGAGCCCACCTTATCTGAAACACTTAGGACCAGAAATGTTCTGTATTTTGGATTTTTTAGGATTTTGGTATACCTGTATTTGCATCTACATAGTAAGGCTGGAGAGAGACCAAGTCTCTGAAATGGTGGGAATCCAAGCATAATACTTGGCATGAATACATACTTTCCATGGTCACATCTTAGTTCTTAGTCTTAGTCCTTAGGGACACCATAAATCAAAAATGACTTGAAAGAACTATGTCCTCCTTGGAATCTTTTTTTGGCGGGGGAGGCGGAAGAAGGAGTATTTATTTGTTGTCAGCTTCATTTAACGTCAGCTTTATGCCAATTGGCATATGGTGTTTTAAACATATTGTTGCCATTAGTTACTTAGAGGCCTCTTGACCTCAGCTTTTGAAGAGTTACTTGGAGAAGTATATGATACCTTTTTTGGAGTTCATTGCCAGCCCTCTTTAATGAAAGATTAATTGTAGTTCCTGACGGGCTATATGCCACAAACGTTTGGCAGGTTGAGCAAGTAACCATATTGTTTCTTCTTCTCTGATCATGCTTCCATTGACCTTGTATGAATACAAAAGGATCTTCCAAGCGCAAGGCCTTCATATCTGGCCAGTCTTCCTTTCAGTAAACAGTACAGGATATGAGTTATGAAAAAGACCTCAGTCAGTTTTTAAAATTCAAAAGCATAAAAACAAAGCCATCTCAGGCTAGATAATCACCTTTTGAATTGAAACTGGGAGCAGATGTTTGAGGGGTTTTTCACATACAGCGATGGAAAAGGGTGACTGCCAGTCAGCCTAATGAGTACAGTAAAGAATAGTTCCTTTTGAAGTCTTGTCTGCTGTGATTTGCCATCATGGTGTTTGAAGACTGAAGACTACAAACGTAGCTCTGCAAAGGCACAGCTCTTTTAAAAACTGTTATTAAAACATTAAAAAACAGAGTAACATAACAAAATGTATCACATCAAGCCACTACAGAAGCATTTTAAGCCCAATGTTCATTTTTTTCTTTTATGCACAGTGCTCTTGCTGAGCAGTGGACTTCTTTAATGATGGCGAGAACCATATTTCCTTGCAAAAAGGGCAGTGCATCTCAAAGATGGAGGAACTAAGACCCAGGAAAGAATATTACTGGTATAAACATACAGAGAAACTGGTGACTTAGGACTTACACAAGTTTTAGTTGGGTAGTAAGCATGATGAAAAAGATCACCTGGATTCCCCCTCTTACTCCCACCTCTGTCCACACTCCTAATAAAATTCCTTCTCTGCAAAACCAAGAGGAGTGGTGTTAAAATTGTGAGTACAGCATGTATCTTCATCAAATTTAAGTTGGTTCATGCAAGCCTGAAATGTATACTGTCTCACAAGTCTTTAAGTATATACTATACAAATAGAGCAGGGACATTTCATCAAATTCAGAGGATATATCCTCATTTCCCAATCTGTAAATGGAAGTTGAAGTGCGCCCTAACCTACTTGTACAAAGACACTGGAATATACTGTTGCTCAAACCCCCCAAAAAATAAAAATAAAATTGGGGAAGGAGAAAGAAAAAGCCAAGCGGATAGGGGACTTGTAGGTGGAAGAATAAATCCTTTTGCCCCTCTCTGCTGCCTTTCTGTGAGTCTGAGATTAAGCTACTCTGGAATTAGAAGGACCAAGCTAGTTTTGGACCAGTTTGCCTTGTGTTGTGGCAGATTAGAATGCCATGTTGTTGTGAATACTGAGAGAGGAAAAAGAGGCAAGAAATGAGTATTGTTAGAGAACTGCATCTCTGGGGCTGAAAGAAGGGTGATAATCCAATTGATGCTGTATCTGTTTGAAACGTGTAACATACCTTCTTTTGTTTTCTCTTGATAGTGAGTGTTGAAAAAGTGGAACTAAAGGGATTATCGCACAAAAAGGATAGGAACATTGAATATTCCTTTGAGGTAAGTTCCTAAGATTTGCAGTGAAGAGAGAGCATTTTCAGTTTTAAAGAGGTGTAAAAGGGACCAAACCCTGGAGTATTAAGTATTCAGGGGAAAGGTTGCCTACCCCTGCCCTAGACTATCTAGTGCAGAAGTGGCCTCTTGTGCTTCTACTCTTCTTTATAATTTCTTTCTCCAATTTACTTCATTGACTAGATTGTTAATAGCCTTATAGCAGATTTGCAGAAGAAGAATTGCATATATAAATTCCTGTGCCCAGAATCCTGCTTGAGTGACACATGAATATTGTACTAACATAGTAACGTTGCCCCACAACTGACAGAAAAATGATGCCAGACTTGACAGTTGTATGCCTTTGGTCCAAAAATTCAAGAAGACAGTACTGAAAGCTCAAAACGTATTAGTTGTTATATTTAAATGCACAGCCTACCCTGTCTGTAGAGTTCTGGTCAGATCTCATTGGCGCTCTCTCACTTTCAGATGTCTGGAAGGGAAAGCAAGAATCATAGTGCTTGAGGGGCTAAACATGTATAACTCAGAAAAGCATAGTTTGTTCTTCCCCTTTGCATTGTATGTGTGTGTTTGTGTATGTGTAATCAACAAAGTCTAAGGCAGTGCAAGAAACTCTGTTTCTTCATTTTGGTAAAACAAGTGCTGGGAAGAGGAAATTCCTCAGTTACGTAATGTATTTTGAATCTCTCCAGTGCTTTTGGCAGCATCCTCAGGGCTGGAAAAAATGTGTGTGTTTTGTTGTCATTGATACCAGTGTCATGTGGAAGGATCATTCTTCTCTTCCCCTGTGCTTTTTAAAGAGTCAATTTTCCCATGAATCCCAACTATGTCTATACATAAGACTTAAAAAATCCTGCATTTTGTTAGTCACAGGTTAAGCACTGGATAATATAATAAGGCAGAGACAAGAATATAATAATACAGTAACTACATTTATTAGAATTTGTCCCTCTCATTCTGTGCTTTTGACATGAACTCTGTTTTGTGTTATAAAATATGTTTCTCTAATTCCAGTGCTACATTATACGAAGCAGCCTTCCCAACCTGGTGCTGTGTGTGTTGAACTACAGTTCCTATCTCCAACCTGCATAATCCTGGGATGATGGAAGTTGATGTTCAGCACATCTTTGAATCCCATTGTGGAAAGGAGGGATATAAATCCTAGAAATAAAATATAAATAAATAAATATGAAAAGGATGAGGTTGAGGAAGGCTAGCACAAAGTAATGCACCATGACTGGAGAATGGCGCTTGAAATGCACTCAGGTTGTAATGTTTATGCAGTTCAATTGTAAGACAAATTATCCAGACAGAAACTCAAAAACCAATGCAATAAATATAACTCAATCTGACAAATATATATAACCAAAATAGAGAAGATGATAAAACAATATATCCCTGACTGTTGGCTGTTACTTCTGGGAGCTGATGGCAAAAACACCTCGAGGAACAAAGGTTTGAGAACTACGGTTGTAGTATAGTACACTTTAAAAAATATAGTTGTTGTCACTACATATTACTTTCCTGAAAAAGGTAACTCTGTTCATTAGTTGTGTGTTACTAATGGGCTGTTATGTAATTTTAAAATCTCCTCACCCTTTGTAACTTTGCTCTGAGAACATTGAAAACCTGAATTAATAAAACCAATTCCAGGTAGAATTTGTTGCGTGGAACTAAAATCATTATTCTTCATTCTTTCAGGTATTATGGTCTGATTCTTCAGTGACATTGGTAACAAAGTCTTCTGCTGAAGTTACTGAATTCATTTCAAAGGTAAAAAAGATACAATTGGTATAAACTATTTCAAAGCATGTTGGTTTATGCTTTAACAAGGATACAATACATATTATATGCACATGAGAGTCTTAAATGATGTGCGTTTAGGTTTTTTCTTTTGTCCGTTTCGATATTGGAAGTGTTAAAATCTTCTTCTTTTTGTAGTTAAGTCAACTGTACCCAGAAGAAAATTTGGAGAAATTCATTCCTTGCCTAGCTGGTCCAGATTCATTTTATCTAGACCGAAACCATATGGACCTGGAATCGGACCCTAGGTATGCTTTAGATTTTTGTGTTTTTACCTTTTCACCTCGAGACAGAAGTGTGAACCCACAGTAGATGGAAGCTTATTGTGGTCAAAAAAGAATTTTGTTCTTGCAGTTGTCTGCATAGGTCTGTTAGTCAGGGTGGCATTTTATTGGAATGCAAGTTATAAATTTAAGTTTACTGTTAATTGATTCTTCCATGACTTGATTGGATGGTGTAGTGGTTTGAATGTTGGACTACGACTCCGGAGACCAGGGTTTGATTCCCAGCTTGACTGTGAAATCCAGGTCACATTCTCTCAGCCTCAATAGAAAGCTTCAGAAGCTCATGCTGCAGTTTGTAAAGCTACAAGAAATTAAGGAATGGGTTGTACCTAGAGAAATGATCAGCAAAATCTTGTAGATAAAATAATTCTTTTAGAACCCAATTAGAAGGTGTCTCACATCCATTCAACATCAGTTTTAATTGATGGTAGTTGACTCACTACACTGTTACTTCTGATGGTATAACCCATTTCACATTACAAGAATAAACAGCTGGCCATTTCTCTCTGTTGTGTTCTTCATAGCAAGGGTAAACCTTGCTCTCCTTGAAGAGTACATGTTCATGCTTTATACATATTGCAAAAGAAGGCTAATACAGCTTTGGCCTCCTCACCTTTTGTACCTGCCCTTTACCTGATGTGTGAAGAAGTCCTTTGTATCTTGTGTGCTGAAATTCCCATTTTGGCCCTCTGGATAAAATGAAACAACTTTGATCTTTACGATCCAGTGCAAAAGAAATATTATTTAATTCAAATAATTTTTCAGGTACTTGGCATCATTACCTCCCCACATCTTGAAAAATGACCATGTCAAGAAGTTTTTCAGCACTTCATCTCATGCCCAACAGTTTCAGAATTCAAGTGAGTCTTAAGAATTCTTTCAACCCCCCCCCAAAAAAAAAATACAAATAAAGGTTAAACTGGTTAGTGCCTGTCCAAACGATCTGATCTTGTTTTTAGATCCTGGCAACACTTCCCTGTATAAAGTAGGTACTACACTGGGTGTGTCTGGAAGGTAAGATAAATTTAATGTGTGTATGAAGATACAGTGAAGTTTTGTTCAGATTCCTATGTAACATGGCAAGAAATGTGTCACTGTCACTTTGAAATCTGATTCAAAATATGTCATTCCAATTCAATATTCGTTATCATTCTTGCTATTGCTAATGTGTCACACTACAGTTTTGAGCAAGGTTATATGACCCAGTGGCAAACTCAAAAGATAGCTCTAGTGTAGCATTTTCCTTTGTAGGGGAGGACTGGGAATAATTTCTTAGGAAATTCACATGTAAGGTCTAAGTTGACCATTGCATATCTGAACAGTTTTACAGTTCTGATGTAGCATTTTCCATACACATAGTTCTGTGGGATAAATTCCCAAATTGCCCTTGGCAAGATGAGCAGGCCACGAAAAACAATTAAAATCAATACCTACATTTCTGTAGAAGTGTTTATGTTTCAGAATAAGTGTGTATGGGAAACCCATGGAGTTACCTTGGGCACGTCACTCTCTCTCAGCCTCCATGGAAGACAATGGCAAAACTTTGAACAAATCTTGCCAAGAAAACCGTATAATAGAGTCACCATAAATCAGAAACAACTTGAATGCATACAACAACAACAATCTTGATAGTTAATGTAGCTACAGCATCCTGTCAATCCTGCTCTCTCTCTTGGTTGTGTTTGCTAGCTTGTTTGACCAATGAGTCTAACTTAAACAGCTAGTGCAAGTGTGGCCTTATGCTTACTAGTCCTTAAACTAACACAGCTCTGTTGTCATAAAAAAGATGTAAAACTGCATCATAGATCCAGGGGCACTATTTGGGTTGCTTGCATGTTTGATTGAATGTCCTGTCTTTCTCCTGGCATGCCAGTCAAGGCAAATTATTTTCCTGTTGAATGAACAGAATTCCTGTTTAGTTTGGTGAATGGTGAATACAACTGTCTCTGTGATTCATTCTTTGCAGACCGATTTGTGGTGTTGCTGGTATCCAGTCTTCACAGAACAGTCTCCAGCATCATGTGCAGCACCCACCTGCTACACCAGTTGCACTTTCCCACTGCACTCATTCAGGAGGAACTGGATCGTCCTTAGCTTGTCGGTCCCAATTGGAGAACTCTTCGCCTGTTTTAATGACTTCCAGCCCTCCAACGCCCCAGGCCCAGGAACAAAATGGGATTTTAGATTGGCTACGGAAACTGCGGTTGCACAAGTACTATCCAGTTTTCAAACAGCTTACCATGGAGAAGGTAGAGTGCTGGGCTTGCTTGGAGAATAGTGTTTCTTTTTTACTGCTTTTATCTAGTGTTAAATAGAAAGAATGCAAATACTGGGAAAGTCTTAAGGCTGTGATTAGAATTGTGTCTTCCTGTTTGGATTAATTTGTTTGGGGAATTGTGTCCTGTATTTTTCTACATAATCATTACTCCAAATCTTTCCATGAACATTTAAGCCACTTCACAGATTTCCCACCCTTCTATTTTTTGCAGGCATGTAAACATTTGTTCTTACATAGTAAACTCATGTAATTTTAAAAGAGATAACATGCTAACATATACTTTGTTCAAACACTCCTCAAACAGCTTTGTTCACTACACTTCTCAGATGTGTTGAAAGCTTATCATGTTCTGGTTTTTCAAAGTCTGAAGTGCCCTCTGGCGGCTATCTTTGCTTCCTGAAAGTAAATCATTAATAAATGTTTTACTTTTAACATGTCATGTTCTTAATCTATGCAGGGCTTACTAAATTTAAGGAACTAGTTAAATTGGAAAAAATATATGAATTTCATTTAGTAACAGGTTACAATTTAACATTCCAGTGGGGTTTTTTGCTATATTGGAATATAATAATAATAATAATAATAATAATAATAATAATAATAAAGAAGAAGAAGAAGAAGAAGAAGAAGAAGAAACCTGCAAAGAAAGTCTGGTTTAGATGTTCCCAGTGTGATAAGTGTTTTGTGAGCATTTGATACATAACTATTGAATAATTCCACAAAAAATGTGAGATTGAGCACAAATTCTGGGCATCTTGTATAAATAATAAAGGAATGGTCAAGTAATACAGTACAACCCCCATGTCCATGGGGACTACATTCCTGGACTTACTGCAGAAAAGCAAAACCACAGAAAATAGCTAACCCTATTGAAATGAATGACTTCTGGCATAAGTTGAACATAGAGTCACTCTAGAAGAGTTAGAGTTTCCTAGAGAGAGCACCTCTAGGTATTTCTAGGTCCTCCAGCGCAACAGTATGGTCAGCTTCTACCAGAAGCATATCATAGAAGAGTGCAAGAGGAACTAGAAAATGCCTAGAGAGAACAAACTTTCAGATGTGGGTAAGTGAAATTACGGGTGCCGTTCTTGTGAATTTCTGTACCTGTTTGACAAAACAAGTCTGAAAAGCTCATAATCCATGGAGATAACAAGTTTCTTTATCTGATGCTTATCTTTCTACAGTGATGACCTCTATGGCTATTATGTACTTTTTTAAAAAAAAGAGCTAGGTTGAACTACTGAAATGGAGACTAATCTTTTCCCTTCTAGGAGGCCATGGCTTCATTTCTAGCTAAAAATTAGTTGGGGCATTTTTAACTTTACTATTCGTCTAGGTGGCATTCTTGAATATTTCTGGGATGATTTTTCCCAGTTTTAAAAAGTAATCTTTGGGAGCTTGTCCAGGACCAAGGGTACAGAAGAGACAGCCACTAGCCACTAAGAGAGAGGTCACTAGCATTTAGAGGAGAGAGAGGTCAAGGATTATGGTACACCACTATTGTGAAAACTATAGATTATACTACATGTGTGTGACCTGTGCGAAAGATCCCTTGCTCATCTCTGGTCTCTCTTCTGGTGAAATGCAATGCATCATGGCAAGGAATAAGAACATATAGGTCACTCCTTCCTTAAAAATGCTGATTTTTACCAGAAGCCTAGATTTGTATAGTTGTGTCTTAAAAACAAAAATACGTAAATTAACTGTTTTCCAAAGTTTCATGATGAAAGGTGATCCATGTTTGAGAGCATATTATTTTTTATGTTCATGTATGTTGCTTATCATGACATTTTCGTTTTGGGTTTTTTCTGTTCAAGTTCTTGAGCCTTACTGAGGAAGACCTAAATAAATTTGAATCCCTCACCATGGGAGCCAAAAAGAAACTCAAAACCCAGCTGGAGTTGGAAAAGTAAGTGTTTGAGAAAACAAAATACACACCAGGCTAATTTTTTCTTTACTGTTTAAATGATGCAATTTGAGTGTTGTACAACTAACTCTATTCACTTACTATGTAGGGGAGAATACAGTCCTTCAATATACTTGGCTACCATCTCAAGCAGCTTTAATGTTTGGTCTTTTTTGCCACTGTATATGCCATATATCTTCTGTTGTTAAAGTAATAAAGAAAGATTAATCTGTTTGTACTTCTGGAAATCTTGGCTGTGAGAATTAGCTGTTAAACATCCACCATGAGCTCTTTGAAAGAAAGAACTGATAGATTGGACACCATCCATGTACTGTTTATAAAAGGATGTATCTAGAAACAACAATCTATGTTAGTGATTTCAGTAAATGTAGATTTAAATGTAGTATTGTTTCAACCAACTGAATGTGCAATTTTTTCTCTGTAGGGAAAAGTCTGAGAAACGGACTATGAATCCAGCTACATCTTCTGTGAGTTCAGGGGTAGCCAGAGTACCTCCCACTACTCACATTGGCCCCATCCAGAGTATCCGTGGTAACCATACAGCAGGTAAATCAGGTGTAAGGATGCTAGATGAGCATGTTTCTTGCACAGGAGTTTTGAGCTTCTTTTGAACTACATTTGTGACCAGAAGCATGGTAACTTAGGGTGAGGGAAGTACAGGTTCAGGCTAATCCTAAACTGCAATATTATTTTATTTTGAATTTTTGGTTGAATTTCTGAAGGTTGTTACATCACTTGACCCAATAACTAGATTCTGTCCTTACAAAGCTTTTACAGTAAATTCACATTTTTTGTCGTGTAACACATGTGTCCTCCTCCCCCTGCAAGAGTTACGTGTAGATGTGGATCAGCCAGCCCCTACAACCACCCATGAAGGAAGTTCCTCAGAATACTCCAGCTCTTCATCCAGCCCCATGGGAATCCAGAACCGCGAGGAGAGCTCTGACAGTGCTGAAGAAAATGAGAGACGTAAGGAGAAGCTGCATCATTGCATTACAGTATTTGCCTTCTTTAGGTGAATGGCCATATCTTATGTCTGTCTGTCTTGTAGGTTTAGAGATTCATTTGGAGCCTTCAGAGAAAGAGAAGCCGGTCATGATACTGAATCACTTCAATTCCAGCTCAGCCAGGCCTACTGCTCAGGTTTTACCAGTACAGAATGATGCAGGGTCTAGTCCGTCCGCTCATCACACCATGCCAGTCCAGATGATGGCTGCAGGTTCACCACATATCACCCCAATTAGAATATTGAACTCTATGCACAAATCAGAGCGAGGAAATACAGATATGAAGCTCCTCTCATCATCTATGCACTCGCTTTTGTCTTTAGAAGACAGGACAAAGTTCTCACCTGGGCCACCTCGAAGCAGCATCAAGATGGAGAAGAATTTTGGAAATGCTCTTGTGGATGGCATGCCTGCAGCATCCCCTCATCAGTCCCTGCAAGTGCTCTCTGGAGTTCCTGAAAATGGCTCCTCTACGCCTTCCATGAACTTTGGCCCACGAACAAAAATGGTACATGCTTCCACCCTAGACAGAGTGGTGAAAACAGCCCAGCAGCCAGGAATAATCGGGGAAACTAGCACCTCAGCTACAGTCACATCCACTACAGTCTTCCACATGGCACGACCTCCCATTAAACTCCTAGTATCTTCTTCAGTTCCTACCGATTCAACCATGGTGGGGCAATCTTCCTGCTCCAGTAATATGCAATTCAGTGTGTCCCCAGCAATAATAAGCCCCCGGACTGCTCTCTATACAGCCAACACCAAAGTGGCCTTTTCTGCCATGAGCAGCATGCCAGTAGCCCCAATGCCTAGCAGCAGCTTCTGTGCAAACAGCAACACTGCCTCTTCCAGCAGTCACCCATCCACGTCATTTGCAAACATGACAAACCTACCCAGCTGCCCTGCTCCCAGTTCTAGCCCCACCCTTTCGCCAGCTGTTGAGAACAATTTCTACACTAACAGCAGCAGTGGTGGCTCAGCGGGCAGTGTCCCCGTACCAAATCAGAACCACCATCACCACCACCATCACCAGCAGCAGCCCCCGGGGTGCATGGTGTGCAGCTCCTGCGGCTGTAGTGGGAACTGTGGCTCCAGCGGCATGACAGTCAGTTATGCGAACTACTTCCAGCACCCTTTTTCAGGACCTTCCATGTTTACTTTCCCGTTTCTACCATTCAATCCTCTGTGCAGCAACGGCTATATCAACACGCAACAATACAACAACAGTTCAGCTTTCCCGATGGTCCATTCTCCTTACAACAGTGGCATGACACCGGACTCTGTCATGAGTGGGCAGTCCACATTCGCAGTGCCACCAATGCAAAACTTTATGACCGGTACAGCAGGGGTGTACCAAGCACAGGGGATGATGAGCAGCAACAGTGGTACGAGCCATAAAAAGAATGGGAATCTCTCCTGCTACAACTGTGGAGCCAGTGGACACCGAGCTCAAGACTGCAAGCAGCCACCAATGGATTTCAATCGACAAGGTTAGGAATATTACTTGCTTGGAAAAATCTGTGTATTCTTATTCCTCAGGGTGGAGATGGGGTCAGTTTGAAATGGATGATGTACCTGAGAAAGGACAAAGTAATTCTCTTGTAAACCCTGCCAACATGTTACCATTTTCTACTGTTGTCACTTGAGCAGTAGGGTCTTGCAAGCAAACCTAATGTGATAGTTTTCTAGGGACAAAAGACTGATACTTGCTCTTGGCACAAGGCACCCAAGTTTTGTTGCTGCCAGCTAGAGATGATTTTGAGGCTGTGCACACTGAAGTGCTAATATAACCAGGTGTGGTTTGGGTCCAGGGTACTTACAGGATCTCCTCCTCCCATATAATCTGCTCCATACACTCAGATCCTCTGGCAGACATTTACTCCATTTGGTCAGCCAGAGGACTTTTTCTTCAGCTACCCCTAAATTGTGGAATGACCTGCTGGAAGAGATTCAACAGTTGAATATGCTGTCTGAATTTAAAAACACTGAAGACCAGTCTCTTCCAGCAGGCTTATCCAGATTATTTTTAAATTGTGAATTTAGAGGCTGAATTTTAAAAATGGATTGTTTTAAAATGTGTATGTCTTATTTGTCTATTTTAAGCTGTTGCATGTTTTAATGAATGTGCTTATTGATGTTGTCCCTGTTGATTTCTTGTTTTCCCCGCCTCGGTCCCTAAGGAGAGGCGGGTTAATAATAATGATTCCTAGCTTTGTTCAGATTATTTTACCTTTAGTATCCTTTCTCTCTGTAATGTAGAATGCATCAATTTCTTACAATGTTCCACTTACATTCTTTCTTCTTCCTACAGGTACATTTCGGTTAAAATATGCTCCACCAGCTGAAAGTTTAGATTCCACGGACTGACATTAACTTCAAACTCACTATTTTGTGATGGCAAAGCCATGGAATAATTAGGAAACTTCAAATTGGAACCTGGGAAGTCCACTTGTTGAGTTTATTAATGTTATTTTTTTAATCCAAAGGTGCTCTACTTCAACACTAAGAAGGAACTGAAGCTAAGTGGTCTGTCAGACCCGTTTTTACTGATTTGCCAAAATTATAACGTGGATTTTAATGTTGGACCTTTCAGATGGGTAGGTGGAACTGGCCAGCTATCCTTGTTATATACAAACAGCTGCACTTTTGCTGAAGAATGTTGCCATACTTTGACCTTCTGTGCTGGAAACTCGAACTCCTGGGCAGCTACATTGTAATGTGGAGAGCTAGAAATTGATGGTACAGTAGCCATTTGCCAGTTGGACTCTGACATTTTGAGGCTAGGTAAACACGTCTACTTTTTCTCAAAACAAATCAGGCACTACCCTCTGGGATTTTAAAGGATTGCACTACAGAAGAATGTATAATTCTGTCTTGACTATCTGCACTTACATAGCAGACTGAGGCCAGTGCGAAAGATGTTCCAGCAGTCGGAAATAGGCACCAGCAAGGCCATGTGAACTTCTAATAAAGAAATCTTAATCCTCTCTCTCTCTTCCAAAAGAACAGAGGTGGAAGTTTGCATTCGTTCTGGAAACAGTTATGCTATGCTTGTCAGCATTTATTTCTAAACAGAACTAAGTTACCAGCTTTGGATTAAACTTAGTTTCCAAGAGTCTAGTGCCAGAGACAGAGCTTATAAACAAGGTCTTGGGGGGAGGGGGGGAGAATCTTCTATAATTTCAGAAGCTGTTATCTTCTTAATTGGTTTTTGTCACAACAAACAGTAATCTGCCTTTATAATGAATTTTGAAACTCAAACTGTGGCATTAGTTTGACAGCTTATTCTATTTTCTCTAGCAAAAGTCTTCTCAGAAGGGCCTTTGCTAGAGATTTAGAAATCACAGTGGACATTTTACCACTGCTCAGAAATGCTTATTAGTGGCCTCCTTTATTTGAAACACATTTGGAGTATTAGCATCAATAACTAGGTAGCATGCTTCTCCATTAAAACTTTAAGTCCACAAAAGAGCTGAAAATTTGTGCATCTAGCTCGCCAAAGGGAGTTTTGTTTTCAATTCTATATGCTGCATTGGTTGTAGCAAGCAGAATTAGAGCTAGACATTCAGTTTGGACTGCCTCACATTGGGTTTAATGAGTACACACAAAACATGTTACATGGATCCGGCAAGTGAGTATTGCTGTTTAAAGTATCACAGGTACATAATCAGGCTTTGTTTAGGGAAAGTGGTTGTGTCTTGCCACCTCATGTACATGAAGTTGTAAACTCATTTGCTGTATTGTTGTGCAAGCCTTAATTCTGAAAATAATGGTAGGACTGGCATCAGAAAAAAACTATTCTTCTCCTTAGCTGTTGATTTTTAAAAGCAAAACTGGTATTCCCTTGCTTGGAGGCATCCAGTGGGATCAGCATGAAACTGATCTCTAAGAAAACCTTTCCAGGAGTTCATGTAATTTCTTCTTTTCATGAAAACCTTAAGTCCAAAGCTCTTAAAAACATCTGGTTTCTAGCATCCTAATCTCCAACTTTGCTTATTTCTATGCAATGAAGTATTAGATGTCCATATCTCAATCTTGACTTCACCAAAACAGTATTAGGTACCGTGGGAACCAAGCTAAGTTAATTTTAATTCCCAATGAAAGCAGCGGGATAGTAATGTCTGATGTTTCAATGATTTTAAGTAATTTCAGCTCTCTTTGTTTGATTCTAACCTAATAGTTTGCAATGGCAGAACTTCTGAGGCTGTCACTTCATGCAGTTACTTATAGGAAACTGGTAAAGCTATACCATAACACTAAGGAAAACCATTTATGTTGCCTTAATTGAACAGAAGCTGCCTGCTATTCTGTATTGCATCTTTCAGTTAATGTTTACTGTTCATGCTCTCTAGAATATGTGCTACAAGCCAAATGTTTTAAAAATTAGGAGTAAATCAAATTTTACTAAATCAACATAAAATTTGTGTTAGGTACCTTAACTGAAAAACTGCTAGAATTTGGCCCCCTTGCATTTGTACTTTGCTGAACTTTTCATTTTTTTCAGGTTAAAACAATCATCAGCTAGCCATTCTGCTTTCAAGTTGAACAATTGCAGACAGATTGAACTCCCAGAGAAAAGCTTTGTAGAGCTGGCTGCCTTGTTCAGTCCTAAAATCAAAGAGGTACAAGGCAAGCCTGTCAAAATTTGACTTTTATTCTCTAGTGCTTTTAATTGAAGTGGCAGACAGTGTTTCATACAGGAAGAGAAGCTTCAGGTACAAGAGGAAATGAACAGTTGTCTAAAAGTTACTGTTTCATTTTGGTTGTAACTGAACACTAAAATATCTGCAAGGATGTGACTCAACTTACTTAAGGAAGATTGCTCATGAGGCAGAACCACCAACAAACACTAGGCTAGAAGTGATGGAAAAGAATTTGCTTAGCAACTCCAGCAAGCAAAATGTATTGTTGAAGTACTATTTGCATATCAGTTATGCTACTTCTAGGAACCACATCAAGCAATTCACGATTGCATGTCAACAGCTGGTTAGGGGAAGAGCTTTCTGAACTCCAAAAACCTTGCATTTTCATGCTATCCTGGAATAATGACTCTGAGGTACCCACTCCTGAATGCAATCGGTCAGCGGACAGGGTGCTAGTTCACGCTAAAGCCCTAGACTCTGCAGCTGACTTAAATCTTTAAGCTGGTAGAGGATTTGTTGCTGCTGCTGCTGCTGAAGAAATATGCGCAACCCAGCTTAAGCTGCTTTACTGGATATGGCCAAAGGCAGAAATTAAAAACAGCAATTAATTCAGAAAGCTACCACCAATCCAAACTATCCTTGGGACTGTTTCTGCATAAATACATTCTTAGCTGTAGGAGGAGCCTATGTCTCAAAAGTGCAGGTTAACATGTGTTTTTTCAGATATAACTTTCCATGAGGGATGAAGGAAACTACTCTGCCCATTTTGAGCCATCTCTTTTACATCTAGTATTACGAAACATGCATGTAACTTTATATAAATATTAAAAGTTTTGTAAATATTTAATATTCACCTGATTTCATTTTGAATTGTACATGTCAAGTATTCTGGTATTGGAATTTTTATGTTTTATTATACTTTGTTAAAGGTAAAATTGTACATTTTTAGAATGTTTTTATCTGAGTAAATTTAATGTACTGAAAAAAACAACCTAGAGGCCACAGTAGTGTCTTTTCAGACAACCACAATTGAATAGGTTTTATCCTTCATTTGCAGCTTACCACTTAATGAAAATGATCAGGCTTACTTCAAGCTCAGGGTCGAAGGCTAGCAAACATGCAGTTTGAAGTTTCTGGAAGATATGCAGGGTTAAAAAAGCTGCTGTACTATACAACCTCCTGTTGGTCCAATCCAGCATGGGCAATGAAAGATGATGCAAGTAAACAGTATGCACAACATAGCAAGGGCATGCTGCAGCCTGAAGAATTAGATTCTGGCAAGAGCTATCTTTAGTAACATGGTACCCATACCTATTTCCCGGGCCCCATTCATACTATGAAAGCAGTCTGGGTTGAATCCTTAGTGTTCACACTTGTTCTGAATGCACCGAAGAAGAGGGAAGCTGGCAAAAAGCTGCACTTAACCCAGGATATTTGATACTGAGTTTTTTCCCTGAAAGATCTGCATTGTTGGCAATGTGAATACGCTTCTGAAACTATTTTGTATTGTTGAAGGGAGGAGGCTCCATTTCAACCCAAAACGATGGCATGTGTGAATAACAAGGGTTAAAATTACTCAGATTCACAAACCCAAGATGCACCAGCGCAGTGATCCGCATCTCAAGACAAAAAGAATGAATGTCCCCCTCGGTTACCCTCTTGGAAGCCCATTTCTTATTGTAATAAATGGGTACAGTTATTTTTCATAACTGAAGATAGCTGATTGCTGGCGTAACATCTTCCGAAGTAGAAAGATTTTTCAGTTCTGCAATAGGAAAGTTCTGCAAGTGTGAGACAATCAACCACTTTTCATGTGCAGCACTAGGACCTGTTCTGAAATGGGCTTGTAAATAACTACAACTTCTAAATGGTTGGAGATGGAATCATCCATGTCAGCATTTTTTTTTAATAAAGCAACATTTGTACAAGCAGCAGTCATTGATCAATTAAAAGGATGGCTGTTTCATGAAAATCCTACACTTAAGACAGAGGACTTAAAAAGTTTTACCATAAAATTAAAATCTTACAGTGAAGGTTTTTGTTCCAAGCAAGCACAGAACAGATGCATGCAAAGGTACACAAACTGCATATCATAGTGACATCCTACTGTGTGCCAAAATTTAGCACTGCTCTTTGCTCCCAGAAGTGGAAGTTAGCTTGCTATAATGTAATTAAACACACACATTAACATACAAGGATAATAAGTTTGCTATATTTCAGTGGGAAAGCAGGACATTTAACTAAAGTATTACTTTTGCATAGGACACATCCTGTCTCTAGTAAAATTAAGATTTAGCTCCCATGCAACTGACAGGAAACCTTAGTGACAGAACCTGCACCTGCTCTTTGAAACCAGACATTTTCCAGTTTAAAACAAAATAAATAAGTTTGGAATTTACACTGAAGGAAACCAGTTCTTTTTAGTATGGACACATTGCAAAAATTGTTCCATCTATTCAAATAAAGGTCAACAACAACAGGTAGAAAGATTAATACTTTAAAAATAAACTTCAATTGTCACCCCCAAACCTGCTCTCCAAATCCATTTCTTTAACCATAGTTTCCAGTCCCAACAATGGGATAAAAATTAGGTCTTTTTGCTCCAAGATGGGGATGTGATTTTACAAAACACGTCTTAAGGAGGTGTATAACAGAATGCAACAAGATAATTGTTAGGCTGAAGATTTTCTTGGATAACTGTTATGTACACACTTCCTAAAATGAGTAAAGCTGTGGTGTTTTGATATATATTAATAATTAGCGATCTGATTTTTTTAAATCTTCTAAAGTAGCAGTACCAGCAAATTAACATTCCCTCTCCCCCCATGCACTACTTTTCCAAAACAGGAGTTAAAAGCAACCAGATCTTTCATTGCTGTTTGTTCCCCTTCTGCAAACATGGCTTTTAGGAACTGAAACAGAACTTAACACAATGAGATGTCACGTAGAACAGTGGGGTTTTGTTTTATATATATACTTAATGTTCAGCCCAGTAATTCCAACGTCCCTTTTATTGGCTAATTTTAATGTTGGCCCTTTCAAACAAATTTCAGAGGCTTTTAAAAAGCAAAAAACGTGCCTGTGTGAATTTATAGCAGGTCTATGAAGCTGGGCTACTAGTCCATACTGGCACTCATCTGTTCAATATCCACAAACAAAACAAATATACAATGAGAACACCCGCTAAGCACATCTACTGTGAGCAGGTTGGTGACATCCCTTTCTTTTTCCTGTTGGAGGGAGGGTAAAAACTATCCTAGGCTACAAGCCGCAGGGGTATGGTTTACACTGAGGATTTCATGCCAAATGTTTCCTGCGAGGCATACACCATGTACAGGAATCCATCCTCGTCCTTCTCGCTTTCATACACCTCCGAAATGGGTGTTGAAACGCTCACCATGCTGTGTCCATTCACCAGTAAGAAGAAAGCTTGGTTGGAATTCAGCTGCAGGCGGCGCCTGGAAGAGACAAAAGAAGCCATCAGAGAACTGAATGAGTAGAACGAAGCTGATGAACTTAGAATGTAAAATAGGATGTGACTAAGAGAGCCTAAATACATTGGATATCCTGACTGATCTTGAAAGCTAAGCAGAGTCAGCCCTGGTTGGGAGACCACCAACAAATTCCGGGTGCTGTGAGCTAAAGATGCTTTTTGGTGCCACAGATGAGTTACCTGATAATCTTGATCAGCTCACTCATGTTGACATGGTCCGGGACCAGAAATTTAGTTTTATCCAGAACAGGAAGCTGCTTCTCTCCTTTATACCTTTCAATAATTACCTGCAAAAGATTACGAGAATATGATGTAATGAACATTTTTTCAGTGTAGATAGAGCCCTTGGAATAGACATTTGGGACTGTATTGACACAAAAATGGAGTAGATCCAGAACTTGATTTTATTTTTATTTCAGATGTGGAATCCATAATGCAGTTGCCCTTCTGTTCTCACGGACTTGAAGTCCATGGTTTTGCATATTTATGGAGGGGCAACCTCTGTTTAAATCAATGGGGTGCACCCCCACAGGAGCATGCCCCATTCAAAGTTATGGAGCTTGAATATTTGCGAATCTCTGTTTTTGCAGCGGGGTGGTGGTTTCTGGAATGGATCCTCCATGAAAATGGAGGGCTGACTGTACTCTCTTGTAGGCTTAGGTCCAAAACACACTGCAGAAATAACTGCTTCAATGCTAGGGAATCCTGGGAACTGTAGTGTTGTGAGAAATTTAGCCTTCTCTTCCTGACAGCTCTGGTGCCACAATAAACAACAATTCCCAGGACACTCTAGCACTGAGCCAGGGCAGTTAAAGCAATCTCAAACTGGATTATTTCTGCAGTGTGTTTTGGACCTGTAAAATAAAACACAAGCGGAGAAAGTGGATCTTGGTCCAGCTCACATCCTCTTTAACTAGTTTTGATCACAAATTAATGCCAAAGCTCATACGCTAGTACCAGACGTCAATTCCCCGGTCCCCATCTTTATGTAACAGCAGATTTCCTGACTGTATCAAGAGAAAATACAATGACAAATCTACTCACTGGTATCTTTGTTGGATGCTGCTCTCGGATAAGTCTGACATCTTCTACTCTTTGTTCTGCAGGTAACAAAAAAAAGTTGTGACAAAGTGTTTCAAGAGGCACTACCCAGTTTCAAATCAACATCACTTACACCTTCCTTCTTTGAAGCTGCATTGCCTTAGAATACAAACATTGCAGTCTTAAATGAAAGAAGCTTAAATACCCTAGACTACTATACTACGCCATACTATACTATACCCTACCAGAATTTGATTGTGACGCTTTATACGTAAGTCCACAAAAAAGTTCTAGCTTGGCTATTGTTGTGTGCCTTTAAGCCCTTTCCAACTTATGGTGACTGTAAGGCGGATCTATCATAAGGTTTTCTTGGAAAGTTTCTTCAGCGGGGATTAGCCATTGCCATCTTCAGAGGCTGAGAGAATGTGACTTGTCCAATGTTACTCAGTGGGTTCCATGGCTGAACCCTAGTCTCCATAATCATAGTCCAATGCTCAAACCACTACACCAAGCTGGCTCTTTCTAGCCTCATAGGGACTGGCAAAGGAGTGGAGGGAGAGCGATTCTTTCTATACTATATACATACTGAACTAGGATGGATGGATAGATAGATAGATAGATATATTCTTCGGTTACTACAATGAACAGAGTCCCCCTCTAAACCTTCCTAGCTAGGCCACTCTTGCAATTCACAGGTTTTTATAGCTAATTGTCAGGGTCATAGCTCCTGCCACGCTTGCTAACATATATATCGTATATGCTTTGTATACTGGATGATGGGATATGCTACACCATTGGTGACAAAGGGTGGAAAAATTATCTTTCTGGGTAATGAGGAGATGTGAAGGGGAGGAAAAAATAAGAACACTTGGTACAGAATGGACGAGAAAGGGCAGTCCTGGGAACAGGAATGTTTTGATGTGTAGACAGATGGGGTGTGAGCAGCAAAAATGTTTGAACAGCTAAGTGCTTTTAATATGCCTTGTAACCGAAACTGCTTCAGTCCTGACAACATTGTTAAGCTGTGAACGACTTCAGTTTTCTGGAGTCTTCTGAACCTGCTGAATCCTGTGTTTCACAGCCAGTACATGACACTACTAGAGTAGTCCTTAAATACAAGGATGTGGTTGCATTAGAAACATAGGTATTTTGATTCCCTGTCTTCCCAGTAGAAGAGATCAGTCAAAAGTTATTAATGGGAGCAGCGGGATAGGTTGATATCTGATGCTTCTATAGAAAAACAGACCTTTAATCCTTCATAACAGAAACAAGGAAAGAACATTCATCCATTTTCCATTACTCTCTTTGTCAATGGAAACCAATTATTTCCTGCAATTCCACTTCAAATGGGTGGCTTTTGTATCTCTTATTCAAGAACCCCATTGCCAAGTCTTGCCAAAAGAGATGTTTAGATCAATGTCTGTCTTTGCCTGCAATGATGATTCTAAAACAGAATCTATACTACATTAAGGATGGCAACTTTTTTTTTAATCCTGCTTATACTGAAAATCAGAAATGTAAGTTAATTTCCTGACTACTGAACATAGGGCTCAACCTGATGGAATTCAGGTCTAAAACAGAAATGTCAGGGGGGGTTAAAGCTTATTTGATCTAAGAACATACAGAACATCATTTTTTTAAAAAGCTAAACAGCTCTGGCTTCTGCTTAGATGACAGACTACTTGGAAACCCCATTTATGTGCCTTAATCCTAGTGCAGAAAAGTCCTTCAGCAGCTTAGATATGCTTTCATAGTCTAAAGACCACTTCCATCATAATAATATGTATTTGTTTGTAAGACACTGCAAGACTGTTTTTCTAATAAGCATGCTATAACATGGATTGAACAAGTCACTCTCTCTCAGCCTCAGGGAAAGGCAATGGCAAGCCCCCCTCTGAAGAACATCTAGAGGTAGCTGTGTTGGCCATAGAGCAAAACCAGTAACATTAAAACTCCATCAAACCGTGATACCTTTCTTGGGCCAACCAAAATGCACAGTATACATGTTGCAAGCTTTCAAAGCTCCACTGGGTTCTTCATTAGGCAAAGGTGTTAAAAACCATAGAGGAGAAAGAAAAATGGAAGATGTTAGTCATAGGCCTTCATTTTGCTGTTTTTGTTCTTAGTTCAGATGGTATCTCCTCCTTCTGGCCATGTGGCTACTGGGAGATTTGCAAAGTCCAGGAAATTTAACATCCATTTGAAGCACAAAAAGATACTTCCTTTGCAATCCAATGTTTGCCAAGAAAACTCCATGATAGGGTCATCATAGGTATACAACTTGAAGGCGCAACCACCACCAACGACAACATGGCTAACTCGTGGAAGAAGGAATGTGGGATAAATTGTATTAACAACATGTCCCACTTCAAAATTGGAGTATGAACTTCATCATAACATTTAAATATGCCTAATAGTTGCTGCATTCTTAAAACCAAAGTGTTTTTATTTGGGATTCCCCTCCTTCAACTACGCCAACAAGAGAAAAGGTGCCGTACACTGCTTTGGAACAAAAATAATCTGCAAGTATGACCTTTACTTTCATTTTCAGCAACGCAGCAAGAGCAAAACAAAGCCTTGATTTTTGTTCTATTCCAGCAACCAAGGAAGCAGGAAAACCAGTTTAGGAAAAACAAAAGGGGGTGGGTAGAGGGAATCCCTACATTTCCTTAAAAGTAATTGGCCACAAGAAAGAGAGAAAACAGCAACTAAACTGACTAAGTGTGCTACACCTACCTTTCTGGATCCCTTTTTGCAAATAAACCAAAACATGATTGGTAGACAGTGAACCAATTCCCAAAGCTTTGCAAGAGACACTAAAACTCCCCAATTCTTCCTCCAACTCACCCTTAAAGGAGTGTTTTAGTCATGGACAGTCCTGTATTAGGGAAAATGTGGCTCAATGATGCAACCTTACCCTCTGTCTCATCACAACAACAAACTGACACAGCAGACTGAAGGCAAACAAGTTCATGGATTCCTCCCATCTGAGCAGGCTAATGGAAAAGCTCTAAAAAGGCCTGATTCAAACGCAGATAAGTGTCATGCAAGAGCCAGTGTGGTGTAAGGGTTTTGAGTGTTGGGCTATGGGCCAAGAAAACACACTGCAGAAATAATCCAGTTTGAGACCACTTTAACTGCTCTGGCTCAGTGCTAGGGAATCCTGGGAGAGCTCTCTGACAGAGAAGGCTAAATGTCTCACAAAACTACAGTTTTCAGAATTCCCTAGCACTGAGCCAGGGCAGTTAAAGCAGTCTTAAAATGGATTATTTCTGCAGTGTGTTTTGGACCCTTGGGCAACTCACACTCTCTCAGCCTCAGAGAATGGCAATGGCAAACCCCCTCTGAATAAAATTGCCAAGGAAGCCCCATGATAGGTTTGCCTTAGGGTCACCATAAGTTGGAAATGCCTTGAAGGCACACAATAACAAAAAACAAAGCACTTGTGTCCTCAAAGCACCTTAGGGCCTTTGCAGACTGCCAGAAATAGTGCAAATTGAGTCCACTTTTAGGGTTAGGGTTAGTGCTAGGGAATCATGGGAACTGTATTTTATTGTGGCACCAGAGCTCTCTGACAGAGAAGGCTCAATGTCTCAGAAAAAAAACAATTCCCATGATTCCCTAGCACTAACCCTAACCCTAAAAGTGGACTCAATTTGCACTGTTTCTGGCAGTCTGCAACCCCCATTCGTCTCAAATGTGCTGCAAGATCTCTCTATGTACAGTACTCACCTTAGAAAGACTCATATTGCATTCTTTCCTCCGAAAGTCTGATGATTTGGACAAACAACAACAACAACCAGCTCTGGAAGCACAAAAGGACCACCCAGAGACTGTACAGAAAAGTACAGAGAATTCCCATCTCTCTAAGCCAAGGCACCCCTGAGAAAGTTTGGGAAATGATACTTCCAATGCTAAAACCGACACAACAAAGACATCCAGGTGGCATCTTCTATGGCAGTGGTTCCCAAACTTTGGTCCTCCAGATGTTTAGAGCTACAGCTCCCAGAATTCCTGACTGCTGGCCAAGCTGGTTAGGGCTTCTGAGAGTTGAAGTCCAAAACACTTGGAGGACCAAAGTTTGGGATCTGTTGTTTTATGGCATTTAGAACAGATGAGAAAACCTTATCAGAACACACATATATATTATAAGCCATTAGCTGCAGTGTCTTGACGACTGATCAACAAAGAAGAGGCCCCATTACACCCATAAGTGCTATAAACAATGGGGTGGAGTGCGAAACAGGCCGCCTGCCAGCTAAACTACAATGCCTTGCGAGGCAGGGAGGGAGAGACTGGCACTGTTTACTTCTCCCCTGGCTCTTCAACCCCAGGAAAGCGAGACAAAACAGGCCCCATCCCAGGGTCCAGCACCAGCCTTCACCTTGGGGACTTTCAAGCCTACGGATCAGGGAGAATAATAATAGTTCTGAGACCCAGTTTTGAGGAAAATGTGGCCTTGAATCTAAAAAAATATGGTTAGTTAGTTAGTGGGGATAACTGAGGATAGCAGGAAGGGCTCACTGTCCTTTGAGGAAGTAGCTTTGAAACAGAATCATAACACTCTCATTATTTTGGATTTAGACTTATGGCACTGTACTGTGTGTGTGTGTGTGTGTATATATATATATATATAGTATGACTTTTGAATTGAGAGTCTTTTGAGTCCCAGTTTGTGGGGTGGAAAGCAGGCCAATAATAATAATAATAGCTGTAAAGCCTGTCCCCCAGGGGTTGCTTTATAGATTTATGGCATTGTATTTTGTGTATAGTGTGTGTGTGTGTGTGTGTGTGTGTATGTATATATATATATATATATATATATATATATATATTTAGTATGACTTTTGAATTGAGAGAGTCATTTGAGTCCCAGTTTGTGGGGTGGAAAGCAGGCCAATAATAATAGCTGTAAAGCCTGTCCCCCAGGGGTTGCTTTATAGATTTATGGCATTGTATTTTTTGTATGTGTTATATATATATATATATATATATATATATATAGTATGACTTGAATTGGGAGAGGCTTCTGAGTCTCAATTTGTGGGGTGGAAAGCAGGCCAATAATAATAATAATAATAATAATAATAATAATAATAATAGCACTAACAACAACAACAACTGGCCTGCGACGCCTGTCCCTGAGGGGTCTGTCCCCTCCAAGGCCGGGCCTGGCGCCCCTTTCTCTCCCCTGAAGACCCCAAGGGCCCCCTTTCCCCCTCAGGCTCCTCTATTCCTCCCCCCAAACCCAAGGCCGCCCCCAATCCTTCCTTCCCCACCGAAGGTGCGTCGCTGCTTGAAGCTCTTCTCGGAGGGCATCCTGTCAGCTCCTCTTCCTCCGCGACTCTGCTTCCTCTCTGGCGGCGCCCAGCAGCCACCACAACAAGCCCAGTCAGCTGACCCGCACAAGCCACGCCCACCCCAATGGCGTCACAGCCGGAGGAAAGAGGGATAGGTGCAGGGGTGGAGGGGCGGGGCCACTAAGGTCGTCCCGCCCCTTCCTCCTTCGCCTCCAACAGCGCGCCTGCGCAGAGGGATTGAAAAGGCGTAGAGCGGCCGCCCGTGCGATGACGTCACCGCGCAAAAAAAGCAGCTTCATTCTCTCCCTCCCACCCCTCCCCTTTCAAGTCGTCGTGGTTACCATGGCAACGCCACTCAGGCCTGAGGCCTAGTAGGCCCCTTCTTTGCCTGGAGTTCTGAGGCAGTGTGAAATTGTTATTATTGTGTGCCTTCCAGTTATTTCTGCCCTGTGGCGAACCTAAGACCAAACTATCCTGGGGTTTTCTTGGCAAGATTTGTTCAGAGGAGGTTTGCCCAGGCCTTCTCCTGAGGCTGAGAGAGTGTGACTACTTGCCCCCCAAGGTCACCCAGTGGGGTTTCAGTGTCCAAGCATGGATTCGAACCCTAGTCCCCAGAGTCATATTCCAAAATTCATCACTACAAGTTTTTGTGGGTTTTTTGGGCTGTGAGGCTGTGTTCTAGAAGAATGTATTCCTAACATTTTACCTGCATCTGTGGCTGGCATCTTCAGAGAATGGTGGCATGGAGGTGTGTGGGGTATATATACTTTGTGACCCTTGGTTGAGAGGATTAGCATGTAAATTAGCATGTAAATTTGTGTATTGTTCTGTTGAGGCAAGGCCTCAGGGTGGGAGGATATGCGAGGAGGATTAGTGTCTATTTAATTAATGCTCCATTGTTTGCTGGGAAACCCCCTGACCCTGAGTGAAGTTCATTTGTATTTACTGAGTCCTAATTTTGGCGATTTTTGATGACTGGTAGCCAAACTTTGTTTACTTTCAGGGCTTCTGCATTTCCTGTTGAAATTGTCCAGGCTCAATGGCTTCCCTGTGCTTTCTGAGCCAATAGTTGTTGGCATGGTTCAGAATTTCAGCGTTTTCAAATAGCATTTTATGCCCAGGATGGCTTGTAATGTGTTCTGCTACTGCTGATTTTTCAGGCTGGCCCGGTCTGCAGTGTCTCTCATGTTCCTTGACTATTTCTATTTCTTCATTGTCTACGTTGAACTTGTGAAGGTCCTCGGTGGTCATTATTTTTGTTCTTGATGTTCAGCATTAAGCCTGCCTTTGCACTTTCTCCTTGGACCTTCCTTAGTAGGTGTTCCAGATCTGGGAGGCTTTCTGCTAATATTATGGTATCATCTGCGTATCTCAGATTGTAGATATTCCTTCCTGCTATTTTCACTCCTTCTTCTTCTGTGACCAAGCCTGCTTTCCTTACAATATGTTCTTCTCTCTGGCAGAATAGCGGAGTGTAAAAACTATGAATAAATGATTGAATAAATGCCTAAGAAGACCCTCTGGAATTAGTGGGGTCACCATAAATCAATGAAGGCACAGTTATATCTTTACCAGGCTGAAAATGTTCCAGTCTTCCCTTATATGTTTTGTTCTGCCTATCTCCCATCAACTTTGTTTCCCTTTTCTAACTTTTCATATGGAAATCTGTGCTAGAATGTCTTCCTTTACCTTCCTGCAAATCCCTTTATTAAGATAATGACTGTACTGGTGGTACCTTTTGCATTTCTGTTCCTCCACTCTTCTTATCCCACATGAATATCAATTCATCTGCAAACATTCCATTATGAAATGGACTTCAGGCCACAAAACATACACCAAAACCACTTAATCTTTAAGGTTTCACATGACTCTCTGCTGTTTTAGTGTCATCGTGGGACTCTTTGTGTGTTTGAATCATTTGCTGCTGCAATTGCATTCATGGCTAGAAGGAAACACCATTGCAGGATGCTTTCCTGAAGTACTGCAAAAGCAGATATTTAATTACTGATGACTCAAAGCCAGGTATTTCCTGTAATTGTGTCATCTTAAAATTAAATATACACTGCAAATGTGACATCCTTGGATTATAATGAGGCCTGTCACCCAGTTCATCATCATTAGAAGTTGTTTGTTTCAACTATAAAGATCCTATATCACATAAGTGGAGATATTGGCCTGGAGAAGAAAACCAGAAGAGGGAAAAAAAAATAACAAGGTTAAAATGCAAATATTTCTCAAGACACCAATCAATTAATTAATCGCTTTATTGCAGTCAATGACTATGGGCCTTTGCAGACTGCCAGAAATAGTGCACATTAAATTGAGGCACTGCCCTGGCTCAGTGCTAGGGAATCATGGGAACTGTAATTTATTGTGGCACCAGAGCTCTCTGACAGAGAAGGCTCAATGTCCCAGAAAAAAAATACAATTCCCATGATTCCCTAGTACTGAGCCAGGGCAGTGCCTCAATTTAATGTGCACTATTTCTGGCAGTCTGCAACCCCCCCTCAGCGACTTTTCCTGGTTTTGCCTTGCCTTATAAAGACCAGAGCAATTGTCCTTAAGAGAGAGAGCAATTAGAAAAAGGTTTTTAAATTGCATTGCTCAAGCAGAGGAGGAAGCAAAAGCCAAGCCCAAAAAGATTGAGGCTTGCCCCGTGTGAGGCTCGAACTCACGACCTTCAGATTATGAGACTGACGCGCTGCCTACTGCGCCAACGAGGCTCCTGCGAACTCCGCTGCTGCAAAGCTCCCTTGACTCGCCTCCTCCCTGCCTTTGCATTAACTGGATGTTTTTGCAAAGAAAGCTTTGGCCTCCTGGAAACCCTGCATTCCCAAACATGGCAATGCGAGGGAAAACTCCTCCAGGGTTGGAAGCTCTAGGCTGGAAAGGAGTCGATTTGGGGGGGAAAAAGAAACAAAGAAACATTCCTCTAATCAAAAAGTGGCATTTCTCCCCTTCCCTCTGGTGAATTGTTACTATATACCGTAATTGTTACTGTGACTTAAAAGTCCTTTCTTATTGCAAGGGCTTAGATAGACCTTGGTTTATTTGTTGCTAAACTGCTCTGAAATCGACTTTGACATAACCTTATTTATTCCCAAATACTTGGAAAAAAATAGATAGGTGTGTGTGTGTGTGTGTGTGTGTGTATATATATATATATATATATCACACACTCACACCCCTATCTATTTTTATCCAAAAACCCTATTGCATCAGTCTTGGAATTTTTGAAAACTAATCTTCAAAAGTCTGAGACATATATATATATATAGAGAGAGAGAGAGAGAGAGAATATATATATAATATTAGTTAGTTTGAAACACACTATATGTATAATATACATATATCTATTAGTAAGTCTGAAACGTACTTTCATATATATATATATATATATATATTAGTAAGTCTGAAACATTATATATGTATTATATTATAATATATATAATATTAGGAAGTTTGAAACATACCTATATATGTATTATTTTATAATATATATAATATTAGTAAGTTTGAAACATACTTATATATATTTATTATAATATGTATATTAGTAAGTTTGAAACATTATATATTATATATATGTATATTATATATATGTATATATATATATATATATATTAAAGTTTGAAACATATATTTATAAGTATATGTACAATATTGCATGAGTAAGTTTGAAAAATACATATATATATATATATATATTAGTAAGTTTGAAACATACTTATGTTTCAAAGACTACAGTTTTTTGTGGCAAGAACTAGTAAACAATGAACAATGCAAAATTTTTATTTATTTTAAAAGGCATTTATTTTAAAAGGCATTATAAAAATATGTCATGTTTATACAATACATAAAACAAGCTGTGTGTGTGTGTGTGTGTGTGTATAGATAGATAGATAGATAGATAGATATTTTCTGTTCTTAAATTTATCCTGGTGCCAGTTCCAAATTGTAGAGCTATCTGATAAAAAGTATTTAAATATTATTATTTAAGCAAAAATACATAGTGTATAAATAGTATAGAGGATATTTATTCAGTGCAGTCCTCTCTATGTTTACTCATTCTTTTTTAGTAAGGCTTAGGCTGCATCCGCACTGGAGAAATAATGCAGTTTGACACCGCTTTGAAGTGCTGTCCATCAAAACGTCAGGGGGCGTGGCTAAAGAAGAATTGAGCGATAGGCGGAGCGGCTTGTGTGGCCATCATCCAATCAGGACTGCAGAGAGGCGGGACTTCTGTGACAGCCAAGGTCGGGGCGGGGGAGTGGGAGAAGCAGAAGGCCTAAGGAGAAGAAGAAAATGTGAGCCGCGATTGGTGGAAAGCCGAGGCCAATGGTTCCTCTCGAGAGAAAGAAAAGAGCGAGGCGGAGAGCTGGGAGTCGTCTCGCGATTGGCGCAAAGCTACGACCAATAGCTGCTCGCCAAAGAAAGGAGACAGTCGGAGAGATGGGAGCTGTCCCGTGATTGGTGAAAAATCGCGAGAGCAAAGCGAGGGAGGGAGTGGGTTTGCGGCTTGGGAAGCCGTCCCGCGATTGGCGCAAAGCGGTGCGAGAGAAAAACAAAGAGAGAGAGTAGGGGATTGGCTACGGAAGCGAGGCGGCGCGCTCGTGATTGGTCAGAACAGCGGCGGCGGCGGGCGGGGCCGGAAGCTGCCGGTTCTGTCAGCGTCGGTGAGGAGAAGTCGGCGCTGAGGCGTCGTGAGAGGAGGAAGCGTCATGGCGGTGTGCGCCCGGCTGTGCGGAGTGGGCCCGGCTCGGGGCTGCCGGCGGCGGGGCTCTCAGCGGAAAGGGGCGGCCGGCGACAGCAGCGAACCGGACACGGACCCGGAGGAAGGCGGCGGCGGCGGCGGCGGCGGCGGAGGAGAAGAAGTAGCGGCCGAGGAAGAGGACGCCTGCGAGGAGCGCATTGAGGGACCGCCGGCGACACCAAGCCAGGCCCTGCCGCCGCCTCCGCCTCCGCTCTCCCTCCTGGAGCTTCCCCCGGAGCTCCTTGTCCAGATCTTCGGCTCTTTGCCCGGCACCGACCTTCCCAGCCTGGCCCTGGTCTGCAGAGCCTTCCGACGCCTCCTCCGCACCGACACCATCTGGAGGCGGCGCTGCCAGGAAGGTAAGCGAGAGGAATGGTCGGTGTCTGGATCCCGCACACAAAGAGACACTCCGCATTTGCGGATGTGATTATTCACGGATTTCGTTCATACGCCCTCTCTAGGAATCTCCAGGTCCTCCAGCGCAACTCTATGGTCAACTTTCACCAAAAGCTGCACTGAAGGACTTAAGAGATTCCTAGAGAGGACACTCCGCTAGGCATTTGTCGCTCCTCCAAGGCAATGTCTAGCAGATGTGGGCCACAGAGATGCACTAGAGGACCTGCAGATTCCCTAGAGAGGTATTCGCTTAGGTGTTTTTTTTTAAAAAAAACAAACCTGTTTTTTATTTGTGATTTTCCCACTTTCATGGGGGTCCTGTGCCCTTGACCCCAGCAAATGTGGAGGAACCACTGTATATCCAAACATAAGTCTAATGTTTAAGTAGAGGAGTTGTTCCATCCAAAATACACAAAACCATGATACCTTTATGGGACCAATTGAAATGGCACATCATTTTACATATATATATATATATATATATACACACACACACACACACACAGACATACTCATGTCTCTACATTAGCAGATTTGACTTTTGCAGATTTGATTATTCATGGATTTCATTAATACATTCTATCTAGCAATATTTGGGTTCTCCAGCGCAACTCTATGGTAAACTCTATCCAAAAGTTGCACTGAAGGAACTAGGGATTCCTAGAGAGAAGCCTCCACCAGGCATTTGTAGCTCCTCCAGCACAATTCTATAGTCAATGCCTGGCAAATGTTGACTACAGAGTTGCTCTGGAGGAGCTAGGGATTCCTAGAGAGGCCTTCTCTCAGATAAAAACATGTATTTTTGTTATTTGAGGTTTTTCCACATTAATGGGGGTGCTGTGTCCCTAACCCCAGCAAATGTGGAGGTGTGTGTGTGTGATATGTGTATAATAAAACCTAAAGGCACCTGCCAGTGAATCCCAGGTGCTGTAGGCTCTATTTCAGAGGAAGGATCCGGCAAAATCACCTCTGAGGATTCCTTGCCTTAGAAAACCCTACGAAATGAATGGGGTCTCTGTAAGTCAATAGGTGATTTGAAGGCACAGAAAGAGACACAAGAATGAGACATTTCCAAGAGTCCTGGTTACCACCTGCCCTGCTCAGGTCAGCTGTGGGTTCTTGGATGGACTTTACTGACCTGTAATGCTGTCTTCACAAATACAAGGTTCGCTTCAGTTCAGTATATGCCAGTTTAAAAGTCTTGGAGGATGTGGGACAGTCTTGATTGAGTGTTTGGGATGAGGGAAGAATTTGGACGGATGGAACTGGGAAGGTGGAGGAAGGCTGATCTGGGAAACTGGAAGTACAGGAGAATGAAAGATCTCCATTCTGTTCTTACTATGATAAAAAAGATTGTATAATATTGCAAACTAAGCACATAAACCAGGTACACACAACTGTGGTCCAGCAAGCCAAGAGGAGTCTGGCAGCCATAAACAGTGATCTCTTGGGTATCTGGCTGTTCCCTCTCTTTCAAATGTTGTAATCCTAAGCAACAAAAAATGACTGATGGAGACTGGTGGGCTGAATCTGGCAAAATGTGTGTTGAGTTGGCCCTCCACATTTGTGGCTTTGACTTTTGCGGATTTGATTATTTGCAGTTGGGATTAATATGTTTTTTCTAGGAATTTCTAGGTCCTTCAGTGTAACTCTGCCAGAAGTTGACCATAAAGTTGTTGACCATAGAGTAGAGAACCTAGATGTTCCTAGAGAGAACACTCCACTAGGCATTTGTAGCTCCTCCAGCGCAATTCTATGGTCAATGTCTAGCAGATGTTGACCATAGAGTTGCACTGGAGGACCTAGAGATTCCTAAAGATGTGTTCTCTTAGGTAAAAAGAATAGTGTTTTTTTATTTGCTGATTTTCCTCAAGAATCCTTTACCCCTAACCCCAGTGAAGGTGGAGGGACCACTGTATATGAAAGGGTCCATCCAGTTGTTTATAACTTGATTACCCACAAGCCTGAGTATTCGAGAGAGAAAATCACAGGCGTGAAAGAATATTCCCATGTCTTTATTATGAAAAAAAAATAGGCAGTTATAAATGTTTTGTGTGAAGGATACACTTACTGTTGGGTGCCATCCTTCTATTCTGTTTCTGGTCAGAAACTGCAAACATCATAGACTGAAAGAGCACTTCTTCTTCCAGTCAATGCACAGCTGAATATTGCTTACCAAGGTGACATTCTGTTCTGTGCTTCTTCTTTCTCTTTAGCTTAACATTTGGACCTGTGCCTTGTGGCCCATTAATGCGAGAGCTCATTCCCGCTTTCTTACCAGTCCATGGCAGCTTCATCTGTTGTTGCCTGGTGTGAAGCCATGCATTTTGGATCTGCCAGAGAGAACTTTGGGGGTGAACATCTGAGTGCAGCCGGCGTCTGCATTTGTCTGAGGTGGAGTCTTTGGGCAAATTAAGGATGCTGCCTGTAGCTGTAAGGGCTAACTCCTAATTTGTGTGATAGCTCTGCTGAAAGAGATGTGCCAGGATTGACTCATCCTTGTTGGTAGGGTACAGTTTAGAACACTCTTTAAATTGATTTTTGTAGTATCATATTGCTTCAGACTGCTGCAGTCTTCTTTGCCTGGGATGGTTTTGGACAAGTGCCATTTTGTGTTGTCATAGTTTTTTTTTTTGGGGGGGGGGGCAGACAAAAAAAGGATATCTTTCCTTGTGACTATTCAGTATCAGGACACTTGTTCCAGTAAGCCACTCTGTTGCTCTGAATTGTGTTGAACGCTCTGTTCTTTTAAAGACTTTTCCATGACTGGAAGAAATCTCTACCTTCTTTTTCCCTACCACAAAACAGGATACTTCATGCATTCTTATGAGAGAGGTTTTCTGAAGTGTCTAAGGATTTGATTAGCTAGCCTCCCTTGGTAGTTTGTTAGCCAATTTCTGGCTTTTGTTATTTGGCCATGCTAGAATCTTATGGAACCTTGGAAAGTGACATCTCTCCTCCCCCCCCCCCCCATCTTTAGTATTTCTTATAATTCTTCTATATTCCAAATTGTTTTAACTCAGTACAAAACACTGTGAGAGAATGTTTCTTATCCATAGGTGCAGTATGAGAGAGAAGGAGTGGTCCAAGGCCCACTTTGCCCTGCATGTCCAAAATCTTAATGCAAAGCAATCTACTCAGGTTAGTACCCACTGGCAGCTCCAAATCTGTTGTGAGTCTATCTGTGGGTAAGCAATAGCAAGCAGTGTAGCCTTTGCAGTTGTCCTACTGGTGGGACAAATGCCCTCTCTCTGAACTGTGACACTTTGGGACAAACGCCCTCTCTCTGAACGTTGTGTTTTTCAAGCCAAGGGATGCAGTTCACTTTTGTCCAACCCTATAAATAGAAGTTGACTGTTCCACGGGCGACAAACTGAATTAGTCTTCTGCTTGTAACTTACCCTGTTTAATCAGCAATCCGAAATTCCATGTTTATTTCTAATTGCTAACTGTTCTGACCTTTGCCTTTGCTTTATAGAAGGAAAGTGTTCAGCATCTGCCCACCTGGCAATCTGGAAGTTGGCTCAAGATTGACAGAAGGGCACAAATGGCTGATAAAGAACTTGCTTTGCAGATTCCAATATTGTGAGAATGTTACAGTGGGGTGATGAGTGGTGTTAATATTCACCTGAAGTCTAACAAGCTGTTCTTACCCCACCCATAAGAACTTGTCCCTTTCATTTGCAATTTTGCATGACCTGGGTTGGCCCTCTCTCTGCAATGACCTCAAAATGCACATAGGTTCCTGGATTAATGCCACAGTATTTAAAAACTGAATTGTCAAAATCTGGTTAGTCTGCCCACATAGCATGTGGCTTGACATACCTGGAGTGACCAAGTATCTGCCCACAAGGCACCTGCTCAATTTTGTTCTTAGTGTCACTTCTAAAAAGTGTGTCACATGGACAGAGGACAAGGCAGAGGAGGTGAGATCTGACACTTTGGCTAGACAAAAATTTACATAGTTTCAGATTAAAAAGATTTACAGTGCACCTGCCCCAATAATGGGCTTGCCATCCACGGATTTGAGTGGTAAAGCCCCATTGATTTCAATGGCTGCGTGTACATGCAGCCCGGGAGACCGGCTGCGTGCATGCTGCCATTGAATACCATGGGACTTGAGGTCCTGAGGTTTTTGCCCCTATGGATAAGAAGGGCCCACTGAGCTGCTTGGATTCCCTCCAGGAAGACTTAGTGGGGGAGACTTTTTCTCCCTTTCTCTTTCCTTTTTTTTTTTCCTCTTTTTTTTAACAAAAACCCTGCAAATGATTTGGATCCAGCTTCCTTCCTCTTGGAACCTTTTTTTAAAAAAATTATATAAATAAGAGGGGGCCCTTGTCTGCTCTCTCTTTTTCTCTTTCTTTTATTTTTCCCCTTCTCTCTCTCTCTCTCCTACTGCGAGTCTCTCTCTCTCTCTGCCTTCTGCATCAGATCTGCGTTTGGCAAGCATCAGCCAGGAGAGTTTGATTCTTTTTATTATTATTATTTTCATCACAAGAGGAGAGAGAAAAACAAACAAGCCAACCAACCTACATTAGGAAGAATTAGAAAGAAGATGAGTGAATCTAGTGCAAAATCTAGCCAAACCCTAGCTGCCAAACAAGACAAGGATGTCTCTGAGAAGAGAGGACGAGGGCGGCCCAGGAAGCAGCCTCAGAAAGAACCCAGTGAAGCACCACAACCGAAGAGACCACGTGGCAGACCAAAGGGGAGCAAAAACAAAGCCGCTTCAGTGGGAAGGAAAGCTGCTGTAACATCATCTGGGAGGAAAGCTCGAGGGCGACCCAAAAAAACAGAAAAGGATGAAGAAGAAGTCAACATTTCCCAGGAGTCATCTGAAGAGGAGCAGTGAAAAGAGCCAACTGATTCTACCTCACAGTTCACTTTTCCTATTTCTTGTCAAGTTCTGGGACTGAGGAAGGAACAAAGAATTCTCACCCTTTTCCTGACCCATACCTGCCCAATGTCCTGCTAGCCGAAACAGCAACACTGGAGTACAGTGTAAAACAAATCCGCCATCACTTTGATTTGTAATGTTTAATGGGAGAACCAAGTATTTTGTTTCCTCTTCTCCTTCGACAGGGTTAAAATTTTAGCCTACCACTTCATGTAGTTCTACAGTATTTCAGTTTTGTTTTTGTTTTTAGTCTTGTCTTTGGAAGGGCCCACTGTATTTAAAACAGTATAAAATGAAATGAAATGAATAACTGTCACGAAGGAAACATAACTTCTCCATAGGACTTGTAATATTGGAAGCAAACCCTACTATATATCTTCAAAAGACACTCAACATACTGAATTGCAAATCCCATCCTTCCTGACCAGCATGTCATAGCCTGTCTTAGGACTGTGGGAGCCCTTGTAGGGAAATTGGCTTGGAAGAAAACTGCTTTAGGAAAGCCTGAGGAATGTTGTCTTGGTACAAGATCACTGGCTGGCTTAAATTCAGTTCTTAGTTCCAATTAGAGTAAACATACTGACTCACTGGAGCTTACATAAGTATTGTCTTGCCATTGATTCAGTGGGTCTGTTTTAGTTAAGACTAAGAATTGCATTTAGGTTTCTGTTGTGTAAACAAAAGCCTTGTTTGTTTTTTGGCACTGCTAACAGAATAACTTGTCAGACAGAAATGCTCTGTTAACCTTATGAATGATCATTATGTTCATTTGCATCTGTATTGTAGCTACCAGATCTTTGATTAGAGCAACTTGATACAACTTTAAGAAAAACAAAACTAAACAAAACCAAAAAAAAGTCGCCTTTCCCCAATTCATGTTGTTCTAGCAGGAATTATTAGAAGATTGGACCCTCTGTGTGTCACATCACTCTAAGATTGGTTAGTTAAAAATCCCCAAGGGGGAATTCTTTTAAAGTAGATTCCTCCTTACTCATGAGTTTTTACCTTTTCCTTCTGTGTTTCCCTATTTGGCTTTGACCCTGAAGGAATGTAACGGTCAATTTTTTCTTTTATTTCCAATACATTTCTTCCACTGTGAAATCTGTATTTGATTTGGGGGGAGGGGGGGAAGAGAGAGAGTCGAGGAGGTGTCTAAAGGAGGGAAAGAGGAATAAAATAACAAATTTCTCAAGAGAACACACTTTCTTGGAGCTTAAATTGAACATGTTACGTACCAAAACAATGACCTCACTTGAACATATGTTGCAAAGCTCACAGCTGCTAGACTATAGGAGGGCAAAAGGAAGATGAGACTTTTTTCGTCTTCTTATTTTTAACGGATTATCTGAGCTTTCTCACACTACTCTTTTCCAGTCCATATATTTGTCACATTTTTTGGCAGCTTTCTCAGGGATGGGCAAACGTACTGCAGCATTTTTAGGGGGGTCTAAGCCCAGTTGCTAGTCCAACTAGATCAGGACTGTTGAAGCAGTGGGAACCTGGTAAATGCTTAAATCTGTCGATCTAAGTGTAGTAGTTATCCTCAAGTGGCACATTTTGTTGTGGACTTCTTTCAGATGTGGGTATAGATAAATACTTTGTATGGTGAATTTTAATGGCTTCTCAAATCAGAAGTTGTTAAAACAAATGCAGAATTCATTAAATTGCACTGAATCATCCCTCCCCCATCCCTGCCCCATGTTTTCTAGATGAGCTTCATGTCAGATGATTCTCTGGTGTCTAATATCTGGCAGGTGCTGGACGTGTAAAGCTACAGCTTTAATCTCCTACTCTAGAAAGCTGGTCTGGTTTTAGCTAATACATCCAAAGCCTGGAACACAAATGGCTTGGATCATTCTTCAAACTACCAAGCAGGCATCTGATCTGTTTTGACTTTGCAAACCTTCTGTTTTGCCATTTACTTCCTCCCTAGTCTCCTATTTCCGTGGATTTTGCAACTATTTTTTAAAAAATAGATCTGTTAGCTAATGTCTAAGAACTGCCTTTCTGTTTTAAACAAATTGCAGCAAAAACCATTTTTCATGTGTGTATCTCTATCTGGAAACTTCCAGCAATATACAATACAATTAACAATAACAGTTAGTTGCAATTGCATTGATTGAGGAAAGAGGTTAGGCTATGCCCATGTTTCAAAGTATGTAGGATTTTCCATTATGGGAGGGGATGTATTTAGAATATTGCATCTGGTACTTAGAAATCCACAGTATTTTTCCATTCCTGCTTGCTGTTAGGTTTATACTTGAAAGCAGGGTTGCACAGTTTGTGGGCTACTGATTAAGCCAAGGCAGCTCAGTATTTTGTCTTGTTATCCTGCCTTCTATCTTGTGCCATTCCAGGCATTCACAAAAAAACTGGAGGTCCAGTGAGCCCTGGTGAGACATCAAAAATATCTACTTGTGAGCCACACGTTAAGTTGGTAGTTTTCAACCTTGTTTGTGTGTGCAAAATGCACAAATATGCCATTCAGGAATGCTGCTTAAACTTCAAAGGAGGGAAGCCATGTTAGCCTGTTGCAATAAAAACTAACCAGTTCCTCGCAGTATTGGCTTTTGTGGACTATAGCTTGCTTCATCAAATGCAGTGAAGCTATGACATCACTGTCTATAGCTCATTTCTATTCACATCCATGCTCACTGTTCATATACCCTAGCACTCTCTGAATCTGATGGATGGGGCTATAGTGCATACAATATCCTGAATTATGGATTTATAACAAAAATATGACTTCTCAGCTGAAACTTAAGCACATTTGACAACTGCGGGTCTTGTTCAGTTGAATGTGTTCTAGAGCTGACTCTGTTCTAAAGCTGGCTGCAATAACTGAAGTGGAAGCCTGCAGGTCCTGCGAATTGAGGAAGACAGCCTAATATTAATGTCAGGGGACAGTAAGTGGTATTATGCAGGAGCACACCTTAATCTTCTGTGACACAATCTTTTCCGTCTAATTGCAGAATATGGCGTCTGTGAGAACCTGCGGAAACTGGAGATCACAGGAGTGTCATGTCGAGATGTGTATGCTAAACGTAAGTGGCAAGTACTGTATATATTCCTGCTTGAGTTACATTTTTGAAAGTGAATTTGCACTGAGGTTGACTTGAATGACTTAAATGTGTCAGAAAGAGCAAGCCTGCCAATAAACAGCCACAGCTCCCTTATCTGTGAAGCCATAATATGCTTGGTTCATAAAGCACATCACTGTGCTCCAGAAATGTCAGGATTTCAAATAGCTCTGCCTCTCTATCTCTTCAAACATATGGGTATTAAATGCTCTGCATGACTCTCCTACATGTGTGTGTCATTTATTAGTAGCAGGCAACTGCCCCCTCCTTCCACATTATGCAGTTCTGGTTGGATTTTGCTTTGAGGGTTTGGATAGGCATATTGCCAAGGCTAAAACAAATGACCAGCATCTTTGAAGTTGGTTGAGACTATTGTAGTTTGTGTGCAGCCTCACACTCGGCAAACCAAGTCTTCCCTGCTTTGTGTGCTGTTGTGCATATTATCAAGGCTTTCAGAAAGTACAGTATATGTTGTAGTGGGGAGACCAAGACCCCTTCCCCCTGCTCATCCATTAGGTTTGGGCTCAATATTTCTGTCATGATTTGAGTGCTGAACTTGTGCCACTGCCCCAAATAAAAATATCACAGAGGTACACATTGACATGATCATCTGGATAAGTACTTGGATTGCCATTTATTTGTCTTAACTGGTAGAAAGATATAAGAATGACAGATTCTGGGTCTTATTTTGCTTGTTTTAAGGAAGGTTCTTCCTGTGACATTCCCTTATAAGCCACTGAAGAACATTACAGCCTGAGGAATTCTCACCCATAACTTTTATTTTGGTATACAGCAAAACTGCCCCTCCCCTACTTCTCCAAAGCCATCTCAAGATTGCAAAAGTGGGTGTGTGGTGGTAAGAGGGACTGGTAAGATGGGGACCAGGCTTCTTATATTCAACCTGCTGTGTCTGCTCAGGTATAAACCCACGAGTGAAGTCGGGACGTTTTATGAAAATCCTTCCCGACTACGAGCACATGGAATACAGAGATATTTACACCTGCCGTATGTACCTTCTGTTGGCAAATGCTTTCTGCACTGTGTAAGCATGGAGTGTGCCTGCCTGACTACCTAACTGGCAAACAGAGCTTCCTTGGGGCTTTTGTGGGCTTGTGAGATTACTAAGTATGAAGGACCAGTTGCAGCCACCATTATCATGCCTGAGGGTAGGAGTCTATACTACCATAAAAACAGCAGGAGAGATTGACCCTGAAGAATGAACATGCCAACCTGAGGCAGAGTTCAACAGAGTCTTGTAGTCCTTAACAGACTACAATGATCCAAGCCATTAGGCCAAAGGTATGGTATCTTGAGAGTTAAGAGAAGAAGGGTGCTATCCTGGAAGGCAAATGATTGAGAGTGAGATTAAGGTGCCTCATTATCAACTGGGAAGTCTTTTCCAGTTGCTTTCTGGTTTCAGTAAGGCTTTCTGTAGGACATTCAGAATAGGCAACAAGCTATAAATGGGAGAACTCATTTTCTCCCCATGAGGTCTCCGGGAGCTCAGTGGAAAGGGTTATTTCCTCTAATCTGGTACCATTCTGATGGGTCCCATAACAACTCCTTCCAGACAGAACATCTCTGCAACTACAAGGCACTGTGGAACAGTAACATTGGACGCTCTTAGGGCAGCAGAAGATGATGAGAAATCATCACAGCCATAGTAGGATGGGACACCAGAAGTGCATTACCTCCTCATGTAATTGTGACCAATTTCCCTACCTCTGTTGGACTGTGATCCATAAAGGTCAAGGTATAGTTTGGGGTCTAAATCCAATTGTTTGCCTCACCTAGATTAGAACCACTGAATCAGTGGTTAAATAAATCAACATTTATTTAAATCGCATCAACTGAGCTTATTCTGGTTGGGATTATAAATTGCATTTAGACATGGGATCCCCATCTGTTAAACTACCATTGCTGCTCTAGGCAAAGCAATTCTCCCTCTTTTGTCTGAAAGAAACACACACAAACCAAAATGAAATCATTATGTAGCAGCAATTGTGCATGTTCCTAGCCCTGAGTAAATTAACTCAATTTTTTAGGCCTTTGAGACTTTTCCCTGTGATCTTTACTTTGGTTTCTGTGGGAAATTAAGGTGGCTACTAAATGTTTTTCCCCAAAACAAAATAAAAACAAAGTCACAAACCACATGGTGGGTATCTTGCTTTTTGTTTTTTGTTTATTTTTGCAGCATGGAATTGCACGAGAATAAATATCTGTGCTGCTTTCTGGGTAACCCATAATATGTATAACTTCCTGACCATTGAAAGATAATGCTGGAGAAAGCTTCATCTGCTGACATTTTGGCTGTTAAGACAACAGCCTCTGTCAGGAAAACTGAAATAAATAGGACTGACACAAGAGGATAGATATATCCTGTCCTGGCACAAGGGGATTTTCATGTTTTGTTCCCTTCAAGGAGGTATATAAAAAAGCACAAACACTGTGAATCCAGTGTTACTTTGCCTTCATTGCCTATACTAATTAGAAAATTACGTATGTAACTTGGTTTGGCTGATGGTTAATAGTGTATGATGCAGATTCCCACTACAAGATTGGGCAAAACATTTGACTTGCATGGAAAACATCCCACTTTCAGTCCTTGGCATCTTGTTTAAAAGGAATCAGATAACAAGTTGAAAGGAGGAGACATTTCTCTGCCCAAAATCCTGGCGAATTCTTACTAGTCACAATGTACAATACTGGGCTACTGAGATGAATAGCCTGACACTGTGTCGGGCAGCTTCTTATATTTTGATGTGGTTACAGGTGGAGAATGTTTTGCTCTTCCACTGGAACAATGCAAATTTTGTCTCATAACATGTTCTTAACTGCTATTTGGAAGCTGGTCCCATATTTGGACTGAGGCTTCCAAAAGGGAACCTGGATTTTGACTTGGCAAGAGCCTCAAATGGAATGGATGACGCATTCTGGCCTTAATGGGAACCTGTGGTACCGTTGCTGTATCATCCTTTCATCAGGCCAACTGCAGTATCACAAAACACTGCAGAAGCACCAGGATTCCCCAAAACAGTTATATCAGGCAAATATGGTAAATGCAGTTGTGTGGGGAAGCAGAGGGAATTTATATCTAGTTATAGTCTTAAGATGGAAAATGGAGGGAAGATGCAGACATTGGGCTCAAGAGGTGGTTTCAGGTTGCTTGAGACTCTCCAGCAGGTTGCTGGGAAGAAGGAACAAGCCCTCCTCCAATCTAGTCCTCCAATATTTTTGAAAATAGTATGCTAAGTTCTACTTTTACTAAAGAATCCCTTGAGGAGAGCAACATCAACATCTGGGTCTTTCTGATATTTCTGATGACTTCTGGTAGGGCAGTGAGGCTGTTAGTTAACTAGTAATTTCTTGTGAGTGCAGTCCAGTCACTGTTAAGCATTTTAATGCGTATGTGAGAGTTCTCCCACTAAAATCAAGGAGTATTCAAAGCTGGATATTTCCCCAATTTCCCCTTTTTGGTTTAATTGCTAATGAAAGTGGTGGTCTGAGGCACCATTGTTGACTAAGACTGTATCTCAAAGGAAGGAAGGAGGGCATTAAATGACCACCATCAGGCTAGCTCCTCCCATCCAGACAAGGTCATCTAATTTCTCCTATGGTGGGATTCCCCATATCTGCCTTGCCAAGCAGCTGAGATGTTGTGACTTTTGGAAAAGGCAGTTGCAAGAATTAAGATACTTTCTTTACCTCATTTAGTTTGTAGCTCTGGTTGATTTTCCTCCTGTTTTAGCTTGATGTCTTCTTCCCCCTCTCTCCATCCTCCTCCATCCTGTTATTTGCAAAAAAAATTTTTTTAAAAAATCCTGTTGCCTATCCAGTGTGCCAAACTTGATAAACAATAGGATTGTTTTTCGGTTTTTTAAACTTATTCCAAATGCCAGTTCTTAGGAAATGAAGGCAGTAATTAGTTATCCTTTGGGATAGCCCACCAGAAGAGAGCCAGCATGGTGTAGCGGTTTGAGCTACAACTCTGGTGACCAGAGTTTGAATTCCCATCAGCCATGGAAATCCACTGAGTGACCTTGGGCAAGTCACAGTCTCTCAGCCTCAGAGGAAGACAAAGGCAAAAAACAACAACAACCCTCTAAGAAATGTTGCCAAGAAATGTTGTGATGGAGTTGCCTTAAGTTGGAAATGACTTGAAGGCAAACAACAACAGCAAAGCTGTGAAATTGAATAATGCTTGGTGAAATGTCATGAAGCCAAAACAGCACTAAAAGGAAGGTAAAAACAGCTGTGAAGCTGGAAATCCATGATCAGAAACCTGGGTGCCTTTTCTTCAACAACCACAATAACAAAACATAAAAGCAGCAGTGAGGAAGAGAGATAAATTGCCTCAGTTGACTGTGCTTCTGCCTTTATCCAGTTTCAGTTCGCCTATCCTATGCCACCATGGCTGTTTCATAAGTTTAAGCCAAATAAAAAAAGCAAATGATTTATTTATACTAGTCCTAAGATTTCCATTATAGTAGGGGGATGGGATTTGATCTCCTTTGCAGTCTGTACTCCCCCTCATGATAAGTAGAAGCAGAATAAATTATATGAAAATAAGCAGAATAGAGTGAGGGTTGCTTTAATTTACATAATTCCCAGGGCCTAGAAGATTGGTTTTCCATTTTAGTGCTGAGTCCCCAGAGCTCTGCTTTTTCCTGTCCCTCCTTGTGTGTTCTCATTTGCTTCTGAGAATTTCCTTTCCTTTCCATCTGATATCTCTTGCTCTCTTTTTTCCCCCCTCCCTCCAATCCCCAATTCTCTAGTACTCCACCGGTACCGGCACATCCTGGGGCTTTGGCAACCTGACATTGGACCATACGGGGGGCTTTTGAATGTGGTGGTGAGTAGAGAGGCCTCCTGGATGTGGTGTTGACTTCTTGGCAAGGAGTTTGCACTATTCATTGCTGCTCCAGAAGTGAGCTTGACCTCTTTCCTCTTTGCATAGGAGAAATTTAAGCAAACTTCAGAGATGGTTTAAAATTGTGCCTTCCCCTGTGTTGTTAAACTGGTTAGTTATACCATTCAAAGGGTCTTGAAGAAGAGGCAGTAACTACAGCAAGAATAGGTAAACTCCAGAGGTCCAGGATCCAATGTCCCACCCCAAGAACTTCAGCAATTCCTTCCCCCGCAGAGAAACTTCTATGATTGTTTTAATAAAATGTATTTGTGTGGAGTGAAACAAAGCATGAGGGACTGTGTCTCCTTGTAAAGCAAAATCACTATTCCTGGAGAATTCTAGGACAGTCAGTTCTCTTTTCTAAAAGTGTTTTTACCTTTTTTAATTGCATTTTTTAAAATGAGTGATGTTTCTAATTTAATGTTTACTTTTTGTATGCTTTTAATTGTATTGTTCTTTTTAAATTGTAAGCCACTTTGAGACTTATTATTATTATTATTATTATTATTATTATTATTATGCATTGGACACAGAAATGGGTGGGGTGTAATTGTGACCCACTGTTTCTCTGTTTTCTGCTCCTGAATTAGAGATACTAGGTTGAAACATGATGAAAGGCCTGTGCAAGTTACTATAGGGCAGAGAGAGAGAGAGGACAGCTTTAAGCTTTGCATGAAGACTTGGTAGGGACAGCTCACTCAAGAAATCAGGTAAACCGCTTGCCACAGACGCACCCATAAAAGCAGCACAATGGAAGGCAGAAGGAACTCAATGAGTGGCTGCAATCCACAGATACTTTTTCTTGTGCCAGAACTGTGGAAATGAATGAAGATTGCACAAGTGTACAGAAATTTCTTGCCCAGTTTCCAGTAGTTTGTAGAAGTGAATTTCACTGTACATTGCACCCCATGTTCACTGCTAGGGAATTGGGCATCATTTGGATTTTCTGTCTCAAGCAGTCATCAAAATGATCTCTTGGGCTTAGAAGTGGAGGGATATACATATTTGTATGTGTGAGAGAGAAGGAGGGGGGTAGAGAGACAGAGATGCACATTGTACATTGCTCATTCCAGCTGAAGAATGGGTCTTCTGTCTCTTCCTGCTGAGAAGAGAGCTGCCAATTTGAGGTGCTTTTCACCTAATTAGTTTCAGGTTTTGTATCTCTGTGCTCTCCTATCAGCACAGCTGCTCTCAGAAGCTCAAAGAGACTCAGGGGGCCAAAAGGACTGGGGAATTTGAAAGTGTATATAAAATGAGCTCCTCTTCTCCTCCTGGAGTTTGGATGGTGAGCAGCTGAGCTGTAGCAATACAGCAATATTACTGGAAGGCAATTATCCAGCTTTGAAGAGGGATAACCCTGACCTAGGGCCCAGAAGGCCTTGGGGCAGAGTTGCCATCTGGGAAAGAAGCTTAATTCTTGCTGGAATGAAAGCCAAATAGGTCTTGACTTTTCCTCTTCTCCTTATCGCACTCTTGTCAGGTGGATGGATTGTTCATCATTGGCTGGATGTATTTGCCCCCACATGACCCTCATGTGGACGACCCCATGAGATTCAAGCCTCTCTTCAGGATTCATTTAATGGAGAGAAGGAGTGCCACAGTCGAGTGTATGTATGGCCACAAGGGACCCCACAGTGGCCATATTCAGGTGAGTGGCCTGTTTAGTTCAGTTTGCCTATCCAGGGACTTGTCTACATATACAAAAAATCTGGGGTGTTCTAGATTTTCCAGATTTACAGCAACCCTGGGGCTTGTCTGTATTTTAAAAGTGATATTGAGGTTATTCACGGCAAATTCAGATTAAACATGTTCCTCCATTCAGAGGTTGTGTCAGTGCAAAATGGCAAACTTCACTGAATTATTTTCAGCTACACAACAGTGGCTGCTCCGCCTTATTTATTTATTTTACTCGTCTGTCAAGGATGCACGCAGAGTGCAGGTAGAATATATCAAGGAAGCAGATACGCTTATATGCAGCTATGCTCACAGATTTTTTTTTAAAATGACAGTCACACCACTTGAATCTTCTGGATGTCTCTTGAGGATTCATCACTTCCTGGCAGGAATAGTCCTAATGTCCCACCCACCCAGCCTGAGTTTATCCTTTGCTGTCAGTGTGAATCCACCAGCCATACTATCGCACATCTGGATTTTCCAGGAAAATCCGGAGAAACTCGTAATTCATTTTTCCCCAAAATGTCTGTGAAATAAGCCATCAGGCAACTAAAAATGCCGCACATGCCACGAATTGTTCAGAACATTGTGTGTCCAGATCGCCGCCAATTTGGGGTGAGTGATGATTTTTTAAAGTGTAGACAACCCTAGGTTACTACAGATGCTAACAGAACAGACTTTCCATCTGTGGTCATCTTAAGGCCATTAGTAGTTCTGTGTTTGCTGAGGGTTTGTGGCTCATAATTTTGTGGATTGTGTTCCTTTAATTTGTGCAGATTGTGAAAAAGGATGAATTTTCTACCAAGTGCAACCAGACAGATCACCACCGTATGTCAGGAGGAAGGCAAGAGGTAAGCCTGAAAATAGAAATAAACTATCATGTTGAAATGTCTCCTTAACTAATGTCCAGCCCAGATGATGATGAATTATACAAGTTTAACAAAGAGATCTTCTGTATATTTGCTCAGAATCCCTGAGAATTAGTTCAGTCTGGCTTGCTCACATGTAAACACATTTAGCAAAAAACTTGGTTCTGTACAATGCTGAAAAGAGAAGATAGGTTCTGACACTAGGCTTGCAGTCATTGGGGAGGAGCACTATAGCAGTCTACAATATTGGGATTTTTGTAAAGTTGGCATGAATTAAAATACTTTGAATTTTTAAAACTTTATTGTGAGAGTTTCTGTGCCCAAAGATATAATTATAAGTTATGCTAACTGCATATAGAAAATAAAAAATCAAGGTTATCCTAAGTTTCATGTGTTTGCACTAAATTGTTTGCACCATATTTCAGGTTATTCCTCACCACACAGTCCCACACAGTGGTGATGAAAAAGGCATAGAGTAATAAAAAGCTTGCTAGCAAATAAATGTAGTTTTGTTTTCCTGGCCTAAGTATAGCAATTCACATCTTTCTAGTTTTGTGGCTGCCTAGGGACACCATGTGACTCAGAGACACATTTGAAAATTTGGTCTGTTGTGGTACTCTCATTCCAGTCGTGATTAGCCAGTTCTTTTCTCTGTGAACAGAACCATAAACGTAGGCTTGAGGTTATTTGCTGAACAAATGTTTTGTGGTGTAGATTGCACCCACCTGCACATGCAAGCCAAAGGTCATTTGCAGATTTTGTGCCCAAAGCTTCGCTACTGTCCAGGTGTTTCAGCACCATTCAGCATAGCCTGTGCTCTTAACTTGCATGCGGGGAAGGGAACACTGCTGTGGACAGTAGCTTTCATTTCTCTTTACTTGGGAATGGAAGGGGACAATAGGTTTCTCACTCCTCCTAGGATTCAAAGTACTAGGCAGCCAATTTCATGCTGAACTTTAGTTCTTCCCTCTATCCCTCCCCCAGCAAACTGCTTTTGAAACCTTTGGGAGAATGGCACATGGAAGAGACAATGCTGTATGCATTGTCCCTCGTCCCAGAAGTGCTAGAAGATGGGGAGTGAATAGATATTTCATGCAGCTTCCAGTCACTTATTTGAAAATAAGGTGTGTGTTGGTGGAAATAATACAAACTTGTCTTGATCTGAAGGCTTCAGTGAGTAGCACAGCTTAACTGTAAGAACAGCTCGTGCTATTGACAGTAATACAAAAATAGGCCATTAATGAAAACACAGATTATTAATCACAGATAAAAAATGTCTTGTTACACCAGGTCATTTGGGAAGAAAGTCATCCACAGAACTATTTTCTGATCCTTACATAGACAAGCCTTGTAGCAGGGAGGGGGAATGTTGCTGCACACACACAATCTTACAACCTTACAGAGGTCTGTTGGATCAGGCTCCGTTTCCTCGTTCTGTCAAGAATGAAGAGAAATGGTTTCATTGTTCCATTACAGGTCTAGAAAGCTATGCATTTGTATTTAAGCCACTGTGCAATCAGTGGGCCCAAATTCAGAAGTGCATATCAGGATCATGCTCTATCCCACTCACCTAGCCCTCTCCTTCTTCAACTTGTTGTCTTCCATTTCCTTGCAAAACAAGGAGAGAGTACAGATGGGAGGGAGGGAGTCAGCTGTTTCTGAAAATCAGACACAGAAGCTCATCATCTGACTTGAGGAATTAATGTCACATCCAGCAGTGCAGAGTTAATGCTGAAATGCTGTTACTGTGCTCTGGGAATCAAATGTCTGGTGAAAGAGCTGCTCCTTGTCAAGAGGCAGATGAGTCAGGGGTGTAGGCAAAGAAGAAATCAGAACCCAAGTAATCATGCTCTCTGTGGAAAGATCATTAGTGTAAATTAGGCTATCAGCATCCTCAAATGGTTCAGTGACTGCTGTAACACTAAAATAATTTGTTATCAGGCACCATGCCCTCAGAGCAGATTTGTTTTGTTTTCTTGCTGCATCTAAAAGCTGGGACTTGAATCAACACTGGAAATATTTGGAAGAGGGGGTATCTAAGTGAGAGCGTGATTATGTATATAAAGGAATGAAGTCAACCTGCTGAGGTCTCTGAAAACAGACCAATTTAAGATAGTGACTTTCTCCTATGAAATGCTGGGAATTAAAGTCCAGTGAAGGGCCCATGGTGGCATAGGGATTCTGGGAGTTAAAATCCTAAGAGGTCACTCTTCCAAGCTCTGTGGACAGTACAGGATTTGCGATAGTTGCCTCTTGTCCACAGGTAAGCTGCCATTCATAAGATCCTATTGGAGCATTGGGTGTGACTAATTGGCTTTGTTTCTCTCTTTTGGATGGTGTCATAGGAATTCCGGACATGGCTACGAGAGGAATGGGGGCGGACTCTGGAAGACATCTTCCATGAACACATGCAAGAGCTCATCTTGATGAAGTTCATCTACACTAGTCAATATGAGTAAGGGGCAGGGAAATTTAAGGCTCAGGGTGGGAAGAGATATCTCTTCCCCCCCCCCCCATGTTTTTCTTCAGCAGCTAAAAAGAAAGCAATGAAATATTTTGATTTCAGAATATATTGTATTAGCCAACTTCATACTTCTCTGAGTGCTGACATTTTCTAAAGGAAAATTCTACTCAGGTTTGGATTCTTTCTCCTTGAGAGTACACTGCGGACTGATGGTGCCTTTGCAATACTTGCAAATATACAGGCAGATCATAAGGAGAGGTGCAGAGTCACTCTCACAAGCCAAATTGCTAGCCACATCAGATCTTTTAGCAGAGGTCCTGGATTCCCAAGGTACTTTCAGCCAACTTGAAACTCTTTTCCCTTTTACTGATTTTATGCACACAAATGTTCTCCTTTACTTAAGCTGAAGAATGAGGGACATCACCTTCCCCAAATTACCGTGTTTCAGTCCAACACAGCAGAAAATTCCAAAAGCCTCCTAGGCACTGGCTGCAATCAATTGTCCATTTTAGGCCATTAATTAGAACTCTACTTACATTTTAAAAAAATAGGAGCAAAGAAGCACAATCCATAAGCTAGGTTGTTTGGTGTTTTTTGTTTGCTTGCTTGCAAATTTATGTTCCCCAAAGTTGATTTTGAGAAGCTTTGCACTTTTTTTGGAAAGAAATGAAATGGTACAGGGGAATGGGGATGAAGTCATGCCTATGTGGGATCAACAGAAGGGACTAGGAATTGATACATGGAGATGGGCAACGTGCCGCCCACTGTTGTGGATTTCAGTCTGCATACTACAGGAAGTTCCCCCAAGCCCACTTGTAGCTGAGTCTCTCCCAGAACCTTGAGAAACTGCTAGACAAGGACTAGACATTTCTTTGATGGAGCATATGGTTTTAAATATTGAAAACTAACCAATGTCAAGTTCTATGCCTTGAAACTGATTTTGGTGCTAAACAGGCCTAGTCCTGCCTTCATTAAATCAACTTGTGATTGTTTATATATTTCAGCAACTGCCTGACATACAGGCGCATCTACCTCCCTCCACGTAGTCCTGATGATCTCATTGAACCAGGCCTTTTCAAGGGGACATATGGGAGCCATGGTCTCGAAATCGTCATGCTCAGCTTCCATGGGAAAAAAGCCAAGGGAACTAAAATCACTGTGAGCATCTATTTTTCCCCCCTGTTTGCATGTGCAGTGCCTTGGCTTTGGGGTAGTAGGCTGATCACTGCCTCTTCCTCCACTCCCCCTCTTACAGTATGACTAGATGTAGTCAAGAGAATGACATAGGGAAGGGCAAACATAGAGGCATTTTTATGACTTGGGAAATCTCCATGCTGGTAGCAGGTAGAGAATAACATGTTTGCTACCTGGAATCCCCAGTTTTAAGGTACCCAGTCTGTTTGCACATAGGCAGTTTAGTTGGGTGCACTGTTGTTTCTAAATTTGGACTCCCTTGAAGAATTTGGAATGGTATTCAGTTTTCTTGAGGAAGGGGCTGCAAAGATGAACTGAGGAGAAGCACTGAAGGAGGTCTGGAAAGTGGGGGAAAGGGAAGGAATCACAGCAGCTGCCTTTAGTAGCGTGACCCATCTGCTCATCCCAACCTTCACTGAATCTCCATAATTCAGATAGGCTGTGTTTCCACTTTATGTTCTTGTGTTTCATGCTGATTCATATCAAGACTGTTGAAGAAGGGATGAGTAGTGTTGGTTCTTAAAAGTGGCAGGAAAAAAGGAGAGGATAAGGCTTGCTGAAAGTGGTAAACCGGGAGAAAGGAGGAAATTTGTTCTGCAAGATGTAGAATAGGCCGTACCATAGTGGCTCAAGGGGGCAGGGGTTGTGTAAAATGGGGGTTTGTGGAGCAGAAACAGAAGAGTTAAAAAGCAAGGATGGGGTGGTTATCCATGTCATAAGGGGCAATGCAGTAGAAAATACAACAGTGGCAATAGGAATAAAGGGCAGAGTAGGAAAATGGCAAAATCAGATTGTTACGGAGTCATTGGAGTGGCAGATTGTGTGGTGTTGGTCCTGACAGCAAGGCATTTGTGTGGATTTTCTTTCTTGTTCACCCCCAGGGTGACCCAAACATCCCAGCAGGGCAGCAGACGGTGGAGATTGACCTGGCGCATCCCATCCGGCTACCTGACATTGAAAACCTGAGTAACTTCAGTGAGCTCTCCCGTATTGTCCTGGAAGTGCAAGAACAGGTGCGGCGGGAGCAGCAGAAAGAAGAGGAAAGCCTCCAGGAAGAGAAGGGCCAGGAGGAGGAGCTCCTGCCCGGGGCCACTGGGCAGGAAAGGGACGAAGCAGAAGCCCCTGCAGAGGAAGAGGGAACAGCCGCTCAAGCATCTTCCCCTTGTCCCTTTGTCCTGCCGGGTGGCATCGCCTCCAGGAATGAAGATTATCCTCGGACCTGCAGAGCATGGTAAAAACCAAGAGCAAAGTGTTGCTATTGCTGTGATCCATGGAGAACACCCAGTACATTATCTCTTAGCCTGTTACACAAACAAAACCTTCCAAAAGCTCCACAATTATTTATTTAAATACTTCCATCATGTTCTTTATCACAGGATCTCAGGGTGCCACACAATACAAATTGTTTTAAACATTTTGAGATTAGCACCATAAATAATTTGAACAATATAGGAACATAATAAACACCACAGCAATGAAACTACTTTAAAAGAAATAATGAAAATAACCTAACAAACAACAACAATGTAAAACTATGTACATGTACCCTTGAAATAAATTAGTCCCCAAAAGCTTTAATAAGATGCCATGTTTTGGCTTGGCACCAGAAAGAAATAACCATTAGCACCAGTTGGACCTCCAAGGGGAGGGCTTTCCACAATCTAACTGCCACAGTTGAGAAGGCTTCCCTCATGTCTTTGTATTGTATTGTTCTTGTCCAGGGGTCCATGTAGTGGGAGGCTTATTTTGCTGTTTCATTGCTGACTTTTTAAAAATAAGGTGGCAGACTCAGTAATGGAAGAAGAAGAAAAAATAAGAAAACACTGTTAGAAGCAAAATGAGCATGTCAAAATCAGAAGAAAAATTAAAAAAATATTCTAAGAAGAAATGTAAAGTGACTCTCTATATATACAAAAATCTTTCCTTTCACAGAAAGGAGCTGCCTGCAGTGGCCAGATGGGACCCTGCCTGCTATTGTTATTGGCGCTGGGAGACTGTCTGGTTTTGAGCTATTAGCATATGCTTGAGAAAGGACTTAATATTTATTGGAAGGGATGAGAACCTTCAGTTATGGAATGAAGGTAGCAAGAGAATTGTGTGCCAGAGCATATTAGAAGACCATCTTCATTTTCCTTGGAACTGATGGATTGAATGTGGAAGGTGGATAACCATTGTATTTCCTACACATCCTGTGATGTGATGCCTGAAATCTATCTGTGAGGTGCCTCACTGTGTCCTTTGTTTCCCTTTCTGCATAGCTTCTATGGGACGGGTCTCATAGCTGGCCACGGCTTCACCAGTCCTGAGCGAACACCCGGCGTCTTTGTCTTGTTTGACGATGACCGTTTTGGCTTCATTTGGCTGGAGCTGCAGTCCTTCAGCCTCTACAGTCGGATCAAGGTCTCCTTCCAGAATGCAGAGGCTCCGTCGCGGGAGGCTTTTGATGAAATGCTGAAGAACATTCAGTTGCTGACATCATGATAGTGGCTGCCAAGGAGCCAGAGGAGGAGAGTACCACGTTTCCCGTCTCAGTAGACAAGGCACCTGCCCTTGGATCCTCAAAGCGAGAGATAGCAGCATGCACTTCTCAATAAGGCCTTCTTACCAAAATGTACTCACACATGCTCTTTAGCACTCTAACCATACTTCCCCAATATGTATAGTTTGTAATATAGCTCTGTATATTTGAAAGGCAGCCTACAGAGGCAGCAACTTAGCATGCTTGTGGTGGATTATTCCCCTCCCCCCCCCCCCCTTTTAAGAAGTTGATGTCTGATTTGGGACAAATGAGTTCAGATCCTGGCAGGCAGTGTAAATAGCCAAGTGGCAGTTGTGAGCATGTGTGTATTCAATTAATGATGGCTTTTGGATGTTCTCTTGAGGATACCAAGTTATTCCTCAGGCAGATTTGTAGCCTTGGGCTTCTCTTCTGAGCATGCCCGTCCAACTTCAGAATCATGATTGCTTTTTAAAATTGTGATCTGCAAGTAACTAATCATGGGATTCAAAAGTTACTATGTCCCCCTTTGGGTCGAGGAACCTTTTCTTTAAGTGTAAATACAAAATTAAAAACTGCTGTGCATTTTGCCGTTGCCAGGCCTGATTGTCACTTGAAGAAAAGAAACAGTAAAAGTTTGCACAACAGTGGTGTTTCTTGCAGTTCCACAGGATTTTCTCCCCACCTGCTGTTTGGGGAATGGATTACAGAGAGAGGTCTTTAGAGCAGTTATGCGGAAGGTGCCACATTTTTATACTCTCTCTGCTTTGACTTTGAGAGGTTTGTGTCATTTAAGTCAGAAATTGGCAGCCCTGTATGGCTACTACTGTGGGGTTGTTCTGTTAATGAGCTTTTGGGCTGAAGCGGGGATAGACACCCATTAATGTATTTTGATTATTAAAGGAAATTTATTCTGCAACCAAAAGAGAATCTCTCCCCTTTCAAAAACATTCAGCCAGGTGTGCCTCTTGAGCGGTGTCAGGGCTTCATAGTGAAGCCACAGTCGGTCATCTGTATCCTTCCTGACCTTTCCCCACTATCTGTTTACATCGGGACAGATCCTCCAGAATAGCAATTTAACATACTGCATGATATAGGTCTGAGAGTGGAGTCATTGGTGACTTGTTCACTGACACCATTCAAATTGGCAGCATCCCTTTTGGGCACCCTCAGTGGTTCCTTTCAGATTGTGGTCCTCATGGGTCCAAGCCATGCCATGAAGAAGTTGGAATCTCTTGGTGCCATGTGCATGGCTGATTCTGTGGAACGCCCAGTGCTCTTCTCCTAGTTAGGCATTGTTGGGAAGCCTTATTAGATCCAGCCTAATCCTCATGCAGAAGTAGAGTTTATTTGGTAATCTCCCTCCAGTCAAGTTTACTCTAAATGTTTTCATGGGAATAGCCTTCCTGTAAGCAGCTGGAGCTTGCAAAATGCATGTTTGATCAAGAGAATCACTGTTATGTTCACCTCTTTCTTCTTTTGATAAACCCACCCACAATCATAGATGTATTAATACACCCTGGAGGCTCTTTGCCTCTGCTACTGCTGCTGCTTTTTTTAAAGTTTTCCATCTCGCAGAGCTTCCTCAGAAGTTGTTTCAGGAGTCTCCAGGTGATACTCCAGTATAAATCGCTGAGTACCTGCAATCGTAGGATTGTAGAAATAAACCTGAACGGATTTGTCTTCTCTTCCTGATGTCCATTTGTTATCATAACCCTCTTTTCCCTTTTTTGCCTGGAACATAAGAATATGCTCCTTGCTTTATCATAATGTTGTATCATTTCCATGCATTATGGATTACGATTCTATTGATGAAATGAATTGGAATCATTTATAGTGACAAGCTAAGTAGTTTGACAGATCTACCATAACCCTGAGATAGAGGAGACGATTCTTCATCTCCTGCAGCAATAAATCCATTCTGTACAGAATTGTTCCTCATATAGACACTCTAGCCAAATTCATACCCATAAATTCTGTTCAGAAGTAAGAGGGGGTGGGGAGGTGGACAAAATGGAGAAAGAAAGCAGGGACTTGCTGGAAATGGGTAAGCAGCAAGGTCTTAATAAATAAACCAGGGATGGAAACAAACAGAAGGAAGTAAAAAGAGAGAGAGAAATCACTAGAATGATACTACAAGCCAAGCTGAAATAGAGCAAGTGTGTGGACCTATGACCCTCAATCTTTTGTTAGATTCTAGCTTCTAGTCAGCGGGGGCAATGGGCAAGGATAATGAGTGTTGTGATCTAACATAACGTAACACAAGTTCCCCACCCCTAGAAGTTCACTGGACCTCTAGGTTGCCTGCGAGAGGGCTTAGCTGCACAATTATAGCTGTTTAATAGCACTTTCAATTGCCGTAGCCCTATCCAATGGAATCCTGGGATTTGTATTTTGGTGAGGCCCTTAGAATACTAGAGCAGGTTCCTGAAGAATTACACTAGAGTTTTCTATCAGGGAATGCTATGGACCTCACCAAACTACAAATCACAAGCTTCTGTAGGATGGAGCAGAGCCATGAAAGTGCAAGAAAGTTGTGAAGTTGTCAGGGGAAATAAGGGGCAGGCTTCTGTCCCATCGGTGGTTGTGCAGAAGAGGGAATTTCAGCAAGTGTTGCTTGCTATGCTGCTGGAATTTTCACTTTTGCACAACCATTAAAGGGATAGAAACCTTTCTCATTTCACCTGGCAAGTCCATCCAGTAAGTTGCAGGGCACTGGTTGTACAGCCGAATGGGCAATGCAGTGCGGGAGAAGGGGCAAGAGTCTGGACCCACATGTGCAAAGTGACCTACTAATGTGACTGGTTTCCCTGCTAAGCCAAACCTAAGCCATATTTTTGCCTTGATGGAAGTGGAGAGGTTTGTTTTTGCCCAGCAGCTGAAAATCTTCCATGTTCAGTGAAAGGCCAAACAGTTGGCTTTTAGCCTGTGGAAGTGTGAACGTGATTTTGATTTAAACAAGCTGGCTGAATCTCTGTATCGTGCCTGGAAGTGTGATCCATACAACTCCTCATGGTGTGGCATAGGTAGGTATGGAGAGTTAATTTTATCCATACAACACTTCCTATTTTACTGTATGGGAATTAATGCCCAATATTCACTGACATAAAAATTAAATAAAAAGGGGTTACCATTGGGGTGGAAGCTATATGCTCCGTCCCCATTGATACAAAGGTTTGTTGTTGTGTGCCTCCAAGTTGTTTCTGACTTATGGTGACCCTAAGGCAAACCTATCACAGGGTTTTCTTGGCAAGTTTCTTCAGAGGGGGTTTGCGATTGCTATCCTCTGAGGCTGAGAGCATGTGACTTGTCCAAGGCTCTGTGTATCTTAAGTTTTGCTTCAGTGGGGGTGAAGGGGGGGAATCCTAGCTTTCTGTTTTGGGTGTTTTGCTTTTGGCTATGCTTCAGCTGCATGTAATGCTAGATGCCTTTTTCTCCTGGGGGATTAGGAGATGACAATTATTCTAAAACAGAAAGACTGTCTGCTGTTGGACCTTCAATATCCTGGTGCCATAACTGTTTCTGCAATGAACATAGGTGCCTTCCACTGAAATCTGTGGAGTGTCTGGCATGCTGAAGTATCCAAGACCACCTTCAGGGGAATGTTTCTGGTCCAGTATGGACTTTGCAGCTTGATATGATGGAGGCTGGAGTGCCAAGGGTTTTACCTGCTTTGAGTATTCAAAACCTCCCATTCCAGCCAGAAGGATTTCTGAAAAGTTTCATCTGGGAGTTCATCACCCATGGGTGAGCCTGTTGTGTTTATTTTCCTTCCCTCCAAAGGCTCATTGACACAGGTTTGGGGAGGCAGGAGGACAACACCACAACTCTCAGCGCTGAGAATGTATTGCGTGTCGGATGCAGGGGGCGTGAGCTCCATTTTTTACATCTTTCGTTTTCCACTTGCTTTTATCGTTGCTCAGAGGAACTTTTTCCAGTTGATGATGATGATGATGATATTAAAAAGATTTTGTGAGTGTGAGAGTGATGCTCCCTTATTTACTAAGGTACTTGCTGACAGATGGTTCCTTGCAATAATCAGAGTTCTTTAGGTGTCGGCTACAAATGGAATTTTGGACAGCTTTCTGCAGACAACTGGATGCATTTGGTCTGTACACACACCTGTATCCTTAAAACTACAATTGCATCTTTTTGGAAGGGTCATGATTTTGGTGGGAATAGTGACTTCAGTATGCAGTGCTTACCATTTTTAGTCTTTTATTTATTTATTTATTTTTAATTATAGTGAAGCTAAGGTTGCCAGATGGGATCATAAAATTGAAAGTGACCACAAGGGCCTTCGGTTCCAATCCTCCGCCATGCAGAAATACACAACTAAAGCACTCTTGCAAGATGCTCGTCCAACCTCTGTTTAAAAACCTCCAACGTTGGAGAGTCTACCATCCTCTGAGGCAATCTATTCCACTGTCAAGCAGTTCTTCCTAATTTTTAGGTGGGATCTTTTCTTGTAATTTGAACCCAGTGGTTCATGTTCTAGTCTCTGGAGCAGCAGAAAAGAAGCACCTATTCTTCCATCATTTCAGCCTTCCACTATTTTCGGCTGCCTACGTTCCCAGTTATAGTTATATTGCTCAAATAGGCCAGAGAATAAATGGACATAAATCGGACATTAGGAATGGAAATACACAAAACCCAGCTGCAAAGCACTTCAGTCTTACTGGACATTCTATCTCAGACTTCAGAACAGCAGTCCTTTAATTTAAAAAAGGAAGCTTGGAAAGAGAATATATCCCTAAACTCCAGTCCATCAACACGGTTGAACAGAGACAATGGTTTCCTTACACACTACACATAACACTAGTTAAAACTCCAGCTCTCTTGCTCAGTTCATCACATCTCTATTCTGGTTCCCAGCCAGCATCACATTACATTCAAATAACTCTCTTCACTATTCATATGCTTATCTGCTCACCTTGGCTTTAAGCAATATCTTTCCTCCTGAACTTGTCACCTCATCACCATACCCACAAGTTTTGCATTTATATTGCTATTCACACATACAACCTGCTCATTCACAGCTATCAAGATCTGTTCCCAAGCACTTTGGTCCATGCAATGGATGAGATAGACTTTGGCTGCATCTGCAGAAATAATGCAGTTTAATACCACTTTAACTGCCCTGACTCAGTGCTATAGAGTCCTGGGATTTATATTTTGTTGCGGCACCAGAGCTCTTGGACAGAAGGCTAAATATCTCACAAAACTACAAATCCCAGAATCCCATAGCATTGAGCCATAGTGTTATCAAACTCCATTATTTCTGCAGTGCAAGATGCAGCCCAAATCTACAAAAGCTTGTGCTACCAGCTTCTTTTAGTGAAGTCTCAAAGGTGCTAACAAGATTCCTTCGGATAGTGTTCTTGTGTGATGTTACAGCTTGCATTTTTACAAAAACAACTCCAAATCAAATGGCAAAACATAGCAGCCTGGCTGTACGAAAACGTATACGGATGCAAAATGAACATACTCATTTTAGGTTCGCTCCTGGAATTAAAACCCCTACATCCAAGGCTAGATACATCTTGTATTTAAACTCGATTTTTATTCTTATTTTGGTAAGGTCATTTTTTTCCTATGTCTGATTTTATTTATTTATCTTTGTACTTAGAATAAAATGCAGCAGGCGGCACTCTTTAACGGGGGGGGGGGGGGGGGGGGAAACAATGCCCAGCTTGTTAAAAAATAAAATGCAGTCGGTAACCTCCAAGCTATTAATAGACTGAGAGCAAAACAAAGCTGTAGGGCTCTTAGCCAGTCTTTCCTGAGCCAGAAAAGCCGTGTTTTTCCAGCGTGCTTGTAATCCTCCTCCTCTCTCCATTGTAAAATAAATTCAAGAGAGAGAAAGAGACACCCAAGAAATGGGGCTGGACAAGTGTGGCCCTTTCGGAGGTTTTCTGGCCTATAACTCTCCCTATTGATGGCAACTGTAGTTAAGGTTGTAGGAGTGAAAACTGGGCTGGACTCCTGTCCCTTGGTTGTGTAGAAGAAAAGGGCGTTTCAGCATCAGCAGGTGCTGCTTGTGACCTGATGGCATGATAACCAACACCTGCTCAGGTTCTCCCTTCTACACAGCCCTCTCCACTTTGGGAATGAATGACTGCATGGGAGGCACAGGAGCCATCTTGGGTTTCCAAGTTGGCAACCTGAGCCCTCTTAAGGCAGGCAGGCAGGCAAATAAGCAGGCAGGCAAGCAAATAGGCAGGTAGGCAGGCAGACAAATAAGTGGGCAGGCAAGCAGGCAGGTAAATAGGCAGGTAGGCAGGTAAATAGGCAGGCAGGTAGGCAGGTAAATAAGCAGGCAGATAGGCAAACAAGCAGGCAAGCAAATAAGTAGGCAGGCAGGCAAACAGGCAGAGGCAAGCAGGCAGGCAAGCAGGTAAACAGGTAAGCAAGTAGGCAGGCAGGCCGGCAGGCCAGGGGGCTGGAGGTGTGGGTCAAAGCGCCCCGAGGCCTGCCTCCTTGCTGGCGTTGGAGCCGAGGCCGGTTCTCCTCCTCTGGGCTTGTGGGATGCTTCCTCCCCCGGTTGCAAGCTCTGAGTCTGCGCCTGTCCACTTTGCAAGCGAAAGGAGGAGGAAGGAAGGAAGGAAGGAAGGAGCAGCAGCAGAGGAGGAGGGCTGCCGAAAGCCAAGCCTTCAGGAGAGACGGTGAGGCTGAGGAGGGAGGGAGGAGGGCCCTGGGAAGCCTGGCTCTTGGGCTTTGGGGGGTGCTTCGAGGGGGGCCCCTTCCCTGGTTTTCTCCAGAGCCTCTTTGCCAAGCCCAGGCAGCCTCGGTTGGCTCTGCTGCCTGGCCAGTGTGCCCCTGGGCATGTGCAGAGCGCCTCCCCCTCCCGAGCCCCTGGAGCTTCTGGAAGAGGCAAAGGCAAAGGCCACTCTCCTTTTCCTTGGCCTCCCAGATGTCTACACTGCAGGGGACAGGCTGCTTGGCACCCCTGAAGAGTTAGCTGCCAGGGCTCACTGCTAGGAAGTGCTGGGAGTTGTAGTTTTCTGAGATGCCCTGCAAGAGAAGAAGAGCACAGGGAAGGACAGCTTCTAGGGTGCCAGAGGATGGAGTCCAAGGGCTGTCAAACTGCCTTCTGTTCTGTTCTGCAGGATCCCAATGGGGAAGCTCTTGTTCAGTTGCTTTTGGTTTTACTTTCCTGCATGGGAGACCTGTTTGGCCTTTCCTCTCTTTCTCTCTGATGGGAATGTGTTTCTGTGGCTGGTCCAGATCCCTGCCTCCTTTTGTCTTGATAGCACTCACTCTCCCCATCCCCACCACATTTTTTGCCCCAGGTCAGTTGGCTGTCTGGAAAAGAGACTTCCTCTAAGCATGTGCAGAGTGCCTCGCCTTTCCTCTCAAGGGCTCTACAGTCAGTGGAAGTCCTGGTCAGGTTGAGGCACCCTGATCCAAAAGCCTTGGAACCCAAAAGTCTTTTGGATTTCAGAGTTTTCCAGTTTGGGGGAATATTTGCATAGACATCATGAAATATCTTAGAGGTGGGATACATGAGAATCAATTGACGCTTTGCATACCTCAGTTACACAAAGCCTGGTACACAAAGCCCTATTTTTAATAATTGTGTGCATTTGAAACGAAGTTTGTGAACATTGAACCACCAGAAAGCAAAAGTGTCACTTTCTCAGCTTGTTCCCAGGGGGACAATTTTGGAATTGGGAATACCGTATTTCAGATTTTGGAAATCTGGATATTTTAGCATTTTTCGAGTGTTGTGGTTTATCATTCATTTTTATTGTAGATATTCTGATGTACTGCCCTTTGGTGGAAAGGGCATTATAAATTTATTATTATTATTATTATTAAGTGGCTAGCCTGTGACAATGTTATTAGCCGGCTGTAAGGTGCTACAGGGAAGTTTGTGACATTTCCTTACCTGTAAGGCATGGTAGTATTTTGGACAGGTGGATGTCCAGATTTAAGGAATGTCGTCTTGCTAGATATAGTTTGTTTGGCCAGCCTTGTTTAGGTGAGATGGACATTCCTTCAAAGCAGCATTATTCCTTAGCTGTTTCCTGAGAACAGAGAAAAGTGTTTTGCTATTTTATTAGTGGACATATTTTGGACATAATAGAGAAGGTGGAGAAATGTAACACTAGCCTTTTTAAGTGGATAAGATCTGAGTTTTAAATGATGTGCAATTTAAATTTTAAGGTTTGTATTTTAACACGTTACATTTTAATTTATAATTGTTTTAACTCTTAGAATTGTTTAATTGTTTTTTTTAATTCTCTATTTATATATTTTAATGTTGTACTGTTTTTAAATTGTATTGTTTTTAAGTTGTTGTTTGCCGCCTTGAGTCCCTATATTGGGAGAAAGACAGGAAATAATAATAATAATAATAATAATAATAATAATACCTATGCCATGGGGGGGGCATGGGGGCAATTGGACCAATTTATTTTGCCCTCTCTGAGCCATTTTGGGCTTGGGAGAGAAAATAACCTCTTAGTCAGGTTGAAAAAGGAGAGTTGTATGAACCATGTAGAGCACTGGTTCAGTCCTCCAGATGTTTTGGACTTCAGCTCCCAGAATTCCTGACAACTGGCCAAGCTGGCTACAGCTTCTGGGAGCTGAAGTCCCAAACACCTGGAGGACCAAAGTTTGGGTACCGCTGATGCAGACGTGCAATTTATAGGACCTAAATAACAAATAAGAGCCTTCTTGGTGTAGTATTTTGGGTGTTGGACTACAACTCTGGAGACCAAGGTTCAATTCCCAGCTGACCCACGAAATCCACTGGGTGACCTTGGACAAGTCACGCTCTCTCAGCCTCAGTTGAAGGCAATGGCAAACCGCCTCTGGATAAATCTTGCCAAGAAAGCCCCATGATAGGCTTGCCTTAGGGTTGAAGGCACACTACAAGCCTCAAATACTCTGAAGGCACCCGATCCCATCTGATTTCTGCATTTCAGAGGTAGGAACCTGCAAAACCGCTTCCTTGCTTCTACAAAGTCCTTCTCAGGTTAAAATGCTTTCTCTAGGTAGGTTCTGCCTGTGGCTTTTGTTCTCTTGCTCACCTTTCACTCCTGGTGAGTCTTAATAGGTTCAAATGGCCTTTGATCTGGCTCAGGTTCTTTTATCTGCTGTTTGACTTGGCTGGCAATGGGTTTTTTTATGGGGAGGGAAGAGGAGAAAGAGAGAGAAAGGATCCTGGAGGTGTTGACTTTCAAGTAGGAAAAGAAGGGAGCCAACTTGATGCAGTGTTTTTGAGCCTTGCACTATGTCTCTGAGGAAGTCAGGGATCAAATCCCTGCTATGCTGCAGAAATAAAGCAGTTTGACGCCACTTTAGCTCTCATGGCTCCATCTTGTGGAATCCTGGGACTTATAGTTTGGTGCGGTCTTCAGCCAGGTCTTTCAGAAAGCTCTGGGGCCTCACCAAACTACAGAACCCCAGGATTTTGTTGGATAGAGTCATGGCAGTTAAAGTGATGTCAAACTACTTTGTTTCTGCAGTTTGACACCACTTTAACGGGTAACCCAATGGGTTTCCGTGGCTAAACAGGAATTTGAACCCTGTCTCCCAGAGTCCTAATCCAACCCTCAAACCACTATGGCTCTCAAAATGACCTGTGCATGCAAAAGCAGGCTCCCTTTTCTATATCGTTCCTCCCCACCATCCACTTCCATTGTATGAAAAAGGCCGACTACACTTTCTTGGCTTTGCTCAGGCTGCTCAGATTGCAGCCTTGAGAAATCCTGGGCACAAACATGAATATACCTTTGTGGGTTTTGCTAATGATATCTTGTACGCTGGAGGCAAAGGCAGGCAGAAACAGAAGATGCACACAAAGTCGGAGATGTATTCAATTCCCTTAGATGCCTGTTGCAAGACTCTCTTGTTCTTCTTTTCAAAGCAGAACCTCTTAGATCATTATAGTTTGTTTACCCATAAGAACAGCATCGTCTTCAAAGCACCTGAGGAAACCATGTAAGATATAGTGTGCACTGGGTTGTTGAGGCTGGGGAGGCAGATGCATCTACGCTGTAGAAATAATGCAGTTTGATACCACTTTAGGGAATGCAGCTCCTTCCTATGAACTCTTGGGATCTGCAGTTTTACAAGGCCTTTATCCTTCTTGGCCTAAGAGTGCTGGCACCTCATGAAACTACAAATCCTGTAGGATGGTACCATGGCAGTTAAAGTGGTGTCAAACTGCATTATTTCTAGAGTGTGGATGGACTCTTGGTCCTCATAGAGTATAGGTTTCCAGGCCTTTCCCTTAAAAAGATACCAGTGCGGCTTCAAATGTTTGCAAGATGTGTTTTATGCTTCGGAGTTGGCCCAATAAGCAGAAAATATTCTTTATTGAATAAGTCTCCAGACCATTTCTAAGTAGCAAAAGCAAGCAAACAGCTACAATAATCAAATGCCAAAAATTATATACAATTCAAACCGATAAACGTAGAAAGGTCATTTAAGAGTTGGCCCAACAAAGGTATCGCTGCTTTGTGGAGTTTGGATGTTGTTGTATTTTGCTGCATGGCCAATCTATGGCTCCTCCTGAATACATTGACACTGCGTTCCAGGCTTCTTCCTCTCCAAACACTCCCACACCTGGCACTCCCCACATTTTAGCAAATGCTCTGCCCAGGTGAGAACACACCTAGGTGTAAGTGCCATTCATCTGTCAAAGTCTGTTTATAAATCTGGAAGGAAGCGTACTTTGGGTTAGAAAGGAGACCTGGGGAGTCTTCCTCTCCCTGCGTTCCTTGCTTTGTTCTTGAGCCAGAGTCCTTTCCAAATATTGATTCCCGGAGAACGCACTCAGAGAAGCAAGCGGCTTTCTCAACAGCAGCGCTTCAAGGTTTCCCTCTCCAACCTACCTTTTATGCCTGTAGCAAGAGAATACAGTTGTCCCTCTGTATCCACTGATTCGAGCATATGCGGCTTGCAAATATATTTTTTAAAATATATAAATTCCAAAAAACCAAACCTTGATTTTGCTATCTTATATAAGGGCCACCATTTTACTATGGCATTGCATTTAATGGCACTTGAGCATCCATGGATTTTGATATCCAGGGGAAGTCCTGGAACCAAAACCCAATGGATACCAAGGGCCCACTGTATAGCCTACAGCACCTGGTATTCGTTGGTGTCTTCCATCCAAATACTAACCAGGGCTGACCCTGTTTAGCTTCGAAGATCAGATGGGATCTGGTGCTTTTAGGGTATTTAGGCACTGGATTCTGAATATTCCCACGAAATTACAAACCCCAGGATTCTATGGCAACCCCAGTGGATACCAAAGACACGCTGTATTTTGGCATTCTCCTTCTGTTGTCCTCCTTTAAAGTCTGAATTTGAACGCAGTCCTTGAGCATGTAAAAAAATATTAAAACCTGTCATCAGAACATGCTCCTTTGGCAGGCAAAGATCGGATGCCAGCTCCTCAGGGTTTTTAAATTCTAAAGGACCAAATTGATAGACAAAGAGGATGGATTCTTCATGCAAAGTGTGAATAGCTTATGAAGGTACTGTAGTAAAGTGGCTTTGGCTGTTAGTCTAAATGGCTTCAAGAGAGGATTCAACAGATCCCTGCATGATAAGAGAGCCAGCTGGTGTAATGGTTTGAGCATTTTACTACAACTTTGGAGACCAAAGTTCAAATCCCTGCTGAGCTATGGAAACCAGCAGGGTGACCTTGGGCAAGTCACACTCTCTCAACCTCAGAGGAACAAATCTCACCAAGAAAACCTCAGAGGAACAAATCTCACCAGGAAAACCCAGTGATAGCTTTGCTTTGGGGTTGCAATAAGTCGGAAACCACTTGAAGGCACCCAAGGCAACAAGAACTGTAGGATAAGCCCTGCCAACAATTCACAACAGATAATGGTAGGGAAGCATCAGTCTTGAGATCAGACGCAGAAAGCAATAAAACAAAACAATATTTGACCATGATAGCTTTCTTGTTGTGTTTGGTGATTCATGGGCCATGTGAAACCTGGTGTGATCAGTTTTTGTCATAAAGAGGATAATTTTACTAGAATGACATCTGCACAGCTGAAGCATGTGGGTTAAAAGCCTTGAGCAATCGGTTCTTATCTTTCCATTGAATTGTAAAGATCAAAGCTGGAAAGCCATTAAATGCAAGAGCTACACAAAAAGTAACAACTCTTATGTGAAGCTCCAATGTATCTAACCATACAATAGTGTAAATGTTTGTAAGAAACTTTTGTAGCAAAGTCTTTTTTGTGTGTATTGTTGTTGTTCTTGCATGCCTTCTACTAGACTCCAGTTTACGATGACCCTCTTGGAAGGTTTTCTTGGCAAGGTTTGTTCAGAGGAGGTTGCCTTCCGCTGAAGCTGAGAGAGTGTGACTCGTCCAAGCTCACCCAGTGGGTTTCCATGGTCAACTGGGGATTTGAACCCTGGTCTCCAGAGTCCTAGTCCAGCAGTTAGACCACTTCACCATTGTGTCCTTTTCCTCTTTGCAAAAAGACTTACTCTCCAAGATAAACATGAGTCCCTATATTGGGAGAAAGGCAAGATATACGTAAATGAAATAAATAAAAATACAGAAAAACATTTGCCATCTGTGTCACTCAGTAGTCGGAAGATGGGGCTGCTGTAACTACACATGAATATGTATTTTATAGCTATCTTTTTCAATAAAATGCATTCATTTGAATATGTTGTTGCTGTGTGTCTTCAGGTCGATTCCAACTTACGACAACACTAAGGCAAACCTATCCAGGGGTTTTCTTGGCAAGAATGGTTCAGGTGAGGTTTGCCATGGCCTTTCCATGAGGCTGAGAGAGTGTGACTTGCCCAAGGTCACCCAGTGGGTTTGGTGGCCAAGCTGGGAATCGAACCCTGGTCTCCAGAGTCCCAGTCCAGTGCTCAAACCACCATGCCATGCTGGCTTTCTTAAATAAATTAATGTTCTTAGTCCATGCTCACATTCCACACTCTCTCAGCCTCAGATGAAGACAATGGCAGACTCCTCCTGAACAAATGTTGCCAAGAAAACCCCAGGATAGGTTTGCCTTAGGGTTTCCATAAGTTGGAAACAGCTTGACGGCACACAACGACGACAACAACAACAAAGTGGCTTGGGCGTTGGACTACGTCTTTTGTGACCAGGGTTCAAATCCCAGCTCGGCCATGGCAATCCACTGGGTGACCTTGGGTGAGTCGCACTCTCTCAGCCTCAGAGGATGGCCATGGCAAACCTCTTTGGAACAGATCTTGAGAAGAAAACCCCATGATAAGTTTGCCATAAGGCCCACAACAATAACAAGAGAACAGCCATATTGCTGGCTTGAATTGAGTCGTTCCAAGGATTCCCCTTAGGTTTGGGCTAAAAGGATGCCTTTGCATGGAGAATGCATTTGCCAAGGGAACTCCCTGCCACTTCAAAATGTTCAGAGCCAGACTTGGATGCTGACACAACAGACTGTTTCGGCTAAGGCTTGTTAGTCCTCTTTGCAGTTTGCAATAACCCTGCCAGAACTGAGGATTGTCTCTTCCGTCCTTCCAACTGTATTGCATTAGCCTCCTTCTCTGCATATTTGTCCCACTCCGTGATCACGCAGCTGGAAAATAAAGGCTTTCCATCTGTTTAATTCTCTTTCACTCTAAGGATGGTGAGGAGAGGAGGAGGGGAAATATCTTAAAATGCCTGTCTACTCATCTTCGGATCAAATGCGTTAAACTCCGCGGCCAAGATTACTTGGAATTATGAAGGGTCTTTTTTTTAATTTGTCGTTTTTGCAATGGTGATGCATCCACCGAAAGAGCCATCGTCCTCTTTTCATTTCTTCTTTCCTTTTTTCTCTTCCTCCATTCTGTTGTCACTGGTTCAGCTCTTAGCCTAGAAACTAAACTGTCCAATGGTTGGAGGATTGCATTGCTCTGCACTTGGTCATCGCTCCCCTGCGCAAAAAGATGAGAAAGTGGCGTAAGGCTGGAGAAAACTGGAGCAGCATATAGAGGCTGCTGGAGGGCAGAATTAATAGCTGGAACAAGGCAATGTGTATGTGCATTAAAGCTAGCAGCAGCAAAGAATTTAAAAATATAATTGCATTGGATTCAACAGTTTTTGACAAAGGTAGCATTCCCCCCCCTGCTCCTGAGTTTATTGCAAGACGAAATGCGCCTTGGTTTGAGGATGTATTTTTGAGGCTTGTTTCGGAAAGATAACAGTCGACCCTCCATATCCACAGATTCTTTATCCATGGGTTCAGCCATCCAAGGCTTGAAAATATTCCAAGAAATATAATTTCCAGAAAGCAAAACTTGGTTTTGCCATTTTATATAAGGAACACCATTTTACTGTGCCACTGTATTTAATGGGATTTGAGCATCCATGGAATTTGGTATCCACAAGGGTCCAGCAACCAAACTCCAGAGGATATCAAGGGTACCAAGAGCCCATTGTAATAATAATAATAATAATAACAATAATAACAATAACAACAACAACAACAATAATAATAATAATAATAATAATAATAATAATAGCCCATTGTAAATAATGGGACTTGAGCATCTACAGATTTTGGCATCCATGGGGGTCCTGGAACCAAACCCCAGCAGATACCAAGGGCCCACTGTATACTTAAAATAGCCACAAAAGTGGCTTAAAAAAAGAAGAAAGTAGAACTCATTAGATTTGCCTTCACCTCTGGCAACTTTATACCCTTATTTTCAAAACCCCGCTGGAACTAGAAACTTCTATACAATTTCTTTTTTTTAATTTAATTTTATTTTTAATGCCCTTTTGCTCTGGGCAGTGACCTGGCATGTCAAACTGCAGCTCTCTTGCAGCTGAGGTCACTGTATGTCATAAGGAAGTAGAAGTCCCTTGCTGTTTCACGAGATTTGACTCTTCCCAAAGATCGCTCTTCCCAGGTTGCCCCAGGCGGTGAACGGATGATGAAATAAAATGTTATTTCTGGCTCCGAGTCGTGAGCTTGTTCTGAACAAGTGGCAGTTTTGAAGCTGCAGCTGCCACAGCGCATGGTGGATTGAATGGCGCTGTGGCTTACAGAGCCAGAGCTCTGGGAAGGTTAGACAATGTATGTTGTGGCCCCAGAGCTCTCTGACGGAGAAGGCTCAATGTCACAGAGAACTATACGGTTCCCAGAATTCCCTAGCATTCAGCCAGCGCAGTTAAAGCGGTCTCAAACTGGATTATTTTTGCAGTGTGTTTTGGACCTCATCAAGAAAGAGAGGAGTGGCAAAGCCTTGCCCTTCCTAGTAGGGACCTTTTCATTTCTTTTCTTTTTTCGAGCTTTCCTAAACTCAGCAGCTAAACTCCAGGGTGCCTTGTGTCTTGTGTGTTTCTTCTCCATTGATGGCTTTTGTCCACTTGTTCCCTGGCCGTACCCTTTTGACCGAACGCTGGTGTTGCTCGGCCACCCATGTCCCAATTTTCATCTGTGAAATGTGATGATATTGCTTCATAACTGATATATTTTTAAAGCTTCCATCACACAAAGTCCTGTTTTTATCCGTCACAATGCAGGTTTCCAGGAGCTTTTTTCAGAAGTGCTTGTTCACGTCAGGAAGAGAAACCAGACTTGAATTGAGCAAGAATAGTATTTTGCGGGCAAAAGGAAAGTCTCTTTTTGCAGGTCACACCCTGTATTTCCTTGTTCCAGAAGAGGAACCAAAGGCACAGAAATCTTCTTGCTTTCCTGGTGACGAGGCCATACCCTCTGATTAAACCTGCTACCTATGTGGCCTTGCATCAACAGAGTGAAGTCAAGATGGCAAAATTATTAATAAGGAAGAACACACAAACTAAGAGAGGCTGCAGCAGTTTGCTTTTGCCTGAGCCTCCTGGGAAAGAGAAGAAACTCACCTGCTCTTTTTCTCTCCTCCCTGCTTTGAATGCAAACGACTTTTGCACTTTGAACTCAGTTTGCAGCAATTGAAGTCAGCTGAGGACAAAGGCGGGAAAGTGGAAGCAGGGGAGAGAAACTGGGGCATTTTAAAAGCAGCTGGAAAAGTGGGATGGCAGAGGATTAATTGAAACGGTCCCTGCCAAATTGTGACATTTGAAGGATATCCAATACTCCTAAATTGATTTCAAAGCCATCTCCATTCTCATGCCCAGACAGGGGCCACAAAATTCTCCGATGAGGTGGCTAACGAATATTTTAATGCTCCAAAGCCTCTTGGTCAACAGTAGACACACCTTGCCTTGTCCCAGCTTTTTAAATGTATGCTGCAGTGAGCACAGGACTGATACACCCTAAACCACAGGAATTTTGATGCCCCTGTTTGGCCAGTGTCAAGAAAACATAGCAAGATAATCTTCTAATGGGAGATCCTTTGGAGAGATTGCAATCGGTTCCACCCAGTCGATTTGGATCTTTAGCTCTTTCTAAGAATGAAGTGGGATGGAATAGCCCTTCCTCTCTCTCTCTCTTTCTTATATATATATATATATATATATGCGCAAAGAGATCTTGGAGAACTTTTGAGATTAACTGTGCAAAAGAAGTTGTATTTTAAGCTTTCTCACCATTAGTCTCAAAGATGCAACAGGATCCCTTTGCATACTAATATTCCAGGCGAACACGACTAGGTCTCCGAATTCTACCCTTCTATTTACTGTTCCTTTTGAAAAACATAGATTATCTGCTAGTCAGTGATGCCCAGTGGATTCCTTTATTCTACATAATATTTAGTATGTATTGGGTCCAGTTAGATTCATGCAATATGTGGCCGATGTCTTTGCTAGAGGGCTCCAGGGATGTCCTCCCATCCCCAGGTGTTGGACTGCAGTCTCCATCATCCCTCACACGGACTATTGCTGATGGAAGTTACAATCCAGTGACATCAAGAAGGCCACACTTCTTTAAATTCAGCACCAACATAGAGAAGAATTTATTGTGTTACAAGCAAACAGCCAGTTTACACAGATGTAAGAACAAATAAAACAGTTTACAAGGAAAGTTATCAAGCTATGTAGAGGCATGGCCCCTCCATATCTTTACGTAATGTAACTTGTAGTTGCATAACTTGGTTAAGAATGTGGCAGTTCTAAAGGAAACACATTTATTTGCATCAGATAACAAAATACAGACCTTGGCATGAGATGAGAGACCCTTAGATGTTCTTAACAGGGGAGCAATGTATGTTATTCTAAGGTCATCATACAAGGAGCATTCTAGCAAAACACCAACATAGAAAGCAATGTAGGTTTTATTTTGGGTGCAGAATTCCAATATCCTTCCCGCAGTCCTGTTCTTCCAAAAAGAAACAGTTTTCTAGCCCTTACAAAAAAAAATCCCTTGGAAAGATTGGACCTAGATAAGCAGATATGAACAAGGGTTGGGAAACTGCAACTTGTTGGCTTCATGCAAGCCCCAGGATAATTTTGACCCATCAAAAGTCTCCCTCCCCATCTAGCAAAAATTGCCCCGGCCACCCAAAAAACCGCTGAAATCCCACGAAAACTGGCTATAAGCAGAAAAGAGGAGTCACTTCTATGTTATTTTCAGTCATGGATTTTCAAGCAAGGGTAGCCCATGGAAAGTGGGGAGCAGAAGGAAAAATTTGTCTCCATGCCCTCAACAGTTGCCCAACCTTGCCACAAAGGTGGGCACTGGTCAGCCTTGGCTACTGCCCAAAGATGCCCAGATATCAGCAGTGTTCCTGTTCTTTGAAAGGGAACTGGGCTAACAAATAAATGCGCTTTCTCTTCATGGCAACTAAGTCCTTCATCTCTCCTTGAGCCTGGCTTCCTTTCGGAAGGCGCCCGCAAGGAGGTTGGCACAGATCCCCTTCGCTGCTCATTTTGGCACATCAGAGATTGCTGGCGGGATGTGCCTACAGGGCTTTGCATCCGGGTAAGAGCTGTGAGCGGCCCTTGATTCGAAGTCTGTTTGCAAGAGCCTTTGTACACAGAGAGTGAATGAAAGCGAGAAATCCTTGGAATTATTTGCTAACTATTAGTTAAACCTAATTGTGTGCTGTAGTGCTTTGTGTGTCGGATAGGACTCCAGGAGCTCCAGGGTTTGAATCCCAGTTTAGCCAAGAAATCCCACTGGATGATGTTGGGCAAGTCACTCTCTCTCAGCCTCAAAGGAAGACAAAATCAAACCCACTCCAAACAAATCTTGCCAAGAAAACCTTGTGATAGGTTTACCTTAGGGTCACCGTAAGTCGGAAACAACTTGAAGGCACCCAACAGCAGCAACAATAGGTCTTGCCTATTCAAGACCAAGCCTGTTTGAGTGCATTTTGGCTGGCCAATAAAGGTATCACTAGCGGATTTTGGATGTCATTGTACTTTGCTATATGGCCAACATGGTTACCCTTGGATCTGTGGATCTGAGACTGTGTGAGGCTTCATTGGGCCATGCCTAGCAAGCTGATGCTTCGTTTCCTGCCTGACTGCCGCTAATTATTTTTTATGAGCAAATAAAGTTTGGCGGAATGGTGAAAATAGGAAACGGGTTGTCCCTGCCACCGCTCTTGATGTCTGATTAATTTCCCAGAGGAAGCCAAAAACGGTTGCATGCAGAGAAGGGGGAAAGTGAGGTAGCAGAGCATCACCAAAGAAACAGAAATATTGAGTGTCAATTCTGATCCTGCTGGAAGAAATCGTTCATCTGTCCATGTGGGCAAGGAGCTCAATGCTTTTTGCATTCCCAGGATCTTACAGAGATCCCCAAGCCCTGGCCTTCCAAGTGTTTTGGACTTCAGCTCCCAGAAACCTCACTCATCTTGGTCAATGGTCTGGGATTTTGGGAGCTGAAGCCCAAAACACCTGGAAGGCCAGAGTTTGGAAATCACTGATAGAGGATGGGGGAAGCATTGGAGAAAGAGAAATGTTAAGGTTGGTATGTAATGTTGGCAAGGCAGCATACCATAGTGGTTTGAGCATTGGACTACAACTCTGGAGACCAGGGTCCAGTTCCCTGCTTGGCCATGAAATCCACTGGGGACCTTGGGTTAAATCACACTCTCTCAGCTTCAGGGGAAGGCGACATATACCTTCTCTGAATAAATCTTGCCAAGAAAACTCCATGATAGGTTTGCCTTACGGTTGCCATAAGTTGGAAACGACTCAAAGGCACACAACACACACACCTCCTGTGGAATCCTGGGATTTGTAGTTGGTGGCGGCCCCAGAAACTACAGATCCCAGAATGCCATAGCAGGGAGCCATGGCAGTCAAAGCGGTGTCAAACTGCATTATTTCTGCAGTGCCGATGCAGCCTCTTGTGATCAAGCACATGTCTTTGTTTAGCATAACAGAAGACAGAAAATTTATTTTTAATTTATACTGTAGATGCATAGAAAGGAGTCAGCTGTATTGGCTGGAAAAAGTAAGCCATAATGTGCCTGGATGAGTGTGCTTTCAGTCTGTGGGTTTACAGACGGACATGTTGCGCAAACCCTGCTGCTGAAACAGAATGAGTTGCTCTCAGGCTGGGAAGGTGATGTATAAACAATGCACAACGACTGGGTTTTTCTGTGCCTCAATAGGGTTCAGACCAAGAAACGGCTCAGGGATTTGACAGGGGCAGATGGTCCCTCTTGAATGCATGTCTGCTGCCTTGCACCGCACATGCATGGCTATGTGCCTTTCTTGTGGTCCCTTGTCTGTGCAATGCCTTAAAACTGGGGTGGACAACTGCAAAGCAGGCAGAGGCCATTCCCCTGTATATCCCATCGTCCACACCATTGCTTCTGCTGTGTGCAGAAGTTATGTGATAGAATATGACTGAAAAATTGTTTCTTTTTATCATAGTTTTAGATTGCTGGGATTCAGAACTGCCACATATTTGGCATAGGCTGTGTGTCTTTTGTGCAGTTTGTGACTGAAAACTCAGTTTTCTGTGGTGTTGTGGTGCTCCTATCCACTTAATGCCACCCCAGGACTCAGGAGTTATTTCCCCCCTCTGGCTTCCTTTCCTTTTATTGCAATGGATTATGTTTGCCAGAGATCTGTCGCCTCTTGAATTGCACCCGGAAGAAGGAAGTGGCTGCCACTCAACTCAATCCTGATAAGATTTCCTTTTCTTTTCCCCCTCTCTGGCTCCCCACCACCTTTTTCTAAATGTCACTGAACATGAGTCACTGGGAGTATAATTTTCCTCCTCTGACGTCTTGGCACCAGATTTCCTGGCTGATTCCCCCTCCTGCAAGACAAAGAGGAGGAGGAAGAGGAGGATTTGGGGGGTTGCATTCGGATCATCTGTGCTCTCATGCTTTGTTGATCCTGGGCTTAGCATGGAGTCATCTCTCTTTTTTTTGTTCTTGCAAGTCTGGAAGCTGGCAGAATATTCATGGCAGCTGTGCCAAGCAGACTGCGGCAGGGTAAGAGAGATCGTCCATGGCATTGGCAATGCACTTTGTATCCAGGGTGGTCCCCCAACCCTGTTTCTTTGGGATCCAACCTCCATTGAGATGATGCTTGCAAATGGCGTGGTTGATCTCCTCTCCCTCCAACCCCTTGTGCCCACAGTCTGCTTGGCACAGATGGCCAACACTTGAATTTATAAGTAAAAAAAGATGATTCCATGCCGAGCCCAGGATCAACAAAGCATGAGAACACAGAAGATCTGAATGCAAACCCTGAAATCATTGGTTATCAATGCATCTGTGTAAATGCAACACCTCAAAATCATTGGTCATTGATGCATCTGAGCAAATGCAACGCCACCAAATCATTGTTCATCGATGCATCTGAGTAAATGCAAACTCCCCAGATAATTGGTCATTTATGCATCTGAATTTGGAAGAGGGAAATCCTTTTTTAACTATGGCATGATAGCTGAGGGGACTCTGGGCCTGTACTCCAAAAAACAAACTTTCCCAAGTTCCTTGGGTGTATTTTCCAGCTTCTCTTATTCTCATAATGGCACCAAATTTCTCAGTCTGCAATTACTGCTGGTTACAGTTACGGTTACGTGGTTACATGTCCAGTAACACCTCAATACAAACCATTAAAGGGACACAGGAGTTCTTTTTAATTTCTAATCTGGCAACTTTATCACAAATACTCCTCCATATCACTTCCACTCAGCTGGGAAGAATCTAGCAGTAGCAGCTCTGTTGTTGTTGTGTGTCTCCAAGTCATTTTTTACTTATGGCAACCCTAAAGCGAACCTATCATGGGGTTTTTTTGGCAATAATTTTCTTAAAAAGGGTTTGCCATTGCCATCCTCTGAGGCTGAGAGAGTGTGACTTGCCCAAGGTCACCCAGTGTGTTTCCCTGGTTGGGTGAGGATTCAAACCCTGGTCTCTAGAGTCATAGCCCAATGCTCAAACTACTACATCACATTGGTTCTTGGGCTTTCTTAGGCAAGGAATACTCAGAGGTAGTTTCCCCCCAGTTCCTTCCTCTGAAATACAGCCCACAGCACCTGGCATTTGTTGGCAGTCTCCCATCCAAGTACTAACCAGGACTGACCCTGCTTAAGCGTCCAAGATCACACACCATCTGGTGCCTTTAGGGTATTTAGGCCAGTTTCATTGCAGTTTAGATTTCATTTCTAAAATGAGATTTGCTTCACCTTTTTTTTTTTTTTTTTTGCAATGGAGCATACAGCCCCAAAGTGGCCATGTGCCTGGCAGAGAAATGGACTCATAACATCGCAGGTAATTCTTTTTGGAGCAAAAGTTTTGGAATATATCTCTTCCAAAAGAAAGAAAGAAAGAAAGAAGGAACGAAGGAAGGAAGGAAGGAAAGAACATTTGGGGAGAGAGTAGCCCCATGGATCTTCCAACCAGAGAGGAGCTGGGGGTAAGGAACCCACTTTGGGGCCAAGTCAATGCATTTGCCATGCATGGTTGGCTTGTTGGCATCCTTGGGGGTGAGGGAGGTCGAAAGCAGCTGGTTGAAGGAACCAGAGGGAGGGCCGGCGTGGGTGAAATGAGGCTCACAGGGACTGTGACGCGTGCCACACTCCAGCAGTGGATGGATAATGACGATGCGATGAGGAGGGTTTGCATTTTGCAGCCAGTTGGTATGAAATCCTCCTCTGTCTCCTGTTCCAGCTTGTCTCATCTGTGATCAGGAACTCTTTCCTCTCTTCTCCTTGGCGTGACTTTCCTAGGTTCATCGGCGAAACAGGTAATCTCTTTTGCCTTAGCCGTGCACAGTGCATTTTGCGTTCTTCATTTCTTGCAAAGCTGTGGCGGAGGCTTAATTCATGACCTGTGCTTTCAGTCTGCTTTTGGGCAGCATGGGCTTTCCCAATTGGTGTGGGTGCCAGAGATCGAAGAGATATCCAAGGGGACTGTGTGTTTCCTGGAAAGCTGATGAAGCCGACGATAAATAACTTTTATTCTCATTCCTGAAATGCTGACTGTGCAAAGTCTGTTGACAGGCTTCATCCTCTTCTTTGCTAACTGAGACGTTGTTTGCAGGTGGCTCTTGCATTCCTTATCGCTGTCATTTCAGTGCCTAAAGCCCTGGGATTATAGCACAAATGGAGGCAGCAATCTCTTCCACCGCCCTTCTTTTTTGGAAACAAAATTATACTGAAAACGAGGCAAAGAATATATAGATTTTTTTTTTCCAGGCAGCTACAGAAGGGACAAAAATGAGGTTTTAAAAATGAGGTTAAAATTTCCTAAAATATAGGAATTCAGACACCCACGGAAATTTTCCTTCACTCCCCAAATTTCTAGTATTGCAGAGAATGAAACATTGAAAAATCATCCCTCTCTTCTATTTGCTGTGTTTGCATTCCCCAGTAACTTTGCTTCCTTTTTTTTCTTTGGATGCTTAAACTTATTTCCATCAAAAATAGTCATGCCCATCCCTGATTTTCATTGTAGCTATTTTAAATTATTTGTTTTTGTAATTTTAAAGTATGTTTTTATATTCTATTTGTTTAATTGTATTTGGGGGGGTGGAGGGCTGTTGAGGGAAGGGATTGTTTGTTTTATCTTGTAAAAATATAAATACATGTTATTATTATTATTATTATTATTATTATTATTATCATTATCATTATTATTAAACTATATTTCTATCTACTCAACTGAAGTTTTCTATTACAGTGGACCTTTGGTATCTGCTGGGATTTGTTTCTAGGACCCCCTGTGGATACCAAAATCTGTGGATGCTAAAGTCCCATTACATACAATGGGGTATTAATATTATTATTATCATCATCATCATTATTATTGTCATTAGAGTTGACCCTTGGTTTGTTTCCAGGATCCCCTGTGGATACCAAAATCCATGGATGCTCAAGTCCCATTATATACAGTGGCGTAGTAAACTGGCGTCCGTTATATAAAACGGCAAAATCACAGTTTGCTTTTGGGAATTTGTATTTTTTAAAAAAAATATATTTTAAAGCTATGAATGGTGGAATCCATGGATAAGGAATTTGGATACGGAGAGCTGACTGTACTGTAGTGACAAAAAATAAAATTAAAAAAAATGGGAACTAAAGGATGATACCATTTGGGGAGCAGAATTTTTATTTGGGAAGGCAATGCCCTCATTTTTATTTGGGAAGGCAATGCCCTGGAATCCGGATCTCCTAAGTCCCAGCCTAATACTCTAAACTCCTCCACCACATTGGCTCTCTGTTTCCCTTCTCATCCACATCCCATAGTCAAGGAGGCTGGCTGTATAATTTTGGGGAGGCATATTACTTGCACAGATCCTATCCTGTTGTAGTTGTTGTTGTGTGCTTTCCAGTCATTTCTGACTGATGGCAGCCCTAAGGCGAGCCTACCACGGGTTTTTCTTGGCAAGTTTCTTCAGAGAGGGTTTGCCATTGCCATTCTCTGAGGTTGAGAGAGTGTGACTTGCCCAAAGTCACCCAGCGGGTTTCCATGACCAAGCCAGGAATCGAACCCTGGTCTCCAGAGTCACAGTCCAGTGCTCAAACCACGACACCAAGCTGGCTCTCCTTAAAGTTAATATTATTACAGCATATTTATATAGCGCCATTAATATATGTGGTGCTTTGCAAGTAAGAGACCAATCCTGCTTGGACATGGAAACCCACTGGGTAATCTTAGATGAGTCACACACTCTCAGCCCCAGAAAACCCTGTGATAGGTTCACCTTAGGACTGCCATGAGTCGGAAATGACTTGAAGGCACACAACAACAAAATCTAATCTCATAGTACTCTCTCCCAAGAAGACAATTTTTATGCCCCCTGCTCAGCCATGGAAACCCATTGGGAGACTTTGGGCAGGTCACACTCTCTCAGCCTCAGAGGAGGGCAGTGGCAAACCCCCTTTGAAGAAACTTGCCAAGAAAACCCTGTGATAGGTTCACTTTAGGGTCCCTATAAATAAAAAAATGAAGGCACACAATAACAACAACAAGATGAACCTATCATGGGTTTTGGGGAGGCTGAGAGTGTGTGACACACCCAAACTCACCCAGTAATTTTCCATGGCTGTGCAGGGAATTGAACCCGGGGCTCCAGAGTCAAACTGCCATGCTATACACTGGCTGAGGTTAAAACAATATAAAACTAAACTAAAACGCCCAAAGCTTTGAAAAACACCAAAAGTTTCAATGGAGATTTTAAAACTACAAGGGACGAAAGTTCGAGACTTGGTCTTGTCTTGATAAATGCAGGTTTTCCAAGTCTTCTGCAAACAAATTGCTAGTTTTATCTCTTTGCAGGTTGAAGCTGAGCTTGTCAGGGGAAATAGCAGGGTTCCTTGCCTGGCAGAAGCATCTTTCGGATGCTGCCGGTCACCCCTCCATTTATTTGCATGGAAGGATGCAATTATTTTGTATTGAGGACAGGAGACAAAGGAAGGACCTGCCATGCACAGGGAGGAGAGGGATGCCAGAGTCACTGTGTCCAGCTGGGAAAATAACATACCACATTTGACTTGGGCAGGGAATGGGTTTGTCTTTGCGGATCAGCAAGCCCAGTGGAAGCTGAAAAGTAGTATGTATGTGTACGTGTGTGTTTGGTAGAGAGGGCTGCACAGTTGCTGCACAATTACTGATGGAGGGCCAAAAATGAAAGATGTAGTACAGTGGGCCTTTGGTATCTGCTGGGGTTTGGTTCCAGGATCCCTTACAGATACCCAAATCCATGGATGCTCAAGTCCCATTAAATCCAATGGCAGAGTAAGATGGTGTCCCTTGTATAAAATGGCAAAATCAAGCTTTGCTTTTTGGAATTTATATTTTTCGGGGAACATTTTCAATCCGTAGATGCTTGACTCCGTGGATAAAAAGAATGTAAAGAGCCAGAATCGTGTTGTGGTTTGAGCAATGGACTCTCAGGACACTGAGAGACCAGGATTCGAATCTCTGCTTAGCCATGGAAACCCACTGGGTGACCTTGGGCAAGTCACACACTCTCTCAGCCTCAGAGGATGGCCATGGCAAACCCGCTCTGAATGAACTTGCCAAGAAAACCCTGTGATAGGTTCACCTTAAACAGGAAAAGGTAAAGGTAAAGATTTCCCTTTGGCATGAATATCTAGTCATAACTGACTGTAGGGTCACCTTAGAGTTGCCATAAGTCAGAAACAGCTTGAAGGCACACAACAACAACAGATTTTAGGCTTACACAACTATGTCTTTTAGTTCTCTATCCATCAAGAAAACTGTAGGAGAAGTTCACCATGGATCTTGCCAAGAAAACACTGTGATAGGGTTGCCATCAATTGGAAATGACTTGAAGGCACACAACACTACACAAATCGAGGGTGCTGAGCTTCCCATAGGAGCCGGTCTGAGCTTCATGATCTGCAGGGGAGACACCGTTCTTGATCCCACCGCCTTTGCAGGGGTGTAGCCAAAAATGCTAACCTTGCCCTGAGGCTGAGAGAATGTGACTTGCCCAAGGTCACTCAGTGGGTTTCATGGCCAAGCTGGGAATCAAGCCCTGGTCTCTAGAGTCATAGTCCAAAACTCAAACCACTACCCCATGCTGGCTGTCAGTGTCAATCCTATAATGTCCCTTTGTACAGATCAGTCCAAGACTTGCCCTCTTGAAGTGGTAAGACCTGAACCCAGGATCCTTGGAGCAGATGGTGCATTCCTCACCTAGGCTGCATCACTTTTCATTCCATTTATATTAGAGCATTGTTTTATTTTTTAATAAAAACCCTTCTCAGATCACTTGGCACCCATCTATATCGAGCATCGGCTGGCAATAAACTGTGAACCCAAGGAGCTAAAGTTAGAAACCTTCCCAGCCAGAGTTTCCCCTAATGAACCGCAGGATGTAACAGGGCCGATAAAATGCATAGCGTGGATTATTTTGGGAAGCTTTCTCTCCATGAAGTTTGCCTGTCATGAGTCAGCCAGACAGTCAACTGGAGAAGGTTTTGCAATGGGGGCCTCTGTGTTGAAGCCAGATGTCCTTGTAGGTTTCGGCACCAGAATTGCCTGGTCCTAATGATGAGGATTTGTTTTTGCTTAGCTTGCCTCTCTTGGAAAGGGAAAAGGCAAAATGTAGAGCAAGGAGGTCTTAAGTACAGGTTGTGGAGAAGGAAGAATGGTATAACCTGCAGGTCTTATGATCCCCTTTTCCGCACTTCCACCCATTCCTCTTCTGGCTTTCGGTGCCATAAATTTGTGCCATAGGCTACTATTGACTCTGATCCTCGAAGCTCACAGGCTTGTTGCTGTTGTTTGCCTTCAAGCCCTTTCCAACTTAAGGCGAACCTATCGCTGGTTTTCTTGGGCATGTCACACCTTCTCAGCCTTACAGGAAGGCAAGGACAGAACTCCCCGGAAGAAATACAATGGGTCTTTGGCATTCACTGGGGTTTGGTTCCAGGACCCCCTGCGGATACCAGCATCTGTGGATGCTCAAGTCCCATTCTATATAAAAGCATAGCGAAATGGTATCCCTTCTATAAAATGGCAAAATCAGGGTTTGATTTTTGGAATGTATATTTTGTAAAAAATATTTTCAAGCAGTGGATAAGGAATCTATGGATGCAGAGGTCTGACTGTATTGCCAAGAAAACCCAGTATGCAGCGGGATCCTGTAGCACCTTCGAAACTAACTGAGCGAAAGGCTTTGTAGCAGACGTTGTCATAGACGTATGCTACGACATCTTTTTGCTCAGTTAGTCTACAAGATCCCTTTGCAGACTGATATTCCAGACTTACATGTCTCTGTCTCTGAGTTCTACCCTTTGAGAAAACTGTAGAAGAAGCTCGCCGTAAGTCTGAATCCATTTGAAGGCATGTAACAACAAAAACAAAGAAGCAGCAGTTTTCTCTAAATATTCGTGATCCCTTTACAAACAATTCTAACCTGACCTGCCAGGTGATCAAGTGAAGGACTGTTTACCTGTCTGGATCAAGTGTACACTGGGCGAAGGTTTTCTTTTCTCTCTCTCTCTTTAAACCTCTGCTGCTTGTCGCTTCCAGTAGATGATAAAGCCTGTGTGTTTTGCTTTTATGTTTTGAAAGGCAATCTCCCTGTTCCGTGCTCCTCTCTCTCATGGCTTATCAGCTTCCTAGAACAAAGTGTGTTTTCTCCAACTGCCAGTTCCCTGGGGCAAGGAATGCCCTTATGTGTCTCCAGAGTCCTGAACATGGCATTTGGATGTAAGGACAATTCTGCCAGGCAACGCTGCATCACTGTGTCATGCATTCAGCTTCCTACTCAGAACTCTGGAAAAGTTGGGCAAAGCGAATCTCAGATTATGTTGCATCTACATTGCAGGATCAATGCAGTTTGACACTGCTTTAACTGCCATGGCTAAGTGCTATGGAACTCTGAGATTTGTAGCTTTTGTGCAATCTTAAGCCTTCTTCCTAGGAGAGCTCTGGTGCCACAACAAACTACAAATCCCAGGATTAAAGTATTTTGTCAAACAGATATTTTGGACTTCAGCTCCCATAGTTCCTGACCAAGCTGGCCAAGTTGGCAGAGGCTTCTGGGATCTGAAGTCCAAAACAAATGGAGGACCAAAGCTTGGGAATCATTTGTCTCTAGGACTTCATAGGCCACAATTAAAAGTGCTTGCAAATGGCCTATAAAGCCCTAGATCAGGGGTAGGCAACCTTTTTGAGCTGGGGGCCGGGTTGCTGTCCCTCAAACAATTGAGGGGCCGAAGCACCAAAAATAAATAAATAAATATTAATAAATAAATAAATAAAAAATTAAAAAATATGCATGCACACTCTCTCAGCCCCAGAAAAGCCATGGCAAACCCCCTGTGAAGATTTCGCCAAGAAAACACCAAGAACAAGTAATAACAACAATAATCAATATCATCATTGGGGGGGGGGGGCGGCGGCAGGACTGGTTTGGGGCCGGTCCAAAGGCCTCGCTGGGCCGCATCCGGCCCCCGGGCCTTAGGTTGCCTACCCCTGCCCTAGATCAATGGTTCCCAACCTTTGGAAACACACCAGCAGCCATTTGAGCTGTTGTTGAATCAAGGCAATTGAATGCTCCTTGTAATTTGGAATTCAGAATTTTGGTATATACATGTTGTCTCACAGAAATAAGCCACACTTTACCTTGTATTTTTTAAAGGTTTATTGAATTCCTTTATTAATCTCTGGAAGTCTTGATAAAGCTTGCATTTCTGCTGTATTGGCACCCTGCTTAACTCTGTGCCAGGTCCTTCTGGAGTTGGGTCAGCAAGTTTGCAAATCCTCATTACCGAAGTCGATGCTGAAGGAGGCGTTGAGTAGTTTTTTATGTCGTGGCTGCCTTAGGAAGCCCTCCGAGGGATAGCATTTCTTTTTCTTTGAGTTATGATGATTCAACTTCTTTTCCACCATCAAAAAGGTGCATTACAGGACAGGGAGATCACCCCACCTGTATCTGCCCTTTCCAGAAAGTTTCTAAAGGACCAAAGCCTTGAAAAGTTACCTTACTGATTTGGGCTTTTTTTCCTCCATGTGATAAGCTTTTGGAGGACTTGGGATAAGCTTGGTTCTGTTCCTTTTTTGGACTACAACTCCAGTGGCCATGCTGGCTGGGCGATTCTGGGGGTTACGGTCCAAAAAAGGTGACTCTTCCAAGCTCTGCATGCCTTCCTAGCAATCTGAAATGTCCGCAGGCTAATTTGATGTCAGGTCTTTGGCATTCTCAGCTCCAGTTTTGCAGTTGGTTGGCAGAGCGTGTGGGGTCCGGTGACATTTATCTCCATGCCTCTATGGCTGTTTAATTGTTTCAGGGCTTCATCTGTTGACAGCTGTCTTCCAGCTGCCATTTTAGAAGCTGCTGTTAAGGAGAAGGTGAGCTGGCTGCTGGAATGGAGATCTATCTGTGTGTGCGCATGTGTTTTCGTGGCTTTGCCGTCTTAGGCTAAAGATATACTTTAAGGCCATTTGCTGGAAGAACGCACACATTTTCTAGCATTGTCAGAACTTTCTGTTTCATTCTGGGAGACGATGGAGGTTTGGAAAGCAGACATGCACAGGAATAGTTTGTTTCAGCTCCATAGCAGGAGACCAGCTTTCTGGTGTGCAGATTGAAGAGGAGGATTGTATTGCTGTTACTATTGTAATTCTTATTTTATTTATATAAATTCGGCCTTTTCACCAGCTCTGGGAATCACGGCGGCTTACAAAAGTTAAAACAGATGCAGCTGCCTTGCCAGGGAAGCGTAATACTGTATACAATTAGGTGTGCTATTTTCTCTGAAATAACCCAGTTTGGCACTGGTTTAACTGCCATGGCTCAATGCTGTGGGATCCTGGGATTTGTAGCTTGTTGTGGCACCAGAGCTCTCTGACAGAGAAGGCTAAATATCTTACAAAACTACATAATCCCAGAATTCCATAGCACCAACCCATGGCAGTTAAAAGTGGTACCAAATTGCATTATTTATGCAATGCAGATTAGATCAATGTTTGCCATCCCCAACTCATGGTCATGCTGATGGGTTGCAGCCCAACACATCTGGAAGACACTGAGTTGGAGAAGCCTGTGATAAAAAGGGAAGACCAGATGGACAAACTGGCCTGGTATAAAACAACTTTCAAGGTATATTCATGGGTGCTGTGAACATTGGAAGCTGGGTGTGTGGGTTTAAAATCCAGAATATTCTCTGCTGTACCACCCTGGATTGCATTTCTCCCACAGTTTAACTTCTGTTCAAAGAACCATCTGCAAGCCCACAGCATTTTTTAAAAATCATGATGGATAGCTGTGCAGAAAAAGATATTGAGCGTTGATGCACTTCAAAGCTCAGCCTTCTGAACTCTTAATGCTGGAAAGTCTGTGTGGGACCTCTGAGCCTGCAAAGTTTCCGTTGGGTTGGAATATCTCCAAAGATCTCCCAAGAGCCTATTGATCGAGAGAGAGATTTAGACAGTGGGATCTTATGAGAAGCAAGACTTTGAGAACACTGCCAAAGGGAAATGGTGTTTTAGTTTGCATAATGGCGTTTTGGATGGATGCATTTTTAAAAAGTCTATATATATATATATATAGCTGTACTCACCTGCTTAAAATATATGTATAAATAATGCATATAAGTGGCAGAATGGCTTCTAATCCAGAACAGACATTTATCTGAAGGAAGAGTGACAGTGTGGCATAGTGGTTTGAATGGGAGACCAGGGTTCACATTCCCACTCAGCCATGGAAACCCATGAGATGGCCTTAGGCAAGTCACAGTCAGAGGCATCGAATGGCAAACCCCTTTGGAAGAAGTTTTGCCAATAAAACTCAAAGAGAAGATTTGCCATAAGTCAGAGTCAACTTGAAGGCACATAGCAAGAAAAATCTTGAAGAAGATGTTTCTGAGTGCCCCATAAAACAGGGGCAGACAAGTGTGGGGGAGTGGTTTGGAGCCATTCTTCTATCCCCATAACTATCTGAGCCACACTAATCCCTTCACATGAAACCAGAAAATTTTTCTAGTTGATAATCCGGGGGAGAAAACAGATTTTATGGTAGAATGAGGTATGTTGTGGGGCAATCCCACATTGTAGTCTAGAGGAGAATCACTCCTCCTGGGAACTTACAGGAGCAACTGTTATTATTATTTCCCCACATTGGGCAAGGATAGGGACCCCAAAATCTATTTATGGGCCCACAGGCCACACAATTCCCACACTTGGCTGTTGTGACGCAGCTGCCTGAACGCATGAGTTTTGTCAGCCTCCAGAGAGAAGTTTCCTTCTGTGTTAAATTTAGCTCATAATTTAATGGTTTCCACCAAGTGGCTGATGGCCCTTTTTCTGTTTTGCTGGTCTTTGGGGAAGACCCAGTCTTCCCAAGTCCTGCAGGTAAGAGCAGCTCCCATCCCTGAAAAGATATAATGATAAATCTTCAGTAACCATTTGGTCTGCATTGTTTTCTTTTCCTCCTCCAGATGTTTTGAAAGAGACTCAGCTAAAAAGGGATGCTTTGCAAAGAGCTGGATCAATCCCAGGTGCCATTTTGTCGTTCTCCTCCAAATGGCTTCCAGGTTTCTCCAGTAGGCAAATTTTGAGCCCATATCTGCAATCCCAATCCATGGTGTTTGCCCCGCACGTTTCCTTACGTCATGGAGGCCATTGATGTCCCAGTAGGGAACCTCATTGACTTTGACTCCGAGCCTTCCACCACCACCATCCCTGAGTCCATCCCTACTGCCCCCCTAGCCACCAACAGCAATGGATTGCTGGATCACCAGAAGGACACTGTGGCCACTGTAGTCGAGGAGAGCGATGCCACAGAATCGGCGGACAGTGAGAACGATACAACGGACTCGCCCACCCATCACAGCTGGAATAACCACCGCCGGTCTTCCTCGGAGTCCTACTCCTCCAACCAGAGCACAGAGTCCGCCAAGGATGAGGCCACAATGGAACAGCGGGAGTTCATTCGGCAGTACGTGGAGAAGCTCTTCACAAGCGGGTGAGTGTTTTGATCAACCCAACATGGCAACTTTCCTGGCACTGGTGCATATTGGGGAACAGGAAGTCTGAGCTTGCCAACTTTCTTCCAGAAGGTTAATGCTACTTGTAGCTGATCTCTTGAGTTATCTCTCCTTATGTGTTTGTATGTATATGTCAGGAATTTCAAAGATCATCTAGTCCAAAGTCCATCTCTTTGGCCTCCCTGATATACAGTCAGTCCCCCATATCTATCGATTACTTTCCCACAGATTCAAGCATCCACAGAAGAGAATATTCCAATACACACACACACGTATATATATAAATTCCAAAAAACAAACCATGATTTTGATATTTTATATAAGGGATATCATTTTACTAGGCCATTGCATTTAATGGGATTTGAGCATCCATGGATTTTGGTACCCATGGTGGGTCCTGGAACCAAACTCCAGCAGATACCAAGGACCCATTGTATAACCTACAGCACCTGTTATTTGTTGGTGTCTCCCATCCAAGTACTAACCGGGGCTGACCCTATAGGTTTTTGTGGGGTTTTCGGGCTGTGAGACCATGTTCTAGAAGAAAAATTCTTCTAGAACATGGCCTCACAGCCCGAAACCCCCCCACAAAAACCTATGGATGCCAGCCATGAAATCCTTCGACTTCACATGGCTGACCCTCTTTAGCTTCTAAGATCAGATGGGATCTGGTGCCTTTAGGGTATTTAGGCACTGGATTCTGAATATCCCCATTAAATTACAAACCCCAGGATTCTGTGGCAATTAAAGTGGGATTAAAGTAGTATAATGGTGTAGTGTGAAGGAGGCATCAGAGTCTGGACATGGGACCTTTTGGACAACAACTCCCAGAATTTTTGGCCATACTGCATGAGGGGAATTTTGGAGATGCAGTGTCCCAAAAGCCGCTTTTCCAAGCTTAGGGCTTTTCTCTCTGGGTTTGAGGCAAGTTGGAAGAAATTCCCATCCATGTCTCACTCCTGTCGTTTTGCATCAAACGGCTGAACTGTTTGGCTGCAGCTTCAGTGCGTTGTCTCCGCGTGCCGCTCTCTCTCGGCTAGGGATGCCTGGAACATCACGTCCCTTGCTGCCCGGTTGCTCATGATGAGCTCCTGCTTCTCTCTCTCTCTCTCCCCCTCAATTTGGGTGCAGACTGCTGAAGGCATTTGCAGAGAGAGCGTTTAAATTTTAATTCATTAAAATGTGGTTGGATCTGAGTTTGGGAGAGACAGGGCTCTCCAAAATAAAAGTACAACATTGTGGCACAGCTGGGGTCATAGATCATAGAATCATAGAGTTAGAAGAGACCACAAGGGCCATCCAGTCCAAAACTCATTATTATTATTATTATTATTATTATTATTATTATTATTATTTCTACCCCGCCCCTCTGTCAAACAATCGGGGCAGCTTACAACAATTAACATTCCACGCAATATCATTTATCCCAACAGTACATTCTGAAATCCCAAACCCACCCACCCCCTAAAAAAAATATTAAACTGGAATCCATTAAAACAACTTAAGTAAAACATCAGGATTGAGAATGGGCACATTTAGCTTCAGTGGTTTCTCTCTTTTTCCATCACTGCTGGCTCCTTGGTTTGCAATTCCCAACATTGTTCTGCAAAAGCTGATTATACTTTTTATCTTGGAGGGGAGGGGAAGAAATATTCCATATCCACACCTTTGTTTCTCTGCACCACCTACATGCAGAGTAGTCCTGGAGGTAATGGAGGTGTCAAGATTACAAGACTCCTCTGTTTGGAATGCTAGCTTCTGTCCTAGAGATGTTTGGCATTTCCCCTTCATCCTATTTTGATGCCACATCCTTTTTGTCCTTGTTTACAAAGGAGAGCACAAGAACGATCCCATAAAACAACAGATTAACATCATGGAAACAGTGTAGCAGTGATTCCCAAACTTTGGTCTCCCAGATGTTTTGGACTTCAGCGCCCAGAATTCCTGACAGTTGGCCAAGTTGGTTTTAGCTTCTGGGAGTTGAAGCCCAAAACGCCTGGAAGAACCAAAGTTTGGGAACCGCTGCAGTACAGTATAGCAAACTAGCAAATGAATTAAATTAGAAAAGTAAGCAAGGTACAGTCAGCCCTCCATATCCCACGGATTCTTTATCCATGGATTCAACCATCCACTCCTTGGAAATAGTCCAACAATATAGAAATTTCAATAAGCAAAAATTGATTTTGCTATTTTATATAAGGGACACCATTTTACTACACCATTGTATTTAATGGGACTTGAGGATCCACCGATTTTGGTATCCATGAGAGGTCCTGGAACCAACCCCCAGCAAATATCAAGGGCTAATAATAATAATAATAATAATCCATTGCATTTAATGGGACTTGAGCATCCATCGATTTTGGAACCAAACCCCAGCAAATACCAAGGGTCCACCGTATAAGATTTTTGGCATTGGTGTTATTTTGATAAGACATTGTTTCCTTTTTCATACAAATAATTGCGTGAAGGAGTAATTCAAACTATGAAAAAGAACTGCTACACAAATCTATGAATCAGACGGGTGAAAAGGTACACTAATGATGTAATGGAAACTGGTACCATTTATTTCTTTTGTAATTATATCTGATATTGATAAACATAAAGTTAAAAAAAGCAAACAAAGGAGAGCCACGTGGCAATAAACTGTGCAAAGGACAGGCAACACCAGTACATATCTGTCCACAGAACAACCTTCTCCTCTAGTCACTGGTTTGATTCTGCAAGGCAATGCTTTACTTTTTTCAAGAGCAAAAGCAATCCAGACCAACTGAGCTGGGTGTCATCCATAATCCTATAATTTAATGCAGAAACGTGGCTCGTTGCATCATGCACAGCTCACCTAATCTGATTTTAAAAAAGAAGAGACTTTTTAAAAGCTGTCCATGAAGGCGAGCAGGGGAGGAGACTCAAGGGTTTATAAGCCAGGAAAGGATTCGCTGGATTTTGCAATACAGTTTTTGGGTCTGGGGGGAAAAAAAGTGGTAGCACCCTCATGGAGGGTCTCAAAATGCAGGCAACTTTGTTGATCTCTATTTTGGGGGTGGGAGAGGGGAAAAAGAACACAATTTCTAGCACTTCCAGGAGTAATTTTTTTTGGTAAAACTGATGGTTCTTGCCCACTCAAGACCAGATCACTCCCAAATACTTTGGATGATGAGAAGGATAGCTTATAAACATACACAGTGGCTGAGACAACCCATTCTTCCTCTGGGGTCTATGAGAATTGCAACTAAACTTGGAGGGAACCCAGCATTTTGGGAGTGATAATAGCAGATCATGTCATTGCCCTGGCTAATCATAAAGACCTGGGCTTCTACCCCGCTCTGCTACATTACTAAATGTCAGATAATCTCATTCGACTCCATTTTATCCCTGTCTGCTGCTTGAATTTCTTACACAGATTTGGGGTGCTTGCTTCTTAATCCCTAGCATTTCAGCTGGAGGGAGACACATGAATCTATGCAAGGTACAGTAAGCACAGCAAGAGAGTCCAAGAGATGCTGGAGATGGCAATTGATGTCATTGTCCCTTCGAATCAAAAAGTCTAGGGAGTTCAACCCTCCAAACCCTGGCTCCACTACCATCGCTTTGGGGAAACCAGCATGTTCCCCATTCTACAGCATTCTAGTTGCTGAACTAGGAGTTGACTATGGAGAACATGAAGTCACATTAGTATCTCTTAGCATAGTGTTTCCCAAACTTTGGTCCTCAAGATGTTTTGGACTTTTTCAGCTCCCAGAATTCCTGACTGTTGGCTAGCCTAGCTAAAACCAGCTTGGCCAACTGTCAGGAATTCTGGGAGCTGAAGTCCCAAACATCTGGAGGACCAAAGTTTGGGAAACACTGCCTTAACATGTAGAGCATGAAGGTCTACACATTCACATTATTATCATCTCCTTGATGATCAAGAACCCAAGATCATCATCTCCCTGATGATCAAGAACCCAACTGGTCTGTGTCTGTCTAGGATTGGGGAACCCAACTGGTCTGTGTCTGCCAGCATGGCAGAAAATTCTTCTTCTAGTTTATCAGCTTTTTTTTTTTTGGTCCTCCAGATGTTTTCTCAACTTTTTTGGTCCTCCAGATGTTTTGGATGTCATTTCCTGAAAGCCTCAGCAAGTATCACAGATTCTGGGAGCTGGAAGTCCCAAACATCTGGTTGCAAAACACTGTTCTAGGCAGCTTCATCTGAGCTCCTTTGGTTAGCAACGGTTAAGTTGACCTACCTTACTCTCTGTTAACGCTTTTGTTAATGGAAAATAACTGCGCAGCAGGGTCCTTGAAAGAAAGGACCTTGTGGCCAGATCAGGAAATTATTATTATTATTATTATTATTATTATTATTATTATTATTTAATGGCCAGTTTGGTGGATCTGGTGAACATGAGGAAGGTCGATCTGTGTTGAATCCTTCCTTCCTCCATCACAGAGAAAGCTACCACCCACCCACTCATTCCCCCCCTTGTATTCTGTGAAAAGACATTTGCGTTGGCCATGTTCCTTACCTCCCTGGCTGAGTCACGCTTCACTTTTGACTTAATAATTGTTGCCCAGAGACATGGAGGCTGTGTCATCCCAACGCAGAACAAGAGGCTTCAGCTGCTACGATCCAGCGGTGTTGGCTGCATTTGTTAACATTTCTTTTCTCATTCTGTTAAATTGCGGTTTAGCAATTCTGCTCTGAGTCACAATGACCCAAATTACCATTATTTAATGTCAGTCCGGTGAGGGTGTGTGCGTGCATGTGCATGTGTCATTGCCTTTGTTTCCTTCTTGCTCTTCTTGGGCAGATCTAATAATATTTATTGTACCCTTCTTCCTTCAGATATGATTAATGATTAAGATTCTTTATGCAGCATCACTTTATGTTCCAGCTTCTTCTAGTACTAGGCTTGCTGTTGTTGACCCAACTTTTTTCTGCAACAATATGTTTTGAATGTTACCAACACTATACAGATTGAGTCTCCCTCACCCAAAATTCATGGGACCAGAAGTGTTTTGGATTTCAGAGTGTTTCAGATTTTGGAATATTTGCATACACTTAATGAGATATCTTGGAGACGGGCCTCAAGTCTAAACACAAAATTCATTTATGTTTCTTATACACATAGCCTGCAGATAATTTTATGTACAATATTTTTTAATAATTTTGTTCATGAAATAAAGTTTGTCTACACTGAACCAATAGAAAACAAAGGTTTCACAATCTCACCCACCCATGTGAAGCATTTTGGATTTTGGAATATTTTGGATTTTGGAATTCCAGATAAGGAAGACTCAGTTTGTACAAATTGTTTGTCATTGCTCTGAAGATGCATTAGATTTTACTGCAATAAACAATGAACAGTATTTGGCTTATTGACTAAGATTATGGATGGGAGGAAGAGGAGAAGGAAACTGAATGTTGTAATATATCCCTAAATTAAGGAATATTTGTAATGGAGAAAATGTAATTGTGAAGTTCAGGGAGGAGGGAGCTCATTCCAGTGATGGGGAGGCCCAACAGCAAATGGGATGGGGTCAAAAATATTGGCCATATATTTTGCCATACTGGCTGTTTAGAAAGGAGGAAATATCCAAACAAAAGCAGAGAAATCTCCAAAGAGTGGTGTCATGGGAAAGGGGTAGTATAGCCATGGCTTTGAGTTCCCCACCCCTAAAAGAAAGGTGAAACTGATAGGATCCATGCTGGATATGTTTCCGTCATAGTAATTTTCCCTATCTCTGGCTCAACTTTATGCACATGGGTGAATTTTTGATATGTTGTGTTTTTGTGATTCAAGAGAGGAGTTTGACCAAGAAGAAAAGTCCAAGTTTGGAGAACTGTGCAGCGGGGAGAACTCCAAAGGCAGAGAGTGGTTTGCAAGATACGTGAGTGCCCAGGTAAGGAGATGTATGGGATTGCAAATGGTGGGATGATGAGGATTGTGTTGTTTTTGGGCAGCCTTTGGTTCTGTTGAAACTCTGCCATGAGCCTCATGTCCTTTAGGTAGTCAGCTTTCACAGAGAATGTTATTTCTTAGATATCAGAACCCATCAACATGCACCAGGAATTCTTCTGTGTTAGTGAGTTCCAGAAGATGGCAATCTAATCGGATCCTGGAAATTTTACTTTACTAATTCTGCTCAACTTCTTCCTTATCTCCCACTTTCCAAGAACCTACCCAAAACTGATCAGACATGTTGAACCTACCCTCTGCAAGCTTGGGGACTGGAGGCTTGGTTTGTTATTGAATAAAGGCTGCAGTTCTCTAGTTGGTAAATTTGGTGACTGGTCCAGAATTGTACTTTTGCATGTGGGGCAACCTTGGAAGAAATACAACTTTGGCAATGTCACACTTGTGGACTCTTGGGTCTGCTGTGAACACCACCTGGGTTTACCAGAGGTGGATAGCAAGAACAGAGACAATTGAGAAAGAGATCATTTATTTAATTCCATCTTCCCCTTGAGTTACCAGTCCTCTTGACTAGCCATGCCTGCTGAGGTATTCTGTGAATTATAGGCCAAGAAAGGGAACTTTTCCAAGTTCTGATTCTGTTCATTTCTGCATATCAGGATCTTGCAAAGGGATCTTGCAGCACCTTTTGAGTCTAACTGTGCAGAAGAAACTGTAGTAGTACGAGCCTTCGAAGTCTTGGGCTACTTTCTCAGATGCAATGAAAACTTATGCTACTAACCTCTTTCTCTCAGTTCATCTCAAAGGTGCTAGAAGACCCTTTTTCAGACTGATATTCCAGGCTGGCTTGGCTAGGTCTCTGAATTCATCTCTGCACGGTTCCCTAAAAGGGCACCAACCTACTTTGTGCTTAGGATATGTTCTCAGGGTCTGTTGGAAATTTATTTCAGAGCAGCCTTCAAAATAATAGCAATTCTGCCATCCCTTTTTCTGCTTTAGCAGAAAGCTAGCAAATACCTGTATTGGCTACCTAACCCTGTTTGCTCTTCATTTTTCTTTTCCAGCGCTGCAATTCCAAGTGTGTCTCGGAGCAGACTTTCTATCGTCTGGTGCAGTCCTTTGCTGTAGTGCTCTTTGAGTGAGTTCAAGAAAGTCGTAACAGGAGCTAACAAGTCTATAAAATCTTCAGGCCAAGGGTGGGAATGGGGTGGCCTGGTTGCTATTGACAGACTATCATTCCCAGCATTCCTCGCCATAAGCTAACCCTAGCTAGGACTGCTGGGAGGTGCAGTCAGACAACAAGTAGATGGCCTGCATGACTCCTAACCTATTCCCAGGATCTTATGTGCCTCTGCTTCGAACTCAGTCCCAATTGGCTCCATGGGACTTACCCTTAAAGTGTGTACAACATTGCAGTGTTAACCAGTGCCCTTGAGATGAGTTGGCTTATGATTCCCATCATCAACACGTCCCATCATCCTCAGTTTGCACCCAATTTTAACCTCCCTCACAAGGCTGTTGTGAGTCCCTTTTATCCTCACATGATATAAATTTGGGAGAAACATTAGCTCCAAATGTAATAGGAGAAATAGGAAATATAAAAGACCCAAACGGTAATCTGGACAGCTCCCTTATGAGAGCAGCCAGGCTTTTTTATTTCAAGTTGCTTTGGCTGTGGTCCTTCATCTTCCCAAAGTTGTCCTGAGATTCACTCTTGCTGAGATGCTTGCCCTTGTACATAATATTTCCCCCCATTTCTTTTATTCTCCTTAACCTTCCAGGTGTTATCAAATGGATGACTTCAGCCCGGCTAAGAACCTGATGACCATGTGCTTTACTTACTACTACATCGGTAAGCGAGGAGATAAAAATTAAATTCATTTCGTTTCTACTCTTGCAAACAGAGGAAGGGTTAATATTCACAGTCACTCAGCTTTTCCCAGGCCTCTCCCTTGAGTCTCTTTTACAGATTTTGCTCAAAGGTTTCAACAAGTTGTTTACAGAGCAGGCAGCTAAGTTTTTAAATCGAGCTATTCTTACTAGATTGCTTACGACGGAATAACATTAACTATATTTAATGTGTATGATTTGTTTGATTTGCTTTCCTATTTAGACATTTCATTGTGTGTTGTTCGTTTTTGTAAGAAATCAGAAGTGCATTTTAATAAGAGGATTTTATGCTCTGTTGACAGCAATTATAGATAATTTATCGATTGATTGATTGATAAAGAAGCTTGTTGTAAGCCACCTTGAGTCTACTACTGAAAGACCCTCACTGATTGTGGCTTGTTTTCCAAATCTAATTTAAGATGTCAGTTCTTTATCAATCAATTTTATCAATATATTGATAAAAAATAAGGGTAAAAATCATACATGATAACTGTTGCAAGACTCCTAATTGCACAGAATTGGGGGAAAAAAATATAATCCTTTCAATACAGGATTGGCTCTTAAAACTTTTAGAAGTGGCCGAACTAGAGAAACTAACATGTCTTTTGAATGATGGAAAAATAACTAGTTTTGTCAAAGTGTGGGAACAAGTAATAGGATATATGAGTAATATGTGGGGTGAAATGTCAGTCATGGGCTTTGTGGGTTAATAGTAACAATTTATGAATATATTTCTTTCGGCATTGTGGAAATAGATTAATCATTTTATTAAAGATAGGATTGGTTGAGTTACTACTAATGGTTAAAAAGGAACACTAGAAAAAACTATTATTTCAGATCAGCAACAAGGGAGGTTGGATAGGAAAGTTAGATCGAATGTAGAATAGAAGGATGAAGTAGATGTGTGTATATGATGTATGTTTATGTGTATGCATATTTTTGGAATGTTTTTAAAATTTGTATGATGTTTACATTTTGCTTAATAATTTTTTAAAAAGATGTCAGTTCTAAGCTGCCCAAGATTTCAGAGACATAGCCATGTTCGTCTGGGTTGGACTGGATGGCTCTTGTGGTCTCTTTGAACTCTTATGCTTTTGTGAGGTCTAGGTACTTTATTTGTATTTTTAAAATGGAACAAAGAGAGGAAGCCAGATTCTCTATGGCACTGGTCTTCAGGGGATGTGGAGGTATGTTACGTCTTCTGATTTCTTCCCTGCTTTCTCATCTTCCAACAGGGAAGCCCCAGGCTTTGCCTCTCGAATCGAAGGAGAAGGCTACTGGCAGCATCGATTCTTATCTGAAGTCTGCAAACAGCTGGCTGGCAGAGAAGAAGGACATTGCAGAACGGCTCCTGAAAAACACGTCTGCCAAGACCGAGAACGTGAAGGGCTTTTTCGGGAGTTTTGAAAGCAAGCTGAAAGGACCCGTGACCAAGAAAAATGAGTGAGTCCAGCTCTTATACGATGAAATCATGACTAAAGAAGAAACTGAAAACAAGATCCTATGAGGAAGCATTTTTCTGTTTGTCTTGTTCATCCATTTAATTCATCTCCTGCCTTTATTCCAAGCCTGGGACCCAAGGTGGCTCATGTATCGAGTTAAAAGAAAATATAGTTGTTAATAATAATAATAATAATAATAATAATAATAATAATAATAATAATAATAATATTATTTATATTTCCCGCCTCTCCCTGCAGATCGAGGCGGGATTACAACAATAAAAATACAAGAATACAGATACAAAATATAAAATACACTATATAAAAAACTGGTATCAGCAGCAAACATTCAATAAAGTACAATAATACAATATCTAATATCTAAAATGGCACTCGTCCCTCTTTCATCATCCGGGGGGCGTATAAGATGGTCTTAGTTAACTTAACTAATAGAGTGGGTAGTACAGAGATTTTTTTAAAAAATTAAGCAAACATATTAAAAACAGTTTTTAAAAGGCTGTTAAAATATAAAAATGCTGATTCAGAATGCAAATGCAGCATATCCAAATTTAAAGATCTACTGCAACATACAATTAATGCTCAAAGGCTTAGATAAAGATAAAGATAAAGCAGGTAGAAAGAGACCAAGGAGGGGCCCGGCTTGGCTGCTGGTCTGTTTTCAGGCAGAATTTGACAACGCGAGGGTTATATTCTTTAAATTCCTGCATGGCTTATGGCCAGACTATCTGTCAGTCTGTATCTCCTCTTATGAGGTTGCCCATGTTTAAAGAATTTTTGGGGAAGTCTTTTTCTTGGAATCCAAATTGCACAAGAAATAGCTTATGGAGTAGGTATGTTTGGCTTGGAGAAGAGAAGACTGAGAAGGGACAGGATAGCAATCTTTATTTGGGTGCTGCTGCTTTTGGATTAAATAGCATTTTTTCCCCTCTTCCTTAGAGATGACGAAGAAAAGCCAAGGGAAAAGATCCAGAAATCAGGTAAGCGGTGTTAGAAAGCAAGTGTCTGGCTTTGATTGTATGTTTCTATATTGCACACAGACAAAAAAATTTTTTTTCCCTGGCTACATCTCTCCTTCTTTTGCAGTTTCCCTGTACAGTCCTGAGGAAGAGGAAGAGAAAACAGGGGAGAAGATTTATTTGTACATGCATCTGAAACAGCAGCCCATTTGGTATGTTCTGGCGGCTGAGGAAATTGATGATGTTGAAGTCTGCTGTCCTGTAATGTAAAACCATTAGATCTGGTCCTACTCTCGGGAGCAGCAGAAAACAAGCCTGCCTTCTCTTCTCTGTGACATCTCTTGGCTTATTTAAAGAGGGCAATCCTGGCATGCTCCTCAGTCTTCTTTCCACCAGGCTGGACATTAATAATAATAATAATAATTTATATCCCGCCCCTCTGCAGAGCAATTGGGGCAGCTTACAACATTACAATTTCCGTACAGATATATTCCCGCAACCTTTTCTCATATGTTTTGCTTTCCATACCTCTTATCATCCTTGTTGCCCTTCTCTGAACCTGCTACAACTTGTATATATCCTTCTCAAGAAGAAATGGCCAGAACTGGATGCAGGACTCCAGATAAAGCCTGACCAGTGCAGAGTATAGTGGGGGCTATTACTTCCCTCAGATTGGAAGCAATGCAGGCAAACACAGAATTCATCTTCTTTGCTGCAGCATCACATTGCAGGCTCATGTTCTATTTATGCTCCAAGGTCCTTTCCACATTTTAAAAGCAGGTCAAGAGGCGGGATAGCATGGGATTCATTGGGACTGTCCCTGCCAAATCGGGACGGTTGGAAGGCATGGTGTCACCATGACCAGATCGGAGATGTGCATATATGTGTGTTGTGTGCCTTCGAGTCATTTCTGACTTACAGCGACCCTAAGACAAACCTACCATGGGTTTTCAAAAGACAAATACTTACCCATCTCTTCCCCATTTTGCAGGCACACCTTGAGGTTTTGGAACGCAGCATTCTTTGATGCCGTCCACTGCGAGAGGCGGAAACGGTCTCCCACCACCAGGTTGGAGTATTTAGCTTTTTTTTTTAAATGGGGGGAATAGAGGGGTGGGTGAGAGTTACATTGCATTGAGGGAAGAACAGTTCTTGCTTGATAGACAACATCCCTGGGTTTCCTCCCTTCCGTCGCCTTTTGTCAAGATGACTTGTGCCTCTTCCATTGATCTGAAGTTAGAGTCAGGAAAAAACTCTATATGGAGGAAGCTTGGATCATTCTGAGCACTATAATGTGGGTTTATTTCAAAAGCAGGAGCAATGCAATTTGGTTTGATCGCAACCTCTAAAGAGGGAACTGACAGGCAGGAGCATCAAAGACGAAAAGAAGAGTAGGGTGATGCCTTTTCCTCCAGATCCTGAAAATGTTATAAAATTAGCAAAAGTTTTTGCATTTTTTTTCCAGAACTCTTTATCAGATATTGTGATACAAAAGTCAGAAGGCAGGGAAAAGACGAGGAAGTCCTAAAGTGTGGCCAGGTAGATTGGCTACTCTGTGTTTTTCTCTGAAGCTGCAAGTTCCAAACTCCATTTTATAGCAATGGCTTTACTGTGCCAACCAAGGAGGCCCCCCAAGAAACTCTGCGCAAGGTTTCAAAGCGGCAGGTTTCTTTGTCAGGCAAAAATGGTTTTTTAAAAATGTAGGTAAAAAAGGAGAAGGAATAATGGTCTTAGATTCGTGTAATTTGCATGTTGTCTTGGAAGCTTTTGGAAGGAAAGGACCTGCAGCCTCTCCAAAGAGGTTCCACTTTAATGGCTCTAGGATCATTGCTGGGAACCAGAAAAGTAATACAACAAAAGCAATAGAATTTGGTTCTCTCTTTTGAGAATACAGAACAAGAACAACAACCCACTTTTGGAAACTCAAACCTATTTCTGTCTAGTAGAGAGCTCACAGCCCTCTTTGTAGGAAAAGAGAAGGTGCAAGTTGGTTCTCCATTTTGAGAATACCAAAACATGTTTTGGGGTGGTGGAGATAGTCAAACCTGTTTCCATCGGGTACAAAGCTCACAAGTCCTTTTATAGGAAGAGAAGAGGTGCAATTGGTTCTCCATTTTGAGATTACCAAACAAAACAAAATAAAATTGGAAACTCAAAACTCTCTCTAACTAGTACAGGGCTGACAGACTCCTCTGTAGGAAATGAAAAGGTGCTCCATTTTGAGAATACCAAAACATTATATCTTTTGATAGCCAACCTGTTTCAATCTGGTACGCAGCTCATCGGCCTCTTTATGGGAAGAGAGGAGGTGCAAGGTGATGCTCCATTTTGAGAATACCAAAACATATTTTGTTTTGATTTTGATAACTCATACCTGTTTCTATCTGGTACAGCTCACAGACTCCTTTGTAGGAAAAGAGGAAATGCAAGGTGGTTCTCCATTTTGGGAATCCTGAACCATCTTGTTGGTTTTATGATAACTCATCCCTGTTTCTGTTTGGTAGAAAGCTCACTTTGCAGGATAAGAAGTGCAAGGTGATTCTCCATTTTGAGAATACCTAAACATCTTGTCGCTTTCTTGATCACTCATACCTTTTTCTATCTGGTAGAAAGCTCACTTTGTAGGGAAAGAGGAAGTGCAAGGTGTTTCTCAATTTTGGGAATACCAGAACAACGCAAAGACAAACCTGCCTTTATCTACCATGGAGCTCTGTCTATTGCAAGGGTCTTAGACAAAAGCAGGCCCAAGTTGGTGGCAGGCAGCAAGTCCCCTAAACAGGAAAAGTAGATTGCCTTTCAGCATGCTGGGTTACACAGTTGATGGTTGCATCCCATTTCTGTTGACCAGAGAGCTGGATGAGATTCCTTTCTTTCTCCTGGTTCTCGTATTGCTTTGTGGGAAGGAGAGAGTTTAAAAACTACAACCGGACTAATTTCTCTTTCTCTCTCTTTCTCTTTCTCAATGTCTATAACCTTTTCTTTTTTAAAATGTTGAGTTGGATTCTTCCACCCTTCCTTTCTCTCCATCCATCCTTTCTTGCATGATCTTAACATGTAACCTTCTGTTGGCCCTTTTCTGCTGCCGCTCCAGAGGGAATGCTGGAGAGGAAGAGGAAACGAGGTGTGTCTGTCCGCATTTACTTGGGGGAACTGCTTTCCAAACGCTAGTGCCGCCGGCTCGCTTTGGTTGCAAAAATTTGCCAACGTAGTTGCATGGTATTCAGCGGAGCGCTTGCAAATTTAACTGTAAATTTAATTTACGCCGGCATGACATACTGGTTTGAGTGTTGGACTATGACTCCGGAGGCCAGGGTTTAGTTCCCAGCTTGGCCATGAAACCCACTGGGTGACCTTGGGCAAGTCACAGTCTCTCAGCCTCAGAGGATGGCAATGGCAAACCTCCTCTGAACAAATTTTGCCAAGTAAACCCTATGATAGGTTCACCTTAGGGCTGCCATAAGTCAGAAATGACTTGAAGGTTGAGCAAGTCACACACTCTCAGCGTCAGGGAAAGGCAATGGCAAACCCCCTCTAAACAAACCTTGCCATGAAAACCAAAAGAGGCATAATGGAAACCCAAGGAATAAACATGATGGACACCTTAGTTTGAGTGTTGGACTGCGAATCCGGACACTAGGGTTCAATTCCCAGCTCAGCCATGAAACCCATTGGGTGACCTTGGGCACATCACACTCTCTCAGCCTCAGGGGAAGGCAATGGCAACCCCCCTCTAAACAAACCCTGGTAAGTAAACCCCAGGATAGGTTTGTCTTCGGGTTGCTGTAAGTTGGAAATGACTTGAAGGCACACAACAACAACAAACTTGTAAATTTAACTAGAGGCCAGGAGCAATTCAAAACCCAGAAACTCCAAACTGTTTCCAACTGGACCCCAACAGATTAGATGTCCCTCGCCATCACTCCACTGAATTGAGGAGTCCACCCAAACATTTGTATTTTTCAGCTCTGGAGAAAACGTATTTGGTGCTTCTTTCGAAAGGGTTGCCATATTGATCTGTTCCAGAAAAACTATTTAGATTCTCATGGTACCTGTAAGATTAATAGAATTATTTTAGTTTGCACTTTCATCAGTTGCAATGCTCTTCCTCAGATGCATGGAACACATCCAGAGGAAGGTCACCAAGTTGATAAAAAGTCTGGAATCCGACTACCATGAGAAAGACTTTTAGGGAGCTGAATATATTTGGCTTAGAGAAGAATGAGAAAGGGACACGATAGCCTCCTTTAAATACTTGTAGGGATATCACACAGAAGATGGAATGAGATTTTTTTTCCTGCTCCTCCAGGGACTAGAACAAGAACCAGTGGATTCAAATTACAAAAGAAGAGATTCCACGTAAATTTTAGGAAGAACTTCTTGACTGTAAGAGCTATATGAGAGTGGGTTAGATTGCCTTGTAGACTGGTGGATCTCCTTCTTTGGAGGCCTTGAAACAGAGGTTGGATCTGGGAATACTTCACTTCAGGTATTGTTGAATTGCAGCTCTCTGCCTTCCTCCCCATTGGCTCTGCTGGCTAGGGCTGCTGGGAATTGCAATCCAACAACATCTGGAAGGCTACACGGTTCCTGTCCCTATGTTATGCAAACATTGTCCCGTCTTCCAATGGAGTTTGCCAAGCTAGCAGTGGCTCCTGCCCAAATACCAACAGCTTGTTTGCTGTCTGTACCTCAGTAGTTTTGCATTGGCTCTGGATATAAATTGCAGCCCCTGATGTACGTTTTAATGAATTGGTCAACAACTATGGCAAGTTTTTGGACCCAAGCTCCTTCTAGTCACTGAGGAATTCTTGATGGAGGCATTCTGTTTGAACTTTCTCTTCTCTTGATATCCATTTCCTTTGAGTGCTTTTGTAGAATGATGCTACTGCTGTTTGGCCTTTTCTGTCTCTCTCTCCTTCCCTTTCCATTCCTCTGTGACCATCTGAGCTGAAATATCTGCTTTCTGTATCATGTGTCCCCTCCATACATCTTGCGGCTATTGTGTGTATCTTTCCTCTTTTCTTTCCATATCATGCAGTGGCTTTTGTGCATAGAATATGATGGTTTGGAGCTCTCTGTTCATCCAGAGGAGCAACTCTGGAGGTGAAATTATTGGAGTATATACAAGTATATATCACAGACATACACACATCTCCTGATCACAGGGAACAGGGTTGCCAGACATTGGTTTTATTTGGACCTTTTGCAAGGAATCCTGAGCAATGGCAAGCTGAGATTTCACCTACATGTTCCCCAAATTGGATTTCCAGGAAAGCTGAACATCCTAGGTAGTCCCTCTGCACTGATCAGCTAGTGTAGGGTCTCTTCCGCATTGCATATTTACAACGCATCAGTACCACTTTAACAGCCATGGCTATACTTTATGGAATTCTGGGTATTGTAGTTTAGTAATGCACTAGAGCTCTCTGGCTGAGCACTCTGAATGCTTCATGGAAGCATCAAATCCCAAGATTCTATAAAATAGGCTACATCTACACTGAAGAATTAATGCAGTTTGACACCGCTTTAACTGCTATGGCTCCATGGTATGGAATCCTGGGATTTGTAGTGTGTGATGGTACCAGAGCTCTCTATAACTAACTCACAGCATTGCAAATCCCAGGATCCGATAGCATTGAGCCTTGGCATTTAAAGCAGTGTCAAGCTACATTAATTCTGCAGTGTAGACTCAGCCACGGAGTTGTGGCAGTTAAAGTGATATCAGAGGGTTATCACTGTGTTCCCAAACTTTGGTCCTCCAGGTGTTTTGAACTTCAACTTCTAGGATTCTTGGCTTTTAGCCACGGTGACTGGGGCATCTGGGACTTGAAGCCCAAAACACCCAAAGGACCAAAATTTGGGAATCACTGGTGCAGTGTGAGAGACCCTAACATCTGCAAAATAATCCTTAACCTCTGTGAAAGAGGTCCACCAACTAGGACAGTGGTTCTCCACCTTTAAACCTCCAGATGTTGGGCTTCACTTCTGCTAATGGTTGGGGGATTCTGGGTGCAGCAGTCCAAACAAGCATCCAGAAGGCACCAGGTTGAGAACGACTGACTTAAAAGACCCTCTCAGATTGGGGTAAACATTTGCTTTCTCCCTTTCCTATTTGGTAACACTGATCCTTTCACATGTCCCTTTTCCTTTGGGGATTAATTCAGGATTACACTTGAATTTTCTGCTGAGGAATTCTCCTTCCTTGTCTGTTCTCATTCTATCCAGTGTCATTTTCTGCAAACATTGCAATTTCTGTTTCATTTTTTAAAATTCCCTCCTGCTTTTCCTCCTCCCTTTGACTTCCTTTCCCCCACACTTTACGTTTTCCTCTTTTTTCCCTTGCTTTTCTTTTTTCTTTGCTTCCTCTTGACATATGTAAAACTTCAGCAGGCTTCTCATATTTGTGATTTTAAGCTTGATCTATATCTGAATTAAGTAATAGAATCTCACTTGAGTTGTGTTAGTACGAGTGGTAGGCAATGGTAATTCCTGCATGCTTCCCTATGAAAGAGAATTCCTGCATGTAGAAAACTAGTTCATCAAGGGGGTGTCTAATCTCAGCTTTCCTTGAAGAGCAGGTTTTCTGCTTGCAGGAATTCATGTATTTATTTGCATGTGGGTTCTGCTTTCTTTGGAGGAAAACAAATGATCTTGCGTGCTCCAGCTCAGGAGTCTCCTGCATTTTCCTGAAAGTTTAGTTCAGTTCTAGACCTCTGCTTTTTGGTGCCTTTGGACAGATCCTTGCACAGCAGGTTTAAACAGGCATTTGGATGTGAATCTGGAAGCATACATGCCTCTCATTCTCTCTAAAGACCCACAAGTGAATATCTAGAATGTGAAAGCCAAAGAAAGAGTTGTGCACCTAAAGAACCAAGATAGGATTGAACGCCCAAATAAACCCATTTATACTGAGTATTCTTGGACTCAAAGCAAACTGAGAAGGGAAGGGTCTCAACTGCAGATGCACAAACCAGAACAGACCTTTGCAAATATATAAAATATATAAAAATGAAAATATAAAACATAGGGTGCTTTCTCTCTTCTGGTGCTCAGTTGACCTTTGGAACCCCCTGTTACTAGACTTGGAAATGGCTAAAGCTTTTAACTGAGTTTTAATAATAATAATAATAATAATAATAATAATAATAATTTATTTATAGCCTGCCTTTAGCGTTGGCCATCAAGGCGGCTAATATATAAAATTTTACTCATGGATTGTTCTAAGAAAACTGCTGGGATTCACAGTGCATCTCAAGTCTTTTAGCCTATCCAGAGGTTGGAAAAGTTACTTTTGGAGGGCCATAACTACCAAGACTCCCCACGGTTAGGCCACTAGTGTTACGTAAATTTTTTTGGTGGTGTGAGCATTGTTGGCCTGCAATGCTGCAACTTAGTGCTAAGCATCTTCTTCATATTTCTTTTTGACTTTCTGCAAAAACAGGAGCTGAATTTAGGTGACCGCTGTTCAAGTACTATCTCTCTATCATTGACTTATTTTCAGTTTTGGCACTTTCTTTAAGCCTCAGTTCCCCTGCCTGGGAATTAGGAATAGTTTGAGGTTGGAAAACATTAATTAAAAAATAAATAAATTACACCTCCCAGAATTCATCGGAGCCCTCCAGCCACCCTGGGCAATGGTCATTAGCTGGAGAATTCTGGGAACTGTAGTCCAGAAAAAAGGTAATATTTCCAAACCCTGTGGGGTAGAGTCTATTTTGCAGGGTCGGCATGAAGGCTAACACAAGAGAATGTTGCAAATCTCAGGTTATTTAGTTTAGAATGATTAGATAGTAACTCAAATTAAGTCTTGATTTTGGGTTATTAGAAAGGAGTCAAACCAGTGCGGTGTAGTGGTTTGAGTACTGAACTATGACTTTAGAGATCCAGGTTCGATTCCTGCTCAGCCATGGAAACCCACTTGGGTGACCTTGGGTGAGTCACACACTCTCAGCCCCAGAAAACCCCATAATAGGGTCTCCATAAATCAGAAAGGACTTGAAGGCACACAATAACAACAACCACAAGATTTTAAATCGGCAGTGAGACCTTACATGGGTGACCTTGGGCAAGTCACACGCTCTCAGCCTCAGGGGAAGGCAACGACAAACCTCCTCTGAACAAATCTGCCGAGAAAACCCCATGGTATGTTCACCATAAGTGGGAAATGACTCAAAGACACACAACAGCAAACCACAAACCTTTTCCATGTGTCCTTTCCTCCCACCTCTGTCATGCATCCCCTCCTAAATGTTCACCTTCCTCTCTCTTTGCAAATGCTAACCAAACGAAATGCAGATTCCCAGGTAGGTTGCCAAATTATTCGGTTGATGGTAACTCAGACAGAACAACCCCAAACATCTTAGAATGGTGCTCCTTTGGAAATTTTGGCTTTTTCAAAAGAGAAGGGGGGAAAACCCCAAAGTCTCCAAAGTAAACTGCTTTTTAAGTAGCTGGAGGTTGTTGAGTATCAGTTGCAAATGAATCTATGGAAAGGTATAATACCTGCATCCACAATTTTGGTAGATAGTGTCTGTACGCAGTTTTGTGCATAGGCTGGATGTGTATTTCTTGCTTATAGGATCTATCCCTATGTTTGCAGGGAGAAATGGTGCCACATGACTCAAGAAGAGCGGGATGATAGTCTGCGGTTTAATGAAAATATCACCTTTGGTCAGTTGGGGTAAGTGTGGAAGAAATCAAGGTTTTTTTCCTTTCTAGTCCAGTAGTATCTACATCATTGTTCCCCTACCAGGTGACCCCCAGATGTTTTCAACTACAGTATCCATCAACCCTGACTAACATGGCCAGTCCAAAACATCTGGCATTTACCAGGTCTTCTTCTGATCAACAGGTCTTTTCTAGGATCTTGAGCAAAGGGTGTTTCCCCCTCTCTCATTGCCGGCTTTCTAAAATGGAGATGCTGGGGACTGAACTGGAAACCACTACACCAAAAGTTTTGTCCCTAAGCCATCACCCCTTCCTCCGACATCCTCATGTCCCCCTCTTTCTTTGCCGTTTCTGCAGGACTTTCACTCACAACATGCTGGCTTTTGGGCTGAACAAAAAGCTGTGCAACGACTTCTTGAAGAAGCAGGCGGTGATCGGCAACCTGGATGAAGGTAAACTCAGTCACACGTGGGCAGAGTATTTGGAGAAGTAACTTTTTCAGGACTCCCGGTAATTCACCCTACCGGAATGGCCACTGGCTTTGCTGCCCCAGTGGATTCTGAGTGTTGTAGTCTTTTTAAAGGCACATCTCCGAGCTCTGGCCAAGCATGCAAGGCCATGTGTGTACAAGAATTGGTTCCCAGGGTGAAGGTGATGGTTGGGAAGGAAAAGATGGATTCCCTGGAATGCCACTAGTCCCACAATGCTCAGAACAGAGTAATTTCTATTATTCTAGTCGGTAGTGCAAGTCATCACCTGGTAAATTTTAGTCGCGGCTGCATAGAATTTGGCCACTTTATTTGTAATAGTAGTAGCAGTAGTAGTAGTAGCAATAGTAATAATAATGTTTATTTATAACACCCTTTTTCTTATATCAGGATTAGTATCTGAAAACAACAGGGAGACATATACATCCTGGAGATTTGTGCCATATCGATAAGATTAATGAGATTAATATGTAAGTCTCTATAATATAAATATAAGAGAGCCAGTGTGATGTAGTGGTTTGAGCATTGGACCAGGACTCTGTATGTAGACCAAGGTTTGATTCCCAGCTCAGCCATGAAACTTACTGGGTGATCTTGGGCAAGTCACACTCTCTCAGCCTCAGAGGAAGGCAATGGCAAACTTCCTCTGAACAAATCTTGCCAAGAAAACCCCATGAGAGGTTTGCCTTGGGGTCGTAATAAGTTGGAAATGATTTGAAGGCACAAAACAACAACAATGACAATATAAACACTGACATGGCACATGTTCTACTGTCTCTGTTTGTCCAGAGTCACAGGAAGCTTATCTCCAAATGTAGAATTTTCCTATGCCATCCTTCCAGAACAACTGAAGGAAGGGCACAAGACTGTGCCAAAGGAAAAGCCCTCTGCTGTTTAGGTACTTCTAGGTTGCTTATGCATGCCACAAGGGAGGCAAGGTATCTGCTATACTCTTGTGTCTCTTATTTACAGAACAATACAAGCTCCTCAGCGATCACATTGAACAAATGGCTGCCGAATAACGCCTCGACCTGCCTTCTGCTGCTGCAGCTGGGAACTGAGAGCGAAGATGCCAGTGGGGGGTGAAACGTGGCCATCTCCAAGATACAACCCGAAGCTTGCAACAGGCTTTAAAACAAGAACCACAAAGCCAATGGACATTGCTCTAAAACCCGCATGATTGTCATCAAAACCATGTAGCGCTGCACCATGCAGTCCATAGAAGTAGGAGCATGGCAATCCCAAGATGTCTGCCCTCTTCCGCCGCCTCCTTCCCCGAGGCCTTGTTGCATGAGCTGACTGAAGTTGGTAGAGTTGGCCGGAAAGATGGGGCAGAGTCAGTTACGGTGGGGAGAGATGAGTATATATATATATTCACAGATGAGGAGAAGAACAGAGCTTTGGACAGTCCTCACCTCCCTCCCTCTTTTTCTCTGAGTAATGCTGCTGAATATTGTCTGTGTGTGTGTGATTTGTTTTTTTAAAGTGGCAAACAACTCTCAAGTGTAAAAAAGTAGAACTGTGTACAAAAGAGATGCAAGAGGGGAGAAGAGAGGGAGATTCAACCTCCCTTGTTGCTTTTGATTGATTTGGAAAGCTATTGATTTTGGAGAAAGGCAAGGTTTCTGTAGACCAAAAGGCTGATCATCTTGGTGGAGACTGGCATGGGAGTGGGCATGTGGATGGGATCGATCTATCCATCCATCATCTAGCTAGCTAGCTAGCTAATCTATTTTATCTAATCTTATCTACCTTCCTTCCTTCCTTCCTCCCCTACCCCTCTCTTATGTATATATTTCAGTGGCAGTCAAGCAAAGGGGTATGTTTTGAGTTTGGAAGATGCCATGGCTGGCAAGCATTCAAGGTTCCTGCCCCCATCTCCTCTGCAACAGCTTTAATGCATATAGTATAAATGCCTAAAGTTTGCAAAGACTGAAGAACATAGTGCCCAATGCTTCTCATTGCCTTCTTGTTTGTTGTAGAGCAGAGTTGAGCCATTGCCCTGAAAGAGGTTTGAGAAAGGGGTGCCAACCACATTTTAAATGGTCTGACGGAAGGAACTCTCTGGGAAGGAAGGATCTTGGCGTACCCAACAATAGTGACAACCTGCCTTTGACAACGTGGTGTCAGTCCATAAATATATCTCCTTTTTTCTGCTTTGTGGCTAAACTTCTGTCTCGCCAAAGTGAAATTTGCAAGAAATTACACTGCTGCCATTTCTTAAGGGAGGGTTTTGAAAGACACACACACACACACTCACACACACATATATATATATAAATAAAAGATTGTTGATAGCATTGAACCTCCTCAGTGGTAAATCTCAGAGCGTTGGCTGGCTTGTCGGTTTGAGAAGATTACTCTGTGCCATCTGTCACAGTCTTTGTGACGATCTAAGCCCTGTTTGCGTGACCACTTTGGGTGTGTTTTGTTAGTTTTAAACACTGCTTGATGTCTTCAGGTAATTTGGACAGGCAGTGTGACATTAAGGGTTGTGAATCCTGTGCCCCCTTGCTAAGTTTCTGGACTGCAACTCTCCAGATTCTGGGAGTTATAGTAAAAAAGAAAAGAAAAAGGAAAGTAATATTTCAAAGCTCTTATTCTAGCACTGCAAACTTGGTGCACACATTTCCAGAAGATGCGGTGAACTGAGTTGTCGGCGTTTGCATAAGGGTTCACACAATTGTTCCAACTCTGGTTTGTGGTGGAGAGTCAGCCTGGCAGGAGGAAAGTCCTGCAAACATGCCCTTAAAACTATCATATCAGGAGAGAAAGGTGTCCTGAATTGCAAAAATCCTGAATATTGTAATGGTCCCATTTGGCTCTTGGTTCCCTTGAAGGAAGTTATGGTAGGATTGCATGGTGTGTTTTTCAGTAAATGCAATGCCCATTCAGACTCAGATGTCTTCCAGAAGGCTCTATGAAGAAGTGTGAATTCTTGATTCTCATGGTGTCACCCCATCCCCATTGATCTCTTTCCATATCACACCATACAGAATCCTTAGTAATGTTTTTGGTACTAATAAAACTCATACATCATAATTCCCGTATATCACTGAAAGTTATAGCAAGACTTGTGACGTAAACAACTAGCAAAACTAAATCCAATACCATCAAAAATTCACCAAACAGTGATACCTTTATTGGGCCAACCAAAATGCACCATATAATGGCGGACGCCTTTGAAGATCCACTGGCTTCTTCATCAGGCAAGGTGTTAAAAACCATACAGGAGAGGAAAAGAATTGAAGATGTTAGTCATAGGCATTCATTTTGCTGTTGAAGAAGCCAGCGAAGCTTCAAAAGCTTGCAAACTTGTATATCGCACATTTTGATTGGTCCGATAAAGGTATCACTATTTGGTGGATTTTGGATGTTATTGGATTTGCTACATGGCCAACACGGCTACCTCTGGATGTTGTTTTTATTATTTATTTTATTAAGCAAAACTAAAGTTAGACCTTTCAGTTACAATATCACATGCACAGCCTAAATGTATTTACATTTACAGTTACAGTATTTACAGTTTTGTGTGGATAAAGTGAACATTTGGTGAGAAGTGAAGATTTTAAAGAAAATTTTGAAAGAGTGTTTATAGAAAAACTAATCCTAAGGCTTCTCCTTTCTCTGTCCACCGAGCTTTGCCTCACTCACACCATCTTTTCCACTGAGCTTCAGGGTTTTAAAGGGCTCTGGGTGGAAGCCACAGCCCATTTCTGCTAAAAGGCAGACATTTGGGGAGCAATAGTGTCACCCCTTCTTAGAGTGTCACCCGGTGTGGTCCGCACCCCCTGCACCCACTATTGATGCCCCTCCATCCATTTATTCCATTCTTTGGATGCTGTTTGCAGCAATTTTTTGGATCAATACACGAGTACCTCTAAAAGTTTTGTGTTTTAAACTTGGTCATGATTTGCTGTGAGGTGGTCCTGTGGCTTGAAGAGGAAATATTCGCTTTTCTCAATTTTTATTTCATTCTTAGAATTATTATACACGAATCCCTCTACATTGTTGGCTTTGACTTTTGCAGATTTGATTATTCACGGATTTTATTAATATGTTCTCTCTAGGAATATCTAGGTCCTCCAGCGCAACTCTACAGTCAACTTTAACCAAAAGTCGCACTGGAGGACCTAGGGATTCCTAGAGAGGACACTCTGCTAGGCATTTGTAGTTCCTCCGGCACGACTCTAAGGTCAATGTCTGGCAGATGTTGACGTTCCCATTTTGTCCAGTAGAGAGTGTTATAAGAACAATTTTGTTTTAGGGAAATGGTAAATTCCAAAGCCGCGTCTATTGTTGTTGCTGTTATTTTCCTGTCTTTCAGTAATGGGACTCAGATTTTTCTCTATAAGTACACCACAAACTTGGTTTCTGCCTCTTGTTGATCAGGTGAAGAAAACTGTCCGCATCTCGTAGGACGTCTACTGGCTCAAATATCTGTGGTACAGATGGTAGGATTGTACTCTTGCATGTTAAGTTTATTCCTCCACTTTGCACTTGGTGAAAAGGTTGTGCGAATCTTCCACTGTGGGTTGACACTTATTTGGTGCACACCAACTTTCAAGAAGTATGGCAAGGGGGTTTTCACGTAAGGTCAGCTCCTTTTGTTTCACCCCACTGGGGACGAGGTATCCACACTGTGGAATTAAAACAGTTTGACACCACTTTGACTGCCGTGACTTTATCCTACAGGATCCTGGGACTCTTTGACCGTGTGTGTGTGTGTCATGTGCCTTCAAGTCGTTTCCAACTTAATGGTGATCCTAAGGAGAACCTATCCTGGGGTTTTCTTGGCAAGGTTTGTTCAGAGGAGGTTCGCCATTGCCATCCTCTGAGGCTGAGAGAGTGCGACTGGTCCAAGAGCATCCAGTGGGTTTCCATGGTCAAGCTGGGAATTGAACCCAAATCTCCAGAGTCATAGTCCAACACTCAAACCAGTAACGACTTTCCAGGCTGAATACCTCACCAAACTACAAATCACAGATTCTGTAGTATAGAGTCGTGGCAGTTAAAGTGGCGTCATACTGCTTTAATTCTATAGTGTGGCTTTACCCAGGAGAAAACCCTGTCACACCATTGTAAATCTTACTATTATTATTGCTATTGTTTTATTTATATAGCGCCACCCATGTACTCTCTCTCCTTAAGCATGAAAACCAACGCTCTCGGAGAGCGGTGTATATTTTATAACATGGTTTTTGCATGGGTTTCTCCCAGACTCCTTATGGCCCCTGAAAATTGAAGACACATGGAAGGGGGGAAATGCTATAATTGATCCATCCAGTGAAGTCGATGCATATCATTGTGAAGTGGTGTTTCTACTAGTTTAATTCTTTCAAGGCTCTCATAAAAAGTGCTGGCGTGGTTCTTCTTTTCCTAGCTGCATTGTTGAATCTTGGGGTAGATGCATGAGCGGCTGGGAGATGGAGGCGAACCATTGATCCAAATGTGAACTTGGTGCCCAATACCTATTCCAAGGTTCGTTTCTGAATGCAAATGTTTCCATGATCCTGGGTGTATTTCTTGCATTTCCAAGGACTTGAGATAATAAACTGAGAGGGTTACCTTTTATTGGGGAGCCAAGCTAATTGCTTTGAAATATTTTCTTGAAACTTCTGATGAGAAGTAACTTTATTGCCTGGAGTTGAAAGATGGACATCTCCGGATGAATCCGTTGTCCTGTTTCCGTGCCGAATTTTTACTAGTTTATAACTTAAAAGGTTTTCCTTCTTTGGTCTTGTATCTCACCTAGTCCACCTTTCCCTAAATAAATCTCTATTTTTTCTCTGAACACTAGAAATATCTAGCCTTGAAGATTCTGTTTTTTGTTGTTATTGTTATTATGAAATAAGCTTAGAATCCCAATATGATATAATTGCAAACAAAACATTTCAGTATATTATCTCCATATAACTTAACTGTGGAGTTTCATTGCATTTCAGATGAAGATACATTCATCCAAGTTTTTGTTGTTTAGGATGCTATGTGCTACTACATTCTGATGTGCCGAGTGCGATTGTGCAGCGACTGATGTGTTGTACCGAGATTGCATGACTTGATATCCTTTGTGGAATATTGTTGTTTTTAACTCATGTATAGAAAGTGTTATCAAGTCCTGGCTATGAAAGTGTTGGAGAAGTTAAATAAAATGACTTTTTTTTTTTGAAACCATACACTGATTCTAATCGTCTTAACATTAAGCATATGTTAAGAAAATGGCGAACGCTTTCTATTAATAGTAACAGTGAAAGTGAAGCCGGCGCGGGGAGAAAATGGCGACTGGTTGTTATTAAAGGCAACAGAGGGAAAAGCGGCAACGGCTATTAATGGCAACAAAGAAAGTGAAGATAGCTTTTTAATGGCAACAGCGAAAGTGGAAACGAGATCAAAATAAGAATTTGTAGTTGGCTGTAACTAAACAGGGCAGTGAGATTCTTTTAAAAAATTAAACGGGGAGATTTGAAAGAAAGAAAGATACGACGGAAGGAGGACTGGGGACGAGACAACGAGTGATACAAATAAGTTAGGTGATTGGAGTTGGACAAAAATAAACAAATATAAAAAAAAAAAAAAGTTTAATGTTTAAGTTGTAATAATAAGATTAAGCAATATTATACGGAGAGAAAGGAACGACGGAAGGAGGACTGGGGAGGAGACTTCGTGATTGATTTTGAGAAAGGGAAAAGGAAAAAAAAAAGAGGACTTCAAAACAAAGGGGAAAAAAAAAAAAAAAAAAAAAAGAGAGGATTTTAAAACAAGAAAGGCGCGGCGGAAGGAGGACTGGGGAGGAGACTTCGAGTTTGATTTTGAGAAGAGGAAAAGGGAAAAAAGAGGACTCTAAAACAAGGGAAAGAAAAAGAAAGGGAGAAGAAAAAAAAAAAAAAGAGGACTTTAAAACAAGAAAGCTGCGGCGGAAGGGGTTTTTTTTTCTCTCCCAATTTCCCCGGATTTGTGGAGGGAACTTCCCCTCCTGTTTCCGTCCAGAAAACTGTTTGGACTATATGGATGTTGGTCCTTCCCTTATGTGAATGGTAATCAGTGGTTAAATTGAAAGTGGGTATAAAGGAAATATTTGGATATATATATTGAATCAATTCGAAAATTGATTATAGATATATAATTTGAAGCATTTATTTAATATTGATAAAAGATATATATATATAATATTGTTTTTATATTGACTATATATGTTATAAGGTTATCATAAAAATAAGGATTGATAAGATGGCAACAGGTGGGAAAAAACAAACAAATATACCTGCTCCTACACAGAGGAGGGGCTCAACAGAGGCGGGGAACAAAGATCCAATGCAGACATTACTGGAAGAATTTCAAAGGATGAAATCAGAGTTAAGAGCAGAAATGAAAGCTGAACTGAGACAATCTAGGAAAGAAGCTAAAGAGGAATTGCATAAGGAATTAGAAGGATTTGGAGAAAAGTTAGACAAGATCACAGGGGAGATGGACAGAATTAAAGAAGAGGTGGAAACTATAAAAGGAGATACTGAGGATTTAAAAAAAGCAACACAAGAATTAAAGGAGGCTCATCAGAGAGAGAAAAACTTAAGTTTAATACAAGAGGTCCGTCATAGAGAAAAGAGCCTTAAGCTGAGAGGGGTATTAGAAGAATTAAATCAAAATTTATATGAGAATATAATAACGGCTTTGGCAGAATTTATTAAGGTTCCTAAAGAAGAAATATCCAGAGATGTGGACAAAATTTTTCGAATTAATTCAAGAATAGCTAGGGAGAAGAATTTACCAAGGGACGTCCTGGTGTCATTTATAAGATCGAAGTATAAAGATGCGATAATCCAAAAAAGTTACCAGGAAGATTTAATCATAGAGGGAAAAAGCGTTAAGATCTTTAAAGATGTGCCTATGGAGATTTTGCGTCGGAGGCAAGAGTACAAGTTTTTAACCTCAGAATTGGTAAAGAGAGGAATTAGGTTCTCTTGGGACAGAATAGAAGGATTAACACTAACGTTTAAGCAAAAAAGAATAAGAATTAATTCCATTGACAAAGCAAGAGAATTTTTAAGGAAATTGAAATCTACCAAGAAGGACCTGAAGAAGGAGGAGGAAATCAGGAAGGACAGAATGAAAACAAGAGCAGATTTAAAAAAAGAAGAAAAAGGAAGAGACCTAGAAGATGAATCAGAGGAGGAAGAAGGAGAAACAGAGCATGGCGCCGGGGATCGAGGAGGAGGGGCGCCACAAGAAGGAAGTGAATATTCAGGTGAAGAAGAGAACTTGGATGAAGAAGAGATTGGATCTGAGATTGAAGAGGACTAATAATTTGGTCAAATAGAAAAATAGATAAAATTAATTTTATAAAGGATTCAAATGGCGAATCATGTAAGAATAATTTCATGGAACGTAAAAGGGATAAATTCTAAATATAAGAGGAGTAAAATATTTCATTATTTGCAAAAGAAAAAACCACAAATTATTTGCCTACAAGAAACAAAAATTAAGAAACAAGAAATTAAGTATTTGAAAAACCCTAAATTTGGGCAATTATTTGTCTCTGCAGCTGAGAGAAAAAAGGGAGGAATAGCATTATATATTCAAGATAAATATAAAGCAAAAGAGATCATAAATGATGAGAATGGACATTATATTGGTGTGGAGATTTTAATGGAAGAAAGGAAATACCTGATGATTGGGATATATAGTCCCATAGAAAACCAAGTTGAGTTTTATAGGAAGATAAATCAAGAAATATTAAAATTTGAAGAAGACAACTATAGCATTATTTTATTGGGGGATTTGAATGGAGTACTAGACCCAAAAAGAGATAGATTTACTCAAAAGGGAAAATCGAAGACACAAGGAAAACTACCGTCTACTTTTATGAATTTGATGGAACAACAGAATCTTAAAGATGTCTGGTCCAATTTATACCCAGAAACAGATGGTTTTACCTTTTTTTCAGAAAGTCATAAATCATTTTCAAGAATAGATATGTTTTTGGTTTCGCAAGAATTGACAACGCAGATTAATGGGATGGAGATTTTACCGAGAACAATTTCTGATCATAATCCAATAATGCTAGAGATTAAGGAATTGAGGAAGAAAAAGTATAGATGGAAATTAAATGATACAATAATACAAGACAAGGAATACAAAAGGAAGATGAAAGAAATTTTAAAGGACTTTTTTAGACAAAACAAAACAGAAGGAATGAAGGGAAAAACAATTTGGGACGCAAGTAAAGCCGTCATGAGAGGCTATTTAATACAGAGGGGAACTGAAGTGAAAAAATTAAGAGATGGGAAACTTAAAAAAATTGAAAAAGACATGAAAGAAGTGGAAGGGAAATTAAAGGTGGATCCGACAAATGATGTGTTGGATAAAAGAATGAAATGGTTAAAAAAAGAATTTGATGATATTATAACAGAAGAAATTGCTAAGAAGATGAAATTTATAAAGCAAAGGAACTTTGAATCATCAAATAAAGTCGGGAGATGGCTTTCGTATAGATTAAAGAAAGAAAAACAAAAAAGGTTGATTACAAAGATAAAGAAAGATGGGAAAATTCACCACTTGCAAGAAGAGATTCAAGAGACATTTCAAAATTATTTTTCCAAACTATATGATAAGGAAGTAATTAATAAAGAAGAAATTAAGGAATATTTGGATAAACAGGAAATAAAGAAAATTTCCACTGAACAACGACAAATTATGAACGCGGAATTTACAGAAAAAGAGTTGGAAATGGCGATAGGGAAACTTAAGAAAGACAAAGCTCCAGGTCCGGATGGATTTACAGCGCAATATTACAAATTATTTTATGAAGAATTAAAAATACCTTTTTTGGAAACTTTAAATAAGATAACATATGATGGAATTCCGGACACATGGAGGAAGGCTAATATTTGCCTAATCCCGAAAGAGGGGAAAGATGAAATGGAAGTTAAAAACTACAGACCGATATCATTATTGAATACGGATTACAAAATATTTGCTTTGATTTTGGCTGAAAGATTGAAAAATATATTAGTAAATTTAATTGAAGAAGAACAAGTGGGATTTCTCCCAGGAAGACAAATAAAAGATAATCTGAGAAATATAATAAATGTAATTGAGTATTATGAAAAGAATAATGAGAAAAAAATAGCTCTAATGTTCCTAGATGCAGAAAAAGCATTTGATAATGTGAATTGGACTTTTATGTTTGAGCTGATTGAAAAGATGGACATGGGGTACAACTTCTGTAAATGGATAAAGGAAATTTATAAGGAACAAGCGGCAAAATTAATCATAAATGGGGATTTGTCGGAAGAAATTAAAATAACAAAGGGAACACGACAAGGATGTCCACTCTCGCCACTTCTGTTTATAATGGTTTTAGAAATATTGTTAAATAATGTGAGGAAGAATAAGCTAATAAGAGGTCTTAGAGTTGGAGGAAGAGAATACAAAGTAAGAGCATATGCAGACGACTTAGTTTTGATTCTGGAAGATCCCTTAACACAATGGCGATCAGTAATGGAAACACTTCAAGATTTTGGAAAAGTAGCAGGATTTAAAATAAATTATGAGAAAACAACAATATTGACAAAAAATATGAAGAATGTGGAAAAGAAGGAATTAGAAACTAAGACAAAGTGCAGTGTGAGGAAAAAAACAAAATATTTGGGAATATGGATTACAAATAGGAATTTAGATTTATTCGATAACAATTATAAAACAAAATGGGCAGAAATAAAAGAAGAAATGAATAACTGGTCAAAATTAAATTTATCATTATTTGGCAGAATTGAGGCAATTAAAATGATGATTTTGCCTAAGATGAACTTTTTATTTCAATGTATTCCGGTTATACATAACAAAAAACCATTTAATGAATGGAATAAAGATTTAAGGAAATTCATTTGGAAGAGTAAGAAAGCAAGGGTGAATTGGAAGACTTTGACAAAAAGTAAGAAAGATGGAGGAAGAAACGTCCCAGATTTAGAATTGTATCACAAAGCGAATGTACTAGATTGGATATCGGATTGGATAACTTTAAAAAGAAAAGAGATATTAGAATTAGAAGGTTTTAACAATAGATTTGGGTGGCATGGATATCTATGTTATGGGAAAGAGAAGGTGCATAAAGATTTTAAACATCATGTGATTAGAAGAGCTTTATTAACTACATGGAATGAGATAAAAAATAAAATTTATAGAAGAATACCTTTATGGACCTCGCCACACGAAGCTTTTCATGCAAAATGGACAACAATTCAAACCTGGTTGAAGTATAAAGAAATTTTGTTTATGGGGGAAGATATGGAACCAAAAATTAAAACGATAGAGGAATTATCCAAGATAGATCCAAGTATACAATGGTTTAATTATTTACAATTAAAAGAAAGATTTAAGATAGACAATAAACTTTATGGCTTTGAAAAGGAATTAACAGAAATTGATAAAATAATGTTACAACCGTCGAGGAAAAAAACAAGCAAGTTTTATAAGATTCTATTGGAAATGCAACAGGAAACAGAAATAATTTCTGAAAATATGATTAAATGGGCAACGGACATTGGCAGAGTTATTAGTGTGGAAGAATGGGAGAAAACTAGAAAGAAAACAGAGAAATTCACAAACTCGCAAGACTTGAAAGAAAACTTTTGGAAAATGGAGCAGAGATGGTACCTGACACCTGCTAGAATAGCTAAAATTTACAAGAAAAAAGAAAAAGAATGTTGGAAATGTAAAAAGAATGTGGGTTCATGGTACCATGTATGGTGGAAATGCGAGGAAATGAAGAGGTTTTGGAAAAAAATACATATAAATATACAGAACATTTTAAAAATCAAATATGAGTTAAGGCCAGAAATTTATTTATTGAACATGACTTGCAAACTAGAATCAAATATAGAGAGGAAATGGGGAAATGTGATTATTTATATGGTTACAGCGGCGAGAATGGTGATTGCTCAAAAATGGAAACAACAAAATATGCCGACTGAACAAGAATGGTTGATAAAGTTATTAGAAATGAAAGAAATGGATGAATTAACTAAAATATTAAAAAATGGTGATAAGGAACTGATAAAAGAAAAATGGGCTCCAATTGAGATGTATATAAAAGAAAGATGGTATAAATAAATAATCCAAGATAAAGAGTTTGAGTAATAAAGTGAATATAGTTCTAGCAAAGGTAATTAGGATGTGAAATATTAAGATGGAAAGGTTAACAATAGTTTTGTTTAAACAAATGTACTCATAATATTCCGAACTAAGGGAAGTTATGTAAATATGTGAATACAATTATAGATAGATAATAACAGTTTTTTTTTTAATGTATTGTAAATACTGTTTCAAATAAAAATAAAATGGAAAAAAAAAAAAAAAAAAAGTGCTGGCGTGGTTCTTCTTTTCCTAGCTGCATTGTTGAATCTTGGGGTAGATGCATGAGCGGCTGGGAGATGGAGGCGAACCATTGATCCAAATGTGAACTTGGTGCCCAATACCTATTCCAAGGTTCGTTTCTGAATGCAAATGTTTCCATGATCCTGGGTGTATTTCTTGCATTTCCAAGGACTTGAGATAATAAACTGAGAGGGTTACCTTTTATTGGGGAGCCAAGCTAATTGCTTTGAAATATTTTCTTGAAACTTCTGATGAGAAGTAACTTTATTGCCTGGAGTTGAAAGATGGACATCTCCGGATGAATCCGTTGTCCTGTTTCCGTGCCGAATTTTTACTAGTTTATAACTTAAAAGGTTTTCCTTCTTTGGTCTTGTATCTCACCTAGTCCACCTTTCCCTAAATAAATCTCTATTTTTTCTCTGAACACTAGAAATATCTAGCCTTGAAGATTCTGTTTTTTGTTGTTATTGTTATTATGAAATAAGCTTAGAATCCCAATATGATATAATTGCAAACAAAACATTTCAGTATATTATCTCCATATAACTTAACTGTGGAGTTTCATTGCATTTCAGATGAAGATACATTCATCCAAGTTTTTGTTGTTTAGGATGCTATGTGCTACTACATTCTGATGTGCCGAGTGCGATTGTGCAGCGACTGATGTGTTGTACCGAGATTGCATGACTTGATATCCTTTGTGGAATATTGTTGTTTTTAACTCATGTATAGAAAGTGTTATCAAGTCCTGGCTATGAAAGTGTTGGAGAAGTTAAATAAAATGACTTTTTTTTTTTGAAACCATACACTGATTCTAATCGTCTTAACATTAAGCATATGTGCATCCTCTATATTTTATCCCGGGGCTGCTTTTTTTAAACAGATGAATTATTACACAGTTAAAAGGGAATGTTTTATTATGATATAACTGGGTTGGAATTTAATGTGTATTCATTCCACATTAGCTGGATCGTTTGAGGTGCTTCCATAAAAATACAGATTGGCAGCCAGGGAAGAAGATTCTAGCATTAGTAGTTGTATTACTACTAACAGTATTATTATTATTATTATTATTATTATTATTATTATAATTTCTAGTAGTAGCTGTAGTAGTATCGCTTGTTGTTCTTGTTCTTGTGTGCCTTCAAGTTGTTTCCAACTTATGGCGACTCTAAGGCAACCCTATCATGAGGTTTTCTTTGGCCAAGTTTCTTCAAAGGAGGTTTGCCTTTGCCATCTTCTGAGGATGAGAGAGTGTGACTTTCCCAAGGTCTGCACCATGCTGCCTCTCTATTATAGATGTATGCAAAGCTCTGTTCCTATTGTTGGTCCATGCCCAGCAAGCTGTTTCTTGGCAGTTTTCCTTTGGTTTAGCAGAAGCCACACCTGTGCTTGGTTGCCAAGGGTGCCCTTGTCTATACACATAAATGGCCTGTCCTGCCTTGGCTGTGCTTTTCTGGTCTCCTTGTACCATAGAAAATAAACTTGGAAGGTGGCAGAAGATACGATCACCAGGCAAAGACTTATTATTATTATTATTATTATTATTATTATTATTATTATTGGTAAAAATGCCACTTCTGTTGCTCTGCTTCCTCCTCTTCTTCTGCTTGTTGCTTGATCCACCTTGGGGCTCTTCCCAAATTATAGGAGGCATTCCTCGCTCATCTGCCCTTCCTGGAAATTGTGGATCCAATGACTTCTTCAATACTGAGTTGTCACAAAGTGCCCCATGTGGACAGAAGTTAGTGAAAAGTCCTGATGGTAAGTGGCGGACGGATACACAAATTGCGGACGGGGTGGGCATGACAAAAATAAAAATCCTTATGATTTAAGGAAATGGAAATAATTTGGGTTGTTTTTTTTTTTAAGACCACTATGCTTTTTAAATGGAAAACATCTGATGTACTGCAGTCTTGATGGAATGTGTGCGTTGTTTGCCTTCAAGTCATTTCTGACTTATGGCAACCCTACGATAGGGTTTTCTTGGCAAGATTCATCAGGGACAGGGGGGTTGTCATTGCCATCTTCTGAGGCTGAGAGACTGTGATTTGCCCAAGATCATCCAGTGGGTTTACATGATGGAGCGGAGATTTGAACTCTGGTTGCCAGAGTCATAGTCCAACATTCAAACCACTATGCCACGTACATGTGTGGTCTGTGGATGGATAGAGGGTGGCATCTAGACACATGAAGGGGACCCTAAGGGTGACACAAATTAAAATTGTGATTCATGTGATTTTTTAAAATGTTAATTTTAATTAGTTGCAATCTATTTGTAGGCTGCAGTACCAACATCAGTCACTTGGGGGCAGCCTTTCCTAACCTTTCCTAAAGAAGAAGCTGCAAAATGCCTGCTCTGCATTTTCTTCCAGGCAACTCCATGTGATGCCTCTCTCATATAATGTTGGACTTTCTGTCATACTCCTTCTCTTTGTAGGCTTGAGCTGTATCTGTGTAGCTGGAGTCAACGAGACAAAGGAGCGACCGCTTTCCCTCAACTGCCCTGGCTGTGTAAGAAAACATCTCATTGTTTCCTTTTTTGTTATGTGAGCTGGACTTTTCTGTATTAGGTGACTTCTTCAGACACACACCCCTTCTCTCTCCAACAGAATAACCTGCCGCACAGGACATTGTGGGAATCCATGTTCCTTGATGCCAGTTTTCTGGACTGCAATGTAAGTGATGCCTTGCTCTGCCCTCTCCTTCTTGCACACCTAGCCCTGGCATTTGGTGGCTTTGGGCTCACTATCCCAGTAGTCTCCCTTGCTCAGCATCAGGGATTGTAGCAAATCACTAGAACCAAGAGAGCAAAAGCAAGAAAGAGATAAATGCAGGTATCTTCATCCTCCCCATCTTTCTTAGGAAATATTTGATGATGTGTACATTGCAATTCGTAAGCTTTATTTTTTGGGGGGTGAGCAATGTGTGGGTTTACATGTGCTAAAGAACCCCCCCCCCTTTATTCTCCCCAGAACACTTGCAATGAAACAGCATGCCAGATTTTCACCAATATGGTCATTTTGGAAGCTTTCACACTGCAAAACACCAGAGCTAAGTGAGTATGCACCAGGGCCCAGGTGGAAAACTATAGCTGGGGATCTGTCACAGACCCCTAAGCAGACCTTATAGGATTGTACTGCAAAGATTTCTCAAAAGTCCAACTCTGTTGGTGCAACCCCTCTAAATTATGAGTGTAACTCAGTGGATGGGGACTTACCAACCCGGTTTGGAGAGAAAACTGGAGGAGAAAGGAGCTGCATTTGCTAGGGATACCAACTGGTCCCTTGTCACCTTGAATTAGTCCTTCAAGGTTGCCTACCATCACTGCTGTGCAGCAAGGTTCCTGCAATATTAATCCATTTGAAATGTGGTGCTGGAGAAGAGCACTGAGGATACTGTGGACAGATATAAAGGCAAACAAATGGATCCTAGAACAAATGAAACCTGAAATCTCCCTTAGACTATGATGTCTGCATTTTTTATTCTGAGCAAGAACACCTCTCTTCTGGCCAGTGTTGAGTCTTGAAGCATATGAAGTAATATGTGTGTCTCTAAATATGTGCAAATAATATTTCCTAGGGTACCAGCAAAGGGTGACAGCTTCACATGCTTGATTTAGTTTGCATCCTCTCCAAGGGCACACAGAAATACTATGTTATACAGAGAAGCCTAGATGATCATTTATGTACCAGGGTTAGGAGCCTGCTTGCTTGCTTTAGTTAGCATCTCATCCAATATCACACAGATTAAATGTGGGATACATGTAGCCAAGCAACATCAAAGTGTGATCAAAAGTGTTTTGCCAGGGGAAGAACACACAGATTGACTATTTTGTGCAGAGACGAACATTTATATACTAAGTTTAGAAGCCTGGGAAAAAAGAGGACTGAATTCCGCATAAACCTACTAGGAACGGTAACACTCTGCCTTTTCTACCTCCTACTCAGATAATTGATTGCAAACACTTTGAATTCAGTTTGCAGCAATTGAAGTAGGCAGTGGATGAAGGAGAAAAGTGGGAGGAGGAGAAAGAAACTGGGACATTTTTAGAGCCACTGAGAAAGTGGGACAGCAGAGAATTAACTTGGACTGTCCATGTTGAATTGAATTAGTGTGAAGTCTCCTGGCACACATGAACCATGGCATGTGTGTATTAGAAATAAAGCACCCTTAATGTGAATGAGTACTAAATCTTTGCTACTGAATGGATCAGTGAAAAGGGAACAAGCTAAAGGTGTTGGAAACACTGGACTCAGGAGACGGGAGTTCAAACTCTGTTCCATCATGGAGACGGTGGAGTAACTTTTGGACAATCATGAACTTTCAGCCAAGGGTACCTCACTAGCTTATTGTGAAAATAAAATGTGTTGTGGTTGATTCTCTTCCTATCAGCTTTCTTCACTGTCTACTTTTCACCACCATATACAAAAATCAGAAATACAATGGCAAGGGTTAGTCTGACTTTGGTATCCAGCAATATATCATTATATTTGATGATTTTATCTAGTTCTAGGTCCTTCCAAATCTTAGTCCTCTTCTGATTTCTTAACTACAGTCTCCATTCCAATGAATGACTGAACCTGGAAAATCTTCAATTATTTTACTCCCTTCACCATCTACTTCAAAGTTATGTAAATAATATGTGGTCATTGTTTTTGTTTTCTTAATGTTCATTTGCAACCCTGCCTTTGAGGGGCTAGAAAGCCTTGAGAGAGCAAAAGTCTTGTCAACGAGAGAGTTTGGAAGCTTGCTTTGTATTCCTACACATTCCTAGCCAGCAACGGACTGGCTCGCTCTTTGTTTGGGTTTATTTCCTAGAGTAAACTACTCAGATATTTGCTCTGAAATAATCCGGTCATTTTAGGAGCCAAAAACTCAAAGAAGAAAAAGTCTGCATCTCTTCAAACAGGAATAATGTGGCAGAGAATGACCTGATGCTGTGTGATCTGGATGCCATCTCTTAGACTATCGGAAGGTCCATCTGAACAGATTGGAAAGCCCAGAAAGTCACTGGTTTTGTTCCTAACCTTATGGATTTAAGGAGTTTATTTGTGTCTGTGTGCTTCTTTTTGGAGATCTAGCTGACATCTTCCCCATTCTGGAGCATTTCTAGGGAACTCCTAGGACTAGACATTTTATTACCAGTCTCCAGGTCAGTTTAAAGTAAACCAGTATTTCCTCAAATAAAATGCACCTCTCCATGGCAGTGTGTCTGTTATCCTAATATAGAGGAAAAATCTCAGTACATCTAGGGACTTTCTCCCCTGCTTGGATAAGCTTTGAATGTCTTCTGAATGTTGGATTCCTTATGATCTACATTTCTGGTGTTGCTGAGTGAAAAGCGGGCTTGAAAATGTTATTGGCACTGCTCCTTCATCCTTAGCATTTGAAAAATAAACCATGAGTACAATGCAAAACGCACAGGGATTTTTAGTTTATTGTAAATCTCAAGAGGGTGGAAGGGAAGGTTTGGGTTGATCTGGAGTGGAAATGTCAAGTTCAGCTGTAGAAAAGAGAAACAAATACAACCCAGTTTCATGAATCGAGACAGCTGCTCTCATGTGGTCCTGCTGGCTACTTGCCGAATCTGGATGTATTTGGTATGGCTTAAATCTTGCAGCTGGCTCTCTTCAGACTCTTCATCACTCTCCACTAGTGTCAGCTTCTGCAGAGTGCTTTGGATGCTCTAAAGATGGAGATATGAAACATCCGTTACCTTGCATGCCCGGACTTGCTGTGATAGCACCTAGGCCAAATTTTGATCATCTTTGCAGCGTATGGAAACCATTCTCACGTCGCATCTCCCCTCCTCCTGTCCTGAAAGCTTGTACATTTCTTGCCTCTGAAAATGGCTGTGTGTAAGAGTGGTTTAAGTGTTGGACTCTGGAGAGCAGGGTTCAATTCCTCGCTCAGCCATGAAACCCACTGGGTCACACACTCTCAGCCTCTGTGGAACGCAAAGGCAAACCCCCTCTGAACAAATCCTGCTAAGAAAACCCCATGATAGGTTTGCCTTTCCATAAGTTGGAAACAACTTGAAGGCACACAACAACTTGAAGTCCTTAACAACCTCCTAATTTAGGAGCATGGATTCTGCATTATCCTAAATAGGATGCCTCTTGTCCAGGGTCATCCACTTTCGTTGGTCACAATCCTCCGGTGCCTCAGACACCAGGACTTGCCTTGCCATTAGACAGAATGAGGCAGCTGCCTCAGCCACCAGATTTTAGATATCAAGCACAGGCAATACATTTTTATTAATTTAATTTGCTATGACTTCTTACGATTGTATTTATGCCACTAGGGATGGGTAGAGCCGCTTGAGGGATTTTCCACTTCTTGTGCCAAAATAACTTGGCTGCCTTTGGGTACTATGCTCTTAAACTTATGTGGGTGGAGGGCACCAGCTGTTGCTCTGCTTCAGGCAGCAAAACATCTTAGGCTGGATACTGGATGTTTTAACTTGAGATGCCAGGGATTAACTTTGGGATCTTTTACCTGCAAAACAGCTGCTGTTATGGGAAGACAGAACTGAGGCTTGTTTTTTGATACTCTGGAGACTAGGACCATGGAGCATTGGATTCAAACTCCAGGCAAAGAGATTCCACCTCAATGTTGGGAAGAATGGTAAGAGCTATTCAACAGTGGAATACGCTGCCTCGAAGCATAGTGGAATCTCCTTCTTTGGAGGTTTTTAAACAGAGGATGGATGGGAGTGCTTAAGTTGTGTCTTCCTGAATGGTAGGGGGTTGGACTGGATGACCCTTGGGGTTTCTCCCAACTCTAAGATTCTATGAGTGTCAAAATAAACTTCAGACAGATATTGATGGCAAGATCTGTGCCACTGAGGAGTACAGCCTGCTCCCTTCTTTGAACACCAGAAGTGCCCTGTAGATTCACTGCAACAGTTTGCAAAGAGCAACTTCACTTGCATCCATCTTTCTGAATCACAAGAGTTCTTCATTTTGAAATGAAGAGTCTTAAGCAATCCCCTGGGTCTTTATCTCCCTTCTGCAATCAGCCATTCCTTCCCAGTCTTCACAAATATCTTGTACTGGGGAGATGACTGAGGGATAGCTATTTATGGGAAATGTCCTTTATAATAGATAAGGTTGCAAGACTGAAAACGGGAGAGGGCTCCTGTGCCCTTAATGGTGGCGTAAAAGAGGGAATGTCAGCAGATATGGCCTGTCTTGCAACCAGGTAGTAAGCAACACATGCCAAAATTCCCTCTTCTAAACAACCATTAAATGTGCAATATAAGACATCTCTCTAGTTTTCACTCTGGCAACCCCGTATCCAATACAACCAGCTATGTGTTCTGAATTTCCTCCTGTAAGTTTGCCAAGTAAAACATGAATTTCCCTGTGAAGTTCGGTGTAGTTCAGCCAAGATACAGATGTATAGCCCATGTAAAATGGTGGACAGAATGGATCTTGGGTTGGCCACTCTTTAAAACTGCTTATTTCTGCTGCCGTCCTTGTGTTTTATCACACCTGGAAAATAATCTTAAAAAGTGTATCTTCCTCTTTTTGCAGTGATAACATTTTTCACACCCGCCTGTTGCTCTTCTGTGTGAAAGGCTGCTTTTGAAACCAAGAACAATTGCTACAGCAATACTCTCCTTTCTTACCTGTGCGTCTGTGGACCATGAGAGAGTGGATGATGGGTTGGTTGAACTGACTGGCTTTGTCCCATGCAAAGTTCCAGAAGCAATGCTTATTTTTGCTCTGAAATCCTAAGAAGACAACAAATCCCTTTTAAAAGGCAGTTACCAAGCTGTTGAAAGGGTCTGGACCAGCCACCTGGTACATCGACTGAGGGATTGCTCCTGTGTCAAAATAGGTAAAGGCTGCCCATATTTTAGGAAGTATATCCATAACAAGGAGAAAGTGAATAGCAGTTAGATTTATTGGTTCTTTATATGAGGACAGAAAGGGAATCTTCATTAATTTCAGATGTATTACTTTCAACAATATGACAGTAATACATCTCTTTGTTTGTATATGAGAGATAGAAGATATGTACTTCTGGGGTCCTTTCACACTACTTAGTTATAAATAGGATTGCCAGATAAAATAAGGAACCAGGTTCCTGTTCTTTTCATGTTTATGTTTATGTTTATGTTTATGTTGTTGCTGTTGTTGTGTGTCTTCGAGTCATTATTGACTTATGGAGACCCCAAGGCTAACCTATAATGGGGTTTTCTTGGGAGAATTTGTTCAGAAGTAAGCCTTTGTTCAGAGGTAAGCCTTTGAGGCTGAGAGAATGTGACTTGCCCAAGGTCACCCAATGGGTTTCCATGGCTAAGCAGGGATTTGAACCCTGGTCTCCCAGTGTCCTAGTAAACAAGTGTCCTAGCAAATGAGACATTGTACACATACTGACCATGGAAAAACTGAAATGGGTTAGAATTCAACTTTAAAGCATGCACACAGACTTAGCCTAAGAGTGAAATTTTTTCTTCTTTTTCCCCCCAGTGGTGATACAAAAGACTACAAATAAAGACGAAATACCTGTAGGTCTTTCTCTGCGTCGTAGCTTTCAAGATTTTGGAAAGCATTTGAATACACCTCCAGAGCTTTGGCATGGAAAACCATCTCAATGGTGACAAAATCTAGGAAGATTTTCTGCAAGATGAGGAAATTATGCAACATGTAAGTCTTTTGCATTGTTTTGTATAAGCGGTGCAGTCTTAAGAAGTCTCACATTGTGATTGCATGTAGTCACATAGATAAAGAGTGACCCACCAAACTGTCCTTCGTACCTGAATATCTTTAAGCTTCTGCTTCTGAAACTCATCTATGGTCTCTTCCAGCAGTTGGGTGCTTCGGCTTGCATCGACAGAGGCCCTGTGTGCTTGAGATTCAGCCTAGGCAATGAGAAAGGGTATTTATTATTTTGTGTGAGATCCAGCATATTGGTTTGAATGTTGGTTTAGGACTCTGAGAGACCAAGGTTTCACTCCCCATTCAGCCGTGGAAACCCACTGGATCACCTTGGACAAGTCATGCTTTCTCTGGCTGCATCCACACTGCAGAAATAACCCAGTTTATCTGCCATGGCTCAGTGCTATTGTCAGTGTCAGTGCTCTACAATTCCCTGGATTCTATAGCATTGAGTCATGGCACTGAAAGTGGTGTCAAACTGGATTATTTCTGCAATTTAGATGCAGCCAGAGTCTGAAAGGAAGGCAATAAATGGCACACACATACTGATTTTACCCTCAAATCCCATGATGGGTTTGTCTCAGGGATGCTGTAAATCAGATAAAATTTAAAGTATACCACTGCAACAAGTATGTATTGTGAAACTCTTTCTTTCCATCCCAGTAGGGATTATAGCAGACTTTGGGACTAATAAATTGCAAGAAATATACAAGTTACAGAAAATGTGTAATGAAAGGATAATGAAGCCACATGTCAAAAATATACCCTTTTTTTCTTTATTTCCTTATCATGTAGAGTTAATTTTTTAAAAGAATCTAGCTGATTGCAGACTTGTAACCCAAGTCCAATGAAGTCGCATTTCAAAACCAATGTAATGAGGAACAGTGAAATTACTCCATTAATGTAACAAGTAGTATTATCTTGTCACTTTGAGAGTGCATTTTAAGAAGACTTTGGGCAGTAATTTCTCAGCTTTTATGTCATTATGAATCTGAAAGGTTTTCCCCTCCCTCTGCACAGAAATCAGTAAAAGTTACAGAAAAGTAACAAGCAGTGGGGAAGAAAAAATAACATGAGTAACCTTTCCATTGCATTGCAACTGAGCAACAGTACAAGTTGCTTTTCAAACATTGTAATTAGTAATAGGAACAAACAGTTTATAAAAAGAAACTCCCAGGCTCTAATACACAAACATACACATACATAGAGATGGATACAGATTAGACATCTGAGAGTTCAAGTTAAGACAGTTTGTAGCAGTTTGGGTATTTGCTTTTTCTTAATCTATTATCTCCTTCTTCCTCCAAGGGAATCTCCATCTAAGGGTCTCTCCTTCTTCAGCTGAGTTCTCCACTTGTGCCACTGAAATAAATAAGGACCATGTAGAAGACGTAGAGGAAACATCTGTTCACGAAAAACCTGCGGACATCTTCGGAGAGCAGATTGTGCACATATTTAGAAGGTGACATTCCAATTGGGAAATTATTTCCGGACTCTGAAACGCCCATTGGCGGACTATAAAGGTGGTAGCTGCACCAAGAGAGAGGGAATTTTGCAGAAGCGAAGGGGTTTATTACAGGGGTTTTGCAAATTGCAGCGTGTGGAATGGGAATATTGGGTCATGAAAGTTACCTATCTCAATTCCACTCCTTTCTCAGCTTTATTTCTACCCTAACAGACTTATTCCACAAGTCCTTTTCAGCAGTGGGCATTCACTTTTTTTTTTGCTCTCTGTTTGCAATTGCTGTGGATCCTCCCATTTTGCACCAAAAGCTATGATTCCAAAGCAGTAGTGCAACTTTGCACTTTCATCTTACCATATTCTCCAGCTGTCCTGATTTGGCAGGAACAGTCTCAGTTAATACTCTGCCATCCCACTTTTTCAGCTGCTTTAAAATGTCCCAGTTCCTCTCTCTTTCTCCCTTTGTCCTCAGCTTACTTCGGTTACTTCAAACTGAGTTCAGACTGCAAAAGCGGTTTGCAAACAATGAATTCACTGGAGTGGAGAGGAGAGGTCCTGTAAACTCTGGCAAAACCAAACTGCTGCAGCCTCTCCTAGCTTGTCTGTTCTTCCATCTTGACCACAATCTGAAGTAGCCTAGCCACACATGTCCTACTTTTCATCTGTAAAATATTGGAGGGTATTCCTTAGCACACAGTCATGCTCTGTTCCCCTGAGTTGTGAGAAAACATACATATTTTTAAAGCATGAAGCTATTTTCTCTCTAAAGAAGCATTGTTAATACTAATGCTATAGTGCTAGGGAAAGCCAGCATGGTGGAGTGGTTTAAGTAATGGGCTAGGACTCTGGGGGACCTGGGTTTGAATCCCTGCTCAGCCATGAAAACTCCTGGGTGACCTTGGATAAGTCTCACTCTCTCAGCCTTAGAGGAAGGCAATGGCGTTCCTTCTCTGCAGCTTTGCAATGTATTCCCAATGAAGACAGATATTTTCAGCCACATCCTGGGGACCAGGTGCCCCCATGCCTGCAACATTTGCTTCCAAAAGCTCTGAGTTGCTTTCTCAAAGATGTTGAGGTAGTAAACCTATTTCCTAGCTTATGCAGTGAAGAAAGATTGTGGGTTGTTGATGACCTCCATCTGCTTCCACTTGTTCTAAAATGTTTTGTTGTTGTGTGCCTTCAAGTCATTTCCAACTTATGGCAACCCTAAGGTGAACCTTGCAAGATGGGGTTTTCTTGCAAGATTTATTCAGAGGGAGGGTTGCCTTTGCCTTCCTCAGAGGCTGAGAGAGTGTGACTTGCCTAAGGTCACCCACTGTGATTCAAACTCTGATCTCCACAGTTGTAGTCCAAAACCACTATAGCATGCTAGCTCTGTCAATAAGCTATTAGTGCCCTGATTTAGTGTCTGGATGCTAATAAACAAGCTAGCTTTACTGCAAGAAGTGCTATTTCAGATACAGCTGTAAACAAGCGGAGTGTGGTTTCTGAAGCAGGGAGTCATCCAACATATCAAAAAGGTCTTCCCCTTGAATGCTTGATGCCTGAAAGGGATGGATAAAGCAGGGTCTCCTTGTGATGTGGGATAAAGGGACCACTTGCCTTGGTCGCTGGTGTCGAATAATGTGCGAGGTGGCAATTCTGCAAAAGCATTGCAAGGGCTTAAGTGTTCTCGCTTTCTCTCTCGCCCTCCTCTCTCATCTCCCCAAAATGCAGGGAGATCAGAAGCATGACCTTTGCACATAAGATGTCCAACTGTGAATACTTTGGAGCTTTGCTGGTTTTAGCAGAGCATAATTATAGTGCTCTCTCTGCCTTGCTGAGTACAGCATAATATAAATATAGAGAAACAATTTGTGTAGCGTGGGTCATGAGGATCTGGGCTTGTCATATTAAATGCCTCTCATCTGATGTTGTAGTACGACTGAGAGTTGGTCCACCAGGATTTAGCGTTGCAAAGGCTTCTCTCTTTTTCTCCTTCCTTCCTTCCTTCCTTCCTTCCTTCCTTCCTTCCTTCCTTCCCTCTTTAACAGACCCATAAGAACTGGAAGAATGAAATACAACGTGCAATATTGTAAGTGAGCAAAGAGAGCTGATAGGAAGAAGGGTCATCCCATTTGAAATATGGGGCTGGAGAAGAGTTCTGTGGATATCGTGGACTGCTAAAAAGAGAAATCAATGGGTCTTAGAGTAAACCAAGGGCCTAAATGCTCTAAAGACACCAGATCCTGCCAGGTCTTGGAAGCTAAGCAGGGTCAGCCCTGGTTAGTACTTAGATGGGAGACCACCAACAAATACTGCAGGCTATATTTCATAGGACTGAACTGGCAAAACTGACTGCAGTACTAGAAGTTGTTTGAAATTGATTGTATGACTATACCACACAATGAACATCTTATCCCATAGCCATCTTTTCCAGAACAACTGGGGAGGTTTTGTGGCCTCCTGTGTTCTTCTCTGCACCTTCATTTAAACATCATTGAACATATAGTTGTCATCTTACCCTGGGGAGGGGGAGGAAAGGTCCCTTACCTGTGACTGAAGATGGGAGTCAAGGGAATTAATCAAATGGGGAGATGAGAAATAAGAGATCTGCCTTACTAATCCAGCCTTGTATTTAAGCTGGAGCATGGTAGCCTTAAATAGGTCCAAACTGGTTTAAGTGTTGGACTAAGACCCTGAGAAACCAGAGTTCGAATCCCAGCTCAGCCACTGGGTGACCTTAGGCAAGTCACCTCAGAGGAAAACAGTGGCAAACCCCTTCCTCCCCTCTCTCAGCCTCACTCTCTCAGCCTCACAGGAAGCCAATGGCAAATTTCCTCTCCAGCAATCTTGCCAAGGAAACTTCATAATAGATCTGTCATCGGGTCACCCTAAACCAAAAAACAACTTGGAGGCATACAACGACAAGAAGCCGTGAACTCAGAATTGAACCGTGAACTCAGAATTGGATGGACAGTAGAATAAGGTGGCTTCTTTCTTTGGAATGTTAGACTAAACTTGAAAGGATAGATTCGGAGCCTTGGATAGCTGTTCTATAGTTCAGATTGAATCTCAGCGCCGATTTGCTGGCCCCGTACCATGGTAGCCACCAACTTTCTCAGCATGATGTAGGCAAAGGCGCGCTATCCTATGCAAGCAAATAAATAAACAGTCAAACAAGAAGAACTGACTGGAAGATGCCTGTGCCCTGTTGATTCAAAAGAAAAAGCAAAAGCCACACAATATCCCTTAATCAGGTTTTGCTAGGAATTTGTGGGAAGAGACGGCCATTCTCAGCTTTGACGCAAGAGGGCAGTGAAATCCATCAAGATGCATCCAAAACTTGCATTGGGCACAGAAGAAAGTCTGAGAGTAGATTCCTCTCCTATCATTTGTTGTTGTTGTTGTTGTTGGGTGCCTTCAAGCCGTTTCTGATTTATGGTGACCCTAAGCCAAACCTATCATGGGGTTTTCTTGGCAAGATTGGTTCAGAGGGGTGTTGCCTGTGCCTTCCTCTGAGGCTGAGAGAGAGTGACTTGCCCAAGATTGCCCAATGGGTTTCCATGGCCAAGTGGGGATTTGAACCCTGGTTGCCCAGAGCCTTGGCAACCATTATGCCACAATGGCTCTCATTTGGGCGCATCCATGTTCTCAGTTGCACAGCCAGAGGATCCACTAATACAGGATTCATCCCACTCCTCTTTTCTAGAAGAGAAGTCTGGCAAAGAACCAGAGTCTTTGTATGTTACGAACTTCAGGATTCACTGCACAGCAGGACAGAAAAATGAGTCAAGGAGACAACATCTTGTAAGTCCTGCTACAAAATATTTGACAAAGGAGGAGGGAGAAAGGAAATCATGTCAAAGTCGAACTCGCAAAAGTTACTTTTTGAGCTGCAACTCTAAGAACCCCTCTGCCCAGTCTGTAGGAGATGCACATTGGTGTGTTTCAGGGAGTTTGAGTCACCCCCCAAAACCTTTCCAAGGTTGCATCTCTTCTGAAGAATTAATGCAGAGTTTAATACCGCTTTAGCGGCCATGGCTCAGTACTATGGAATTCTGGGGTTTCTAGCTTTGTGTGCCATATATTTGTGAGCTGTCTTAGTGTAGCGGTTTGAGCACTGCACAGTGACTCTGGAGACCAGGGTTCAAATCCCAGCTCAGCCATGGAAACCCACTGGGTGACCTTCGGCAAGTCATACTCTCTCAGCCTCAGAGCAAGCCCCCTCTGAACAAACTTGCCAAGAAAGCCCTGTGTTAGGTTCACCTCAGGGTTGCCATAAGTTGGAAACAACATGAAGGCACACAGCAACAACACCACAAACTCTCTGTCAAAGAGCTCCGGTGCCACAACAAACCACAAATCCCAGAGTTGCATAGGACAGAGCCATGACAGTTAAAAAGGTGTCATACCGTTTTAATTCTGCAGTGTGGCAGCAGCCCAAAGTCCTGAATTGTACTGAATGATATTGGCCTACAGTCTGCAAGCTTTAGTATGTGGTCTTGCTTTAATGTTTAATGCATGACCTCCTACCGGAAGAAAGGACATTTGGTTTCTTTTAAAAGGGGTGTATTTGTTTTCTTGCTTTTGTTGTTGTTGTTAACTGGTGTAGATGCATGACTTTAAATGGTGTCATAGTTCAACAAGCCATGACCGACCCACACAATCTTCTATGTGGCTCTGAGGCTGCATCCGCACTGCAGAAATAATCCAGATTGTCACCACTTTCACTTCCATGGCTCAGTGTTACGGCATCATGGGGTTTGTAGCTCTCTGACTATAGAAGGCTAACTATCTCACAAAATTACAATCCCCCACAATTCCATAACACTGAGCCATGGCAGTAAAAGTGGTGCCAAACTGGATTATTTCTGCAGTGCAGATGGAGCCTTGGAGCTTATTCTTCCACCTCCCTGGAAGATCCATCCCACCAAAACTGCCTTAGGCAGCTTTTTCTCTTTTTTATTGTTTCATGGCTGCCCTCTGCACAACCCAGTTTAGCACAGCAGGGATTAAGAAGAGCATGCCAAGCCTCTTCTCCTCCCCATGAGATTCTTTCCTGGGGATTTGCTGCTGAGAGCTTCTCCCTTTGGAGAGGAAAAAAGGCTTTGGGTTTTGAAGACCCTGATTAAAATATCTCTTGCTACAGTGGAGGGGGAAAGAGAGAGGAAAATCTTCTTCTTTTTTCTTCTTTTCCTGAGCTGCCTGGATTATCCTGTTGCCTTTTCCCCAACAGAAGAGATCTCTTTCCCAGCTCCCTGCCTTTTGGGTGAGCTTTGCACAAAGGAATAGGACTTCTGTTTGTCTCTGATATTTGAAACATGCCAGTGCTAGGAAGCTATGGGGAGTATTTTAATTTGAATCTCAGACCCAAAGGAATTAGATGGCCAAGTATGGGACTCTGGGAGTGGAAAGTACAGCTTGGTTGGTTTTTGCAAAAACAAGAAGCGCTTGGGAAGAAGCATCATAGGACCTTATCCCACGGGGCCAAAAGCAGCAAGAATCCACTAAGAATCAGGCGCTATAGCGCTATAGTTTTCCGCGTGATCCCACAACGTCGCTCAGAATCCGCTAAGAATCAGGCGCTATAGCGCTATAGTTTTCCGTGTGATCCCACGACGTCGCTCAGAATCCGCTAAGAATCAGGCGCTATAGCGCTATAGTTTTCCGCGTGATCCCACGACATCGCTCAGAATCCGCTAAGAATCAGGCGCTATAGCGCTATAGTTTTCCGCGTGATCCCACGACGTCGCTCAGAATCCGCTAAGAATCAGGCGCTATAGCGCTATAGTTTTCCGCGTGATCCCACGACGTTGCTCAGAATCCAGCAAGAAACCGCTCGGAATGCAGCATCATTCGCATTCTTTTGAATGTCGGTTTCAGCGGGCATTGCAATAGCGCGAGGTGATCCATAGCGCTATTATAGTGCTAGCGCCATATTTATACTAGCGCTATAGTACTGGAATGATGCTCATATCGCTTTCTTGCCACTTTTGAGAGCAGCGTGGGATAAGGTCCATAGTCTCCAACTGTTCCTGTTTGGCGAGGACAGTTCCAATTAATTCTCTCTCATCCCACTTTTTCAGCTGCTGTTACAATGTCCCAGTTTCTCTCTCCTCCTCCCACTTTGCCCATGTGTCCTCAGCTTACATCAGTTGCTGCAAACTGGGTTCACAGTGCAAAAGTAGTTGGCACTACATTAACTCAATTGGGGATGAGCAAGGAAAGGAAGGGCAGAATTTTCCCAATCGGTTCAGGCAAAAGCAAATTGCTGCAACGTCTCCTGGCTTGTGTGGTCTTCTTCAGTTACAACTTTTGCCATGTTGACCACACTCCAGTGACGTTTGGTCTCCCCTGTTCCTCTGTTTTTATCTATAAAACATGGGAGGGCATAGAAGGAGCAAAGGTATTGATCCTCCCTGGCTTGGAAGCCTTCCTTTCTAATCTGAGATGCCTCAGTGGTGACTGGACATGAAATAAAGAAATTCCAGGGCTTGGGATAGCAAACATATACTCTTAAGCCTTGCCTAGTGTCAAGGTGGTGGACTATGACTGTGGAAACCAAGGTTCAATTTCCCACTCGGCCATGGAACCCACCCAGTGACCTTAGGCAAGTCACACTCTCTCAGCCTCAGGGGAAGGCAATGGCAAACCTCCTCTGAACAAACTTTGCCAAAAAAGCCCCATGATCGGCTCACCTTAGGGTCATTGTAAGTCAGAAACAACCTGAAGGCGCACAACAGCAATGTGCATGCTCAGGTATTGCATATTTGTTAAATCCCTTTTCATTTTTTGCATCTCTCTCTCTCTCTCTCTCTGCTTGCCATTTATACTGTTTTCATTTCATTTATTTAGGCCCCAGCTCGCTCCCCAGAGAACTGGCTGTTTGCCCGCAACAATCTATTTTGCTTTTCCTTATTCGAGGAGACGGGTTTTCCCCGCACACGTCTGTTTCCAATCGCTTCCATTGCATTCCCCCCATTTTGTGGCACACTCAGAAGGAAACCTCACGGTAACCCAAGCCTCCCTCGGTGGAGGCTCGTAACTCAGCCTTCCTGTGCTGGCTGCCTTAGGAAAGCCTGAAGACGGCCGGCCGGCCTGCGACACCAAGGAGCCAGGAGTGCATTTTGCAGGAGAAGGGAAAAGGTGGAGGAGGCGGCATTAACACACTGGCAAGGATACAATCATGTGCCGGTCAGATGGCGATTTCTGTCGGATCTTCTCCAGCTTCTCTAGCTGCTTGATTTCGTTGTTGCGGGCAGTGTTGAACTTCTTGATCTCAGCCTACGGAATGCAACAAAGGCACTTTGTTTAGGGCAAGAGATCAAACTGGTTGAAAAAAGCCCCTGCGCACAATACCCATTTCTGCCCAAGTGTTAGTTAATATCCCTTTCTTATTGTTGTCGGATGACTTCTTCCAACCTATGGCAACCCTACCCTGGGGTTTTCTTGGCAAGCTTTGTTCAGAGGAGGTTTGCCATTGCCTTCCCCTGAGGCTGAGAGTGTGTGACCTGCCCAAGGTCACCCCCAGTGGGTTTCATGGCTGAGCTGGGAATCAAACCCTGGTCTCCAGAGTCCTAGTCCAACACACTACTCCACACTGGCTCTCTAGATATCCCTTTACACCACCTTAACTGAAAACAGAAATGTAGGCCCGTGACTCTTAACATTGTCGCTTTTCTTCTCCTGTATGTTTTTTTAAATCTTTGTCTGACGAAGAAGCCAGTGAGGCTTGGAAAGTTTGCACGATGCACTTTGTGCATTTCAGTTGGCCAGTAAAGGCAGTGCTCTTTGGCGGATGTTGGATTTTGCAGCATGGCTAACACAGCTACCCCAAATATGTTTCCAAAAGCTATTAATGAAGTAGAACACATAACCTAGGAGAGCCTTCAGCAGTGTGCTTTTGCCTGAGCCTACTGGGAAGGGCAAGATTCTGCCCTTTCCTTTCCTTTCCTCTCCTCTCTGCTGAGTTAATGGAGTGCAAATGACTTTTGCATGTTGACCTTAGTTTGCAACTAAAGTAAGTCAGGACGAAGGAGGAACGTGGGAGGAAGAGAGGGACATTTTAAAAGCAGCTGAAAACATGGGATGACAGAGGGTTAATGGGAGAGAGATGCAGGAGTTTCCAAGGCAAAACTATCAATATCACTTGCTTCCATACTCATGCTGCAATGGGGAAATGCAGCCAAGGTGAGGAGTATTAAACATTTCCAACACTTGGTGAGAGCAATGGGATAGGTATCTACAGCCTTCCCTTTTTCCAGGAGCATTTCTCTCTGGATGGCATCACAATATTAGAAGCTTGGGTGTAAGCATGGGACCTCTATCCACATTTGTTCCAGTTGCACCATTGATCATCCAGCCTTAATGGTGGAGCACAGGCTTTGTTTCAAGAGGTCCCCAGATACTCAGGCTCAGTGTCTGGTAACCCCAATGAAAAGGATCAGAAAAGACCCAGGAGAGCGACTCCTAGCCAGAGATGACAATACTGGGATAAATGAACCAATATTCTGTCACAATACAAGATAGCTTTCTATCTGTCTTGTAGATTTATTGATACAGAGAAAGAGTTTGGCTGAGAGCCATGGCGGTGAGTCTTGTGTAATGATCAGATTGTACACTGCGAGGAGCAAAATAAAGCAAAGTAAAATTATAAATGAATAAATAAATGTTGGGTGCAGGATTCCACATCTGGAAATGTTCACTTCTAATTTAAAAAACATGTAATATCCTGCTCTTACATAGATCGCTTGGTGGTCTCTTATGCAGATTGCTGACCAGGTGCACACCTGCTTAGCTTCAGCAATCCTCCATTATCCATCATTTTTTAGACTATTCACTAGGCTGGGAAACTCCAGTGTTCATTTTTGGGGAAACAAGAGTACTTGTATTTAAAATTATATATATATTTAAAAACCAAACCCTAAGAATGTCTGTACAGAGAATAGGAATGGAGTAGTTTTCCCATCATACTTGGCTCTTTTTGGCCAGCAGATAAATGGAAAACATAAAAGGGCAAGATAAATTCTGCAAAATAAGGAGGGAAGCTTGTATGTTTGTATAATTTGTACAGACTGCAGAATCTAGTTTATTTTGGTGCAGAATGTTGAAAAGGGTGAGGGACTAGGCATGGGTACCAGGACTGTGATTTGGGGGTTCCTGTGACCAGTTCCGGGGTTTATCATTTGTTTGGCATTTTGTATGAGCCACAAAAATATTTATTAGGGAGATAGGGACAAAGAGAAATTCAGTGGGTCCTTGGTATCCACTGGAGTTTGGTTCCAGGACCCTCCATGGATACCAAAATCCATGGATGCTCAAGTCCCATTATATACAATGGGTTGTTGTTGTTGTTGTTGTTGTTACAGTGGGCCTTTGGTATCTGCTGCAGTTTGGTTACAGAACCCCCCCATAGGTACCAAATTCCATGGATGATCAAGTCCCATTAAATACAATAGATAGTAAAATGGTGTCCCTTATGTAAAATCGAAAAAAACACAAGGTTTGCATTTTGGAAATTATATATTTTTTTAAAAAAATATTTTCAAGCTGTGGATACTTAAACTCGTGGATCAAGAATCTAACTGTATGTTTTTCCTCCTCTCATCCTCTTCTTGTGGAACAGTAACTTTTAAGATGAATCTCGTAAAGTTAGCTTAGCTAGCTTGAGGAGGACAGAGCTCCACTGCTTCTGTGGCCCATAACTTTTAAAGCCCAATGGAGATGGCTTTGGTTCTGTGGTCCTTCTTATCCTCAGCATCCCTGGCAAGGATGCTTCTGGGTGATACAGGCATGCCTCGGTTAAGAAAGCCTCTGACAAAGAAGCTCCTTTTTACAAATGCTTCTTATACCTCCCAACTCCCTTTTCTTCCTTGTCCTCGGTCTGCAAATAAAGGAATCGCATACCCTGGTTTGCTTGATGAGCACCCCATAGACTTTCAGTGGCTCAACAACCTTCATCTCCAGCCTCTCCACCTGGAAGGGGAAAAAGCATGGCAACATGCACATTTTAAGCTATGTTAGCAACCGCAGCGCAAAGTCAAGGAGAGTTGTGTCTGAAGGATCTCCCATTGAGCATGCTGCGCCTGTGCGCTGCCATGTCCCAGACTAGATCTGGACCTATGTGTTGCATGCATTTTAGAAGAATAAAAGGTAACAAAGTCCCATGTGCTGTGTGATGGTCCAAAAACTTTAATATCTTAAAAAGCCCAGTGTGTTTCAGCCTTGGTACCAATTGGCCTTCTTTGGGGACTATTCTAAAATAAATAAAAGTACATTTATTATTGTTGTAGTGTTGGGACAATACATAAACCACCTCCGAAAATATAATTTCTTAAAAATCAAATAGTATCTATTATGATATGATACGATATGATACGATACAAATAGATACTATTTGATTTTATTGGGGCAACACATAAACCACCTCCGAAAATATAATTTCTTTAAAATCAAATAGTATCTATTACTATACTATATGATACAATATGATACTATACAAATAGATACTATTTGATTTTATTGGGGCAACACATAAACCACTTCCGAAAATATAATTTCTTAAAAATCAAATAGTATCTATTATTATAGAATATGATACGATACAATATGATACTATACAAATAGATACCATTTGATTTTATTGGGGCAACACATAAACCACCTCTGAAAATATAATTTCTTAAAAAATCAAATAGTATCTATTACTATACTATACGATACAATATGATACTATACAAATAGATACTATTTGACTTTATTGGGGCAACACATAAACCACCTCTGAAAATATAATTTCTTAAAAATCAAATAATATCTATTACTATATGATGATACTATTTGATTTTTAAGAAATTGTATTTTCGGAGGTGGTTTATATGTTGTCTCAATACAACAACTATAAGGACGTTATCACATGGGGAGTTGCGGGGAGAAAGTGGAAATAAACGGGATGAGCGGAAGACTTTAATTTATGGGATTTGTCCCGTTCTGCCTCATCTGATAACTAAATTCGAATTTAAAAGGGGGTTAATTCGAACGAAAACCTGATCTTTTCAAATCCTCAAAAATCCCAAAAATGAAAAGATCAGGTTTTCGTTCGAATTAACCCCCTTTTAAATTCGAATTTAGTTATCAGATGAGGCGGAATGGGACAAATCCCGTAAATGAAAGACTTCCGCTCGTGCCCGTTTATTTCCACTTTCTCTCTGCAACTCCTCATGTGATAATGTCCTAAGAAGTGTACTTTTCTTTATTTTAGACTAGCCCCTGAAGAAGGCCAATTGATACCAAGGCATTTTTAAGATGTTAAAGTTTTTGGACCATCACACAGCACATGGGACTTTGTTTCCTTTCATTCTTCTACTTGCATTTTAGGTTGCCAAGTTCAGCTCTTTACCTCCGCTTGCCTGTAGTCCTGCACTTTGGCAAGTTCCTCCGCAAAACTCTTCACGGTGGTTCTCAGCTCAGGGTTCTCGGTGTTTGCATAGTCCATGAGCTGCTTGACCAGCAGGTCCGCCTTGTCTCGGAGCTTTGCGGTCTTGCGGGTGTAAGCGGCCATCAGGCTGCAGAATTTGCCAAAATATTGCTCTGCGTTGGTGACGGTATTCTCCATGATCTTTACTTGGGTATCTCTGGAACAGGAATTAACATGGGGGTGCTGTTGATTTTTAGTTGTGTGCCTCCTCTCCATCCCATCCAACCCCAATGGTGATGGTGTCCTGATTTGAGAATTGGAGTAGGATGCTGGGAGACCAGAAATGACTTGAAGGCACACAATTCAATTTCTCCTGCCTTACGAAGAAGCAGTGGGGAAACACAGGAGGGGTACAAGAGGACATAATGTTGTGCGGACCCCTGCAAAATTTGACAAATGAGGCTATGCAATTGTATGATAAAAGACTAATCTGGGTTTGTCCTCTTATATCCTTCTACCAATATTTTTAGAGCAAGATGGCAAAAGATCAGGAGGTAAAGGGTGCATCTATATTGTAGAAATAATGTAGTTTGACACCACTTTAACTGCCATGACACCATCCTATGGAAACCTGGGATTTGTGGTTTTTATAAATTCTTTTGCCTGCTCTGCCAAAGAATGCTGATGCATAACAAAACTACAGATCCTAGAAATTTTGTAGCATGGTACCATGGCTGTTAAAGTGATGTCAAACCGCCTTATCTCTACAGTGTAGATGCGCCCAAAGCTGTTTGTAACAAGCTATTGCTTCTCATGCTGTATTTCCATGTTTCCAGCTACTGTTAGAGGTCTAAACACAGGCATGTTGCCTGGAGGTAGATTAGAGGTAAATTCTTCCTGCTCTCACCTTTCCTTTGTAGATGTTTTTCTTCAGACACTGGTGTTTCCCCATTACCTGCTGTCTTCCTGAAGAGCCCAGGAAGGCTGAGAAGGACTTTGATGCAGGATCTGTTGTAGTGCAAAACATCTGGATCCAATCTACCACACTGGATGCTTTGTCACAGGGGAGAATGGCTCTAGCAGCTGCAGAATTTCCAAAAACCGGCTGTTGCTGCTTCACAGATGTGCCAGGAAAAGGTACAGGCTTCCTTGTCCTGTATATACTGGGCTGTTTTCCAAACATTTCTTTCTTTATTTTTTCTTCTACTACAGATCTCCCCATGCCCTCTTCATGTGTGCTTAGCTACCTGACTGCTGTGGATCTTCCCATCTTTTTGTGTGCCTTCAAATCATTTCCAACTTATGGCGACACGAGATTTTGTTTTTCACCTAATTTTAAAAATGTATATTATTTGTGTGCATGTGCAGAGATCCCTGCCTGGCAGGAAAACCCACTGGACCAGTCACATGCTCTCAGCCTCGGGGAAGGCAATGGCAAACCTCTTCTGAACTTGCCACGCAATCATGCCAAGAAAAACCCATAATAGGGTTTGAGCCTTAGGGTTGCCATAAGTCAGAAACCACTTGACGGCACACAACGACAACAGGTTGGCACCCACTGGGACACCAACTGGGTGACCTTGAGTGAGTCACACTCTCTCAGCCTCAGAGAAAGTCAAAGTCAAATCCTCTCTGGAAAAAAAAATGTTGCCAAGAAAACCCCATGATAGGGTTTGAGCCTTAGGGTTGCCATAAGTCAGAAATGACTTGAAGGCACACAACAAATGCAACAGGGGAGACTTTCTCCTCTCCTCCCATTCCCACTTTTCTCCTTTTCTCCTCACCTGGAAAGGATGAGATTCATATTTGCAGGAATCAGATGGTTGTGAGAATGCTTCCAGCAGGAACAAGGAACCAAACTGTGTGGCCAGATGCACCTAACTCAGATCGGGTGCCACTCCGGTCTGGGTTGATATAGTAACCCTCCCCAACAAAGCCGTTGCCCAAGAGAGAGGACTGGCAGTGCCAGTTTCCAAGAGTAACTGTCTCTTGGAACCAGGTTATCTCTGAAGCCAAGCCCAAAGAAGTGTTTGCTTAGCGCATGGCTTCTAGCTTGCAGGAGGTGACCTGGAAAATCAAAGCAATCATTTGTTTTGGTTCATCTCTTTCCCTTTGCCGGTTGTTCATTCCAGTTATGGCAATGCCGTTCTGGTTTGGTTCTGGCTCGGCGCCTTTGCCATTCCAATGACTTTAAAAATGTGATTGTGAGGGGAAGGGGTGATTTATATCGGCCTGTTGGGTGACCTTGGGCAAGTCACACTCTCTCAGCCTCAGAGGACGGCAATGGCAAATCTCCTCTGATATCCTGGCAAGGACACCCAGTGATAGGTTTGCCATAGGGACGCCATAAGTTGGGAACAACTTGGAAGGCACACAACAAAATTTAATTTAATCTAGCAGCCAGGAGAGGGCAAACAAGAGCTTCAGTCTAATCTTTGCTGGTTTATGCTTTGGGAAATTGTTGGAAAAACAACAATTCCAGGGAGGAACTACAGCTAAGAGGGGTAAAAATAAAGATCTCTGTCTATGATTTCTCAGGGGATGCTGCATTACTAACATTATTTGCATATGAGAGGCCTACATTGGTTTATGCTTTAAATTGGTCTGTAGTGTAGCATAGTGCAGAATACAAAACTTTAGAACAGTGTACATTTGGGTTCTTTTCCATAACCCTTCTTCCACCAAAAGCATTTTTCAGATTCAGGTTCAACATCATTTATAAGTTGGCCTGCCATATCCATGGATTCAACCATCCACAGCTTGGAATATATTGCATATAGCTTGATTTTGCTATTTTATATAAGGGGCACCATTTCACTATGCCATTGTATTTAATATTACTTGAGGATCCACAGATTTCAGTATCCATGGAGGGTCCTGGAACCAAACCCTATTGCACTTGACTTTACTAGTGCAAAGGAGGCTCAAATGTTCTTTTTAGTATTGTGCATGGGGAAAAAATTGGTTCTGGATGACTAGTAAGTGTTGACTTTGGAGTTAATTCTCTGGTTCGATTGCTAGTGGTTTTGCAGTGGCTTTTGGAGGATAATGTAAAGTTGCCTTTCAAATTAGGAGTACGCCAAGGAGAAAGTTTAAACAAAAAAAACTACACTAGTATGCATATTTATTGATTTAATGTATTTATCAATCATTTTTATGCTTGCCTGTGTACGTCTTTCTGGGTTCAATAGGGTCTATACAGTTGGCCCTCCACGTTTGTGGCTTTGACTTTTGCAAATATGATTATTTGTAGTTTTGATTCATATGTTCCCTCTAGGAATCTCTAGGTCCTCCAGCGCAACTCTGCCAGACGTTGACCATAGAGTTGTGCTGGAGAACCTAGAAGTTCCTAGAGAAAAGACTTCTCTAGGCATTTGTAGGTCCTCCTGCATGAGTCTAACTGGCAACTGTTGAGCATAGAGTTGCACTGGAGGACCTGGAGATTCCTAGAGAGGTGTTCTCTTTGGTAAAAAGAATAGTGTTCTTTTATTTGGTTGTTTTTTCCCCCACATTCACGGTGGTCCTTCACCCCTAACCCCAGCAAATGTGGAGGGACCGCTGTAACTGAATATTGCAAACACAATTGCAACATAAGTCAATCACAGCTTCATCTTTGGATGAAGGGCTTGGCAGTGCACTGTCATCCCTTGCAATACAAACACCTGTAATTGGAGGTAAACGTGGATGGAGAAGTCATTCTCCGGAGATGCTTCCGACCTCCATGGCCTGTGGGTCAATTCCTCATTAATGCAACCTGTTCTCCTCCGGAGCCGGGGTCTCATCCTCTGGGCTGCTCTAAGCAATTAAATAACACAGCCTTCCTGCGTCTGCCTCCGGCTCTGCCGCTTGGTCGAGGCTTCCTTATTGCCATTGACCTGTTCCAGGTGTCTCTGCAACTGTCTGTCTGTTGTATGCTTCTATCCCAATTGCTGGAGGGTAGGAGAGGGAGCAAAGGTGAAATCTCCTTGCTCTTCTCTTTATCAAACCTGGGTTCCCAGACCAAGGAGAAACTGCATAAAGGCCAAGCCTCAGATTAGGTATCGACTATCTGCCAGAATGGTGAGAGAGCCCTGTTATAAGTCGAATTGTTCTTCTTGAGAGGCCCGCATTGTTTTACTTGGAAGATATTAAAACCTGTAGCAGAAATTGCTGCAAAGTTACTGTTCTCTGCTGCTAGGATTTGTGAAATGATGATTCAGATGCATATGAAATGCTTGAGCTTGGTCTTCCCTTTTTAGTTGCTCTTGTTGTTGCGTTCTTTCAAGTCATCTCCGACTTATGGCAACCCTAAGGCGAACGTATCGTGGGGTTTTCTTGGCACCTTCCTTGAGAGGAGGTTTGCCATTGCCATCCACTGAGGCTGAGAGTGTGTGACTTGCCCAAGGTCACCCAGTGAATTTATATGGCTGAGCCGGGATTTGAACCCTGGTCTCCAGAGTCCTAGTTCAATGCTTAAACCACTGCACCACGCCAGCTCTTCTTTTTTTAATTTTACTAAGTCTATTATGAATTTTAAAAAATTTAAATAGTTTAAATCCATAATACAAAAATACTTATAGTCCTAAGCATTTTGGGTTAGGGAGACTCATTTTATAAAGACTGGACTGGAGTGGATGAATTACATTTTGTTTTAGTCTTATACTGGACACTGCTTTGGGTCCCATATTGGAGAAAAGGTAGGATATCGATTAAGATGTAGCAGCTTGAGCATTGGACTATGACTCTGGAGACCAGGGTTCAATTCCCCATTCAGCTGTGAAACGCACTGGGTGGCCTTGGACAAGTCACACTCTCTCAGCCTCAGGGGAAGTCAATGGCAAACCTCTTCTGAACCAATCTTGCCAAGAAAAACCCAGGATAGGTCTGCCATAAGTTGGAAAGAACTTGGAGGCACACAACAACAAAAGATTCAGTAAGTCAGTAGCTGGTCCTATGGCTAGGAGAGCTTTTCTTCCCTTTTTCTTCCATAAAAACTTCTGGATCTTTATCTCCACTCTCTGAACGACTCCCCTTGTATTCTAGCCAGGGCTGCCAAATTGCCTTTTCCTCTCTGGGATGCTATAGGACTGTTTTTGTGCCTCGGGATGACTTTCCCATGTGCTCTTTCTGGCCATCTGTTTTACCCATTGGGCCTGAATGTCATGATAACCTCTTGCTGCGGTGTATTGAAACTTGGAGACTGAGCCGCTTCACAGAAGGAGGAGGAATTAAGGTCTAACAAAGCCTTGACTGTCTGTGCACCAGGTAATCCTCTCAGAAAAGAGGGGAAAAAGTAAAAAAAAAACAACCAAAAACTGAACCACTCATTCATTTTTATTTTATTTTATTTTTATTTTTTGCAGGGTGAGAGGAGTAATTCCAAATGCAGCATTCAAGGAACGCAATGTGTGCAACTTGGTAAAGCAAAAATGAATTTCCTACCGGGAGAAAGAGGAATTCTGATTATCATTTGCAAAGGGAGATTGTCATCAAGAAAGGAGAATGACGTAACAATTTTTTTTTGGGGGGGGGGGGGGGGGAAGAGTTAGATAGATTTCTATATTGGATCAGAATTGTTTCTGCATTTTTCCCCCCTATCCAAAATGGACTGTATTAAGGCAATGTAACATTGGAGTTTATCTCATGGGACAAATCCCGTGCAGAAACTAGCTTTAAAGTGAAAACAACCTGCTTTTGCACATGACGTTCGGGGTTAACCCGAACGAAAGTAGACAAAACCCGTAATTGCAGGTTGTTTTTCAGACAATGTTTGCGTAAAAGAGAACGCGAAAATAACCCAAATGGAAAGCCAACAAAACCCACTCTTTTTTACATACAGAATCTTCTGAAAGTAAAAAGGAGTGGGTTTTGGTGACTTTCTGTTCGGGTTAATGTTGCGTTATTTCTCCTTTACACAAATACGTCTGAAAAACAACCTACTTTTGCGGGGGGTTTTTTCCGGATTTTAAAATCCCATTTCTGCACAGGATTTAAGCAATTTACCTCCGTGGGATAAGGTCCATTGTAGGCAAGCAGTGAGATTGGAAGCAAATTCAGAATACCATGAACAGTGGCTCCATCCTATGGAATCCTGGGATTTGTAGTTTGTTGTGGCACCAGAGCGCTCTGAGAGAGAAGGTTAGATATCTCACGAAACTCCAAATCCCAGAATTCCATAGCACGGAGCCATGGATGTTAAAGCGGCGTCAAGCTGCATTAATTCTGCAGCATAGATGCAGCCAATGTCAAGCTCCTTCTGAACAAACCTTGCCAAGAAAACTCACCTTGGGGTCACCATAAGTAGAAAATGACTGGAAGGCAAACAACAACAACAACAACAACAACAACAACAACAGGGGAGCCTTTAAACAGCATCCCAAGGCTTGAGCTTTCCTCTTGGCCATTATCCACATTCTACATAGTTTGCTTGGATGTGTATGTTTATGTCTGCTAAATGAGATTTCCAAGTCATATCAAGGTATTATTTTCTTATTTTTATTTTACCGGTAGTGAAATATAAGGAACAATTACAAAGGGGGAAACAAGTAAGTAAACGGAGGTGTTACATATACAACATACATATAAAAAAGTAATGAGAAACAGAAGCAGGAACCTTTAGATCAGGAATATATGGTTGAGCGTCTGACCTGCCAGCCAGCCTTCAAGCTTTTAAAGGAGTCAAAGGCTCTACTTCTGAGAAGGTTAGAAAGGAAGGAAAGCAAGGCAGTTTACTGTGCATCTGGCAAGAGTTGTAGTAGGGAGAGAGAGAGAGAGAAAGAGTCACTCTGAAATAACTGGAATTCTCCAGTCTCTATGGCTCCAAAGGGTAAGCCTTATGGAATGTGTGTGTGTGTATCTGCATGTGTTTTGTGGGGTGATCTCTGATGGCACATTTCCCAAAAAGAAGGAAGCATGGTGAATGCTAACAGAAAGGGGCCCCGTTCCTTCCGCAGACTCCAGATAGGACTTTTCACTCCAGCCATGACAGTATCCCAAGGCTGGTTGTGCTTTCCTCTTGGCCATGACCCACATTTTGCATGGCTTGCTTGGATATGTGTCTGTGTCTGTATGTTTATATCATGGCGACACCATTGATGCATTCATCACATCCCTCTCCGTTTCAGCCATTCGCCTCACCTTCAGGCTACGGCTTCCACCAGTGACCATTGTTAAAACTGGACTTGCCGATGCACAAAGGATTTTGAATCTGAATTGACATTCTCACACACATATGGCATATATAGGTCTGTCGCCGGCTTCCCACGCCATCAAATGCATCAGAGGAAGCAGGCTGAAGTCTGTGAAATCTCATGCAGTCAATGTCTTTCTTTCAGATAGGTCCAAAACACACTGCAGAACGAATCCAGTTTGAGACTGCTTTCACTGCCCAGGCTCAGTGCTAGGGAATCCTGGGAATTGTAGTTTAGGATAGCACCTGAGCTCTCTGAAAGAGAGGGCTAAATGCCTCACAAAACTACAGTTCCCAGAATTTGCTAGCAGTGAAAGCAGTCTCAAACTGGATTATTTCTGCAGTGTGTTTTTGGACCTTACTCTCAAAGGTGCTACAAGATCTCTTTACGTACTTAAACATATAGTGACTAGACTATTATGTGACCATCATATCCACTCCCGCTGGAAAACTGGACACTTCTGTAGAAGATTTCATTGTCATGGCCAATGAAAGCTGTCTGGAAGCAAAGCTTTGGTATAGGATTCTCTAATTGTCCAGTTAAAGAAGCATCCTCCTAATGAAATCTCAGCAGATTCCGATCCTTCTGTGATGTTCAATGCATTGCAAACTCTGAGTGTTGTGTGTCTCTCCAATGTGAAATTGATCCAGCTGGGAAGAAAGAGCAAAACTGTCTCCTTTTCCTCTCCAGCTGCCTCCCCCGGTCTTTCTGGGCTGAGGACCAGCTGTTTCTTGCAGATCAGAAGATGCTGACTGCCAGATCTATATACCAGGCTGTCTACTCGGAGATAGTGAAATGTGTCGCAGAAGAACTGGACGGCTAAGCAGTTTGGCATCCCTCACGTCTGCTGAGCTTTGGAAAACTTTTGGGGGAACACAACAGAAATAACTGGATATGTTTAGTAGTAAGGAATGGATGCAGGCAGCAACAGAATAGTGCAGAGCTGTTAACTTTTTTAATGAAGCAGACAGGGAACAATTCCTGGCACTAGTTTAAAAGTGCATCTACACTGTAGGAATAATGCAGTTGTAGTTCCATCCTATGGAATCTTGGGACTTCCAGTTTTACAAGGTCTTTAGCCTCTGCCAAAGGACGCTGGCACCTCACCAAACTACAGATCCCAGGATTCTGTGTGTGTGGGGGGGAGCCATGGCAGTTGAGGTGCTCCCTCCTAAAAGGAAATTCAATCTCTTGGGTGGGAAAAAAACAGAGAGCCTCCCTCCTGCTGTCTCCACTTTTCTAACTTTTTGACAATTGGGAAGTCTTCAAAAACTCTTTCTGGTCTTCCTAAATCCCCGCAAGTCAAAACACTTGTCTTTGAGCGTGTGCCTTCCTGTTATCTCCGGTGGGTCTGAATTGGGCCAAACCTACCAAAGTCAGCATAATGGCCCTGCCAGTCCTTTTGCACGTATGACAGGCATCATGCCACCCAGCAGCTGTGCAAACAAAGGGCTGGGAGCAGCTGGTCTGAGAGCCAGACAAGACACAGAACGGGGCTGACACACACACACACACACACACACACACACACACACACACACATATACACACACACACACTTACATATACACTGGCACACAAATGCCGTATATACTCAACTGTAAGTCAACTTCATCTATAAGTTGAGGGCCTGTTTTGGGGCCAGAATTATGGATTTTGATATGACCTATGAATAAGTCGAGGGTAAAACTTAGGGGCAAGTAATGAAAGATGTAAAGGACAAAGCAAAGGAAAATGGTGCCAAAGAACTTACAAAAATCTACCAGGCATAATTGTTTGTACTCATACGAAAAGGCTAGATAGATGAGAGAGTAGAAGGGGATCAGTGCTTGCAGGGCAAACTAAACTTGCCTTTCACCAGGGGGTGGTTTTATTTTGTATATATACAGTCGTCCTTCCTATTTTCGTGGATTTCCCATCCACAGTCTTGAATTTCCACGAAGGCGAAGCCAGGAGGGAAATAATGGCGTGCGTGGGGCTGCACACCCATTCAAACCAATGGGGCTTGAATATTTGCATTTTTGCATTTTCGTGGGTGTGTGTATGTCCAAAACAGATCCCCTGTGAAAATGGAGGAACGACTGTGTGTGTGTGTGTGTGTGTGTGTATATATATATATATATATATATATACACACACACACACACACATAATATACACTGTTATTAACTGTTTTTAATTGTTTTTTGGTTGGAGGGATTTTATTGTTGTCCTCAACAGGGAGACGCGGGATACAAATATATATATATATATATATATATATATATATATATATACACACACACACACACACACACACACACACACACGAGTTAAAGTACAGTACTTACATTGACCTGTGGATAAGTCAACTCAGTTTTTTTGGGGGTGGGTGGGTCAATTTTTCAACCTAAATTTTTAGACTTATACATGAGTATATACAGCATATAATACGCAAGGTAGATCAACTAATTAAAGCTTATTTAATGAGCTGGTACACTTTATTATGTGAGCAAGCATAATATAGTGGTTTGAGCATTGGACTATGACTCTGGAGACCAGGGTTCAAATCCCACCTCAGCCATGGAAACCCACTGAATGACCCTGGGCAAGTCACACTTTCTCAGCCTCAGAGGATGGCAATGGCAAACCCCCTCTGAAGAAACTTGCCAAGAAAACCCCATAGTAAGTTCTTAGAGTCTCCAGAAATCAGAAATGACTTGGGCATACAACAACCCATTATCATGGCATTTTAATTCTTATCTATCATGTTCCTTGATGTTCTCTGGACTCTGCAAGAGGAGCATTATTAGAAGCAAGGGTGGATGGCCGAGACAAACGCATGGAAATGATATCTGTTTATTTCACGCCACAAACCCACTTTCCTGGGTTTTCTCTGGAGTGTTTGTCTTTGGTTCTGATTGCAGTAGCAGCCACAGCTGTGTCTGCTGCAAAGTTCAACAAAGCCTTTTCCTCTGGACCTTTTGCCAAAGACTGCGCAGGGCAGCCGGCACACCTGCCATCCAGGACTCTGCCAACGAGACCCAGGTGACCTTTGCAGGATGACTGAGAGATGTTTTTATGACCTGCTCTCAACATCTGGGGAGGGAGGCTCTTTGAACAGCTGGGCCAGTTAGAGCAATACATCCAAAGCAACACACCCTCCTTCACCATCCCAAAGAAACCTTGCCTTTCAGCAAAGTGGATGTTTTTCGAATGCCAAAAATTCACCGCAGTGAAGGTGACCTCCTCCTGGATCTATTGCATGAGGTGCGTTGTTTCATTTGGCCAGATACCTTGAGTGTGGGCAGAGCTGAAGGGTATTGGGGAGAGGACTGAGTAAGGGAATTGTAGGTTTATTCAAGCTAGGAAAGTCTGGGGCACTACCTATCATTGGAAAGAGGCTTATGGCAGGGTCGGCTGAAGACTTTTGCTGTCTCAAGCAGCTCCAATGTAAGATCCAAAAGAAAGACCCCAGAAATGTTTGCAGTGCTGAAGAGATGTCGATGGTGCAAGCTTTGGGGTGGTACACGGCTCTCTTCTGTCTTATGAGCTGCAGCATCCTTTCCCATATTGCAAGAAATTGTGTTGCACGAAACCATGTGCTGTACTTAAAAACTTCAGTTGAGCATTTAGAAATGCATTGTAGGCATGCAAAGGAAAGAGGACACAATGCTAACTCAGCAAATATAAAAAGGTGTAGGTGTCCACAAGTTTCAGTGCCTCACTCTTTGCAATGCTAGAAATTTGGGATTGAAGAGGGGGAAATGCTTATGGGGGGAATGTTCTTATTTTGCCACCATGTAGCTACACCACTGCCTTGTTTATGTTGCAATATTCTTTGGAAGAAAGAGTGTTCCAAACTCTGGGAACAGCCCATTTATTTGTTTAGAGAGACCATCAGTTTATGTACAAGCTGAAATGGAACTGTTAGGATGCAACAGACAGTACAGATAGTGTAACTAATTCTTAAAGATGAATTGATGTGGATCTTAGGTTCTAGGAATTGTCATGAAACTGCTTCTCAGACTGTCCCTGAAGCAAATGCAGCCTTGCATTTGCTTCCAAGCAAATTCTTTGCCATTAGGCAAAGGGTTTTTAATTGCTTCCAGATGCAAGTGATTGGCCAAATTACTGCGCTCCCATTAAGGAGCCACTCCTGTTTTGTACAGCTGGAGTTTAAATGGGCAAATTAGTTCTTCTGAGCTGTTAATGGCAGATACACCTTACTGTAGCGAAACTGTAATATGGAACCTGTCCCTTGCTAATGGTTTTGTTAGGAAATTGTATAAGAGTTGAGGTCGGAGCTGTAAATCCAGCCATATTTCTAAGAATTAATGTTTCAGATACATGAGCAAGAAGGCATCCAATTGGGCCTGGGGGTCGATATCACTCAGTGCCGCCGTGTTTGTTCTTTGGCAAACCTGAAAACAAACCTTTCTGCTTGAGTCATGCAACACAAGTCAGGATAGATGTGCCATTAAATATTTCCCTCTTTATATGTTTTTAATTGGGGGAGGGGGGCTCATGGAGATGGAAATGGTATCAGGAATGAATTTTTCTAAATGTATTTTAGTCTAATATAGGTAGCATCTCCCTTAGCTGGAATTCCAAAATAATCCAAAATTCAAAATTACGAGCTGCAACACTTTTAGTGATGTCAACACTGTATTATTTCTACAGTGTAGACCAGTGATTCCCAAACTCCGGTCCTCCAGATGTTTTGGACTTCTGCTCTCAGAATTCCTGACTGTTGATTCAGCTGGCTGGGGCTTCTGGGAGTTGAAGTCCAAAAAACTTGGGGTACCAAAGTTTGGGAGCCACTGATATAGATGCACTGTCAGTGGGGGATAGTGGGATTTAACCCTAGGTAAACATACATAGGAATGGGTTGCACATTACAGAATGTGGAAACTGGTAGTGTCTGCAACTTTAGGGAGAAACTACAAGTGGCAATGGAGTGTGGATCTGAGTGCGAAATCCTTCTTGAGAACCACACTAGAAACATCTGAGAAGTCTTCAGAAAAAGAAAGTAGGATATGGAGTAAGATGTGAGGGAAACAGTGGCTATGGAGCAGTGTGATGGTGGTGGTGAAAATGTCCTAATTACACCATGAGAGAGGAGCATGCATGTTGCACACATGTGTTGCACATGTGCAGTATATTAAGGAAACCTCACAAGTAGGATTGGGCTGCTAGCATATCATGCACTGAGAGCAGCCTCTTATCTGATAGTTCAGGGCTGTTGATGTGTCGGCTTGCTCCATAATGTAATTAACGTTGTGTTACTGATGTTTGGCTCTGACTTTGGTTCTTAGAGGAAGCTGAGAGCCAGTCTGGCTGGGCCTCTGAGATGATGGGTGAGTGTTAGGTGGTCCCTTTGCTCCCCTATGATTGGATCTTCCTTGAAATCTCATGCAATAGCTTGTACCAGAATACATATTTCTCCCTTTCTCTTGGCAAAACACTGAGGGAAGAGGAAGCAACGTATTTTAAGGCAGGTCTCCCGGATATCCTGCAAAGGCTCTCTGCCACTTGCCAATGCAGGTTGAGTCTCCCTTATCTGAAAGGCTTGGGCTCAGAAGTCTTTGGGATATTGAAGTTTTGGAATATACACTAAAATAATGAGATATTTTAGAGATAGGACCCAAGTCCAAACATGAAATTAATGTATGCTTTGCATACACCTTATACACATAGCTTGAAGGCAATTTTATACACAATGTTTTGAACAATTTTGTGTGTGAAGCAAAGTTTGTGTCCATTGAACCACCAGAAAGCAAAATTCTCACTATCTCAGCCATCCATGTCTACAGTTGTAGAATATTTTGGATTTTGGATAAAAAAGACTCAAGTATCTGGAATTGGCTGCTGGAAAACTACATCCCCTTCCCTACTTATTTTGTGCTTGTGACACTACCAACGTTTTCAGCTTCAAATGGCATCTGTTGGCTTTGCAAAATTGTGAGATTTCTTTCATAGCCCAAAAATGTTTAGGAATGTTGGTTCGTTTCCTTGCTGTCATGGTTTTGAAGGCTATGGTTTAGCTCCTCTCCTGTTAATCTTTTTTTTTCTTTGGTGCCCCAAAAAGGCAGTAAACATTTTAAAGGTGAAATCTGAGATCCCAGCAACAGGATCTTGGATCTTGAGAGGGTAGGACAAGATTGGAGCCGTGCGTTTTTATGGATACTACAAAACCTTTACAAGTGAAGCTTTAATATTATACAGATGGGCCTTTCCTTCCTTGGCTAGGCCACTAAGCTGTAACAACAGGGACTCAGATGACTTTGTATCTAAAATTAAGGGAGATCCAACTTTGGGTTGCTTTTGGGTTGGCTAGGATGCCACTCTCAATGCAGGCGAGGAGCAAAAGACACATAAACTCCCTCTTGGAGAAGTGGGAGAGATGGGATGAGTTGGTCACCCCTGCTGGCCTTTGGCTTTGTTCAATGCGAGTCTGCAGCACTGAAAGTGAGAAAATGCTTGAGCATAGCCATAAGGACCAGGACAAACAAATTAAAAGGAGAACCCTCTTAACTGTTGTCTGCTTGTTCTCTTAACTTTCTTTTCCTGACCTTGAAGGATGTTGGAAGGTGTCATATCATCAGCATTTTTCCTGGAGCTGCTGGAAGAGTTGGGGTCGGGGATGGATGTGGGGGGAGAATTGATTTTTCTTCCTTGGGGCACCCTGCCAAGAATAACAGCAGACTCCAGCAGGTCGGCACAGGAAGGGAACGGCTGGGAGCTGAGCTTTGGAGAGCCAGAATGCATTTTTTTTTTAATGGAAGAAACCTTCAGAGATGCATAAACCTCCCTCTGACTTCTCCTCCATCCCCCTTTCCCCCCTGGCATTTTGCCAAAGCCATTCTGAAAGCGAGGAAAGACCCTTTAAATAAACTAGGCTTTTGGGTTTGTTTTCATGTCACCGAAGTGTGCAGAGAACAAAGCGAGCTGATGGACTGACAGATAATTTGGATGGCGCAGGAGACATTTGTGGTCAGCTTTCTCTCCTATCCTGCAGCTTCCCAGAAGCGTCCTGGAAATGGGGAGCCCATGCAGCTTTATTTATCAAATGCCCCCGCCTTTGAGCTGGCTTGTTGTTGTGTGCCTTCAAATAGTTTCTGAATTATGGCAACCCTATTATGGGCTTTTCTGGGGCTGAGAGAGTGTGACTTGCCCATGGTCACCCAATGTGTTTCCATGGCTGAGCAGGGAATCAAACCCTGATCTCCAGAGTTGTAGTCTAACCCACTAATGCCATGCAGGAATACTCAACTCCAGTACTGCTGAAAGATGTCTTCTCAACTTTGCGTTAAAGATCTCCAAAGGAAGAGAGTCCAACTGTCAAACAGTTCTTACAGTAAAGTTCTTCCTAGGATTTGGGTGGAATCTCTTTTCTTGTGGTTTGCATCCACTGATACGTGTTCAGGTCTTTGAAGCAGCAGAAAACAAGCTTCTACATGACTTCCCTTCCAACATTTAAAGGTGGCTATCATGTCACCTCTTCTTTGCCAAGGAAACCTTATTAATGCCAGCTGTTCACTTTGCTGTGGCATAAAGATGCCATGCAAATGTTCCTGTACAACTGTGGTAAGAGGTGGAACTCTTGGCATTATGAAATTGTAAGCACTGCATTTTCCATGCTAGAGAAATTTATACCACAGTCTCCTGTTTTCCAGTTTCAGGTCCCTTTAGCTCTTCCCCTTTGCAATTCACTATTTTCCAGTCTCCTGTTCCTGCAAGCTTTCTTAACTGAAGGGTGTACATGCTCTTTGTTTTGCAAACCATGCCATGCCCAAGACTAAAGCATCTCTAATGCCCTGGAACAATGTGCATCTTCCTTCTCAGTGTGTTCTTGAACACTGACTTTCCCAAGCACATCTACGGTATTTTGTCTTATACCCTGCAACTAATGTGTACCTGGCCTTGTTCTGTACAGAGGCATCCTGTATGTGTAAGTTTGGCTCTCTTTTTGCTCCTTTGGCCAGAGCTTTCCAAACAAAGACTTCCACCAATTCTTTTCAGGAGTGCACTGTCGAAGTCCTTGGATGCAACCCTTGATCCTGAGCTCCAGACAGGCAGGGAACCTGCTAAGAATGGAAGATTTCTTGGCCGCCTGAGTCCCGCTGTCAACATTCACCAACATCCGCCAGCAGGATTCATTCATTGCAAGCTCCACTTGCAATTTCACTTCTGAGCAGCATTCTACATTTGGGCTATTCAGAAATGGATAACTCCCATACTTGAGTCTGAAACTTTGTCATCTCCTTCCCCCAATCCTTTTAAAAATGCTATTCAGCAATAATAAGCAAATCAATCCCTACCACACATAACTTTGTACCCTTGACCCTTTTTCTGCCCAGGGCTGCATCTACACTGCCAAATGAATGCACTTTGGCATTGCTTTAACTGCCATGGCTCCATCCAATGGAACTGTAGTTTGTTGCGGCACCAGCGCTCTCTGACAGAGAAGGCCAAATATCTCACAAAACTACAAATCCCAGTATTCCATAGGTAGTTGAAAGAGTGTCAGGCTGCATTGTTTCTGCAGTGTAGATGCAGCCTTACTTTTTCCAGTTACTGTTTAGAGAGGCTTTGGCGAGAGCTTTTGAAAGTGTGGCGGTCATTCTTTTGCGTTGACAGAGCACTTTGGCATATGAACTTGGCACCAGGGAGATGAAAAGAGAAGGCTTTAAAAACCTCACACCATACGGAGGCCCTTGGCGGACTCTTGCCTTTCCGTGAGTCACAGCTGCAAGCTGACCTTTGGCTTTTCTACCGGAGAGGGAGAAACATCTCCCACCCTCCGAGGCCTTTTATCTAGGCACACTCCTTTGGAGCTCTTCACCAAGGCTTCCTCTTCCTGAAATTCTGAGCTTCTGCAAAGCAACATGTGTGTCCTCTTGGGAGCATTTGAGAAGGAAGACCTTTGCCGTCTTGTATTGTTCTGAGGTGCCTTCAAGTTGTTCCCCACGTAGGGTGACCCTAAGGCAAACCTATCATGGGGTTTTCTTGGCAAGAGTTCTTCAGAAAGGTTTTGCCTTTGCTTTTCCTTCCTCTGGGGCTGAGACAGTGTGACTTGCCCAGAGTCACCCAGTGGGTTTCCGTAGCTGAGTGGGGCATTTGAACCCTGGCCTTGAGTCATAGTCCAGTGCTCAAACCACTACACCGTGCTGGTCTTGGATAGTCTGCTTTATATTATTATATATGATATGATATGATATGATATGATATGGAACCAGTGTGGTGTAGTGGTCTGAGTGGATATATATGGATATATATATGGAGCCAGTGTGGTGTAGTGGTCTGAGTGTTGGACTACAACTCTGGAGATCAGGGTTCGATTCTCCACTTGGCCATGAAACTCACTGGGTGACCTTGGGCAAGTCACATCCTCTCAGCCTCAGGGGAAGGCAATGTCAAACCTCCTCTGAACAAATCTTGCCAAGAAAACCCCAGGATAGGGTCGCCTTAGGGTTGCCATATATAAACCACACCAAAGAGATGTTGTGCAAATACAAAATGTTGTGCATAAACAAAAGTTCTGTGGTCATTTGGGAGACCAAGGAATTGAACTGAAAGGTGGGTTGGCTCCAATTGTCAGCCCAATTCTTGCAGGGCAAGAGATGTTTCCCTGATGTGTAGGTTTTGTCCTTTAGATGCTGAGAGGGTTGCATTTTTTTTCCCTTGCTGCAGATGCCACAAAAGTGCTTTGCAGAGCAAAGAGGCTCTGACAATCCATGTTCAGCAGCATTCCTCTGAGAGGCAGGATGCTGACAGCGATGCTCACGGCAGCACCTTGGCACCAGTGATGGCACAAGGGCGCACTGCAGTGGCACTCCAGTATTTCTGGAAGCAGCTGGACAGGGTATCTTTTAAAGGCATAGTGCAAAACGAACATTGAAAGAGACCGTAAATTTGAAGCTCCGGACTAGCCTTACACAGAAGGGTCAACACAACAAATGTAAACTAGCTTTAAATTAGCTGTATTTTTCATTAAAAATAAATAAAACAAAACTGGCAGCCCGTTCCCTCAAACTGTTCTTCTTCCCTAAAGCTAGTTACATGGAGCTCTTGAAAGCTTTCCCCTGACGATGCTCTTTTTGGGCATTTTGCAATCTACTTGTCACTCTGCTTCTCAAATGCTGGTCTCCAGAGCCAAATTGTTGTCCTTGTGTGCCTTCAAGTTGACTTACGGTGATCCTTCCAAGGTGAACCTGTCACAGGGATTTCTCAGTGAGGTTTCTTCAGAGGGGGCTTGCCACTGCCGCCTTCTGAGGCTGAGAGAGTGTGACATGCCCATAGTCACACAGTGGGTTTCCAAGCAGAAATTTTAACCCTGGTCTCCTGGATTCCTAACCCAACGATCAAAACCACTGCACCATGCTGGCTGTTCCAGATCCAAATATGTCATTAAAATTACTGTTAGGATTTATTTAAAAACCCAGGTAGAATGTTCCCTTTTGAACCCAGAGCTCAAATCTCAGTGGCATTCTCAAAGCTGTCTGTGTTTCTGGTGGATTGGCAGGTATTCAAACTTTCGTGATGAAATATAGCGTGTTATGACAATGTGGCTATTAATGAAATAATCTTCATTCTTATGAGCAGAACATGCATACACCAGAACGAATTTTATGCAGAACTGGGGAACTTGCAACAGGGAGATCTGAGGAGAAGAAAAGCTGCCAGGCACAGATCCATCATGCTTTGGCCTCAAAGGGAGAGAAGAGCAGCCAGCATCTTAAACCAGGACTTAATCCCTTCCCTTACTGCCATTCCTAGTCCTTGTGCATCCTATCTTTTTAGTATGGCAAATTTGAAGGCAGAGAATGTTCAGATTAACCGCCTGCAAGCTACTTGTGGAGCCTTTTTTGGCTGAAGGGCAGTGTGTAAATGCTCTAAATAAATAAATAAATGAAAGATCTGACTGCACGCCCCATCATCCCCAGCCAGCATGGCCAGGTTGCTGGGCAAGTGGCTCTCTTCATGCTTTCCCTAGCTCTTCTGAGATCTCTTTGAGTCCCAGCATGGGACCTTCTCATAAAGGATGCAACTAGCTGCTGAGCCACATACTCTTCCAAATACTGAAGAGGCCACCATGGAGAGATTAAGAGCCCACCTAACAGAGTACTCTTTATGCTGACTTCAGGATCTCAAGTCTGTCTTTCCCCGGCAGTTGCTGCTATCCAAGAGGCTAGAAGTCGGCTTGGAACGAGGCTGTTTCGGGCCTCTTTGCCGCCTACAGCTTTGCTGGTCATAAATTTAGACTCTGACTCTGCCAGGGGGAATGTCTATGTTCTGGGCAAAGCAGGGAAACCATGCAAAGGCAGTGCCAAGGGACCACCTTCCATTTGAAAACCAAGCCACCTGTGATTGGTTTTTTTTTGTTTGGTTTATTAACAGCATGTCCTTCTCTGGGATGCCAACATGCCAGCAAATGGCAGCACCTGTTCGCCACTATTTTTCACCTCCATGGGAGCTCAGCTTTCCTCCCCGATAAATATTAATGGGCGACCTCGGCATGACTTTTTACACCAACGAAAGATGCCCTTTCTGGAGATCGCTCCTGGATGCAGGCCCTCTTGCTCAATCTCTGTGAATGCAATCTGTGCTTTCAAGTATCAGGTTCCTGGGAGTTATCCCACTTTCTTCTCGTTCATTCTCCCCCTTGTTCAGTCTGTACATAATCCAGATTCCACTTTGTTCAGTCTGTACACTTCCAGATTGAACAGTTTGCATTGGCGGGGGTTGCATTCGCATCTACAAGGCGTGTAAACCCTCCAACTATTCCCAGATGACAACTGGGACACTTATGGCCAAGCAACATCGGTGTATGGTCAAAATGGCAAAGGTGATTCATGAGGAAGAACGGATAAAAGGCTGCAGCAGTTAGCATTTGCATGAGCCTGAAGGGAAGGCATGATTCCTTCCTCTTCTCTTCCCGCTTCTGAGTTAATGGAGTGCAAATGAAGTAAGCTGAGGACAAAGGGGGGGAATGGGAGAGGGAAACTGGGACACTTTGAAAGCAGTTGGAATAGTGGGATGGCAGAGGATTAATTGTGACTATCTCCATCAAATTGGGACATTTGGTGGATATGTGATGACATTTAGTAGCTGTTAAGCAGAAAAACAATGGAGAGTTGATTCTAGCTACTGTAGTCAGCCTTTCATATCCACAGATTCTTTGTCTATGGATCCAACCATGGACACACACACACACACATTCCAGAAAGCAAACCTGAATTTTGCTATTTTATATAAGGGACACCATTTCACTGTGCCATTGTATTTAATGGGACTTGAGCATCTGTGGATTTTGGTATCCATGGGGGCTCTTGGAACCAAATTGCAGCGGATACCAAGGGCCCACTGTACTTCAGCTGATTTGATGAAAAATTGCTTTTATAACTTCTAACTTGTATTAAGCAGAGCATGGGAAAGTCTTTTTTTTTTGGGGGGGGGGGACTATAACTCCCAGAATTTCCCCAAGCAGTATAAGTAGCTGGTGGAGGGTTACCGGAGAGTTGTAGTCCAAGAAAGCAGCTTGCACAAATTCTGTTAATGAGAAGATGAACAGTTGAGACTGATGCGCCTATATGCCTCTTATATAACTATACAATAGTTTTGACACATTTCCATTGTGTTTCTGAGGTGGAGGGGACTGCCTCCCTAATAATAACAATCACAACAGCAGCAATCATAATAGGAAATTAACTTAAAATGCCGCAAAACACCAGTACCTGCTGGCCAGTCTGTGATACTGCCTTTCCATGATCCTGCAAGGCCAAACCAGATGATGGGAGGGGCAGTGGAAGCGGAGCAATGGAAGCCTGCCTGGGATTTGTCAGAAGTGAAGGGCATTTAGCTAATGAAATCGCCCAAGTGAATTAACAGACCAAAGGACCGCTCTGCAGTTCTTGGCTCAAACTAGTGCAAAAAATTAACTGACTTCCAGTCTGGGACAGTCATGGGAAAACAGCCCTGGCATGCAGAAACAGCGGAGTAATTCACTACCTTTGGGAAAGGCCATTGTTTAGTGGCGGAGCACATGCTTTGCAGGCAGAGGCTGCCATGTTTAGCTCCTACGTTCTTCATGTATGTCCAGGAAAGGCTCTCATGCAACGTTTCACAGGTGAAAACTGGAACATGTGTGGCCATGCAACATTAGAATGCGCTCAAGGTGGCAAAAGTTATTAATGGGGAAGGAAACGCAAGCTAGGAGAGGCTGCAGCAGTTTGCTTTTGCCTAAGCCTTCAGGGAAGGTGAAGATTTCACCCTCTTCTTTCTCTTGAGTTAACTGAGTGCAAACTACTTTTGCACTTTGAACTCAGTTTGCAGCAATGGAGGACAAAGCGGGGAAGTGGGAGGAGGCAGGAGAAACTGGGACATTTTAAAAGCAGCAAGAAGACAGAGGATTAATTGGGACTGTCTCTATCATATTGGAACACTTGGAGATACGGACGCCTACCTGAAACTTCAGTGATGTAAGTTTGTCTTGACCATTACAGTATAAAGTGAACCAAAAGCCTAATTTGGTACAATGTGCCTATTAATAAAACTGGAGGCAGAGGGCATCCAAGAGCTTAGTGAAAGCTGAATTCTACTCAGCCTTTTCTAAATCTGGAATAAACAGGGAGAGCCCTGATTTTGAGCCATGGCATGCTTTGCTTATAAAAATTAAGTGCTACTAAAAGGGAGGAAAAATTATGATATAAGAAACCCACTGGGTGGCTGTGGGCAAGTCACATGCTCTCAGCCTCAGAGGAAAACAGTGGCTAACCTCCTCTGAACAAACCTTGCCAAGAAAACCCTATGATAGGATCGCCTTTGGGGTGCCATAAATTGGAAATAACTTGAAGGCACACCACCACCACAAACTTGAAACTGAGTTTTGAAGACATTAAAATAGTTTTAAATTATTTCCTTGGTGGGTGAGCCAGGGTGGTGTAGTGGTTTAAGCACTGGACTACAACTCTGGGGACCAGGGTTCGAATCCCCGCTCAGCTATGGAAACCCCCTGGGTGACCTTGGGCAAGTCCCACTCTCTCAGCCTCAGAGGAACCCTCTCTGAGCAAACCTTGCCAAGAAAACCCTGTGGGTCAGTAGAAGTTGGGAAAGTACAACAATAAGATGAAGGCATACGACGACGACAACAACAACAGCAACAACTTTCTGTGAATCCTTGAACGCCAGGGCCACCTGCGAAGAAAGCCGAACTTCATCCCCGGAGGAGGAGGAGGAGGAAGGCCTTTCTCTTCTGAGTGTTTTCTGAGTTGATGTCATGTTGACTTGGGAGCCGGTTGTTATGGGGAACATCACGCTTTCCGCAGCAGCCGACGCGATGACATATTTCTCATGTGCAATATGCAGTGCAGCTGTTGCTAGAAGGAAAAGCAGCTTGAGGAAGGCCGAGGAGTTCGGATACGGGTGGCTCTCCTTGTGTGGGAAAAGATAACCAGCAATTCGGACCTCTTTGCAATTGGTGGACCTCTTTGCTCCAACTGTTCGCCCACGTGGCTAATGATACGTTCTTCTCCTACTGTTCTTTTCTTTAATTTTTGGTCTTTTGGTTTTAGAATCATGGAATCCTGGAGTTGGAAGAGAATCCCCCCAAAGGTCATCCAGTCTAACCCCATTCTGCCACGCAGGAAGACGCAATCCAAACATTCCCAATGGATGGCCACCTCTGAGGTCTTCCACTGTTGCACCTTCCCATTTGACGAATGCATACCTTCCACCATTGCACAGGTAAACACCGAGACACGGGCGGCCAAACAACATCACAGTGTGAGCAAGAAGACCAAAAAGATTAGTTACGAAGGACAGATAAGTAGCAGCGGCTGCAGCTGTTTGCTTTCTCTGGAGCCTCTTGGGAAGGAAACAAGAGACCTGCCCCTCCTGTCCTCTCCTTTCACTCGAAATAACTACTGTATATACTCAACTATAAGTCCACCTTGTGTATAAATCGAGGACAGTTTTTGGGGGCAAAATTATGGATTTTGATATGACCTGTGGATAATCATCATCATCATCATCACTATTACTGCTACCATCATTGCTGTCACCATCCCTATCTTCTATCTATAGGCTGTCTGGATCCCTCAAAGGCCACCTGAGGAAGTAGAGGAGAGAAGTTTGGGAAGAAGCAGGGCTTTGGGAAGAGCTGGGAAAAGTGTGTGTGTGCAATGCCTAGTCCCTCTGCAGAAGATTGGGGAGCATCGGAGCCTCTGCAGAGCCAGGGATGGAGGGGGGGGGTGTATGAGCTGAATCCCAGGGAGAAGAAGAAGCCCAGAGGCGCCTCGGAGGGAGGGAGGGAGGAGGGCTGCCAAAAGCCAGCCCTGCAAAGCAGCAGCAGCAGCAGCCCAGGCGCTCTCTCTCTCTCTCTCTCTTCAGTGCCTTCTTTGCTGACGGCGGAGGGAGGCAGGGAGGGAGGCTTTTTCCTTTGGCCGATCGCCCGGACCCAGGAGGAGGAGGAGGAGGAGGAGGAGGAGGAGGAGGAGGAGGAGGAGGAGGGCTGGAGGGGGGAGCCTTTGGCCGTCCTCCCCTTCGGAGCCGAGCGGGGAGGCTGCTGGGGAAGCCGGTGGAGGAGGAGGAGGAGGAGGAGGAGGAGGAGAGCCGCCTCCGGGAGCAGGAGAGGTAGCGGAGGCGCCGCCGTCGGGTTGGCAGCCCCGCTCGTCCCCCCGACGGCTCCCCGCTCCCCCTCCAGGGAACCTCCCGTAAGGAGTCCCTCCGCGGCTGGGCGCCTGGGAAGCCCGGCTCGGAGGATGAAGGCTCGGCTCGGAAGAGGAGGAAGAGGAAGAGGAAGAGGAGCGGCCCCCGACGGCGCGGCCCCGGCGGCCAGGGCAGGATGAGCCAGGGCGCGGCGCCGGCGCTGCTCTGCTCCCGCAAGCAGAGGCTCATGGCCGCCGTGGCCGAGGAGGAAGCCGCCAACGCCGCCCCTGCCCCGGCCCCTGCCCCGACGGCGGGGCTCTGCTGCTTCGTTTGCGGCGGCGGGATCGGGCCGGGCAAGGAGCTGCGGCTGCCGGTCAGGCTCCCCCGAGGAGAAAGAGGAGGAGGAGGAGGGCCGGGAGGGCCGGGGCCGGGGCCGGGGCCGGTCTTCCCCTTCCTGCAGCACCAGGAGCCGGCCCCGGGAGCGGCGGGCGTGAGCCCCGACGGCTGCGCCTTGGTGTGCGCCGTGTGCCGCTGCTTCCTGGGCGAGCAGTGGGACGCCTTCGAGCGGAGCGGGACCCCCCTGGAGAAGCGCATGTACTGGCTCAAGCGGCCCTACCAGTGCGACGGCGGCAGCCCCGGCCGACGAGGAGGAGGAGGAGGAGGAGGAGGTCCCGGCAGCCCCAAGGCCTTTAATCCAAGGAGGGCGGCCCACGAGTGGAACCTCGCCTACGCCTTGGAGGAAGAGGAAGAGGAAGACGAGGAGGAGGAGGAGGAGGAGGAGGAAGAGGAGGAGGAGGACCTGGAGCGCCGAGCCAGCCAGCCCCCCGACGGCGGAGAGCAGGGACAAAGCCGCCTTGCGGGAGCCGTCGGGCAAGAAGACTCTGCCCTTTCCTCCCTCTCGGACTTGGAGAGCGGTGAGCCTCTGCCCCCGGTTTGGGGTCCCAGCCCCGACACCATGGGGACCCCCAGGGCTCCCTGGGAGTGGACCCCCCCGTCGGGGCCCTCTGCCCCCAGCAATGGGCTGCCCCTGGAAGAGAAGGCTCCCCCGAGGAAGAAGAAGAAGAAGAAGAAGAAGCCGTGGCCCCGAGGAGCCCGCCTTTGGGGACCCCCTTTGGGGAAGGGCTCTGGGAACGGGGGCCCACGCCCCTCGACGGGGGACAAGGCACCCCCCGGGGCCTTCTCCTCGGAGGAGAGCGAGATCAACATCACTAGCGACGAGGAGCGCAAGGAGACGAATGGCCGTGCCATGAAGGGGTCCAGGACGCCGCTCTCTCGAGGGACGCAGCCACAGCCACCCTCGACAGCCGGCCCGACTTGCTACGTCTGTGGTTTGCTCTTGAACCCGGGTTCGCAGCACCGGATCCATGTGCAGAAGCAAGAGCAGGCCTCGCAGGCGCCCTTCTTTCCTTTTCTATGGCTCCACAGTCCACCCCCGGGGTCTCTTCCCATCAGTCCTTCTGGGAGCACCGTCGTCTGCGATTCCTGCTATGCGTCCCTCCTCCAGCAATGGCAGAGCTTTGAATTGGCCGGTGTACCCGTCCTCCAGAGGCTCTACGTGGTGCCCCTTAACCCGGGCACCAAGGCCAAGAGGGAGAGCCCCCCGAGAGAGGACTCGGTCCCCCCGGTCCCTTCCCGGAGGGCCTTCCCAGAGGCCTGCTACCTCTGTGGGGAGGAGTGCGCCAAGGAGGGTCGGTCCGTCTCGGCCAAAATCACTAATGGCAATGCCAAGGCCGCCATGCACTTCCCTTTCATCAGCCTCCTCCCTTGCCCACCCAACGCCAAGGGCCTCAACAAGCACTGGGAAGTCCGGAGCTGTCCTAGGTGTTACGGGGTGCTCCGGGACCTATGGGCCATGTACTTGGCGTCCCACAATGAGGAGTTCATCACCTCCGTCCAGAGCTTCCTGGGCAGGTATCACCAGGTCTTTTCAGCCCGGGAGGAAGCCGGCAACGTTGTCATGGCCAGGCATTCCAGTTTGGCTAAACCAGGCCCAGCCTCCATTTGCTACATCTGTGGGGCCGAACTGGGTACGGCAGCGGGCAAGGAGTTCCAGTTGAGCGTCAACCCGCCAGGCCGCTTTGGCGAGAAGGAGCCCTTCTTCCCCTTCCTCACTGTGTACCCGCCGGCTCCTCGGGCCCGGCCTGCCGACTCCACGGGCATCGTGGCCACATGCCTCCTGTGCTACCATGACCTTTTGGGCCAGTGGCTGCAGTATGAGGGCAACCATGCCCATCACCCCAGCAGTCCCTGGTCCAGGCAATACAAAGTGGAGACCTTTGTCTGCTTCTTCTGTAGGCAAGAGAAGAAGCGGTGCTTTGGATTAAAAGCTGTCGAAGTTGCCCGCCTTCCCGTCTTCCTCTGCTCTTTACGGGTGCCTGGCAGCTTGCTGGTGGATGATGGGAAGCGGTTGACCATTGGCGCCTGCCCCGAGTGTGCCATCCTGGTGCTGGCTGGCAAAACGGCCATGCCCCGAGAGCTTTTTGCCGCCCCAGCGCCAGCATCTCTCCAAAAGGTAAGGCTGGCTCTGGGTGGACTTTTAGGCCGAATTGGAATGGCATCCCAGTTTGGCCTTATGTGGCAGGAGAACTTTGGCTGGAGGCAGGTGCCAAGCGCCGGGTGCTTTCTAGCAAAAGCAGCCACCCCAGAGTCGTTGACCTCCTGGGCTTAAAACAACATGGATCTGTGTCAAGGTACTTGGGAGCATGGAGAGCAGTTTCTCTTGTGAAAAAGCAAACACTGGCTTCTGGGAGGCCGACTCCGGCACACAGGTGGCTCACGCAAGACCAGAAGCTGGCAAGAATTTGCTAGCTCAGGGGCTGTTCCACTCCTGCTACTAAATCCTCTTGGAGATTAGCTATGTGTTCGGGTTCTCCCCCCTCTTTTCTTTGGGAGTTGAGAAAACACGGGTTTCCAGCTACAATGTGTGGGCCTTTTTTCTCTTTTGGGGGGTTATGTTGGAGTAATGGGCACATTGAGTTTTCTCTTGACCTCATAGCATTAATTTGTATATCTTGCAATACTCAGGTGTATGTGTGTGTGTGTGTATGTGTGCCTTCAAGTGACCTGTCCGTTCATGGCATCCCCATGAATTGCATAGGATTTTCAGAGGTGGTGGCCAGTCGCTTACTCTGAAATAGAGCTTATAGTGCCTGGTATTACTTGGTGGTCCTGGTATTCATTGTACTAACTAGGGCTGATGCTCCATAGTTTCCATTATCAGAGAGGATCTGGTGCCTTTAGGGTTTGTTGTTGTTGCTGCGTGCCTTCATGCCATTTCTGACTTATCCCAACCCTAAGGCAATCTTTCTTGGCAAAATTTGTTCAGAGGGGGTTTGCCTTTGCCGTCATCTGAGGCTGAGAGTGTGGGACTTGCCTATGTTGGGTTTGCATGACCAAGCAGGGATTTGAACCCCGGTCCCCAGAGTTGTCGTCCAGTGCTCAAACCACTACACCGTGTTGGTAGGCCCAAATATTTGTTGTTGTACCCCTTCCAAGTTATTTCCAACTTATGACGAACCTATCACAGGGTTTTCTGGGGCTGAGAATGTGTGACTTGCCCAGTGGGCTTCCGTACCTGAGCAGGGAATCGAACTCTGATCTCCAGAGTCGTCATCCTAATGCTCAAACCACTACACCATACTGTCTGTAAAAGAAACTGAAGCAGAATCTCAGCAGTCTGGGGCAGCCTAATGCAGCATCTCAGGCTGCAGCAAAATCATTGGTGATGCGCAAGACTTTCTTCCGTTTAATAGCTAGGCAGCACTCTTGGTTTGTTTGTTTTTTCTCTTTCTTCTTCGATTCCTGATAACAGAACATTGCTGTAAATCCTCACAAGCTTAAAAGTTCACAAAGGTTCCTAGGATAGTTTGCTCTCATTCAAAGACACAGAAGTGCCAGCTGGAGAAATCCATCTTCTCCGGTTTGGTTTGTAGTAGACTCCAGGAGATCAGGATTTGGATGCCCGCTCAGCTATGTTGAATGACCTTGGGCAAGTCACACTCTCTCAGCCTCAGAGGCAGGCCAAAGCAGTCCCCTTCTGAAGAAATCTTGCTATGAAAACCCTGTGATAGGTCTCCTCCATAAGTTGGAAATGGCCTATAAAAAGAACAACACAAGACTGCAAGTGTCCTCCCAGTCAGTGATGACACCTTTCCCAGGTCTTGGAGAAAGCCTATCAAGATACTGATGTTTTCAAGAAATCCCAAACAAGTCTGTCCCTCTAAGACAGGAACTCTGCTTCTGCCAGTGCATGGATAAAAGAGAACCCCCCGAAATCTTTAGAGGAGGTGTCTCCAGCCAGATTGGCTTCTTTTCCTCCCTGTGGGGATGCGTCTTTGTAATGTGGAAGTCAGCTGTGTAAGAGGAAGGGGAAAGGGGTCTGGAATTGCCAGGCTTCTGTGAATTGGGAGGACTTACAGAAGGGCGGTTTGCTTTTCATCTGAGCTTCTGTCCCCGGGGCTAAAGCGGACAGCTGCTGTTCATAAACTCACATTGGGCCTTTAACAGAAGGACATTGCAGGACTGTAATAAAAAGTGGTCTAATCTTTGAGCTAGGCTTGCCCTTGGAGTCAGGACTGTTGCATAGCTTTGGCTAACTACAAACCCGGATAGAATGGCAAAAAGTTTGGAGCAAATTGGACAATGTTGGTTTACTAGGAACCTTGGTTTGAGATGTCCTTTCCTCCTTTTCAGGAGTGTTGCAAAATGTGGGTGGTTGTTTTTTGTTTGTTTGTTTGTTTGTTTTAGAAAGGTGCAAAACAATTGCAAAACTTTGACACAGGTTTGGAATGCATCAGACAATGGAGTTTATCACACGGGAGGGAAGCAGCCAAATCCTGTGGATAAACAGGGTTTACATCTGGGAAATACCTGCAAAAGCAGGATTGTTTTCAGACAACGTCAGGCTAATTGAACATTAACACGACATTAACCCGTTCAGAAAGTTGCCAAATCTCACCGCTTTTTACTTTCAGGAAAATCCCAAAAGTAAAAAGCAGTGCGATTTTGCCCACTTTCTGCACAGGTTAATGTTGCATTAATGCTCAATTAGCCCAATGTGTCTGAAAACAACCCCGCTTTTGCTGGTTTTCTCTGGGATTTAAACCCCATTTATCCACGGGATTTGGGCACTTTGCCTCCTGTCTGAGTGTGATAAACTCCAATGTTGGATTTTGAAGGTTTACTGATAATGTCAGTTTGAGACACCCAGTTCTTGGGGCTTTGCAAAACATGTTTTTTGTTGCCAATATTGCAAAACAATTGCAAAATTTGGGCACAGGTTTGGAGGGGATTCCAAATTTCAGGGTTCGTAGGCTGTGTTACATTCAGTTGTTGTTTGCCTTCAAGTCGTTTTGACTTATGACGACCCTAAGGCAAACCTGGTATGGAGTTTTCTTGGCAAGATTTCTTCAGAGGTGGTTTGCCATGGCATTCTTCTGAGGCTGAGAGAGTGTGACTTGCCCAAAGTCCCCCAGTGGGTTTGATGGCCAAGCTGGGAATCAAACCCTGGTCTCTCGAGTTGTAGTCCAACACTCAAACTACCATGCCACGCTGGCTCTCATTACATTCAGTATTGGCGTGTATGGATCTGGTGGAAATGATTGGGGAATTGGTCTCCAAATCCTTATATTATTTCAGGAATGGTTTTGCCGGGGCAAATGGTGTTGCCATTCGGAGCAGGTTGGGAAAACTGGGCAAGCCCAGGTTGCAGTAGCTGAATAGTTCATTGCTCACGGGCTTCTTGATCAAGTCATCCCATGCCAAATTCAATACCTGCTCTGCCTTCCCTTTGCCTTCACTACTTACTTCACAATTGTCAGCTCATGATACTCCAGTAATGATAGAAGCAACACCTGACAGCATTTTCTTTGCTGTGCAACTCCCAGGTTAGGGTCCTTTCCGGTGAGGAATACGGGGTTCTTCTAATATTGGAGTGCACTTTCTATCCCAGTTTGCTCTTCCAGCTAGGACTCATGGAAGCTGCAGTCCAACCACATCCTGAGGGAGCATGTGGTTGGACTGCAACTTCCATGAGTTCTACCTGGAAGAGCAAAAGCTGGAAGCGCCCCCTTCTCTTGACCTATGTCCCCTTGGCTCTCTTTCCTTACTATCCTCAGGGTTTTTCCTTGGTTTCTGGTTTGTTGTGTGCCTTCACGTCATTCCCAACTTATGGCGACACCAAGGCAAAGCTATCATGGGGTTTTCTTGGCAAGATTTGGTCAGAGGAGGTTTGCCATTGCCTTCCCTTGAGGCTGAGAGCATGAGACTTGCCCCAGGTCCCCCGGGGGGTTTTCATGTCTAAGCCAGGAATTGAACTTAGGTCTCCAGACACTCAAACCACTAGGCCTTTTCTCTGCTCTCTTCCCCTTTCACCTTTCCGCTACATTCTCTGTCCTTAGGACTCCCTGCCTTCTCTCGGCTGGTGGTGTGGCCTTTAGCTTGCCTCCGCGGAGCTTTGTATGTTATGTTTGTGGCTTTATTCCCAACCAAACAGACAACTGTCTCTTCTTGCTGAAGCCGGACTGTGAACTTTTGTTGCCTTGTTCCCTGAGCAATTGGAATGTTTGAGGCCGCTGGACTAGCTCAAGGTGCATCTTCATTGCGGAAATAATGTGGTTTGACACCACGTTAACTGCCATGGCTTCCCTTTACAGAAACCTGGGATTGGTAGGCACCAGAGCTCTCTGACCGACCAGGCTGTGTATCTCACCAAACTACAAATCCCAGGATTATGGAGAATAGAGTCATGGCACTCAAACTGCTTTAATTCTGGCCCTGGAATTTGCTTGGCTAGTGCTCCTATTTTATAGCTGACAAGCTTCCAGGCTTTGCAACCGTGTCTGCCTTGTTTTGCTAGAACAAGGTTGCTGAGAGAGGCAGGATAACCTCAGACCTGCCTTGATGCCAAGAAAAGAGCGAATGTGACCAGCATGTAAGACAAGAGTTCTCTGGAAGCTGTGCCTTTTGCAAGTCAAGCAGACCATTTGTGCAAGGTGTCTGAGCAAAGAAGCTCAAGATCAGGGTGCAGGAAATAGTTGGGTGTACCTAAACTACATAAGTAAATCAGTTTTGCATATTCAGTCCAACGCTGAACTTTGGGAGCTTTGGGAATCTGTATTTTTGTTAGGAATGCTAGGAATTTCTTCAAGAGAAATTGAAGAAATTTCATCTCAGCACCTCATCAAATTCCCCTGGGAAACTAGAATCTACTCTGTACTGCAGAAATAATACAGTTTGACACCACTTTAACTGCCGTGGCTCCACCCTACAGAACCTTGGGATTTGTAGTTTCATGATGCACCAGCGCTCTTTGGCAGACAAGGCTGAAGACTTTGGTAAAACTACAAATCCCAGGATTCCATAAGATGGCACTACAGCACTTAAAGTGGTGTCAAACCATGTTCTTACTACAGTGTAGATGCACCCTCAGAGAGAACAGAGCTCTGTAGACTTGCTGTTTGGTATTAGGCAAAGGGTTGATTCTGAGGCTGAGTTTGCTGACTGTAAATGGGATTGTCCCAGTTTGAGAAATACTGAATCAAACAGGAATTATATATAGCCAGTTTCTGGGTAGTTTATGGCAATCTTCCCTAAATGAGTGCCATCCAGATACTCTGGCCTACAATTCCCAACATACTGGATCGGTAGCCATGGCTAAGAGTTGTAGCCCAAAACATCTGGCATGTGCCAGTTTGGGAAAGATTGACTTGGAAGGTTTAGTAAATCAGAAATACTTCCTTTCTCTTTGTTTCCCCCTCTGGGCTGGATATTTAAAAAGTTTTGGGCCACTGACTTATTTGCAAGGCATGATCGATGAACTGTTTTTGAATGTACATAAAAAACCTTGTAACATTTGCCTGATGAAGAAGAAGCCCATGGAGCTTCAAAAGTTTGCAACAAGTATATTGTGCATTTTGGTTGGCCAATAAAGGTATCACTGATGGATTTTTGTTTGAATAGGAAACCTTGGCAAGCCCATATCTTGCTCCTCTTTTTCCAGGAGGTCTCTCTTTTATCTCTTAGCAGCTGGGAGCTTTCTGCTCCTTTTTCTTCCCGAGACCCTATTTTGTTGCTGCTTTTAGCTATTGTGGGGGGGGGGGGAGATTACTACTACTACTACTATTTGCCATGTGGTTTAGTGGCTTTTGGGAGTTGCAATCCAGAAAAAGAAACAACCGATAACTGTTCCAGCCTCCGGGTGTTTTTCTCCAGCAGGGTTTTCCTTTCTCGCGTCATGAGTTCACGGAGGGCTGGCTGGAGACATATCCATGGGTATTTTTTCCCTATGTTAAGAGAGAGAACAGGTGCTGTCGGAGTGTTTTCCTTGCACATGAAGTATCTGCAGAGCTCGCCTGTCATCGGGTGAATGTCAGCAGGAGACACTCACATCTGTTTCCCTGCAGCATTTGTTATGAAGCAGGAGGCGGCGGAGAAGGAAGAAAGAGTTGTGCGTGTCACTTTGAAGCCTTGCTGTGGCCCTCTTTCGGACTTTGGGTGGCCTTCTGTCCTTTCCAACAACCAACAACTGGAAAACCTCTTTTGGCTCAGAAGAGACGGTGGTGGCGCGATTGACACTGGAGGGAAGGCATGGATAGTTGTGTCAATGCACAACAAGGCTGCAATTTCTCTCCAATCTCGCCGCCTCTCTCGCCGGGTGTTTGTGCTGCTGAACGGCGGTTCCTGCTTGTTTTGGCAACCGGGGAAGCATCTGCTTCGAGCACGGCACATGGAAAAACTTCCAGCTTGGCGCTCTGGTCTGACTCCCAGCGTTGAACTTGGAGTGCTCCGGAGTCTCTTTCACGCAAGGAGGCGAGGAAGGGCGAAGGGTGCCGCTGGGGTTGGTGGGAAACCTCCTAGGAGTGCCAAGCTAAGAGTGGAAAGGAGATTGCGTGCCAGAGCATCTCGTACATGGTGTTCGCACAACACTGCAACGTGGGCTAGTGTCATCTCCGCAAGGTCTGACCTCCTCCTGGTTGTTTGTGCCGTTGAGATAGTTTGCAAGCAGAACACGATGGAACCTTTCTGCGTTTTTCTGAATGGCATTGACAGCAATAATCTACGCCGGGGTCATTCAGGCGTCGTTTTTTGTTTTATTTTAGCAGAACCATGCGAATAAACTCACTCACGCATTCCGGGTTTGTTACTCACACTATGGGACCGCATCTCTGCAAGTTCGGTTGCTCACACATGTCAGCAGTTGAATAAAAATGGAGTCAATGATGCAAATGTATTCAAAATGCATTCAAAGCATGCAGAATTCAGTCTTGGGTCTATTCACATCACTTATTCACACTGCCGATGATGAAAATCTTTATTTTAAACCGGGGGGGGGGGGGGGAACAGTATCAATTTTCATGGGTTAAGTGGGTTTTTGGCAGCCCTTTCCCCCAAATAAACTTAATCAGGTGCATTAGGGAAGCTTGTGAACAGTGGAGATTCAATCTGGATTCATCCTGGATTATTTTCACCGTCTGAATAACCCCTAGGTCTCATCTTGTTTTTCTTGGGTGCTCTTTGGTGCTTTCTTGGGAGTGACTGTACTCCATGAGACTGTTAGTATCTTGGCTCTGCAACCAGGATCTCTTTACAATAACATCCCAAATACACAAAACAGTGATATCTTTATTGGGCCAGCCAAATGGGAAAAAGTAAAATTTGCAAGCTTTCAGAGCTTCACTGGCTTCTTCATCAGGCAAAGATGTTAAAAATCATACAGGAGAAAAGAAAAAAAATCTCTCTTTAGTGTGACCTGACTCAAGAATATGACATGTCCCCTTCATATAGCTCCTAACACCTATTTTCACAATCTTCAAAGATAGAAATAAGTGTGTGCAAGTGTTTAGAAACAGGGAGACAAGAGAAGGTTTTCCCCTTCATTTTTGAATATGGGACCTTTTGTGTTGGAGCTGCGATCAAGAATACTTAGTATCTCACTAAACTACAAATCCCAAAATCCCATAGGAAGTAGCCATGGTGGTCAAAGTGGTATCATACTGCTATAAATGTGTAGTGTGGACACATCCCTAGTCAATGCAAACAATCTTTGAAATCTTTGAAATAATCAATCCATCAATACTGAGAAGTATGGATCTGGAGTCTGACTTAATAATGAAGCAACTTCATAATATGCTGCCCAATGTGGAACTTGTGGCTACATATCATCATCATCATCATCATCATCATCATGATCATCATCATTTTCTACTTGACTCATCCCGTGGATCAAGGCAGGGAACAACAACAAATCAACAATGTACAACATAAATTAAAACACATCAGTTAAAACATGCAACAGTTTACCTTTCCTGGAAAACTGCATGAGAAAATTTACACCTTTTAAACTGCTTGCTGGGGCCGAGTGGAGGGAGTTTATCTTATTTAACAATTTATGTTACCTGGGAGTTGAAGTACACAACATTTGGAAGACCAAAGTTTGGGAACCACTGGTCTAGTGCAGTAAATAGACTGTTGGGTATGTGTGTGTTGACTCTTCTTCTTTGGAGGTCTTTAAACAGAGGTTGTGATGGGCACTTTTTTGGCAGTGCTTTAGTTGTGTATTTATGCATGGCAGGGGTCTGGACAAGGTAGCCCCTTGGCGATCCCTTCCAATTCTAAAATTCTGTGGCTCTAGCTTTCTCCTTTCTGTTTTCTGTTCCTCTGTTACTAAGATGTTAGTGTTAGTGATCCAGGACAGATCAGGTCACAACGGTCAGCGTTTGGAACCTGGAATGTGCCATCCTTATATTCCAGGACAGCTAACCTGTAAGTTGGGATGGTTGCAAAGCTGGCAGTGTTCTTTTCCATGTGGAATACCTAGGGGCAAGGCGAGTGACAGTTCCCTGAACATCCCATAGCAGAGACCTTGTGCGGCATTTCCAGGCATCTCTGATTGATGGTGGCTTGGAGGCTTGAGTGGCTGTGGGAGCAAGCATACCGATGCGGAACAGCTGGGGAGGGCAGCCGTGAAGGTCAGAGAAAAGTAGGGAGAGAAAGAATCAGAAGAGCATCTGGGGATAAGAGGTGGTGGGCTTGCTGTGGATCTAGGGCAGGGCTCTGGAGTGGGGAGCTGGAGCCATGGAGTTGGAGTCGGATGCCATTTGGAGGTAGAGTTGGTGGAAATATAGCCACTAACTTCAAAATGAAAACTTACCATATTAAATCCCTGACTTGTTGGGTATTTCATAGGTTTGTAAGCAAGTTTTTCTTATTCAGACATTTTTATCAAATAAATATATTTTATGTTCTGTCAATCTAAATATGAAGCACACATTTGGATGAAATGCCTTGTGGAAATGCCAGTGTGGTCTAGTGGTTTGAGCATTGGACTGCGACGCTGGAGATCAGGGTTCGAGTCACCACTTGGCCATGGAAACCCAGTCGTGATCTTGGGTGAGTCACACACTCTCAGCCCCAGAAAACCCAGTGATAGCATCGCCTTAGGGTCACCATAAGTCTGAAATGACTTGAAGGCACACAAGAACAATAGATCATTTTGCTGCAATGAATTCGTTATTATTGAGTATCCCTTATCCAGAAATACTCCAAAATCGTCCGCATGGATGGCTAAGATAGTTACACCTTTGCTTTCTGATGGTGCAGTGTACACAGATTTTGTTTCATGCACAAAATCATTAAAAATATTGTGTATAGAGTTACCTTTGGACTATGGGCATAAAGTGAATATGAAACAAATCAATTTCATGTTTAGACTTGGGTACCATCTCCAGAATATCTCATTATGTACTGTATTCCAAAATATGAAAAACTCCAAAACCCAAACTACTTCTGGTCCCAGGATTTTCAGATAAGGGAGACTCAGCCTGTGCTAATTAATCTACATTTGCTGCTTATGAAGGCCTCGGAGTTGAAGGTTTGGTGTACAGACTCTGCAGACCTGGTTTGGTTTTGGGGTTTTAGTACGGTCCTGCCGAGCAACTGTGGCTTTGCTGTTCTCTAGATACTGTCTGGAGAAGCAGATGCCAACCAGGCTTGGCAGGGTTGAACTGCATTTTGATGGATGTGTCCCGACGGATGAGTCCGGGTGCTTTGGACCTCTTTGGATATGTTATGCCACCTTGGAGTTGGCACCTAATGAAAAGGCTTTGAGTGCCAGGGAGAGCTGACATTAAAGGCTTGGCTTACCTGAAAAGTATGCAAAGGAAAGCATGTGGTGTCGAAGGGCATCCAGCGTAATGGGATTTCGAACTGAGTCAGAGATTTTGCTTGTGTTCAGGGAGGACCTGCGTAAAATATCTAGATGGAATTCCATCCAAAGAAGCCCAAATTGGTTACTACAGGTACTGTATATACTCAAGTATAAGTCTAGAAATTGTAGTCAAAAATTGACCACCACCCCAAAAAACCCCCCCTCTTCTATTTTCCTACTTGTCTGACTCTGACTCCTTCATAAATGGCAAATGTATATTAATTATTACAGGTTGAGCACCCCTTATAGGAAATATTTGGGACCAGCAGTGTTTTGGATTTTGGGATTTTTTTGGATTTTGCACAACCTGTATATGCATATGCAAAATACACAAGACGCAACACAAGGAGCATAGTATGTACTTATTTGCAAGGTTGGAGAGCAACATGAGGCTGGAGAGAGACAGAGGATCTGTGAAATGGCGGGAACCTAAGCATAGTGCTTGGTGCGAATCCACACCTAATGCCATGTCACAGCATTTTGTGTCTCTTTCCAGCTTTGCATCTCCTTGTGATGTGTATGAGAAGTGAGGCTGGAGACAGATTTAGGATTTGAGAGATGTATCTTGTGATGCAGATACTGCCTCGAGGCAGAAGTGGGCGGTTGTTGTAAAAAAGTTTAGATTTTTCAAGGTTTTCAGATTTCCAGATTAATGATCCTCAAGCTGTAATAACAAATTTGCTGTAGTGAAATGGTATCACAAGGCATTTTATGATGATGATGATGATGATAATGATGATGATGAACATCATCCTCATCATCATCCTTATTTTATTTTTTAATTTATATCCCACCTTTTCCCAGTTTAGGATTCAAAGTGGCTTTCAACAGTTAAGACAAACATAGCTAAAAATTTACAGCTTACATAAATTAAAGATGCAATTAAGCATTCAGAAAATTAAAACCAGATAAAAACATAACTAATTTTTTTAAAAAAGAAAACAACAAATAGACAGTCCAGCACATTATGCAAGCCTGGTGGTTTCCTCTGCAATAGGTCCCCAAAAGTCTTGCTTAAACAAGAAGGTTTTCCTCTATCTGCAGAAAGATAGCAAGGAAATATTTTAATAACAGCTACTTACCTTGGGTTTTTCCTCATTCTTTCCTAATGTATTTAGTTTGTTCCATCATTAAACAGTAAGGTGGTTAGAAACCATTGGCGGTCAACTGCAAATCACCCTGACCTATCAATAGATCCCAGTTTACATACTATTCAGCCCTGATCTAAACAAACCCAAATGTCAGGTTCTCAAGAGATTTGTTTGGAATAAAGAAGCATGCTTTGTAAACTTTTGTGCAACGTATTCTTCTAGCTGCTCTGTTTTGTAAGCTGCTTTGAGTCCCACCTGGGAGGAAAAGTGGGATATAAATCAATAATCAAATCATAAAATAAAATAAAATATAGTGTAGTGAAGTGAAGGGGGGGAGGACTAGAGATTTCTAGAAATTGAAACTCTGGGATCACATCGTCGTCGTCGTCGTTGTCATTGTCACATATATATCCCGCTTTCCTCCCAAAATTGGGACTCAAAGCGGCTCACAATTTAAAAGAACAATACAATTCCAAACATACCAAACGGTATGTACAACACATTATGTAAAGCATGCATCAAGTAGGCTCAAGTCTACAAAAGCTCATGCTATCAGCATCTTTCTTTCAGCTAGTCTCAAAGGTGCGCTACCAGATCCCCTTGCAGTATGTGCAGCCGTACTCTTTGTGCCTGATGCGGTAGATGCGTACATTATATTGATTTTTAAAAGTTCCTAACAGCAGAGGGAAATCCCTTTCCAGCTTGGATCTGTTTGTGGGAAATGAAAGTAATTAAGAGGCGAGGGAAGGAAAGGCCAAGGGAGACCCAACTCCCTCCCTGTGTGTGGCTAGCTCTCTGCTTGCTGGCAGCCAGGCTAATTGCTGTGTTTCACAGCCCAGTAAAGCCCATCTGCTCTCTTCTCTGGCATCCTACAAAACACCCATCAAGCACATTAGGCAGCGCAGCCTTGCAAATCGATCTGCGGAAGCTGAGCAGACCAGGGAGAAACCCCCATCCCTCACCAGACCTCTCATTTTGATGGATTCTGAGGACAAAAAACAACAACACCCTTTCCATCCATTTCTGGCTTTGCAGTGAAACTTCTAGCAGAAATCTTGCTGGGTATGGTGCCTTCCTCACACCGTCACTTTATCCTAGCCTACCTCGCAGGGTTGCTGTGAAGGGTGGAGCTGGGCAGGCCTGGTTGGTGCCAATCAGTTACAGTTAAGGGAACAAAGCTGAGACTTGTCTCAGGATTTTATCGCATAGGGAAATCCCGTGCAGAAATGGGGTTTTAAATAGGGAAAAACCTGCAAAAGCGGGTAGATTTTCAGACAACGTCATTTTTAAAGTGTGCTTAACCCGAACGGAAAGTAGTCAAAACTGCTTCTTTTTGCTTTCAGAAAATTCCAAAAGTAAAAAGAAGCAGCTTTTGACTATTTTCCGTTCATGTTAAGCACACTTTAAAAGCGACATGTGTGAAAATCTAGTTGCTTTTGCAGGTTTTCTCCACCTTTTAAATCCTGTTTCTGCACGGGATTTCCCCCATGTGATAAGGTCCTCAGACAGAAAAGATAGGGGAAAGATTGCAGAAAGACAGGGGAAAGATTTACAAATTTATAAATTTTGAAACACAAATTTATTTATGTGTATGTGCTTTCAAGTAACCTGTCGACTTGCCATGCATTTCTTAGGCAAGGACTCCTCAGAGATGGTTGGGCCAGTTCCTTCCTCTGAAATACAGCCTGGGATTCATTAGTAGTCTCTCATCCAAGTACTAACCAGAAGTGACCCTGCTTAGCTTCCAAAGTCAGGCGGGATCTGGTGCCTTTAGGTATGTAAGCTATGTCCTAGTATTTAGTTACATATAAATTCATCAGCTACTGAGAAGCAATGCACGCTGAAATTATACAAGCTCCTTTAGTTATTTGTAAGAATTCAAATGTGGTCTCTCATCCACTGGGTCGCCATGAGTCGAGATCGACTCGAGGGTGGTTAACAACAACAACAACAGCAACTCTGTTGGAAAAAATGTGTCCTGTCCCACTTCTCCCAGCTTTGCTATTACCAATCCGGTGACTGCAGGCTACAAAATGCAAAATAACAAGGAAAGGAAAAAGCAAAATTAGTGGGGATCATAAGTCTTCTTCTGGTTTCCTCAATCTTGGGGTGGGGGCAAAACCAAAGTGCAGGAGATCCCTGTGCAATTTGTAAGCCAAGTTGCAGCACTTTCATTTGGGGACTTGTTTTCAAGTGGGAGGGATCGGAGAAGTTGGAGGGGTACTATGGGCTACAGGGATCCCCAATCCAAAAATCCCACCCAGTCCCTGGTTTCCTAGTCTTTTCTTAACCAGCTGTTCAGTGGTTAGGAGGAGGTTGCCCTTCTGTGGATTCTTGAGAGCTTGGGACACAAGACAGCTGATGTTGGAGCAAGGAGACAGATTCCCCATTCATGCGGAGCTGAACGGAGAGATTGACCTTCCCCAGTGATGTCATTGTCAAGTTGAGCCATGCTCAGCAGCCGCTCCAGCCTGGGACAGGGCCTCTTTGTCAGCCGGACACTCTTGGCTCCGGGAAAAGACAGCCTTATGCATTCAGTGGTCTGGGGTTTCCTTCTCCAGCAGCTGGAAATGGGAGATGTTCCAAAGGCAGAGAGTCTGCAAGAGCTGAGAGGACTTGGATCGAATCGAGCTCTGCTCTTGCAGGGACTTCTTGCTTCATGTGATGGACAGACTTCTTACTGTCTCTGGGATTCTGAGAGTTGCAGAATAATAATAATAATAATAATAATAATAATAATAATAATAATAATGTTATCCCACCCCTCTGCAGAGCAATCAGGGTGGCTTACAACATTAAAATTTATAAAGAATGAAGTATGAAGAAGCAGGGGATACTAAAGCAAAAACAACAACCCCAAACCAAACAAAACAGAGGCTTGTCTTGAGTAGATCTGCAGTCGCCTGTGGTTATACAACAGGTTGACTCTTCTTTACCTGGAATTCCAAAATCTTGAAATACTGCAAAATTGTCCACATGAGATAGTGCCACCTTTGCTTTCGGATACTTCAATGCGCACAAACTTCCAGCACTCTTTGGCAGAGAAGGCTAAAGACCTTGTAAAAGGACAGACCCTAGGATGCACCCCTTGTTAGCACTGCGGTCGATGTTAACAGCTTTTCAGTGGTGCAAAAGGGTTAAGTTGTATTAGTGACATACATGTTGGATATTTTCTGAACAAATCTTGCCAAGAAAAACCCATGGTAGGTTTGCCTAAGGGTTGCCATAAGTTGGAAAGGACTTGAGGGCACACAACAACAACAACAACAACAAGAGTCTGTAAATCCACTTGCCACACTGAAAAATGCTGCAATTTGAGGAAATGCAAAGGGGAAAGAAAGTCTACGGACTTTATCACTTGGGGCTATAAAAGCAGAAATTTAACAGGATAAAAGCATCTTTGGAAGGTATTTATCACACAGCATCATGTGACTTGAAGGCACACAACAACAAACAACAACGGCTGTGAGTACCGCAAGGCCATGGATTGCACATATTCAGAGGCTGCCAATTCTGCCCTCGAGCCCTTTTGGCCCCATTCACATTACAAAAATAATCTAGGATGAATCCAGGTTGAATCCTTGGTGTTCACACATGTCCCAAATGCATTCAATGCACCTTTTTTGGGGGGAGGGGGGAGCCTGACAAAAAAAAACCCCTTAACCCAGGTTATTCGCTACCAGGTTTCCCCCTGAGTTTTCCTGAAAGATCGGCATCATCACAGTGTGAATATGCTTCAGAATAAAGTCATTTCACTCCGTATCATTAAAGGAAGAGAGGTGGCTCCATTTTAACCCAAAATGATGGTAAGGGTTAAAATGACTCAAGAGAGATTCACGAACCCAAAACGTAATGGGAACAACAAACCCGATATGCATCAGTGCAGCGATCCGCATCTCCTCGGGACAAAAAAAAAAGGCGTGTGAATGCCCCCTTAGTTTGCCTTTCTGCGTTCTGCCTCTTGCATTGATGGGGTTTATCATCGCGCCTAGCTAGGGAAATCACAAGTTTGCTGGCATTCCTTTCCTTGCTTGTGTTAAGGGAGGGAAAGAAGTGTTGTGGAGCAGGGACATTCTGATCCAGCTTGGAGATACACACTCCAGACATCCTGGCTGCAGTGTCAGCGGAGGGAGGGAGGTGCTGGTGGTGGTGCTGGTGCTGCCGGGTGATCCCCCCCCTCAGTTCCAGAACATCTGCAAAGGAACAAAGAGGCCTGGTTTTCCTCCAGCTTTTTCATCTGCTTGTCAGCCTCTCCCTCCCGAGGTGGTGGAGGCATGTTTCCTCTTGGGTGTGTAGATTGGAATGGTGTGTTTGTGTATGTGTGTGCAAGAGAGAGAGAGCTGGCGCACAGGAGAATAGTTGCACAAACTCCCTTCCTCCATCCTTGGCTAGTTGTTTTTACACTGGGCTTGGCTCTGTTGGCCATCAGATCACTCTTCTATATATTCAGAGTGCCGGCCATTTAATAGTTTTGTTTTAAGTTAATTTTAGTGGTGATAATGATTTAATATATTTTTTTGGGGGGGGGTTATATGTCTATTATAATTGTATGGGATTGCATTTGAATTGTAAGCCGCCTTGATAGCCTTGGCTAAAGGCGGGATATAAATATATTATTATTATTATTATTATTATTATTATTATTATTGGTGAAGTTCGGATTTCAGAACTCAAGCCCGCCTTGTTCTTTCGTCATCTATTATTCTATGTTGGAAGGCAAGCCATTCATTCATTGGATCAATTTTTCTCTTTTGCAACATGGGGGGAGTTCCAGGGGCTTCACCCTACCCTCAGCATCTCTCTTTATTTTTGGAAAACTCAGGGCTAAGAAAGGTGAAGGTTGAGCTTCTGACTTGGATGTGAACTAGTCAGAATGTTGCAAAAGTGAATGATCATTTACTGGTTGGTCTCTTTGTTGCTCTTTCCAAAGAAGTGTTACTGTTTTTGTTAACTGCTTTTGTTGGTATATTTTCATAAGGTGTTGCGCAAACAAGATTTTATCCCAGTATATCTGCTCTGGAATAGACCTCACAAAGTTTGAAAGTGTTTTTATTGTTGTTGTGGGCCTTCAAGTTGTTTCTGACTTAGGGCGACCCTAAGGTTTTCATGAGGTTTTCCTGGCAAGATTTGTTCAGAGGAGGTTTGACTTCCAGGTGTAGTGGTTTGAGCATAGGATATGATGCCTATGGAGACCAGGGTTTGAATCCTAGCTTGGACATGGAAATCCATTGGGTGACCTTGAGCAAGTCATACTCTCTCAACCTCAGGATGGCAATGGCAAGCCCCCCTGAAAAAACCTTGCCAAGAAAACCCCAGGATGGGTTCACTTTAGGGTCGCCATAAGTCAGAAATGACTTGAAGGCATACAATAACAACAAAGGTAAACTTATTGTGGGGTTTTCTTGGCACGATTTGTTCAGAGGAGGTATTACCTCCACGTAAAGGTGCAGCTTCAGTAGTTTGCATTGCCCAGGGCATAGTTTGGGCAAGTCACCTTTTTTTTTTTTTTTTTTTTGGACTACAGCTCCCAAAAGCCCTCCCAGCCACAATGTCTACTGACCATGCTGGCTGGCTGGAGGATTCTGGGACGTACAGTCCGAACAATAACATTTCCTAGCTGATGGCTAGCTTGGTGGAGGATAGCTTGCTTTTAATCAGAGAAACAGCCTCTGCAAAAAAAAACGGCCCCCTTGAAAATCCAGAGAGCAGGGTGAAGCAGTTATGGCTACTCTGTGAGATGCGGATGACTACTATGTCTCAACCTCATCCCTCCATTCACCATGCAACATCAGCTTAATTTCTGTTTTAAACACAGGGAGACCATGTGAGTGAGACCCACTTCTCTGGCTGGTGCCTGCCATTCATAAACACATCTGGCTTCTCCATTGATAATGTTGCTGGGGCTGCTGCTGCCTGGTTGGAGGACCCTGTGCATCATCCGCTTCTCCATCTCCTGGCTCGGCCCACCCTCCCTTGCTAACTCCCCTTCTCTAAGCCCCCCTTCCTCGCCTCCTTATAGATCCCCCCCTCGGTTGCATTTATGACCAGCAAAGTGCTAATTCCAGCCTGGCCAAGGGCTGGCTGGGGAGATGCTGTTTACAGGAGCCGGGTGGCTCTTGGCTCCAGCTCTCCCACTGCAGCCGCACTGTGAGATGTTTATTCTCGAGCACTGCTGGCCCAGGCTCTCATAAGTGTGGAGCCAAGGCTTTTTGGTGCCTGGGACTGACTGGCGGCACGACCCAGGCCTTCGTCTGCTCCAGGGAAATTAAAATGAAAAGCCAGAGAGGAGTTAGACTTGTCCAGAGGCCCCTTCCTTCTTCCTCCTGCAGCCTCTCCCCCCTTTTTTCCTTCCAAGAATACTCTCCTTTGCCAAAGGCACATCTTTCATAATCTTTTCCTCTTGCATTCTTTGCTGCCTTGTTATGAGTCTCGAGGCGTGCACATTGGTTTTGTCTTGTTTTCTTTACAAAAAAAAATTATTGAAAGCACACAGCTTTGTTGTCCTGCTGCTCAGCATCTTGGGATGAGTTACTGCTGCTGCTGCTGCTGCTGCAGCCTTGGTTATCTTTCCTTCCTCCTGGTTTGTTTGTCGATGACATCTTTTACACCGTATCTGTCTTGACTTTTGTAAGCCCCCTTGAGTCCCACCATGGGGAAAAAGGTGAGAAATATTGTATTTTGATTCCTCACCCCCTCTGCCTTTTCATGAAGCAGTATATAGTAAAATCAGATGCCTGTATTAAAGTGGTACAACAGGATGGCAGCTTTGAATTTATTAGCTGACCAAGTAACTTACAAATTAACTAGGTACAGCCTGAGTCTCCCATACCTGGAAACCTGAAATCCAAAATACTAACTTTTTTCATGAGAGAGTACACAAACTTTGTTTCGTGCACAAAATTATTTGTAAAAATTGTGTACAAAATGACTTTCTGGCTATGGATATAAAATGCATATGGAACATAAATGACATTTTTACCCCATGGTCCCCAGTCCCTGCAACTGACACTTTTTTTCTGGTGTGTATGCTTTCAACATCTCGATCTGAAGGAATCACTGGACTGATGCAGAAGCACAACCAACCCTCCAGCCTGCCTCTATTCCAGCGAGGATATGGTGTGTATGTGTGTGTTTTTCATGTGCTTTCCCTTACATCTGCCTGCAAAATACAGAGGCAGCGCATTCCTGGGTCAGCTTTTTCCCACATGGGAATCCCGGATGCTATTTTTGCTGGCTGATGTCTTCTCTTGTGAAACCTCTGAAACACATTGAGGCAGCCAGTGTGCAGCAAAAAATATCCCATTGCTGCTGCATGTCTCTGTTGAATTGCCTATTTCTTTGGGGAGATCTTGGTGACAGATATGTATGCCCCCTGAGACAGGAGTCAGCATCCCCCTCCCCCAGGAGATTGACATAAATTCCCTTTGTGTATTTGTTTTGTGGGTTCCAGGGCAGATGAACCTTGTGGTTGTCTCTAGTAGCTGTCGGATGTTGTCCTTAGCAAAGAGATGGTAGGGGAGAGTGATGATGGGTTCTTGCTAAGCAACTGGTGTGTGCCCAGTACTTCCTTCCCTGGAGCCTCTGTGTCTGTGGTTGCATAAGAATATAGTCTGTATTGTGGCTTCTTCTTTGGGCCTGCTTTTCCAGGTGAGACTAGGTTTATTTTGGCAATAGGAAAGGGGAAACAGCTTTGTTTTAGATCCTTTGCTTTGCCTGTAGAAAGTTCTAAGTCTAGTTGCCATTTGAGAAAGACCTTGTGCATCGTGATGGGGAAAGACTCCTTTCTACCTGAGATCCTGGAGAGACAACGGTCTAATCTGCACTGCAGAATTAATGCAGTTTGATACTGCTTTAACCACCACGTCTCAATGCTGTGCCATCCTGGGATTTGTAGTCTGCCTGAGCTCTGTGACAGAGAAGGCTGGATATTTCACAAAAGTACACATCCCAAAATTCTATACCATAGCACCATGGCATGGCAGATATTGAGTTGAAGTGGTGTCAAACTGCATTATTTTTGCAGTAGACCAATGCCTCTTAGAATAGAAATGTAGACATCATATGTATCCTTCTGCCCCTTCCTAGAACCTGAAGTCCACCAGACTTAGGATGATGAAACCAGATTCAAAATGGTGGTTCACTGTGCAGCAGCAATTACCTTTCTTTTAACCCAGTGATCCCCAAACTCTGGCTTTCCAGGTGTTTTGGACTTCAGCTCCCAGAATCCCAGACTATTGTCTAAGATGGCTGAGGCTCCTGGGAGATGAAGTCCAAAACATCTGGAAGACTAGCGTTTGGGAATCACTGCTTAACCCATGAATCACATCTAGACATGACCGGCTTACATAAATACAGATCTAGTTCTGAGTGGCCCTAGATTTGGGATTCTTTTTTTTTTAGTTAAATTTTTATTAATTAAAATTACAATCATTACATAGACATACAACCATAGAACATATAACATGCATGCTCTTTCGCAACCTTACATTCTTTTCCTTCTAATCCTCTTCTCAAGATTTGGGATTCTAATGTGCAACTCTAAAATGAAAGCACAGATCTGTGGAAAGATCTACTCAGAGGCAACTAGTTAATGTACCCATTTTTGTAAGGGAGCAGTATTGAGGCTGTTAGGGACCAGATAGCACCAGATAGTTTTTTCTTTTCTTTTTCTTTCCTGTTGTTAAAAGTATTGGGAGTTGGAACATCTGTGGCCAATCACTGAGTTTTACAGTGCTTCCCAACCTCTGGTCTTCCATTTGTTTTGGACCTCAGTTCCTAGAAGCCCCAGCCAGGTTGGCCAACTGTCAAGAATGATGGGAGCTGAAGTCCAAAACATCTGGTGGACGAACGGTTTGGAACCACTGATCATAGACCCAGATCATTTTCGGCTCATCCCCGACCGATCAGTAGCTGGACATGCTGGATGGGTGCCTCCCTCTGTTCCCATTTACAAAGCTTGGTTGTGTCCTTGTGCGCTCCTTGAGGACTGACACCTGTCTTGTTGCATGGAAAGGTCAGGCATGTGGTCTCCCTCCTCATGCACACTTTGGCCAAGAAACACCTCCTGTTCCCTCTGTGACTTTTCCCCATTGAAACACTGGGGAGGCTGGCTGGTTGCAAAAAGAGCAATTGGTGTGAGTTCGGAGTTGGGACCTGGATGGTGATGGTGGTGGTGGTGGTGGCGGTGGTGGGGAGGTCCAGTTTCTTCTTTTTCTCCCCAAAGGAATTAGGGCAGCCACATGCTGTTGGGAGCGTTTGGCTGGTAGAGGCAAGCGGAGGCTCCAGGCAGGCGAGCAGGCGTCCGCACAGATGGAAATTTGATCACCCACGGCTCAACAGATTGTTTGACTTATTTTAAAATCAAGCAGATGGCTGCAACAGGAGTTTGTTTAAGTTCAGCTCTGAGCTGGGCCAGTGGCCAGTGTTCCCGGGGCAGGCGTGCCAACATTTTTTCAATGACTTGGGTCATCAACAAACCACCTTTCCCCCCTCCCCTGCTGAACTGTGGAGATACACAACACACACACACACACACACACACACACACACTCCAAATTTCTTATCCTCCTTCCCTCCCTTGCCTCCATTTCCTGGTCTTTTAAATGCATTTGAAACTCACTTCTTCCTTTCTTCCACCATTCATCTAGCTAAAAAATGTTAAAAGTCAAATCATTTAGCTTCTGTTTGCTTTAGGGCCTCAACTTTTTCCCTCCCAGGAGCTCAGCTTTTTGATACTAGAAAAAAAACTCTGTTGTGGTTTGCTTTCTAAGGCTGGTCCAGGACCATTTTACAGATGAGAGCACTGAGGCCAGTGACACTGAAGAACGATTAGAGAATTGCAGCTTCAGAATTGATTAGAGCAGAGACGGCAGTCAAGAAATCAGAAGGCTAGGAATGAGAAGGGCAGGGATGGAAGAACTAGTTGTTGTTGTTGTGTGCCTTCAAGTCATTTCTAAGTCACTTCTAAGTAACCCTAGCATGGGGTTTTCTTGGCCAGATTTGTTCAGAGGAAGTTTGCCATTGCCTTCCCCTGAGGCTGAGAGCTTGTGACTTTCCCAAGGTCACCTGGTGGGTTTCATAGCCAAGCTGGGAATCAAACCCTGGACTCCAGAGTTGGAATCCAACACTCAAATCACTATATAATGCTGGCTTCCCAAAAGGACTAGACAAGGTCCTAAAGTGTAAAGGTATACAACTGAGTGCTATAGGTAGAATTGTCCAAACTGTTATATTCCCCATCATCATGTACGATGGATGTGAGAGCTGGACAGTGAAGAAAATGTATAAAAAGAAAACCAACTCATTTGAGATGTGCTGGAGAAGAGTGCTGAGAATACCATGGACAACCAAAAAGACAACCTCCAGACTCTCACAACAACTTCTGGAAGGACATTTTACAACTCAACGCAAAGACTGAACTGACTCCAGATGAATCACATCCATGGAATCCTGCAAACCAATGATCACTGAGTAATATCACATCCTATGGTTATTGTTCTGTTTGTTCTGATGTTGCACTGTAATGTTTGACTACCTTATATAGACTTGAAAATCAATAACAAATAATTTTTTAAAAAGACAAATGAGTCCTTGAACAGATCAAGCCTGAAATCTCCCTGGAAGCCAGGATGACTAAACTGAGGTTGTCAAACTTTGGCCACATTTATGAGAAGGCAAGACTCACTAGAAAAGACTATAATGCTAGGAAAGGTAGAAGAAAGAGAGGAACTGACTTGGTGTCAGATGGATAGACTCAGTCAGGGAGGTTTGCTCTTGAACCTGCCGTGGAGGACAGGGGTCTTGGAGATGTCTCATCCACAGGGTCACCATGAAGAGGACAACTCAAAGGCAATTGACAACAGCAAAGCCTTCAGAAGCATGACCACATTCAAGTTTCTTGGCACTTCTTCGGAGGCTGTATTTCTCTAATCTCATCTTGTAGCTTCCCCCTTTCCCCTCCCCAAAGTGTTCTGTGTTGGACAGAAGTGTCAGGTTGTCTAATTTGTGATGTCCCCCCACCCCTCCATAGTCGGTCTTCTTCATTCAGCAGATGAAAGTGGGACAGCAAGACAAAGCGCTCTGTCACGCAGGCTTCTTGGAGGTCATCGGTTCAGGCGCCTCCTCCTTCACAGCTGGCAACCCATTTCCCTTCTTCCCCTGCAAGAATCAGCCCCTGGGGTTTTCAGCACTGTGACCAGTGGCCAGTGTGTGTGTGTGTGTGTATGTTGGTGTGTGTTCTCCTGCATACTAGAAAACCACACAGATGGTCTTTAAGTTTGGATGGCTGAGGCAGATTTTTATGTTTGGAATGCTATAGATTTTCTTGGGCATCTCCCAGCCACACACCTCATCCTTCCCCATGCCAATTGCAAAAAAAGGAAGGGAAAATGTATATTTATTGCATTTATTTATTTGCTTTGAATGTAATTTGTGTCCCGTCTTTCTCCTAGTATGGAGAAAGAGGTACTGATTTAGAGGGTTGCACATCCCTACCTAGGTGGCCTCAATACTGTAAAGGAACCAGATCCTGTTTGATCTTGGAAGCTAAACAGGGTCAGCCCTGGTTAGTACTTGGATGAGAGACTGTTAAGGAATGTCAGGTGCCGTCAGATATATTTCAGAGGAAGGAAGTGGGCAAACCACCTCTGAATCTTCCTTGCCTTAGAAACCCCTAGAGCCAGTGTGGTGTAGTGGTATGAGTGCTGGACCATGACTCTGTAGAGACCGGGATTCGAATCCCTACTCAGCCATATCTAATTGAATTCACTTTCTCCTCTGGTGTTTCATTTCCCCTTAACTTTCTGTGCTCCATTCCGCTTTCGCTGAGCAGGTAACACAGTTGGTGGGTGCTATTCTTTGTGTGTTAACTTGTATGCAAGCACAGTAGGGCAATTCTAGGCTGCATCAATAGGAGTGTAGTGTCTAGATCGATGGAAATAATAGTGCCACTCTGTTCTGCTGTGGTCAGACCTTACCTGGAATATTGTGTCCAGTTCTGGGCGCCACAACTCCAAAAGGATGTTGAGAAGCTGGAGCGTGTCCAGAGGAGGGCGATCAAAATGGGGAAAGGTCTGGAAACCACCAAACCTTATGAGGAATGTCTGAAGAATGTCTGGGTATGCTTAGCCTGGAGAAGAAAAGGTTAAGGGGTGACATGATAACCCTGTTTAAATATTTGAAGGGCTGTCAAATTGAGGATGGAGCGAGCTTGTTTTCTGCTGTTCCAGAGACTAGGACATAGAGCAATGGATTCCAACAGCAGGAAAAGAGATTCTGCCTCAACGTTAGAAAGAACTTCTTGATGGTAAGAGCTGTTTGACAGTGGAAGATGCTGCCTCGGAGGGTGGTGGAGTCTCCTTCTTTGGAGGTTTTAAAACAGAGGCTATCTGGGCATCTGTCACAGGGAGGGCTTGGATTGTGTCTTCCTGCATGGCAGAATGGAGTTGGACTGGGTGGCCCTTGGGGTCTCTTTCTACTCTAGGATTCTGTGATTCTAAACCTTGGTATGGTCTTATCCTCTCAGAGTCGGATAGTCTTAACAGGGGTGCCTTTTTTCTGACTTTGACCTATTAACCTAGTAGGGCTTTCTCATACTGTGGTAGAGAAGATGTGACATTCCTAGCAGTTTGTCAAATTGTGGAATAAACTGAATAGAACGTAATGAAGTGGGTGTGTGGGTGAGCAAAGCCTTCCTGGTGGGATGGGGACAGTTAAAGCTCGCGTGGGTTTTGCAAGGAGCTGCTTTGCCTAAAGCAAAGTCCTGCAATTGGCTTCTGAGCTCTTATGGAAACTGAACACACAATGACCACCTGTGCAATGAAGGGCTGTCTCATGCGGTTTCACTATGACAATGCCAGTGCGGTTCTGTTACTAGAGTCAGGATCAGAGCTGTGGCATTCTGGAAATTGTAATCCAAGAAAGTAACATTTCCAAGCTGTTGTTCATCGTTGCAGTCACTTAGAAACAGATGTGCTTGCAACCATATTTGATGTTTGTTGTGCATGACAGACAATCTGTGTTGCCTATGTTGAGTGCATTTGTTGTTGCTGTTGTTATGTGCCTTCAAATCAATTCCTCACTGGCTAAGGTGTCATTATCTTGTATTTTCATCAGCTATTCTCATCCTAAGGACTAGCAACTTGTTTTTACAGTTCAGTCAGGGGTTGGGACAGTGTGATGTATGGGCCACAGACAGTCCCCAATCCCTTTTCTGAAGCCCTCCCAAGCTTCTCCAGAACATCTCCAAAGCCACCTGCTCCCCGAACATTAAAAATCTGCAGGGGGAAAATCACCCTGAAGTTGTTGCAAACCATCCAACTGCCACAAAACCATGGGAATTTATGGTAGTTTACTCATCCCATTACCCCACCTCCATCTGTGGCTGAAACTGGGAACCAGAACTGACATAAGCTCATTTCTAGATGAACTAGGATGCATCCGCAGGAGCGTCATAAGGGGCGTGCGAGGAATTTGGGTTGCACTGGACAACAGATCACTTTCCTTATTACACTTACTACACAGGCTGCAAAACTGAGGTTCGTAAAACCTTTTAAAAATTATGCTGGTTTCATAGAAATTTGGCCTTCTATATCTGAAAATGATCTCTGATTTGCTCCATCATGTACCTTTTTTTTCAGCACTTGCTTTGAAGTTTCTGTGTTGTGATCTGAATTCAAAGATATATCCGTGTTAGTCTGTAGAATCAGTACGTAGAGAGATCTTGTAGCATCTTTGAGACTAACTGAAAGAAAGAAATTGGCAGCATGAAAGGGATTATTCCTCTAATGGACTTTCAGAATACTTTTAATTTGCTGAAATGAAAGACCAAAATCTGATGAAAAGCACTAAAAAAATTGCACTGGAATATCAGTGTCTGCACTTAATCAAAATTGATAAAAATGCTGAATTTGTGAAAGAACTGTGTGTGGTATGATGTTGTCACTGTGTTTTTCAAATTCAGCACCCAAGAGTACATTAAAAATAGCTACAATATTGAGAAAGGTTTTTCCACCAAGATGTATACAGCTATACATCACACACATAACTTTAATTTCTCTAATAAACAGAACAACATTCCCCCCACCAAAAAAAATCTGTAACATCACAGCAACTCTGCTTCCACTGTGGTCTACAGAATACATTTGTGGTTCCATGACAAATGATTCCTCCCACATGTATAGTGCAACTTGTTGTTTGTTGTTGTTGTTGTTGTGCGCCTTCAAGTCATTTCCGACTTTATGGCAACCCTAAGGCAACCTTATTATGGGATTTTCATGGCAGGATTTGTTCAGAGAAGGTTTGCCCTTGCCATCCACTGAAGCTGAGAGAGTGTGACTTGCCCAGGGTCACCCAGTGGGTTTCACAGCTGAGTAGGGATCCGAACCCTGCTTGCAGAGTGTCCTGGGACATGCGTCAAAGGCACCCCATGACTGGGAGCGCATTGGGGACATCAATGGAAATACTTTGGTTGCAGCATTGCCAGACTGCAAAGGTGGTTTTGGGGAAGGTTGGGAGCATTGTCCATCATGACTACAGTGATGGAATAACATCACATTTCTGATGATGAAGCCAGATCTTGGCCGTAGTAAATAAACCCACAAAGTCCTAGCACCCAGTGGTTGTTCCTTAATGCCAGCTGTGAGTTTTTTGGGTGCTAACCTGAGCTGTGTTGTTGTTGTTGTTGTTGTTGTTGTTGTATGCCTTCAAGGCATTTCGTTCTTAAGTCAACCCTAGCGTGAACCTATCATGGAGTTTTCTTGGCAACATTTGTTCAGAGGAGGTTTGCCATTGCCTTCCTGAGAGTGTGGGACTTGCCTAAGGTCACAGTCAGCTTTCCATGGCTGAGCTGGGGATGAAACCCTGGTCTCCGGAGTCATAGTCCAACATTTAAACCACTATGCCACAGTGGCTCTCACCGCCAACCTGGGCACCTTGTACAAAATGTTGAACCCACCTCCGAAAAAGGACCCCTAGTTTCCAAGCTTAGTTCTTTCCATTCTGGATCATTCGGAAAGCCCTGTGGTTTCCCTGAATGTCTTAAATCTCCCGCATCATGTCGGCCCACCCACGACACCTCTCTGCGGAGGGTTCTTCAACTCTGGGAGTTGGCGGCTTGGTCCCCCCCTCCCAGCCCCCGAGCCAGATTGTTTTGCAATGAAGTTGGCTTTGGAGCTAACCACTAGACAAAACAGCCTCCTCATTCCCTCGTCCTCCTTTGCATCCTCCAAAGCACATTTCCAATGGGGCCGAATTCTGTTTTTTGGAAACTTGGACTTAGATTGCCAGCCAGCATAGACTCAGGCCCCAGATGGTTTTGGGGATGGAGGTGCACACATGTGCAACCAGAGACACCTTGTCTGCTCCTAATCTGGACATAAGAAGCCAATTACAGGCTGGGATACCCTTTCATAGGCAGCAGATGGGGAAGGCCAGGGCTGCGGTAGCGGCGGAGGGGCTGACTCGGAACAGCGCTGCCTTTTTCTAACGTGTTTGCAAATCCTCGCCAGCTGGGAGGATTAGAGCCAGCATCTGGCTTGCTTTATAATATTTAAAACAAAGGGAGTTGCAGGCGCCGCGATGGGGGTGGGTGGTGGTGGTTTTGGGGAAGCTGGAGGGGGGGGGACTTCTTACAGAGGTGAAACTGCTGGGAAAATATATGGTGATAACTGCACACTATCTTCCACCCACCCACTCCAAAAAAATCTCTTCTTCCTGAGGAGTTTTTACAGGTCCATAAAGCAAGCTTGGGCTGAGCCGCATCCGGGGGTTCGGACCACAACCCGGATCTTGCCTTTGCTTGGGATCCAGCCGCAAGGGAACTTTGACCTTTTAGGGGAGATTGCTGAACTGGTGGCTAGGGATTATTAATTATTGCATTATTAATTATTATTAATATTAATGCTCCGCATTAGACTCCTGACGTTGGCAGTTGGCTCGACACTTCGCAAAGATGTCTGTGCTCTTGGGAATGTGCGGAGGGCCACTTTTCTGTGTTGCTCACGCACAACTTTCTGAGTAATTAGGATTTGCAGCGTTTCTGGAGGATCAGAAGGGGGGAAATAAAGCAGGATTACAGATTGCATTGAAAAACAAACCATCAAGTTGCTAAGTTTTAAGATGCAAACATCTGGTGAAATTCTGTGTGTGTGTGTGTGTGTGTGTGTTTGCGTTTGCTGTATGAGAGCAAGCAAGAGACTCTTGAGAGTGAGGAAGCATTGTTTGCTGTGAATTATACAGTTGTGTTTTTTTTTATGTTCTTGCCCTATGATAATTGTGTGCGGAATACGATACGCAGAATAAGAAAACATAAATATTTACTTAATTGGTATGGTTTATCCTGGTTACAGAATCCAGCTAGTTTTGGTACAGAATTTAGTGTTGAGGCTGAGAATTGGGGCAGGAGAGTGTGAACTATGGGAATCCTCACTTGTTGCCCAAGAGATTAATTCTTGTTGTTTCTGCGACCTAAGAGCAAACATAACACCCTTTATCCTTGGCTGTATCTGCATCTGCACTGCAGAAATAATGCAGTTTGACACTCCTTGAACAGCCATGGCTCAATGCAATGGAATCCTGAGATTTGCAGTTTTGTGAGATATTTAGCCTTCTCTGCCAGACAGCTCTGGTGCCATAACAAACTACAAATCCCAGGATTTCGTAGGCTGGAGCCATGGCAGTTAAAGCAGTGTCAAACTGCATTAATTCTGCAGTGCAGATGTGCCCCCTGTGCCTGCTACAGTGCACCCTCAGACAGAACAGAGTTCTGTGGACTTGCTGTTTGGAAAGGAAACTACTAGTCTTATCTGCATTGCAGAAATAATGCAGTTTGACACCGCTTCAACTGCCATGGCTCCTTCCTACAGAACTCTGGGATTTGTAGTTTTGGGATGCACCAGCACTCTTTGGCAGAGAAGACTAAAGACTTTGCAAAGCTCCAAATCCCAGGATTACATAGGCTGGAGCTACGGCACTTAAAAGTGGCATTATTTCTTCGGTGTAGATGCACCCCCTTGTCTCAGATTTAGCTATGACTCTCCAAATTTCAGCCAGGCTTCCTACTCTTAACCAACGCTCAAAAAGATTCCTCTTTTGGACTACAGTTCCCAAACCACCACCATCACCACAACCCCTGCTCCCAGCTCTAATAGGAACAACATAATCAGATTTTCTTTGCCACTTGTTTATCAGCCTCCTCTCAGGAACCATTGATGGAAAGGAAAGGCTTCTTCTCCTCCACCGTGTCTGGCTTCCACATCTCTCCAGGATTCCTCTTTCCTTTGGGTGCTTTCAGCCGCAGTGCTGGAACCCCAGCCAGCGGTTCAAGGGAAGCATCTTATTTGGGAGCCAAGGGGAGGAGGGGGCTGGCAATGGCCATGAGGCTGGAGACGGCTGGGGTTTTGCTAGGATGCTTGTTTTTCACCACATTATATATTTTTTTGCCGCTCTTGATGCTTCAAGAATTCAGGAAGCCGAAAGAGCAGCGAGTGCCAAGCCAGAGCTGTACGGCTGCCAAGACCCGGCTTGTTTGCTCGTCTCGCTGGAGCCAGTAACTGACCTTATTAGCTTCGAGGGCAGCTGCCTTATTAATGCACATCTGGTGGAGGGGAGCTGCATAGTCCCCATATTGTCTTCCTGCTTGCGCCTAACTCTGCGTTACCTTGCAGGAATGCTGCAAAGGAGGCTGGGGAGGGGGAAAATGTGGAAGGATTTGTGTGTCTGCCGGTGGTTTTGTTAGGATTCCCTCCGTCTTCTTGCAACACACATCTGGGATGCCGCAACATGGATCCCCCTTTTGCCTTTTACCATGGTGGCCTTGCAGCCTCCAAAGTTGCCAATGGATTTTTCCTTGTGACTTTTACAGCGGCGTAAAAAGCAGACGTGCACGCAGATGAACACACACAAACGTGAACACGTTGTACCGTGGCTGCATCTTTCTATTGCACAAAGTGTTACTTTCTTAAAGGCTGCATCTGCACTGGGGAAATAATCCAGGTTAGACGCATAGGTCCCAAAGACACTGCAGAAATAATCCAGTTTGAGGCCGCTTTAACTGCCCTGGCTCAGTGCTTAGGGAATTCTGGGAACTCTAGTTTTTTACAACTTTTAGCTTTCTCTGTCAGAGAGCTCTGGTGTCACAATAAACTACAATTTCCAGGATTCCCTAGCACTGAGCCAGGGCAGTTAGAGCGGTCTCAAACTGGATTATTTCTGCAGTGTATTTTGGACCATAGAGAATCGTGGTTTGGACCATAGATGACCTCAAAGGCCATCAAGTGGTTGAGACCACTTTACTGGCCATGGCTCAGTGCTGTGAAATTCTGGGAATTGTAGTTTGTTGTGGCACCCAGAGCTCTCGGGCAAAGAAGGCTAAATGTCTCGCAAAACTACAGTCTCCAGAATTCCATAGCATTGAGCTATGGCCGTTAAAATGGTCTCAACTTGGATTATTTCTGCAGTATGGGTGCAGTCTTGGTCTCTGTGGTTCTATAGCAGCAGGGATTTTTTGGGGGTCAGGGAGGAGAAGGGACCTCCATTGACTGCCACTATCCTTTGTACCATGCATAGAAGGGTTTGTAGTAACAGAAAGAAAACCTCCTCCATGTTGCCATTCTTGTGAGGCTGACAGGACTCATCAAGCCATTACTCTTTCCTTCTGATCCATGTTGGAACAAATGATTCAGCCAGATATAACCTTCAACATATTGCAAGAGGCCATGAAATTTTGGGGAGGAAGCTTAAAGGACCTTGGAGGCACCGGTTGTTTCATGTGAAGTTGAAGGCTTGGTTGGCATCCACAGTTTTTTGTGGGTTTTTCGGGCCATGTGGCCATGCTCTGGAAGAATTTATTCCTGACGTTTCGCCAGCATCTGTGGCTGGCATCTTCAACATCTTCTCTGAAGATGCCAGCCACAGATGCTGGTGAAACGTCAGGAATAAACTCTTCCAGAACATGGCCACATAGCCTGAAAAACCCACCAAAAAAGCACCGGTTGTTGTTTCATTGTGCCTTCCTCTTGGAAGGATGGAGCCCAGGAAGAGAGAAGAATAATGCAATTGAAGAATTGACTGCACAGATGGTGTCGTCGAGAAAGATTTGGCTTCTTGGACCAGGGTCTGTCCTTTCATGAAGAAGGGCGTCTGGCAAGAGACAGGTTGCACCTTTTGTTGGAAAGCATGTATTTGCTAAGAGTTTTGTAGGCAACTGCAATATAGTCCACGTACGTGCCACCAGAACATAGGCCAGGGAACAGCAGATGGTGCTTCATAATATGTCCTATATTACATTTGTATGTCATTGTTCCCCTCATGAACTAAAGGTAGTGTACATGGCTCTTCTCTTCCCTCCCACACTTGATCATTGCAGCAATGACCTTGCAAGGTATGGCAGCTTCGCTCAAAGATTCATATCTCTAGTGGGGATTAGATTTCCCAAGTCCCAGTCTAAGGCTGCTGCCACACTGCAGAATTAATGCAGTTTGACACTACTTTAACTGGCATGGCTCCATCCAACAGAATTCTGGGATTTGTGATTTGTTGTGGCACCACAGCTATCTGACAGAGACGGATAAATACCTCACAAAATTGCAAATCTCAAAATTCCAGTTAAAGCGGCATCAAACTGCATTAATTCTGCAGTGTGGATGCAGCCTGTAGTAACTCTCCAGGTGCACATCTTTACTGTCCATTCAGCCCTTTCCTTCAGTGGGGACTAAATGTCCATTTGTCTTTGCACTGCCCTCTTGCAAAGACCGATCAAAAAATTATCAGTGGGTTCATGTCCCCTTGCATTGGGATGATGCTTATTTGGAAATAGCCATTCTGCCCCCACAAGTTTATGCTGAGGAGGATAGAAATAGTCCAGGTGTCCACACCTAGATGTTCCATGGCTATCTCAAATTAGATATATACCTTTATACTGAAACAACTTTGGGTGGCGTTAACAGCGGTCAGCATCTGAGTGTCACAGAACTCTTCAACAGTCAAGAATGTTGGCTGGTGAAAAAAAGACCCTCACCTGCTAACTTTTCCATTTTGGCTGGTGGTGTTTTTGTTTCCAGGTGCAGAGTTGCACCGAGGAGTGAAAAAAATGAAGGCTGGCCAGTTTCCTCGAGGGGAAATGCTTTGTCCTTCTTGGCTTGTTTGGGACTTTTGCAACTTTTCTTGGCTCCTCTTCCTGTGTCTCTGAAATGCAAAACATTTGTAGGGCCAACCCACTCCGGTCCCTCGCTGTGTCACGATGCAAAAGCCTTGGCTGGCGGGTCTGCTTTCTTTGGCTGCACACCTTTCTTGTTTCGGCTTATTTATTATTTTTGCCCTGGACTAAGCTGTCTTTGTTTAAAAACTAAACACGACACACGTTAATGAGATGATGTTGGAGATCTCAGAAGTGGGAGAGGTGATGGAATAGCTTCATGAGCTTAAGAACACAAGAGCATCCTTCTAACCAGAGTGGTTGCTTCCCATAACCACCAGCCTTGAAGAAGCCCATGAACTGGGTGTGAAGACATAAGACCTCCTCTGTTATTCTTGTCTCTCCTTCTTGTCAGTGGACAATAAGTGGCATTGGACTAGATATCCCTTGTGGTCCCTTCCAGCTCTGTGATTCTATGAACTATCAGCCACTTGGAATCATTTTACAAATAAGAAGGGCATCAGTATTAGACTAAAGTTCTGTTTAGCTGTTGTGAGTAGTTCTTGGTAGCTAGATCCCCTTCTGTCAATTTGTGTGGACCTCTTTGTGTGTTTGTGTATGTGCCTTCAAGCTGCCTGTCGACTTATGGTGACCCCATGAATTTCATATGGTTTTCTTAGGAAAGGAATACTAAAGAGGTGGTTTGGCCGGTTTCTTCTTTTGATGTATATCTTGCAGCACCAGGGATTCCCATGCAAGTACTAACCAGGACTGACCCTGCTTAGCTTCCAAGATCAGCTGGAATCTGATGCCTTAAGATTATTTGGGCTGGAAGGAGTGACATAATTGTGTTTGTATATATGTGCCTTCAAGTCATCTGTTGACTTCTGGTGACCATATGGATTTCATAGGGTTTCTTAGCTAAGGAACACTCAGAGGTGGCTTTGCCAGTTCCTTTCTCTGAAATATGGGGTTGCTGGTAAGCCACACAGTTGTCACCCAGGCCTAGATCTTAAGAAAATATTAATCAACTAAAACCAGAGCTTTGGAAAAAAATATTTCTTTAGACAGTAGCTCCCAGAATCCCCTAACCAGCATCACCATTGGCCCATTCTGGCTGGAGGAGTCTGGGAATTGTCAGTTAAAAAAGTACCTTTCCAGTTCTGCTAAAATGGTGCCCCCAATCACTTTTGGAGAAAAGATCTATGGCTACCCTGAACTGCTAAAAAGTCAAATGAATGGGTCTTAGAGCAGATCAAGCCTGAATGCTCACTAGAAGCCAAGATGGGTCTGTCACACGTTGGACGTAGCATGAGACGATGTGACATTATTGGAAAAGATGGCAACGCTTGGTGAAGTGGAAAGCAGTAAGAAAAGAGGAAGACTACATTACAGATGGATTGAATCAACCAAGGAGACCACAGCTGCCTTGGTTTGCAAGACCTGAACAAGGGAGTTGATGACTGGAGTTCTTGGAAGTCTCAGGGTCCCCATAAGTTAAGGTCAGCTTGACCACAAATAGCAAAAACAACTCCTTCTGGTTACTTGGAGGCATTGGATGGTGGTGTATCACTGCAAGAACATAGAGACAAGCAGCAAAGTGGACAGTAGGCAGAGTTGCATAGGGGTAGAACTTGGAACTTGGTTAGGATTTGGGGATGACTATCCCCAGAACAAGTGAAGTGCTGGAACCTGGGAGTTGTCATCCAAAATATAATTTCCCCAAGCCCTGGGGAGAAAGGGCAGGGGACTGAGCTATGCTTTCTGGCTAGCTCAGTTCTCTACTTGCAATATCACTGTTATAGCGCTGTTATTCCACTTTTACTGCTATGGTTGCCTCTTGCAGAATTCTGGGCTTTGTAGTTTAATGAAGCCTAAGAACTCCCTGGCTGAGAATTCTATATTTCCCTTCCTAAACTACAGATCCCAGGATTCCATCAGAGGCAGCCAGAGCAGTAAAAGTGGAATAATAGCACTATAACAGTACAGTGTGATAATCTCATGGATGGGAAGCAACATTGGATCAGACCAAGAGTGCTGTTGCAAGGTCAGCTTTTTTTTTTTACACAGGAGGAAGAAAGGTGAGTGTGACATGGTGTGTGTCCATCGGTTTTGTTGCTGCCTTCTTCCCATAGTTTTGTGATCTGGTGGTGGTGGTGGGGAAACAATAACATGGAGAGGATGTGGATGAGATGGGGGAGTCTGCAAGAAGGAAGATGGAATATCTCTCCGTATGTTTTCCTTTCCTTTCTCCATCCTGGGCGCTTTGCCTGCCCTTTGTTGTGGCTGAGAGAAGCCAAGAGCCCTGGGAAGTGCAAGAATGCGAGCAATCTTTCTCCCAGGAGTTGACTGCTCCCTGTCAGCAAGAGCCAGAGAGCAGCTGGCTCTAATTTCAACAGAATTCCATTCTTCATGGCTCCCCGCACCCTCCTTCGCACTCTTCGCCCCCTCTGCCTGCCCGGCTGGTGTGTCCAGCGTAATGGTTTAACGTTGCCGAGATGATTTATCTAGAAGATTCCTGGAGCCTTCAGGTCAAGGAAAAATGGCAAAAGAACGACTCCTGTCTCCTCCTCCTCCACCACCAACACCACTCATCTACCGTAGATGTGGAATGTTTTCTGTCTTTTCTAGGGAGAGGACTTTATTGTATGTGAATGTGACCCTGATGTTATCTTTTTGTTCCCCACCACCACCAGTAAACTTATGAACTTTGAGCTTTGTGAAAACAGGCTTGTGACTCTGCTTGATGGGTTGCTTCAACTGATGTCAATGTGCGTAGGATCCAGATTGAACTAACACAGGACACACAATTGACTTCTGACAAAAAAAAAAAAAAAATGCTGCACACATAGAGTCCTAAATCTGTCTTCTTTGACTGTCCACTTGGTGCCATACTAGGTGCTCTTTGGGCATAGCTATGGCCTTTTTTCCTTTTTGCCACAAAGGTATTTTTGGTATGAGATGAGGTGCTGGAAAAGAGTGCTGAGGATACGACCAAAAAGACAAAGGAGTCCTAGAACAGATCAAGCCTGAAATCTCCCTGGAAGCCAAGATGATTAAGTTGAGGCTGTCAAGCTTTGACCACATCATGAGAGGGCACAACTCATTGGAAAAAACAGTAATGCTAGGAAAAGTAGATAAAACTGAGACTGTCATACTTTGGCCACATCATGAGAGTAATGTTGGAAAAGGTGGAAGGTAGTAGAAAGAGAGGAAAATCCCACACCGGATGGATAGACTCAATCAGGGAGGCCACAGGCCTGAATTTGCAGGACCTGAGCAGAGCTGTGGAGGACAGGGGTCTTGGAGATATCTCATCCACAGGGTCACCATGAGTTGAGGTTGACTCAAGGGCAGTTAACAACAACAAATATTTGCCTACTCCCACCTTAAAGCTCTTAACTACCAGTTCATGAGTCTTAGGAAAGAGGCACCTTGACTTTTTCTTATGGGGGTGCAGGAAGAGAGAGAAGCCCATACAAAAGCCACCAGATGATGGAGTCCCTTGTGATGGTGCCATGACCTTCTGGAGAACCTCAGAGGGCTGGATGTGGCCCTGGGATTTGAGGTTCCCACTCCTTCCCTAATTGATGGATTGACCCTTTGAAAGAGAGTTGACCTGTATTTACCCTCTTTCCAGGGTTGTACTCAGCAGAGGTTCAGGGCTGTTAACAGACTAACACAAACATTTAAGAGCCAGTATGCAAAAGGATCTTGCTACACCTTTGAGACAAACTGTGTGGAAAGAAATTGTAGCATGAGTTTTCATAGACTTGGTCTACTTCCTCAGATGCATGGAGTTATGAAGAAGACCAAATCTATAAAAGCTCATGCTACAACTTCTTTCACACAGTTAGCTTCAAAGGTGCTGCAAGATCTCTTTGCATGCTGATGTTCCAGACTTCTAGCCCCATGGAAAGCACCAAATTCCCTTAAAAAGTAGCTACTCTGTTGTTGTTTTCAAAACCATTCAATAGGTATCTCCAAAGGTACTCCTGTACACCAAGGAGAGACTTCTTAAGTTGGAAGCGACCTTGAAACTCACCTGGTCTCACCTCTACAGCGAACTAGAATTCCAGTAGCTCTGCCAGGTGTTTATCCAGCTGTTCCCAAAAGCATCTGGGTGGATTGTTTTGTAGAGGCGACTGTTTCTCTTGGTGAATGAAGTTGGATCTCCTCCAGTCTTGGAATGTGTGAAATATTGAGCATGGCTTCTTGTGCATGCAAAGAGTCTATTGCCATTGGAAGTGAAGGTAAGGCCATAGCTCAGTGGGACAAAATTTGCTTCTACTATCTGTGGGTGAAATACTGTCAAGAGAAGGGCTAATATCCTGGGTCCCACTGGCAGAGCCTAAAGCTCCACCAGGCACCAATAGATGCCCTCTTCACTTCCCTGGCTCTGGGATGCCCCCTAAAGGCCAGTCCCACCAAAATAATCCACTGGATCCTCCTAATTGTTGGGTTGGTGTGCATCCATGCACACAGTTATATACATTTTAATCTGGTTTTAATTATTTTGACTATTTAATCTCATTTTAACTTTTGCATCTTGTGGATGTGTTTTTGAAAAGTTACGGTAAGCCAGGATAGAAATATAGGTTGAGTCTCCCTTATCTGGAATTGCATTATACTCCAACATTGTCCACATGGGTGGTTTATTTATATGCCGCTTTTCTCCCAGGCTAGGACCCAAGACAGCTTCCACAGCACATTAAAACTGTTTACAAAAAGATTTCAATACCCACAACAAGACTCCCTGGGCTTCTTTACTTACCTACCTATCTACTTGGCTACTTACTTCATGGTTTCTACAGCCACAGCTGTGCCCTGTAATGGTTTAGGATCTGCCGTCTACTAATATGGGTGATACTTGCAATTTATTCTGTAATCCCCAAAGCCAAAGCAGGGGTGGGCACAGTGCATCCCGAATGTGGCCATTGGGACCCCAAGCATGCCCCCGAGAAGCCCTCTAAATCTCCTAGATCACAGGGCTGATTTTGGGGTGAGGTTTTACCTCCTAACTAGCGAAAATGGACACAAACCTCTGCAGTCTACTTCTCCTAATCCTCCAAAAAACCCCACCAGCCCTCCCTAAAGTAGAAAAGAGAGGGGGAAATACCTGATAATTGGCCAAAATGGCAACTGAACATGATGTCACATCACTTAGGGTGCCCTAAAATACCCCAATGTGGCCCACTAGTCAAATGCAGGGAAGAAAATGCCCCTCATTTCTGCACAGCTGCCTACTGCTGAACTAAAACTCCAGAAATCGCATACATGGGGAGATTAGATTCTGGTGAACACAGTGCAATTTATTTCTGAAATAACCATGCCAAGGATTGAATTGCATGCCAGCCAGCTGATTTTGTGATACCAGGGAGAAGTCCAGAATATGCCCTCATTTCCCGTCCTTGGCTTCTCATCCCCAGCATGTTTCCAGCAGACATGTCTCATCTTTACCTTGAAAATGCTCCCTGGCCTTGTCTCATGTTATCTTTTGGGCTTTGTTTCTCATATGTCCTTACCTTGATCTCCGCGCCTCTGCCTCTGCTACTGTTGGCCAATGGAAGAGCTCTTGTTCTGTAAACAGCGCTGCATGTTCTCTCTTTCCGCTTTCCATGCATGAAACCTTCTCCCTCAGCCTGTCCCTGAAGCCACCTCTCGCCTTTCCTCCAAATCCTTCCTCAATACCCACCTGTTCAGCAGAGATTTTGCCTTGATCCTCCCAATCCTTATTCCCAGCTGTAACTAAGCTTTCAACGCATGTGACCACATTTGCCGGCATTCTTCCCTCTCGCTTTCTGTTCCTTCCTCTTCATTCATCTATATTTGCCCCTTTGTTGAGGGCAGGGACCTTTTTGTTTTCCCAGCATTAGATTGTTGGACTGGGATCAGCGAGTTCAAGGTTGAAATCCCCATTCATTGAACAGCCCTGAAGCTCAATGGGCAATCTTGGGTCAGTCAACCTAACCTTCACAAGACCAAAATGTGGACAACAACAGGGACACCATGCATGCTACCTCAAGTTCTTCAGAGGAAAGGGATATAAATTACATGGGCCGGTATTTTAGATGTGCTATTTAGTTAGGATTGCCATTTGTCCTGGAAAACCTGGAAAATCCTGGATTGAAGGGACTAAAAAATGTCCCAGCTGGCTGGGCCAGTTGAAGCAATAAATCCCAGATTTCTCCTTCATTGGTAGGTTAAAATGTGGCAGTACCCCAACAGGTATAAGAGGTGGGAAAGGAAAGGAGACAAGCAGAGATGCTGTGTGGTGATTGTGTTGTTGGTTTGAGCCTAGGGCTAGGCAGCATGTAGAACTTTGTTTCCAAATAGCCTGTTATCTTAGTTGTATAGCTAAGTAACATCTCCTGACCTGATCTCCCCATTCCTGGGCAGCAGTTGCTGTGTGTTCTTCTGTCAGTTGGGACACAACAGCCTGACATTTCCATCTTCTCCTTTCATTGATCTTGGTGTAACAGTCAGAGAAGCAGGATTCTTATTGCAACTTCTTTATATACCTGAGATCACTTGCAAGAGGAGGATGGGAACGGCATCCTGGTCAACAGGAAAACAGATCCCCGGTACTTGTAGTAGCTGCAGCTAGGTAAGTCAGTGCTGGGGTACTTTTACAATCCCTATGTATTCCCTAAAAAGGTAAAGGTAAAGGTATTCCCCCGTTGACAAGATTGTCAAGTTGTGTCCGACCACAGGGGGCAGTACCCATCTCCATTACTAAGCCCAAGAGCCAGCGTTGTCAGAGATTACTCTGTAGTCATGGGGCCAGCATGATTGCACAGAACAGTGTTTACCTTCCTATTGAATACCCCATTTTTGTAAAACAGCTTCTAGCCATATTATATATATATGTGTGTGTGTGTGTGTGTGTGGGTGCCACCTTTTTAATTGCTACAATCCTTCCTGCAATATTATGTAATAAGAGGCAGAATTTCCTATAAAAGGAAATCAAAGATATGCAACAGGCTAATATTACAGCAGGCGCAGAGGAACAGGAAATAAGCACCGTAGGCATTGCAAAGCAACAATGATCTAGAAGTAATTAATAACATTGATAGATAATGAGATTTAAGTTACAGAGATAGCAGATGAGAAACGGTGTATGAGGGGGAAGGAGGAATCAAATAGCAGAGGTGGAAAGAAAGTTGCACTGGAAACAAACAAATGGAAGTGAAACCCTTTGCTTAACAATATTTTGCAACAAAAGTGAAACTTACTGAAGGAAAGTGCATTTATGTTTTGTTATGTTTCAATGAAAAGTACTAATAAAAACATTTTCATAAAAATAAAAATGAATACCCCATTTTTACTGACAACAGAAGTACCATAACAAAATATAGGCCTGTGGCTCTAATACATCATCACTTTTCTTTTCGTGTATGATTTTTAACATCTCTGCCTGATGAAGAAGCTTGTGAAGCTTTGAGAACTTGCATGATGTATTTTGTATTATTTAGCTGGTTCAATAAAGTTATTACCGGTATTGTTTTATAGATTTTGAATCTTGTACTTTGCTGCATGGCCAACATGGCTAGCCCTGAATATGTTTCCTAGAGAAGTTTGGAAATGTGATTTTCAGTCTGCCTTATGAATCCTGAAAGACAGAGATGGGCATATGACAGGCTGTTGTTATCACTGATTTGTGTGTTACTGTCTTGATAGGTAGAGATTCAGTTGTCTATGCTGCTATAAATGATCAGTAGCATATATCAAGTGACCAGAGTTAGGCAAAAAAAGACAGAATGTCATAAAGATACAACAGCTAAGCTGTAATCTCTAAGCAAATTGTGCCTCTGTTGTGTATGTGTCTTTCCTTTGGCAGCTGAAAGTTCAGAGGTGTGTGTATTACCTTGGCTTTTTTGTTGTCTGTAGTTATTATCCTCCTTGTTAGGAAGGTGAGGCTATGCTTTGTATTGGTCTTACAAATATGATCTGGCATTATTAGGTACATGTTTAGCAAAAGATACACTGCAGCAGTGTGTAACCAGTGGTGGGTTTGGGAAGTAAAGTGTTGGTAGTCACAATTTTAATCGGAGCAAGAGAGACACTACAAGTGTGCAAGCTTTTTAAAAAGTGAAGAGGTTTATTAAGCAGACAGTTACAGTTGATCCTCCACATTTGCGGCTTTGGCTTTTGCACATTTGATTATTTGTAGTTTTTATTAATATGTTCTCTCTAGGAACTTCTAGGTTCTCCAGCACAACTCTCTGGTCAACCTCTGGCAGAATTGCGCCGGAGGACTTAGAGATTCCTAGAGAGAACATATTAATCAAAACTAGTGCAAATAATCATATCGACAAAAACCAAAGCCACAAATGCGGAGGACCGACTATAACCATCTGCGCAATAAACGTCTTCATTTTTTAAAAAAGCTGGAGTTTGCAAAGGAAATGGTTAAAAACAAGAAAGAAAAAACAACAACCCATAAGTTGTTGTAATAACTGGCGCCTGCCACGAGAGTGCGACAAAATTCTACCGTGGCAAGCGAGCATGCAGAGATTGTCTTTACTCCCTCCCTCTTCCCACAACTACACATACACAGACATTATATATTATTTTGTCTTTCCCATTAGGATTCCAGCCCTTGCAAAACCCACCTCCCACCAGAGTGGAGGAATGCCAGAGGAGCTGACTCTGGAAAGCCCTATTGAAACCTCTCACAAGGGGGAACAGAGGCAAGCTTTGCATCCATCCTTCCTTCCTCCCCTCCTCTCCACCTCCTTGTATATTCTTGGGCCAAAAAACCCTGGGCTTTTATGGCTCACCAGAGACATTATTAGCAGATGTTTGGGCCATGATGTATATTGCCCCACTGCCTAATTGCTTCTAGGGTTTCTCCCATCCCTTCCCAGCTGCCTGCGTGCGAGAGATGGGATCTGAAGCAGCTTTTGCAGCCTTGGAAGGCAATGATTTCCCCCGGCTGGGCCGCCCCTCCTGTCTTTGGGACTGAGCTTTGGGATGCCTGCTGGGAGAGCTGAGATGGAGCCGCACAAAGAGAGGCTGCCAAGGGGTGGCAGATCCAAATTAGATTCACCTTTTAATGCCAGCGTAATCGGATTTGGACGGCTCTCTCTGGCAGAATGCAGGCTCTGGGTTGTACCTGGGAGAGGGGCCTGTTGCTGCTAGGCCTCCTGCGTTGGAAAGGTGAAGGGGGAGATCTCTTAAGAAGTCGACTTCCCTTTCACACAAAAGCAACCTAGAATAGAAAGAGGTGTTTGGGGGCAAAGGGGGAAGTGGTTAAGAAGGGGGAATGGGCTGTCAGCTAGGAGCAATTTGCAAGGATTAACCTCAGAGGGATGTGCAAGAATTGACAAATGCTCATCTGCATCCTGGAAAGCATCCTCAGCTGATTTCTGTGCCCTAGGCCATTGTTAAAGGCACAAGAGCAGGCCAGGATAGTTTTCTGTCTGGTCCGTTGGCAACCCTGCCCCCCTTCTCCCTTGTTCTCTCAAACATACATATATTTTATTAGCTCAATGACCAGCAAGAATTGTTCTCTCAAAAGCCCTGGACTTGCATGCCCTCCAACGTTTCACAGAAGGAAAGCAGTACATATGTGGCCAAGCAACATCAGGGAGTTGGGAAGGTGGCCGATGTTACGAATGAGCTAGGAGAGGCTGCAGCAGTTTCCTTTTGCATAAGCCTACTGGGAAGGGCAAGATTCATCCCTCTCCTGTCCTCTTCCTTGCTGAGTTAGCTGAGTGCAGACTTTGTTGTTGGGTGCCTTCAAGTCCTTTCTGACTTACGGCAACCCCAAGGTAACCCTATCATGGGTTTTTTTTTTCCTGGCATTTGTTCAGAAGAGATTTGTCATTGCCTTTCTCTTAAGCTGAGAACGTGTGACTTTTCCAAGGTCACCCAGTGGGTTTATAGCTCAGTGGGGAATTGAACCCTGGTCTCCAGAGTCATAGTCCAATGCTCAAACCACTATGCCATGTATGCTGGCTCCCTACCAAACTACCTTTGCTTTTTGAAATCAGTTTGCAGCAATGAACGGTGTTGCCAGAGTGAGAGCCAGAGAGGCTGTGTAGAAGAGGGAATTTCAGCAGGTGTTGCTTGTTACCTGGTTGTGTGACAACCAAGACCTGCCGAACATCCCTCTTCTACACAGCCATTATAGGTACAGGAGCCTTCTCTGGCCATGGAAATAAACTAAGGATGAAGGACGAAAGTATTAGTAGGAGAGCGAAACTGGGACGTTTTTAAAGCAGCTGGAAAAGTGGAATGGCAGAGGATTCATTGGGACTGCCAAATCATGGCATTTGGAGGGCATAGATTTGCCCTGGCACTTGTCAAGCCTGATGAGGTTACCATCTCAAGACTCTCTTTGTCGCTCTCTGCCTTGACCTCGGAGGCTTTGCAGCTGCGCTGGGTTTAAATCGCAGGAGGCGAGACAACGTTTGGGTGTCATGCTGGGTGTCAGAGGTGAGAGATGCATCAACAGGGAGACAACGACTCCTCTCTTTCTTCATCTTTCTCTCTCTCTTCTTTCTCTTTCTGAGCAGCTGCTCCCTAATAAGCTGTTAACGATGATACAGTAAGTGGAAGCTGGCAGTCCTCTGGGAGCCGCTGTGATTTATGTAATTGGTCTCCGAGGAGACAAGAGGATCTAATATTTACATGCCAGCATTAGTCCCCCGGGAGCCCTGTCAAGGCAGGCTATGCCTCAACCCACCTCCTTCGGTGGGGCCCATCATTCATGGAAAGAGCATCTCAAGGAGACGTAGTTGTGGTGGGGAGGGATCGGATGGTGCCCGGCTCTGTCCGGCTCTGGCTAGGCATCCTTCTGCCAGCTGCCTGAGCCTCCGAGGGTGACATTTCACACACTGTTGGCTTGGCACAGCGGTATAAAATTAAACACAGGCATGGCAGCACGGATCCGGATCTGCACAACCGCCATCCTCTGCAGTCACCCTGCAGTGGCCTTTGCCTGCAATGTGGGCAGAGCTCTGCAAAGTTAGCTTGTGTGGGCGACAGTTCCCATCTGGCTGGAGGATCCTGGGAGCTGTCATCCCAAGGAGTGGCTTTTCTAAGGGAAAGCATGCACCTTGGCAGAGGAACTATGCTTTCTGATTGGGTTTGGGGGAGAAGTCAGGTATACTGGTTACCAAAACAGTAACTTTTCCAGGCTCGTGGTGTGGGGTAGGGAGGGACCCTTCAGGGAGGATGTTCACATGAACAGTGGAGGTTAGAGACCTTGTATGTATATCCTCTGACCTCCTTTGGAAGCTTAGTCCTTTGGTTTCTGTCCTTTGGGTTTTTGGTTCAGTTTTTCATGGCTTTTTAATTTTCTATTCTCACAATCCCACCCCCATCCCTATTTTGACTTCAGAGGCTTGCAATCCTATTTGCATCCCAGAATGCAAGGTAGAGTGATGTGACACAATCCTCCAAACTGCAAAGGAATGGGATAGTGATGGTGGGTCACCAGGTTGTTATTGTTGTGTGCCTTCAAGTCATCTCCATTTATAACAACCCTATAAAGGGTGAAGCGGAGCCAGTGTAGTGTAGTGATTTGAGCACTGGACTATGACTCTGGAGAGCAGGGTTCGAATCCCGGTTCAGCCATGTAAACTCACTGGGTGACCATAGGCAAGTCACACCTTTGAGCAGGGGTAGGCAACCTTTCCCCTTTAAGGTCCGAGGGACTTCAGCTCCCAGAAGCCTCAGCCATGTTGGTCTGCCTTAGAGGATGGCAATGACAAATCCCCTCCGAAGAAACTTGCCAAGAAAACCCTATGATAGGTTCGATTTATGGTCACCATAAGTCGCAAATGACTTGAAGGCACACAACAACAACAAAGGTGAAGCTCTCAAGGGATTTTCTTGACATGATTTGTTCAAAAAAGGGTTGCCTCTGTTGGCTTCTGAGGCTGAAATTTGCCCAAGGTCACCCAGCAGGTTTCTATGGCTGATCAGGGATTTGAACCCTGCTCTCCAGAGTCTTAGTCCAATGCATCAATTGCTATGCCATGCTGACTCAGTTTGCCAGGAGGGCGCCCCAAACATGTGCTTTCTCTTTTTGGCTCTTGGCTTGCCCTTCCTCCTCGCATACACAGCAGACTCCAAGGGCAGCGCACAACAGATGGGCCAGGGCTGGTGTGCTCCATCACTGACAGGTGTGAAAAGAACACTAAGCACACAGCTGGGACCGCTGGCTTGTTTTTACCTGCAGGCAGTTTGCCTTGGAAACCAGAGCTCTCTTATTCTCAGTTCCTTTTGTCATTTCTTTGGAGCCCTGGGTGCCACAAGGCCTCTGCGGTGTCACCGAGTGAGACTAACGCATTCTGTGCAAAGGCAAAAAATATGAGTGGAGAAAGCTGCAAGAGGATAGTTCTTCCCAGTCCCCGCTCTAGCAGATTTTCTTGGTTTGCACTCTGTATGTGATGTAGTGGTTTGAGCAATGAAGTATGACTCTGGAGACAAGGGTTCAAATCCATGCTCAGCCATGGAAACCCACTTGGTGGCCTTGGGCAAGTCACACACTCTAAGCTTCAGAGGAAAGCAATGGCAAACCCCTGAATATATCTTGCTAAGAAGAAACTATGTTCGCCATAGGATGTCCTTTAAAATGAAAAACAACTTGAAGGCACAGAACAAAAACAACATGTGGTGGGGATGAGGGATTAACAGGATTCACTCCATAGGGTAAGATTAAAGATGCCAAGAAACAGGATTCTCGAGACCAAATGGGGGAAAAATGAAGCATGATGTCAGGATTTAACTTGACTCTAGGCTCAGTCTTGGGTCCTCTTTCCAATGCTATGTCTCTAAGCCAGAACCTGCGAAGAACATGCCTCTGATCATGTGTAGAACGTCTTTCCCTTTCCTAATGCTTAACCATGGATTACTTCTTCTCTCATATCTCACATTTACAGACAGGGATGCCCAGTCGTTCTGGAGTGCCAACATTTCTTATGCCAAGTAGACTACAGAACCAATGTTGACCTGGGGAAAATGTAATGCAAGGCTTCTCCGCATTGGGGCAGGAGGGAGACAAGAAATCTTAATAGAAGAATTGACTATTCACATAAAATACATCCAACTCTCATGCCAAACATTTGTGGACATCTTTAGCAGTCATGGGATGAGAGGAGAAATGCTGTTATGGACTGGTGACTGGTTAAAGAGCTGATAGCACAGAGAAGGAAGAAAGGGACAGCTCTTGCAATGGAGAGATGCATGGTTTCCCCTTCCCTCCCCCTAAAATCAGTACTAGGTCTGCAAATTTTGAACTTTTTTGTAATTGGGAACTAGGGGGAGAGCGGTGAGTTGGCCAAGTTTGCTGATGACATTTAGTTATTCAGTGGTAAAAAGGAAAAGGTATTGGGTAGAGGAGCATTTTAAACAATGGGATAATGGCATCCAAATAACAAATTTGGTTCAATATAAGTGAAGGTTGAGAGCCAGTGTGCCATAGTGGTTTAAGTGTTGGACTATAACTCTGGAGACCAGAGTTGGATTCCCAGCTTGGCCATGAAACTCAGTGGGTGACCTTGGGCAAGTCATACTCTCTCAGCCTCAGGGGAAGGCAACGGTAAGCCACCTCTGAACAAATATTGCCAAGAAAACCCATAGGGTTGCCATAAGTTGGAAATGACTTGAAGGCACACGACGACAACAACAACAACAACAACAACAACAACAACAACAACGTGACAATAATGTGAAGGTTAAGTGTTTTTCTGCTCCTAAGGTCCTCTAACAACAGAGATGTTTACACGCTCACACATGTGTTTGTGTGTGTGTGTTGGGGAATTCACAGAAGCTGCAAATCCCTCTCCTCCCTGACATCCTGATATGGAATTAGTTGTCCGACAATGTCATGATTTGAGGGGGGGGGTTTGCACTGTTGGTCATTTTCTGATCCAGGTTTGGCCTGTGGCAGGTGTTGGGGCGAAAATCTGGGCCCCAGAAGTCCCCGACTGATATACCTTGATGGGTCTGAGATGAGGACAACTGAACAGGAGGTGAAGTTGTGCTGAATAGTTCAGTGCTGATTCAGTTTATGAATATTGCAACAAGGGAGTTTCGTACACAAGTAAGCAAGGGATTTAAAATAAAGCTGCCATAGATATAGATTTAGATATTGTTATAGATACAATTGTGGTGTGCACCATCAAGTTATATTTCCAACTTACGGTGACCCTGAGCTGAAACTTATCATGGAGTTTTCTTGGCAAGATTTGCTCAGAAGAGGTTTGCCTTTGCCTTTCTCTTGAGGCTGAGAGAGTGTGTGACTTGCCCAAGATCACCCAGTGGATTTCCATGGCTGACCAGGGATTCAAACCCTGGTTTTCAGAGTCAAATCACTACACCACACTGCCTTTCAGAGGTTATAAAATGAGGCTTTGTTGTGTTAGGAAGCTTCTTTCAGCATACTGGAATCCAGTGAAGCTGCACAGTTTAGACATTCAGGACAATAGAGTAGCTTGCTTCTCAATACTGGCTCCTGGTGTATATAATTATAAAGGTGCTGTTATGCTCATATCCTTATTTGAGTCTTTCCAGAGATCACTGGTGGCTCAGGAGGCTGGACGGGGGATGTTTCTGTTATGATTTGGCAGGACTATTCTTCCATGCTTTAACTGGGGCCACCTGAGGTTGCTTCAGATGCTTTTGATGGAGGGTTCCTATTCTGAGCCAGCAATTCCTCTCTACATGAGCAAAGAATTTCAGGATCTCCCTGCAATATCAGTTGGCTTGAACAACTTTTACAGTCAGCCCTCCATAGCCATGTATATTTTTTTTATCCATGCCTGCAAGCATCCACAGTTTAAAAATATTACGGTATATATATATATATATATATATATATATATATATATATATATCAGTTCCAAATATATATATCAGTTCCTTGATTTTGCCATTTTATCTAAGGGACACCATTTTACCGTACCTTTGTATTTAGTGGGACTTGAGCATCCATGGATCTTAGATACAGTGGATACCAATGGTCCACTGTATCAGGACACTGTAGTATTTTCAGGGTATGGCGTTTCAAGGTGGCTTTCCATCACCTCTTCATGGTGCACCTAAGCAAATTTTTGCTATCTGTCACTTTTACCGTTGGGTGGGAAAAGAAGTAGGGATGGCCTATTTTCATTGGGCCTCCGAGTTACCACTTTTCCAGTTTCTCTTCCACTTGTGAACTTGTAAACCTTCCAAGGCTGGAGTGATGAAAACTGGAACATGGATCTGACAGTCTAGATTTCACAGTGACGATTCCCGTGATGTGACGCATTATTCAAGGCTATATTTTGAAGGCTAGATTCATTTGCTACGCAGTTTCCTATCTTGCACCGTTTCCACAGTCAAGGAGGTGTTTGAACCCTCTGATATAGACATATACCAAGGCATGATTGGACTCCTTTACCTATCAGCCCTCCAAAATTACCCTTCCCAGAATGTGAAATGATACTCTGAGTACTGCAGTGACTCTTAATGTTTAATGTTTGTGCATTTGTGTCTGTTTGTGTATATAATAGGGACAAGATGTATAAATGCAGACACACACTTTGAATATTTAACTTCTCCAGTTTGGTCCCCTCCAGATGCATTGGACTATGGCTCAATGTCATCTTCAGCCAGATTGCCAGGGATGATGGGAGTTGTAGTCCAACAGATTGGGAGGACACCAGTTTCAGGCAGGCTATAAAACTACGGAGCTGAACTGACAGTTCCTGACAGCTCGCATGAACATTGGAGCATGTCATTTCCCAGGAGGCATACAAAACAAAAAGGACAAAAATAAGGCAGTCAATTCTCAGGGGCAAAGGATTGTAGAAAAAGATGCTGTCCTGACAAATTGAGAAAGTTAGAGCATGCATCACAGCCTGAAGGGTGTTCTGAGGTTTTTCTCCTAAAAATTATTGGTGACCTTGCAGAGGACTTAAGGGTTGCCTTAGGGTTGCCATAAATTGGAAACGAAGGCACACAACAACAACAACCTTTAGTCCACTGTGGTCCCAAACACACTGCAGAAATAATCCAGTTTGGGACCGCTTTAACATCCCTGGCTCAGTGCTAGGGAATCCTGGGAACTGTAGTTTTATTGTGGCACCAGAGCTCTCCAACAGAGAAGGCTCAATGTCTCACAAATCTACAGTCCCTGGAATTCCTTAGCATTGAGCCAGGGCAGTTAAAGCGGTCTCAAACTGGATTATTTCTGCAGGGTGTTTTGGACTGGTGTCTTTAACAGCTGCTTAAGAGACAAAAAGAGAGAAGCAGGGGGAAAAAGTCTCCCATCACTTTAACCTCTAGGCCTGTGGAAGAAAGCCTTTCTCATTGCTGCTGCGCCTTGACAAATTCTGGGTCACCGGTTGACCAACATGAGTTGTTTTGGGTGAGAAGGAATATAAGCGACGGGCAAAAGGTCTCCCATCCCCTTGGCCACAACTTGGCAGAGATGCCTAGGAAGCACCCGCCACACTGAGATGGAGGAAGCATTGCCCAAGAGAGGCTCTTTTTCTCCATCCGAATTAGTTCATGCGCTCCTGCTGCAATAGCAGGAACAGCAGCAGCTGCAGTCTCGGCCCTCTGGTTTCCCTCTGGGCTTTGCATGCAAGAGGGGCAACGCTTTTTCTCCCCCCGCTTCTCCAAATCTCTGGGCTCTTCTGTAGACAGAAGATGTGGAGGCTCAGTGAACTGTGTGATCTGGTGGAAGCTAGCCTGGCAAGCAGATGGGCCTGAGCAGAGCAAAGGCTGGGGGCTGGGGAGAGCGGGGATTCACCTTAAATTCTCTGCATAAGTTGTGCATTGTGTGTCTCCAGTTGCTGATGCTGAGCATGGGAGCCAGGCTAGGATGGCGCGTGTTGTCAAGCTTGCCAAGGCAGCGATGCCATTGAAGAAATCAAATGAGACAAACATTACTTGCTGGATTGATGACTGAATTGGCTAAATCTTCATAAAACTGTATATGGGTCCCTTTTTGGGGAGAAAGGCAGGATAAAAATAAAAATAAAAATAAATAAATATGACAAGAGCTGTAGTTGAGAAGAAAAAGAGAAGAAGCTTTTGGAAGAGCCCATAGATTTTATAGGGTTTTCTTGTTGTTGGGTGGGTTTTTTTATGTGTGTGTGCCATCAAGTCATTGTAGACTTATGGTGTCCCTATCAAGGGGTTTTCTTGGCAAGATTTGCTCAGAGGGAGTTTGCCTATGCTTTCCTCTGAGGATGAGAGAGTGTGACTTGTCAGCCTGTGGGTTTCCATGGCCAAGCAGGGATTTGAACTCTGATCTCCAGAGTCATAGTATAGTGCTCAAAGCATTACAGCATGCTGTCTCTCATTTGCAGCTTTTTCATCCAGACCAGCTCAGGATTTTTTTAGGCCAGGAATCCTTGGAGGTGATTTTGTCACTTCCTTCCTCTGAAATATAGCCTTTTGGTGGTCTCCCATCCAAGTACTAACCAGGGTATTTAGTTATCCTGAATTTAAAAAACACATCTGTAAAAGGAGTGTGTATTTCATGATTTAATACAGCAATGCTAAAAAATAATAGTTTATATTTTCACATTATTATCTTTAAACATTTTAAGTTTCTCACCTTTTGCTGTGTTATACCTGAAGGTATTGAGTGGGCAATGCATCCAAAGAGAGACATCTCAGAGAAGGAGAGTCTGAAAAGGATTTGTTGCTGTTGACTCATTGGTTTCCAAACTTAGATTCCCAGATGTTGTTAGACTATGTGTGTGGTGTACCTTCAAGTCGTTTCTGACTTACAGTGACCCTAAAGCAAACCTATCATGGGCTTTCTTGGCAAGATTTGTTCAGAGGTGGTTTGCCCTTGCCTTCCCCAAGGCTGAGAAAGTGTGACAGGTCACCTTGTAGGTTTCATGGCCAAACAGGGAATCAAACTCTGATCTCCAGAACAGTAGTCCAACATTCAAATCACTATGCCACTACAGTTTCCGTATGCCCTGACTATTGACTCCACTATAGCCCAACAACATCAGAGGATCTAGGGTTGGGTACCACCGGATGGCCTTCTGTTGGGAATGTAATATTGTGTATTCCTGCTTGGCAGGGGGTTGGACTGAATAGCCCTTGGGGTCTCTTCCAACTCTTATGACTCTGTGGTCCAAAACTTTGCCAGACACTTTTGCCTCTGGATGGCGTACAATGGCGCCAGTGTTGTCTAGTTGTTTGAGCATTGTCCTGTGACTTTGGAGACCAGGATTTGAATCCCAGCTTGGCCATGGAAGCCCACTGGGTGAACTTGGGAAAATCACACTCTCACAGCCTCAGAAGGAGGCAATGGCAAACCCCCTCCGAAGAAATCTGCCAAGAAAACCATATGATATGGTCACGTTAGGGTCGTCATAATTGAAAAATGACTTGGAGGCACACAACTACAAAGTAGAACGGAGTGGGGGAGGATGAGCATACTCCAAGTGAGTGCATCCTTTGCATCATTCCCATACAGATAGCTGCATTTTGCTTTTCTTCCTTGCAGACTACCCCTTCGTCCTGGTGCCCCAGCACAGAATATATGCAGAGCTGTGGGTATAAATAAATGCATCTGTGTTCTTCTCCAGCCAGCCCACCTCCTTTAGGGGAAAAGACCCAAACCAAACTTGGCAGCTGAGGGAAGGCCAGGGAGTAAAAAGGCCTCATAAATCTTGCAGCCAGTTTCTGAGCTGAAGCAAAGCTTGGAGATGCAGTGTTTTTGCCCTCGCCTGCCCCGGCTTCTTGGAGCGCTGCCTGCTCCCTGCTTGGCTCCAGGTCCCTCTCCCTTTCTGTCAGCAGGAGCCTGGTACAGGGAGGTGTTTGGGGCAAGCCCCTGTGGGTCTGTGCCAAGGAGGAACGCTCACTTCCCACACGGCTCAGTGTGCAAAAGCTGTGTGCCTTCTGGGTGGTGCTGTCACAGTGGGAAGAAGGCGCCTGCCCTCGCTGTGCCTTGGATGTCTTGAGGTTTTGGATTAATGATTCGAGCATAGATTTTGCAACCAGGCTAACGGTGGCATTTCTTTTGCCCACACTGGGTTCTCGATTGGGATGTATGTGGACAGATAGGGAGAGTGGCACATTTCCAGACAGCGGAAGAAGATGGCACAATAGTTTCAGTGTTGCACTAGGACCAGGTTTTGAGTTTGCATTCAGCCATGGAATCCCACTTGGCGACCTTGAGCAAGTCATCCTCTCTCAGCCTCAAATGAAAGCAGTGGCAAATCTCCTGGGAAGAAATCTTGCAAAGAAAACCTTTGGAGAAAAAGTCAGTGGTGGTGATGATGTTGTGATAAGTCTAGCCCTCCATCTTGTAGGCTCTCAGTGGATTTTGCAAATTTTGCAAGTAGATCTCAAAGGTTCTCTGCCTTGCCAGACAGTGTGGAAGTGTCACCTGTCAGATTTATGTCTTTATTCACTGGGGGGAAAAACAGGGCAGCCGATGTGATGGGGTGGTGATCATGGCCGAAGCTCCCCCTCACCCCCTCCTGCCAAGCTGCCCATCCTCATTGTGGAGGCCTTTGGGGGGGGCAGCGATGGGTCACGCCATGCTCGACTTGCCAACCTTTGCCCTCGCTGCCAGTTGGAATGGCAGCCTCGCCAGTCCCCCCTGTGTCCGTGGCCGCCTCAGTTTATCCAGACTCCATTCAGCCAGCTGCCCCTCGGATTCCCCAGTTGCTATAGGAACCCCTTGGCATGTCAACAAAGTGGCTGCCTTTGCAAAACAGGTCTGTCTGCAGCACTGGCCTTTATCTTCCCAATGTGGAGGGGGGGGGGAACGGGTGACCTCTGAGGCTGCCATCTTCCCTTGCTGCAGGGCCAACCCAGGAGAGAAGGAGTTTCAGGGAACCCAGTTGAGAAGCATCCCTCCTCCTGCTCTTCCAGAGGGTCTTTGCTTGGGTGTGCATGCCTGTTTGCACATTGATGTAGGTACATAGCACAGGGAAAACGGGTGGCTTTGGATGTGGCCAGAAGGTGGGCGATGCCAACTGTAGCCCCAACAGGGAAAGAAGGTTGCGTCCAGGTTATTTGAAGAACCATATTCTCCCTTGGCATAGTGTTTTGAGTATTAGACTGCGACTGTGGAGACCAGGGTTTGATTCTCAACTCAGCCATGAAACCCACTGCGTGACCATGGGCAAGTTATACTTTCTCAGCCTCAGAGGAAGGCCATGGCAAGCCTCCTCTGAACAAAACTTGCCAAGAAAACAGCAGGATAGATTTGCTTTAGGGTTGCCTTAAGTTAGACATGACTTGAAGGCACACACACAACTGCAGCAACAGCATTCTCCCTTACAAACCTGCCCATGTTTTGAGATCTGCTGGGGAGGCCGTTCTGTGTCCCAGCATCTTCACAGATCTATCTGGTGGAAACAAGGGAGACGGGGCCTTTTCAGTGGCTGCCCCCAGGATCTGAAACTCCCTTCCCAGAGAAGCTAGATTGGCACCTTTCTTACTTTTGTTTCACAGAGAGGTGCAAACCTTTCTGTTTCGACAGAGATTTGAGGATTGAGAGTGCAAGGCCCATCCCACCAAAAGAAAGCGCTGAATTATATGTTACTTTTGTTGCACTGATTTTGTTTATTTTGATGGTTTATGTTTTAAACTGTTTTTTCAAACTGTTTTGATAATTTAATCATTGTGTAACTTAGGTATTTTGTGGATTTTAACTATCTGTTTTTTGTCTTTTGTAAGTTGCCTGGGGAAAAGGTGGCATATCACTACTACTACTACTATTACTGCTTTGTTGTTGTGTGCCTTCAAGTCATTTCCAACATATGGTGATCCAAAGGCGAATCCATCATGAGATTTTCTTGGCAAGTTTCTTCAGAGGGGATTTGCCATTGACATCCTCTGAGACTGAGAGAGTGTGACTGAGAGAGAGAGGGTTTACATGGTTGAGCCAGGATTCGAATCTTGGTCTCCCAGTGTCCTAATCCAATCCTCAAACCACTTACACCACACTGGCTAATAATAATAATGGGGATGTATGTGGATGAGTGGATAGGTGGATATGGTGTCTTCTCTCATGCTTGAATGGATCCCAAGATGAGTTTTGAGCACCTCAAATGCCATTTGTGGTTCCTTCCCTGCTTCCTTTCAACACTGTAAGGTCTGGAGAAATGGTTTATTTGAATTTCTACCGTGAATGCTTGGAGCAGGTTACAACTCAGGCCCCAAACTTTAATCATACAGTGTATCAAGATTAAAAAGCCTGTACTGTGCGCCTGCCAAGCAGATAAATATCCTCAGTTAACTTCTGCCTCTTAAAAAAAATCAAGCTCAGATAAGGTCTTTGAATCCTTGCAGAAGAGGCTCCGGTTTTAACCAGCCTCCTTCAGAGAGAAGGGATCACACAACCGAGAGTATTTCTCTACCTGCAGATTTGCTGTTTGGTGACTTGCATGCATAATAAAAGCAGCCATCCCAGATTGAAGGACGTTATCACAACAGCCTGCCATCCTGCCACAGTTGTGCTAGTTTAAGAATGGAAGCATACTGGTTTGGCATAATTGCTCATCACACTTTCCCCCATGATAGTGCTTTGGCGATCTGTGGTTGTGTGATCTGTTTTCTACATTGCCAAATGCCAACTCCTGGGAGGAAGGAGGAAACAAGTGATTGTGGCTGCCAACTACCTCCTGAAGCCAGTTGCTATGTAAATCTGCACACAGTGGCAACCAGCTTTGGGAAGATGTTGGAAGCTGCAGTTGCTGCTCCTTCCCCTTCCTCCTAATGGAGCTGCTGTGCAAACATTCACACAGCAGACCCACACTTCAGGGGAAAGCAAGCAATCATGGCTACCAACTGCCTCCTGAAGCTGCCTGCTTTGTGAATTGCACACAGCAGCCAGTTTTGGATGGTGTTGGTGGTTGAGATCGCTATAAGAGGGAGAGCAATGGAATCACATCCTTCCACACAGAATGACTGCCTCAGATGTTGAACTGCAGCTGAAGGAACCTATTGCCCAAAGGCAGTAATGGAATATCAGCAAGACTGAGAGCCTATTGACAGGTTTTGCCCAGCAATGAAAAAGTGCCCTACAAAATGGCATGCAAGGCAGGAGCAGGTTGGCCATGATGTCACATATAAATACTTTCCAAGGATGTTTTTATCCTGTTAAAATCCTATTTTTATGGTGATAAAGTCTTTAGTTCATAGAAGGGACTTACTTTCCCCTTTGCATTTTCTCAGACTGCAGCATTTTTCAGTGTGGCAGGTGGGTTCACATATTCTTGGTGTTGTTGTGTGCCTTCAAGTCCTTTCTGACTTATGGTGAACCTAAGGTTAACCTATCATGGAGTTTTATTCAAAAAGTTTCAGAGGAGGTTTGCCATTGCCTTCCCCTGAGGCTGAGAGCATGTGGTTTGCGTAAGGTCACCCAGTCAGTTTCATGACTGAGCTGGGGATCGAACCCTAGTTTCCAGAGTTGTAGTTCAACACTCAAAACTACTGTGCCACACTGGCTTTCAGCTGTGAGCTAAATGACCCAAAGAGATGTGTGGAGCGACCGTTTTGTCATGCACGTGGATGCAATATAGGAGCAAAGGCTCTGGTGGCTGGGTGTTGTTTGATTTCTGGTGTCCAAGTCCTTTTCCTCATGCAGTTCAGCTTTCAGAAGCACACCACTCCTTTCCAATTCTGAACATGCAAACCAAAGGCAGGGGACTTGCAGGTTGGAGGGAACTGGGCACTTACAAGGAATGCATGCCACTTCCCAAACTGGTCTGCACCATTTCTCTACTCCGCAGCCACAAATCTTGCAAGCCTAATGGGATGCCTCCTCCTCCATCCATCTTCGCAGACGTTCCCTAATCCCTGCATTTGCTGCTCCTGCTTCCTTTAAGAGGGGGGAAAAGTGTGCACAGGGATGGGAGGAACAGCTGCTTCTGTACCCCCCGGCTCAGCAAACAGAGCTTGGGTGTTGACCTAACAGCCATCTTGACATGCAGAGAAATCGCCTGCATTTCCATGGAGTCTCTCTTGAACTCTTGCGCTCAGCATCTGCTCTGTGACTCACCCCGGCTGTCATTGGATGCTCAGGAGACAATTAATACAGAGAGGGAGAAAGAGAGAGCGGTAGCCCCCCTCTCCTGTGCCAGCACCAGGGCTGCGGTTGGGACAGAGATTAATGGGTGCGTTTGTTCCCTGGGAGGACAATGCGCAGGCTGGCTGGAGCGTGCATGCTGCCCACCCCAGTCCCCCTCCCTTGCCACTGCCTTTGTGTGCATCCCTCTGACTCAAAGGGTGAAGGGGGCTTGAATAGAAAGAGGCAGGACAAACACACTTTGCATTTCAAAAGGGACTGGTGTGTGTGTGTCTGTGTGTTGTGTGCATGGTTTTTCTTTTCCGCCTGCCTGGATCTGGCCCAGGTTCCTCCTGTCATCTGCTGGCTCTCACCACAGAGGCCTCAACCCAGGTGGTGCCCAGGAGGAGCTGGTCAACTAAAAAGGCCAGATGGAAGGAAGAACAAGCAAGTGGGAAAGCCAGAGAGCAAGAAGGCTTTTTCCTGCAGGAATTTGGTCCCTTTGTGGCAAGGAGCCGGGTGACGTGTGGATTTAAAGCAGGGCTAGAGGGAATCTCAGGTCCTGGGGCTAGCTGGTTTCTAAGTATGCCAACTCAGGCAGCAAAATATCATGGGCCAGCCTTGGCATTAAGTGCTAGAAGCACAAATGGGGTGGAGGGGGGGGGGGTTAGTGCCTTGCCAAAACAAAACAAAGGGTCTGCCCACGCTGCAGAAGTAAAACAGTTTGACACCACTTTAACTGCCATGGCCCCTGGGATTTGTAGTTGGGTGAGGTGGCAGCAGAGCTCTCTGACAGACCAGGTGGAATACCTCACCAAATTATAAATACCAGGATTCCATAGGATGGAACTGTGACAGGTAAAGTGGTGTTAAACTGCTTTATTTCTGCAGTGTGGCAGGTCTCAGAGTTATAACTTCTTCTTGTTGTTGTGTGCCTTCAAGTTTATTGATTGTTTTTATTCTTGTAAGTCATCTTACAAGATAGCTGGGTCACCTTGGGCAAGTCACACGCTCTCAGCCTCAGGGGAGGGCAATACCAACCTCCCTTTTAATGAATCTTGTTGAAAAAAACTCCATGACAGGGTTTGTCTGAAGGTGGCTGTAAGCTGGAAACGACTTGAAGGCACACAATAAGAGTGCCAGAAAAGTAACTTGATCAAGCTCTGGGGATAAGAGCAGTATAACTTTGTCACAGACTGCAGAGGTAGATGCTGTCACGGATCAAACCCACATCCTCTTGTACTGTTGGAAAAACATACAATGTGGTTTATTGTCTCCGACTTTTCCTCTTTTTCTTTCAACTACCTGGAGCATCTGTTGACACCCACCTTGTCACTGTCCCAGCAGGTGTCAGTGCAGTGCGAGAATGGAAATACAAATCCATCTTCCTCCCTTCCATCCATGGTCTGGAGATATATGCTTCCCACCTGCCTGCCCTCCAGCCTCTATGCTAGGATTTAGGCGAGCATCTGCTTTCCAACTGGCTGAAGGGAGGGAGGAGGAGTACGGGGGGGGGGGGGGGGGGGGGGCGGAAACCACACACAAAACACAAGTCCGCCTGGTGCTTTTGTCCTGTTTTCTTTCCTCCAACCCACTTCATGCAACTCCTTGTTGTTGTTGTTGTTGTTGTGTGCCTTCAAATCATATCTGACTCATGGCGACCCTAAGGCAAACCAGCATCCATAGCATAGTGGTTTGAGTGTTGCACTGCAACTCTGGAGACCAGGGTTCAGTTCTGCACTTGGCCATGAAAATCCAGTGGATGACCTTGGGTAAGTCACATGCTCTCAGCCTCAGGGAAAGGCAATGGCAATGGCAATGGCAAATCTCCTCTGAACAACTCTTGCCAAGAAAACCCCATGATAGGTTCACCTTAGGGTCGCCACAAGTCGGAAATGACTTATAGGCACACAACAACAACCAAGTCCAGGCTGCTTCTGTATAATCTGTATGACTGGCATCTAAAATTTCCCCCAAAGAAAAGGAAAAAGAGTTCTAATAATCTGTTACTGTTTCAGCACTCATTTAAGGGGACATAACTTTCTAGTGGCCTTAGGTACCGCCACAAGTTGGAAACTACTTGTTATGTTAATTGTCATGTTAACTTCAGTTAAAAATGTTAGTTTTCTGTGCACAGTGCACTGTTTTTGTGTGTGCAAAAGATGCTGTTTTCTGGGTAAAAGTCTGTGTTAGGACCCAAACTGCAAAGATTCTTGCCCATCTAGGATCCTCCTGATCAGAGTTTCCTTATCCTCAAGGAAATCCATTTTCAACTTTTTTTTTTTTTAAAAGAATATTTTCACACATTCTTTCTGTCCTGACTGTATGGCATCTGGGAAGAACTCTTCCTTGTGAAGTCGAAGGCTTTCGAAGGCACACCACCACAACAGTGTGGCACAGTGGATGGGGCCCTTTTCCCTCCCTTAGCCAAGATGCTAACCAGGAATGCAGTCCGATGCCCTTTGACTAATCCCATTTTGCAAGAGAAGCCCAGCTCGGCGGATGGCTCCCTGGGTCCATCCAGAGCAGTTGGTACCCAAAGAGCTTCTGCAGCCCCCTTCATCCTTACAGGTGGTTTCCCTCTTGGTCCCACTAGCCCTCCTGGACCACTTTCCAGCTCTGCCTAGGGCTTTGCCCTGGTGCATCTCCCTTTTGCCCGGGGGGGGGCACATAGTGCCGCCAGACCCCTTTCCCCCTCCGGGAAAGGGTAGGCTTGCCTAGGGGGCGGGTGTGGCGCGCAGGCAGGCAGGCAGGCAGGCGAGCCCTCATTAATTATCTAATCTCCCCTTTATGTTTAATTTACAGGCTGTGGCTGCCCTGGCCATATGCTTCTTTTGTTGTGCCTGCCTCTTTGTTGTGTCAGCCTTGCTTTTGCCTTCTCTGATTTGCTTCTGACTCAGAAATCCGCCCTCCTCCCAGGCATTCCCCCCCTTCTTCCCAACCATCCCAAACACAAGGAGGCAATTGCAGGAAATTCCCTTTCTGTCCTGTCTCTATCCAACACCCCCCCCCCTTTTTAAAATTTTTTTATTTTGCAACCTTCTTTTCAGCCAATCCATCATTGTGTGGGTTTTCCCCTGCTGGCTGGAAATTTGTAGATTTCCTCTCCCTCCTTCCTTCCATCCATCCATCCATCCCTTCCTTCCTCATCAGTTCCAGATTGAGAAAAGGGGATTTACAACTGTCTGGGAGACTCTTTCTCTCCAGGGCATCCCCCCAATCTTTCCTCCCCCCTCTTCAACACTGATCCAACCCTATTCTTGATCCCCCCCCCTTTTAATCTGTCAGCAGTTCACTCCTGGAGACGGTTTTGGCTGGCGCTGGTTGTCCTTTTGCCATTGGTGACCACCCCGTGTGTGTTTCTCTCTCTCTCTCTGTTTCTAAGGTACGTGCGAAACAGACTTTGATGTCATTTAATGTCCAGCAGATCCCCCTTTGCCTGCCTGGGGTGCTAAAGGGGAAGAAACAGACCCTTGCATGGGCCCTGATCCCCATAGCAGTGCACGCTTTTGCTACAGGGTACTGGCCCAGGCAGGAATAGTTTGGGCTTTTTTGTACATCTCTGCATCGCCTCCTCTCTCCTTTGTGGAGCAATATTTTTACAAGTACTCCCCCCTCCCGAAAAAGAACTTGTTGCTGAGTTTTAGGACCCTTCCTCTTCCTCCCCCCCCTCCCCAGTTTCCTACTTGGAAATAGATTTTGTGAGCTTGCCATATTAGCAGTGTAATTTTCTTGCTCCACCACCAGCAGCCTTTTTCTGTAGCTGAAAGACTTCTGGCTGTTGCTCCATTTGCATCCTATAGATGCCTGCCTGTGATGGGGAAATGAGGGGTAAGGGAAGGCAGGTCTGGAAAGGAATTGACAAAAAATACCAGTCCAGAAATCCAAACTGTTTCATTTGGCCCTGGGTGAGATGACACCGAGGTTGTAGCATCCTTCGAGGTTACAAAGGTCAAGACATTGCCTCTAAAATTGGGCCAGAAGATGGAGAGGGGTAGTCTATTCCCTTACTAGCTTCATATATATGGCATACACATATATGCATATACACACACACACACACACACACACACACACATATATACATGGCCAACTTTGTCTTTTTTTCTGATGCCCAAAAAAGTTTTTGCTAGTTTCTATGGGTTAGGAAGATCTACTGCAAAGTCTACTGTGCTTTATGGGACTTAAAAATGACTGGCATGCTTCCCTCCCCACTTTTAAAGTATACTGTTGCAGTTGTGCTTTGCGGTTGTTTGTCTTTAAGAGCATCTCCCTATTTTTTTTGCATTAAAAGTTGATTCCCTTATCCGCTCAGTAGAAATTGGCAAGTCCAGTGCCTGATTTGTTGGCTCAACTTCCTCCTGGATTTATATGTATTTTGTGTGTATTTTAGGATAACTCTGGATGGCAGGACCTGCTGGGGGGGATGCATGGAAGGAATCCTCCTGGTCCTGAACTTTGCCATGGGAAGAGTGCTTCCATGGAAGGGGGTTCAAGGAAATCTCTTGTGTCTCCCGTCTCTGTTCTCTCTCTGTGTGTATGTTTGATGGAAAGAGAAAGAGAGAGATGGAAAGAGGTGTAAGATAATCCTGCAATCTATTTACCCAGAGGCTGAGATTGAACTGTCTGAATATCAAATGGGAAAAGATCAGCTCTGTAGTCTTGGCCTCTTAAATGCTGTACTAGAGCTTCACAAGGGTGCACTCTTTTGCTCTCTCTATTGATTGCCTTCACATTACCTCTTAGGGCCACCCCATGAATTTTGTAGGGTTTTCTTAGGCAAGGAAGACTCAGAGATAGTTTTGCCAGTTCCTTCCTCTGAAATGGAGCCTACAGCGCCTGGGATTCCTTGTTGGTCTCCTATCCAAGTACTAACCAGGGCTGATCCTGTTTAGTTTCAAGATCAGACAGGCTCTGGTATTTAGGTCCTGTGTTCTGTTGTGTGTTTATATGTGGTATTCAGAGGTACACTGCCTCTGGACATGGAGGTTCCATTTTACTATGGGGGGGTATTCCCGGAGTAGGAGGAATCGGTAGGATGTGCCAAGGAAAACTCCAATGGGAGTGGCATTACTAGGGGTCCATACTACAGAATTATAGCACTATTATCGCACTGTAGTACTCTTGTTCCATAACTGCCTTGGTTCCATATTATGGAGTCCTGGAGCTTGTAGTTTAGAAAAGGGTATTTAAAATTCTCAGCCAGAGAGTCCCTCTAGTGCAATGATTCCTAAACTCTGGTCCTCTAGGTTTTTATACTTCAGTTCATAGAAGCCTCAGCCAGCTTGGTCAATGGTCTGGGATTCTGGGAGCTGAAGTCCAAAACCACATGGAAGGTGAGAGTTTGGGGATTAGTGCTCTAGTGCTTCACCAGACTACAAATGCCAGGATCCCAGAGGATGGAACTATGGCAGTTAAAGTGGACTATAATTGTGTAGTCCAGGAGGGCCAGTCTGTTGGATTAAAACTCTGGAGGACCAGGGTTCTCATTTCCATTCAACCATGGAAACCCACCGGGTGATCTTTGGCAAGTCACACTCTCTCAGCCTCAGAGGAAGGCAACAACAAGCCACCTCTGAACAAAGCTTGCCAAGAAACCCTGGCATAAGGTTGCCTTAAGTCAGGATGACTTGAAGGCACACAGCAGCAACATGGTGTAGTGTGGCAGAATCCATGTTAGTCTGGAAAATCAGTATGAAAAGGGATCTACAAGGTGCTACAAGATCCCTTTGCATTGTGCAGTATGAGTAGGCTCAAGGTGGTTGTATTTGAGGGAGATGCCAACAATCGTCTGGATTATAAGTATAATTTATTAGGCACTCAGCGTGACTCCTCAGCACCGAAAGCAACACAGCCATGTCGGAGTACATGTATTGATAAAGGAACACTCTATCTGTGCCATGGCTGTTTGTGAGGAAGGATTACTCTGGGTGGCAGAGGCTTTTTTTCTTGTTCCAACTTCCCGAAGGAAGCCGGGGATGGATGCTGTGGTCTTGGCTGGGGCTTACCAGCCTTTCCCGATTCTCTGAGATGAAGCCAAAACCGGCCACTTGGCAGGTTCCTTGCCATCACCACCCCTGCCTCCGCCTGGCAAGCATCCTGGGACTCTCGGCTTTGCAGGCTGAAGGAACGCGTGCCAAGCCAAAGTGTCTGGCTCGGCTCCTGGAACCGAAAGCTTGGCCAAAGCCGTTGGAGCTGATGGGCCACATCTGAGGAGAGAGGCAATACCGCAGCGAGATGAGGTCACTGCAAAATGCTGAAGTGGGGGCAACAGAGGCCACATTGGGCCTTTCCTGCTGCCCAGGGCTGTGAGTGGCAGTTCAACTCACCCTTCCATGAATGTGAGGCCAAACCAGGCCCTTGGCTGAGAGACGCCTTTTATAACATGTGCATGAAAGGAAATGTTGGGGCAGGAGTGGAAGTCATGCAGCACACACCTACATGGCCCATGAACTACCCCCCAAGTCCTCCAAGTGCAAAAAAAAAAAAAAAAAAGGGTACAGTCTGTCCTCCATAACCACAAATTCTTTATCCATGAATTTCAGCATCCATGGCCTGAAGATAGATAGATATGGATAGATAGATTCCAAAAGCAAAGTTTGATTTTTCCATTTTGTATAAGGGTCACCATTTCACTATCCGTTGCATTTAATGAGAACTTGAGTGTCTTCAGATGTTGGTATCCATGGGGGGTCCTAGAATCAAATCCCAGCAGATACCAAGGGCCCACTGTACCAAAATAACCCAAGGGCTTTGCCTCTTCAACAGTCTTTTGGCTCCCTTTTGGGCTCCCCAGAAGGCCAAATGGAAGTCCCTGGGATGTTACTTCTAGCTCAAGCCAGTCTTGTTGGTATGGCCTTTTGCAGAAAATAGAGCTCTAAACTTGCAGCCTGGGCACCAATATGCCCACCACATGCACCCACCACTGCTGCAAAGCAAAGGTGCTCTGCATGAGGTTCCTTGGGGTCATATTTTGCCAGGGAGCTGAAGGCAGAAGAAGTCTGGACCTACAGGTTGAGTCTCCCTTATCCAAAATGCTTGGAACCAGAAGTGTTTTGGATTTCAGATTTTCAAATATGTTCACAGACATAATGAGATCTCTTGGAGGTGGAACACAAGTCTAAACGTGAAATTCATTTATGTTTTGTATATACCTTATATGCATAGCCTGAAGGTAATCTTATACACAATATTTTAACTAGCTTAGTGCATGAAACAGAGTTTTGTGTACATCGAACCATCAGAAAGCAAAGGCGTCACTATCTCGGCCACTCATTAAAAAAGTTTTGGAGTATTTTGGATTTCAGAGTTCTGGAAAAGAGAGACTCAGCCCGTAGCACAGTTTAGCTTAAAGATCTAAGCCTCAGAAGAGGCATTTTGACCTTTCAGAATGGGAAAAAACAAAGTTGGGAAACTATCCCATGATGGTGTCATGGGGAAGGGGTTTGTGCAAACCTAGGCTTTACTTACTCATGATTGGAACAGAGCTAGTCAGCCAAGGATTTTTAGGATTTCAGGTCAAATATTTGCAGTCTGCCCGCAATGGCCAGTGGTTCCTTCTGGACAGTATTGCCCACCTGTGGAGTGCTCCTGTGTCTTCCTTAGCTTGGCACCCCTGACATCTCCCCAGGCTCCTGGTTTCCAACTCTTGCCTCCCCTGCAGCTTAGCTTTGGGCAGCAGCAGATGATGGATGCCCATACTTTTTTGGAACTGCCCAAGGAAAAATTGGGCAGATGTTTAACAAATGGTTTACATTTCTTCCTTGTTCTTTGGCTGTGCGTGCCATGAGCCACAATAAATTATTGTAAAGAGAGCCAGCATGGTGTAGTGGTTTGAGCATTGGACTATGACTCTGGAGACCAGGGTTTGATTCCCAGCTCAGCCATGCAAACCTACTGGGTGACCTTGGACAGGTCACATGCTCTCAACCTCAGGGGAAGGTCAGGGCAAACCTCCGAACAAATTATGCCAAGAAAACCCCATAATAGGTCTGCCTTAGGATCTCCATAAGTCAGAAATGACTTGAAGGCACAGAACAACAGTTTATGGAGGCAGTGGTGAACAGTGGTTTGGATGTAGGACTTTGATTTGCTGTGTATCAGTTCACCTCTGCTTTCTTTCCTTTGCAATCGTGGTGGGTGGCGAAGTTCTAATTTCTCTCAGCTTCAGATCTTTATCTGCAAAATAGTAGCAGTGAGTAAATGCCTTGGAGGAGTGTTGTAAAGATAAATGAGATAAGAATTCTTGAGTGCTTTGAAAATGATATAAATGATTATTGATAGGACTGGCTTTCAGATTGCCGCTCCCTCTTGTCTTGCCCCGCCATTTCAAGAAACCAGGAACTGTAAAGAGCTCTGTGGCTGCATCTGCTGTTTGATACCACTTTAACTACCTTCATGCTATGGCATCCTGGGATTTGTAGTTTGTTATTATTACAATACATTAATATTAAAGGTAAAGGTACTCCCCGTTGACAAGGTTGTCAAGTTGTGTAGGGGCTCAGCTTACTCATCTCCGCTACCAAGCCAGAGAGCCAGCGTTATCAGAGACTATTCTGTGATCATGTGACCAGCGTGACTGCACCGAATGCTGTTTACCTTCCCATGGAAGTGGTACCTATTTATCTACTTGCATTTGCATGCTTCCACACTGCTAGGTTGGCAGAAGCTGGGACTAGTGACAGAGCTCACGCCATCATGCAGCACCCGAGTCTTGAACTGTCAACCTGCCGATCTTGCTATCAACAAGTCAGCGCATTATTCCTGCGGTGCAGATGAAACTTATGTCAAAGTAGAAGACTGTTCTGCACGTTTGCTTAACCCTAGCCATAAGCATTTCTGGCTGGCTTTAACTATGCATCCAGAAGAAACTTGGACCTGATGTTTGACAGAGAGGATTTCAACTGTGAGAATCCTCTGGAGAACAGGAATTCTCTAGGCGTCGCAGCTGTAACCTTCCTGTTAAAAGATGCAGATAATCCTTCAGTGTTGTTACTGGGTGGTGGTTAGGCATATGCAAACCAGCCCAAAGAGCAAGAGAAAAGCCAAGGGTAGGAAGCAACACAGTGCTTGCTTGCTTGGCATGTGGGCTTCTTCCTCTTGGTTCTCATGGGGACCACATTGACCTTCATTCAGGCTGAGTCTTTTTCTTGCTCTGTCTGCTCTTCAAGTTGGGCACAGTCTTGCTGGAAAGAGAAATGGCCACCAGGAATACTCTGGCGACCTTTCCTGGCATGACCTCAGAAGTCAATCCCTTCCAGAGCATTGGCTGAGGCATGAATGGCACCGATTGTTTCGATGACCAGAGCTCAGGCCAGCACACTGTGTGTGGCCTTGGCTGAGGCTGGCCTCTTGTGACATTGGCCTTGCCCACATCTCAGGACAGCTGGCTCTGTGCAAGACGAGATGGCATTTTTGGACAGGCCCTCAGAAGCCAAAAGACTTTTGAAATGGGTGGTGGAAACAGATAGGTGGCAACCTTCCAGAGGAATGACTGAATTGTGTACAAGAGAGGGCTTGGAAGTAAGTTGTGTTGCCTAAGTCACAGCGAGAACCAGTGTGGTGTAGTGGTTTGAGTATTGGACTGCAACTCTGGAGACCAGGGTTCAATTCTCTGCTTGGCATGAAACCCACTGGTTGACCTTGGGCAAGTCATATGTTCTCAACCTCAGCGGAAGGCAATGACCAACCTCCTCTGAACAAATCTTTCGAAGAACGCCCCATGATAGATTCGCCTTAGGGTCACCATAAGTTGGAAATAACTTGAAGGCACACAACGATGACAACAACCAAGTCATAGTGACTGCTACCTGTTGAACATATGTAAAGCACAGAGATTAGTGTTCATCCTAAGAGTAACAAACTCTGCCATCTGTATTACCACTGAAAAAATTGAGGAGAGGCTGTAACTCAGTGTTGGGGAGCACCTGTCTTGTATGCCAAGGTGCTAGGTTCAGTCCAAGGTGTCTTCTGTTAAAAAGGATTGGGGAGGAACAGGTGGGGACAGAGGTGTTTCTAGAAGGGTCGGGGTGGGCGGTGCAGACCACACTGGGTGACACCTCAGAGGGTGGTGTCTGGCTTCCAGTGTGGAGTGTACCGCCATGCCTTTCCATGGGTAGACCAGGGTTCCCGGGGACTGAAAGTCCTGGGAAAGTTCACTTGCCTGGAGGTGGCAGCATGCCATGGCAAACTCCTAGAGGCCTTTCCCATTACCAAATATCACCTGGACTTCTTTGGGACTTTATTTATTTACTTTATTTATATGCCACCATTCTCCAATGGGATTCAAGGCTGCTTCCAGCACGGCAAATTAAGAAGGTTACAAAAAGTTTTAAAACTAGGTTGAAATCACCCTGTTAAAACTGATTAAAAAACATACAAAAGTTACGAACAGATAAAACATACATCTATATTAAGAACTTTCCCTGCTTAACCATTAAGAGCTTGCGAATAAGGTTGAGTAACTGGAATAACCTAGGATACAGACAGTCACTTTGTTTGCCCTGGTTTACCAGCCATTGGTGGCATCTAGCCCGGAGCCTTTCTCTTCCACAGTGGCCTGATCTACTCCTGTGGGACCATTGGTCTGGTTGGTTGTGTGTGCCAGGCAGCCTGGGATGGCATCACATTGGAGTGGCATTAACCCTAGTGATGCCATTGAGTGGGAAGTCAGTGTAGTGTAATGTTTGAGCATTGGACTAGGACTCTGGAGACCAAAGTTCAAATCCCTGCTCTGCAATGGAAACTCACTGGATGACCTTGGGCAAGTCACACTCTCTCATCCTCATAGGAAAGCCATGGTAAACTGCCTCTGAAGTAATCCTGCCAAGAAAATCTTGGGCATTTTGGAAAAGGAGGACTCAACCTCTACAGTATAGCTTCAGCAAGTGCTTTCCAATCCTACATTCTAGCATTAGGATGCTAGTCATACCTATTGCTAGTCCTACAACAGCACTTTGATGGTGTTGCAACTAGCCTTGCATCATGCAGTGGTGTGAGAAGGGCATTCTGCACATGCACAGATGCACTGTCTTTATTATTGCTTCCCATGTTCAAAGCACTGATTCCCATTAAGCCCTGTTCAACTTAGCAGGTGATTGACTGCTTATGGCGGCTTGCAGCAGAGCTTAGAAATATTGTTTAGAACTCCAAGACCCAGAATCCCCTAGCTGGCATGGCCAATGGCTGAGGAATTCTGGGAGTGCAATCCAAAAAATACCCCCACAAACTCTGGTGAAGACTGTGAACAACTTTTGCTTGTTAAAGGCTGAGGATTCTTATGTCTCTGTCACTTTGCCTGCAACCTCCTCTTTGTCTCTCTCTAGAAAATGTCTCCTTTGGAACAGACATGTAATGCCCAATGATGTGTCCTATTCACATGGCTTTTAAGTGCTTAATGGAGCATGCAGGCAATGGTGCACTGGGTTTCTTGTTGCACTGCTAAGCAATATCAGCTTATGCTTCTTTTTTTAAAAAAATAAAAATCTTTTTTTATATAAACAATTTTTTTGGAAGGGGGTTTCCTACAGTTTCCCCCTTTGCAACAGCCAGGCCCCTCTCAACTGCTTCTTCTCCCTCCCCGCTCCTTGCCCCCCATTCCTACCCACTTGTACATATGTGTTGGGAGGTTAATGCTGTTGGGGGCAGAAATTGCAAAGAGCTTGTTAAACCGAACGAGAACGTCATGCCAAAAGGCTTGGTGCGTGCCAAACGGCAACAGAGAACAGGCAGCCACAAAACTGTAAATGGATGGGCCTATAGTAGCAACAAGAGGGAAGCAGCTTTGTAACAAAAGCTCTGTTGTGCTTTTTTAATGTTTTGTTTTTTAAATGAAAAGCAGCCTCGGGAGGCTTTAGTTTTCAAGTTGTGGAGTGTGTGCATGTGTGCACTCCTATGTGTGCGCACACGCTTAACCCTTTTCCGGCTGGTGGCTTAAAGTCCTTCCTAAAGATCCATATTCCTTGAAGCTTGTTGTTGTTGTTAACCGCGTTCAAGTTGATCTTGACTCATGGCCACCCTGTGGATGAAACATCTCCAAGACTCCCCATCCTCCACTGCTCTGCTTAGGTCCTGCAAATTCATATTTGTGACCTCCTTAATAGAGTCCTAGCATGCGGTCTTCCTCTCTTTCTACTTCCCTCTACCTTCCCTAGCATTATTGTCTTTTCCAATGAATTGTGCTTTCTTGTTATGTGGCCACAGTACAACAGCCTCAGTTTCATCATCTTGACTTCCAGGGAGATTTTTAGTTTTATCTGTTGTAGGACCCATTGGTTTGTCTCTTTAGCTGTCCATGGTTATTTTAAGCACTCTTCTCCAGCACCACATCTCAAAGGCATCAATTTTCTTCTTATCTGCTTTCTTCATTGTCCAGCTCTTGCATCTGTTCATGGTGATGGGGAATACAATGGCTTGTACGATTCTAACTTTAGTATCCATATGGAAATCCTCAGAAGAACATGTAGTGGGTCCTGGCGGGGGGACATTTGATCATTCCCTCCTCTCCAGCTGAAGTTGCAGCCCCTTGGGACTGCTTTTGAGTTTTGTTTCATTTTTTTAAAAAGCCCAACAACTTCAAATTCAGCAAATTGGGACTTAATTCCCCACATCGTGTATACAACACACTTATACTCCAGTACCCAGAATTGAGCATCAGTTGTGATGGTCAAGAATTCTGGGTATTGGAATCCAAGCAGGAAGACATATGTTTGGGGAAGGAAACCTGAGGATTTCTAGCTGCTGGAGATGATGGAAGTTGTGGCCTCTAACCCATCTGGAGGGTCTTAGGTTTGGGAAGGCTGTTCAAACCCCAAACCACACTGTCTCTCATTCTGTCTGACTTTCTCTAGCTACGCATGCACTGTGTCCTAGAGACCCTGACTTCTAAAGACTCCCATCGACTTCATTGTAGATCCTGACCTTTGTCATAGTCAGGATCAGTGCAGAAGGTTCTCTTCCTATTTTTCTCTCCAGTGGCATTGCTGGTTGGAGATGTCTGGGAGTTGTAGTCCAAAAAGGGAACTTGTACAAGCTCTGTATTAAAACTGCAATAAGACAAGTCATCTGTTGGGAGGGTCTTGCTTTAGGGTCGCCATAAGTTGGAAACAACATCAAGGCACACCACCACAACAAACAACATGCTCAAAAGAATGGTTGTTTGGAGAAAACCCATTGGAAATGGGGGAGAAGTCTTTTGCACTCTCATCCAAGGATGAAAAAAAAATCTCATGGTTTTTGATAGTTATAGCTGTGTTAGTCTTTAAAATCATTATGTAGAGAGATCTTGCAGCACCTTTGAGATTAACCAAAGAAAGAAGTTGGCAGCATGAACTTTCCTAGACTTAAGTCAATGCCCGTTGACTTAAGTCTCTGAAAGTTCATGCTGCCAACTTCTTCCTTTGGTTAGTCTCAAAGGTGTTACAAGATCTCTCTATGTATGGTTTTTGATAGTGTTTTTCAGTGGCATGTCTTGATGCATCAAGACCCTGAGGATACAAAAATGTGTAGCTCTTCTTACCATCTTTGCAGGAACCTTTGTGGCTTGAATTGAGAAACACAGTGCCTCCTTGAGGCAGTGTGGGGCACTGCCCTCCCATTTTGCTTCCCTAGGGAAGCGCTCCCTTTGGCTGGCGGAGGGCAGGGAGAGTCTCCTCCTCTTGCTCCCCCCTTTCCATTAACAGGGCTGCACCTGCTTAATTACTTTAGGAGATTACAGGCCTCTTTGTCAGGGCAGAAGATTAGATTAGAGCCTGGATGATGCTTGCCCCAGGCGGGGACCCCTCCTCACTCCGTCCCCCACCGCCACTGCTGTGGAATTAAAGACAAGCAACATGCAGGGATGGGCAGAAGGATAATCAGGGTGCTGGGGTTTGCTTGGGAAGGGCTCAGCTGCTCCTGCAAAGCCAAAGAGAATAAGATTGGATCCAGGCATATCTCAAAGCGCTGTGCCACAGTGTGTGTGACTTTGGGGTTGCTCTGTCCCAGAGTCATCCTCTTCTCCAAAAGCATATTGGAATGCATGTCACAAATCCCAGGCTGTGCTCCTTGGCCAAACTCTGTTGAGTTGTTTGTGTACTTTGTAAAGTGGAAGCCTTCCCTTTAGTAGAAGGTGCTGGTTGTGTCTAATGTGCAAACAGGTATGGGTCCGTTATGTGCCATGCTTGTGTTTTCGAGGCAGTCTCATGCACAGTGAGCCCTTGGTATCCACTGGGGTTTGGTTCCAGCCCACTGTGAATACCAAAATATGTGGATGCTCAAGTCCTATTACAGTACATTTGCTGGGGTTAGGGGTGAAAGACTGCCGTGAATGTCGAAAAACACTATTCTTACACCTCTCTAGGAACCTCCAGGTCCTCCAGTGCACTCTGTGGTCAACATCTGCCAGAAGTTGATCATAGACTCATGCTGGAGGACCTATAAATGCCTATTTTTTCTGGGATGTTGAGCCTTCTCTGTTAGAGAGCTCTGGTGCCACAGTAAACTACAGTTCCCATGATTCCTTAGCACTGAGCCAGGACAGTTCTCCTGGCATTTTCTCCTGGCATGCAAATAGAGGCTTACCTAAGGCCAACTTGTGGTGTTTGGGCTAAAATGAGCTTTGAACCGTTAAGGTCTCCCATATCTAAACCTTTCTTCTACACCAGTTCCTCTGCTCCAAACTGCTGCTTGCAAAGGAACACAACAGATTCTTTCCCTGTTATATGCCAGATTTTGACCAAGTCTTTTGCTGCATCCCATCTGATACACGCAGTAATGCAGGGACGTCTGTGGCTGGCCCCCAGGTACAATCTTGCCGTAGGCCTCCTCACCATGCAGATGGTGTGTGTTTAATCTGTGGATTACCAGAGCAATGTACCTCGTCTTAAATCTGTCTTTAGATGGCAGGCGGGAGCTGAGAACAAATGCCTTAATCCACCACCACTGCGTGCTGGGGATGAGACAAGGTTTTAGTTGAAACCCCCTGATTACCTGCCCTGGTGGGTAGTGTGCCAGCGCATAATGCAAGCTCTGTCCTCCTTGCTTTGCTTCCCGTGTTCTTGGTGTCGAAAGGTTTGCATGACATTGGGGGTGACCCTGTGGAAGTCCATTTTTCTGCAGGCTGCTTGTAGCCTCTTTCACCTTTATTGCAGTTTCATCCACCACAATCCCAAGTGCATCTACTAATGCAGTAGAAATAACGCAGTTTGACACCACTTTAAGTACTGTAGTTCCATCGTATGGAATCCTAGGAGCTGTAGTTTTACAAGGTCTTTAGCAGAGTCTTGCTTCCTCACCAAACTACAAAACCCAGGATTCTGTAGAATGGAGCCATGGCAGATAGAGTGGTATCAAACTGCATTATTTCTATAGTTTAGATGCTCCCCCTTTCTCTTTTGCTGAAAATAGCTTCTGTCATCCACCATACAGTTGCTGGATACTTTTAGCCATGACTATCTGTTCCTAAGAAGAGAGAGAGAGGGGAAAAACCTCAAACTAATTATTATAGGTAAAACAGGGGCAGAGCCAGTGTGGTGTAGTGGTTTGGATATTGGCCTAGGACTCAGGGAGACCAGGGTTTGAATCCTCCTCCTTGGCCATGGAAACTCATTGGGTGATCTTGGACAAGTGATACCCCAGCTCTGTCTGCATGGGCCAGATAAAAAGTCCTCCTCCAGTCCTCTTGATGGGGAGTCTGAACAACACATGGCCCAATCCCCAGGTTTTGGTGCAAACAGCCTGGAGAATGTCCGACCAGTTCAGCACTGAACACGCCATATACACCCTTTGAAATGCTTTTTAAAAACTCATGTTTTGCTCTGGCTCTTCCCAAAATATCTAGAGCCCTCCATTGCGATGCTGGGCAGCTGTTTACAATGTGCCTCGCTGTGCTGCCTGGTGCAATGGTGGCAGTCTATTGCTCTGACACTTTGTTCTGACCTCAGAACAAGTAACTTGCCACTGGACACACAACTGGACACACGTGTGAACAGCTGCCTTTGCCATTGCAATGGAGGGCCCAATGTAATGGGGATCTCGGTGGTGCTCTGGATCCAGAATACTCCAAGCGACTCCCACAGTATTCTGGCCCGTTCGGACCCAGCCTCCTTCAGTCTCAGAGGAAGGCACACCTCCTCTGAACAAATCTTGCCAGGAAAACCCCATGATAAGTTTGCCTTAGGGTTGCTGTGAGTTGGAAACAACTGTGAGAGCCAGTGTGGTGTGTTTTCCCCCAGTGAGCTAGGAGCTGGCACTATATTTGTGCCCAATGGCTATAATTGTTCCTTTCTTTCTCTGCAACCTGCCAGGCACTGGTAGCCAGTGGCTGAGAGACCAACGTACGGTAAATGCAGGGACCACCATTTTGAATAGTTTCTGGACCTATGGGACTACTCCAGGGCAAAGACTAGGATGGGAGACTCAGTGTTCTGCACCCCTTTCAACCTTTGCAGCCCTGTCTTTCCAACAACAGGCTTGATGGGGGTTGTGGGAGCCAGAAAAGTCCTGACCACAACTAATTGGTTGTCCTGGTTCTGGGTACCATCGAGAATTTCCGACCGAGGAGAGGAGGAGGCGAGCAAGATGCTCTTAGCTGTCTTGAGAGCTTGCCAGTTTCTAGTCCCCAGCCTGGCAGTGCCAGGAAGGTTCCTCAGCACTGACAAAGAGAATCTCCTGCAGCTCTAAATCCCTGCGTGGCACTTTGCCGTTCCGCTTTTCAGGAGCCCCAATTAATCAGTATTAATTTAATCCAGTGTGACTTGGCAGTACGGCTCTCCCACCTACTTGGGGGGGCTGACATTATCAGGAGATGATGAGTCCGTTGTTACGCATACCCGCGCGCTAATGAATTTCCTGTCGGTCCAATTTACTGAGTGGTTGTCTTCTCTGAGGACTGTGCAAATCCCTCAATCTTTTTCTCCTCCATGCCGGCTAGTTGAGTGGCAAGCGGTTGCTGGGGGTGGCGGCATTATCCGCATCTTGCAAGGGAGCAGCGTGCGATCAGAACGACAAACCCCAAGCTCCTTGAAATGCTCTTGCTTGATGCATCACTGTGCCATAGTGCCATGGTAGGTGCATGCTTTTGATGGGCATGTGTCAGGCTTAACCATCCCTACATATCTCTGAGTAACAAGATCTCAGGTTCCTAGACTAGGGGAGACAGTTTTCTTCTTCTTGAGACCCTAGAGAATGCCTACCACCTGGAGCAAACACCACCAGACCTCACACAGAAAAATGGTTCAACTGTGGAACTCACTGCCACAAGATGTAGTGATGGCTGCCAAGTTGGATAGCTTTAAAAGGGAATTAAGTAAATCTATGGAGGATGGGTCCATCACTGACTACTCATCAGGATGGCTATATTATCATCTCCAATATCAGAAGCAGTATCCCTTGTTGCGTGTTGGTTGCTAGGGAATGCAAGAGGAAAGATAATGTTGTATTCATGTCCTGGTTGCATGTTTCCCATAGGCCAGCACTCCTCATATCTTCCAAATGTTTTGGACTTCAGCTCCCAGAAGACTGTGCCAACATGGCCAATGGCAAGGAATCCTGGGAACTGAAGTCCCAAACATCTGGAGGATCAGATTAATTCTGCATTAATTCTCTGGGGCTGATTGTACCATCGTGAATAACTGATTGCCTTTGCCAAGGCTTGAATTTGGGACCTTACAGAGGCAAAGCCTGGGCCTCTGTTTCCAGGCTCCAGTCCCACTCCAGATGGTGCCGCAAGTCTTCCTCTCCCAATGGATAACTGGAAATTCTGAAAATAAGGCAAATGAGCATAACGTTCCTCGTGAATAATTGGTGTCGTGGCCAAGTGCCATGTCCATTTTATGTACAACTGGATGGCATTCTTATGTGCATCTCCCAATAGATTATATTTCAGTGCCAAGGGAAGAGAGAGTGGGGAGTTTGAGCAGTAGGGACTGAGAAAAGGGGTTTTCCATCTTGAAAATCCCCCTGAGAAACAGAGCTGGGTGTGGTACATCTGCACTTTCCAGGTTCCTTTGGTTTTACATTTGCCCAAATTCAGTCAATGCCTGTATGGTAGATAGAGGAGATGCTGAGGATCAGAATGTGTGTGTCCCTTAAGTTTTACTCCTGCATTTCAAAGCTGGAGATCAGTTTTTCTTTACAGGGCTGTTAGGATTTCTGAGATGTTACTGTTGTTGTTGTTTGACTTCCAGTTGTTTTGGCGTCCCTAAGGCAACCCTAGCACAGAGTTTTCTTGACAAGCTTTGCTCAGAAGGGATTTGTCTTTGTCTTCCTCTAAGGCTGAGAAAGTGTGACTTGTCCAAGGTCACTCAGTAAGTTTCCATGGCTGAGTGGAGATTTGAACCCTGGTCTTCTGAGTTGTAGTCCAGCGCTCAAACCACTACACCATTGTTTGTCCAGTGATACTGTAATGGTTAATTGGTATTTGTGATCTTGGTTGATACTTTTTAAATCATTTCCAACTTATTGTGACCTAAGGCAAACCTTTAATGGGGTTTTCATGGCAATTGCCATTGCCATCCTCTGAGGCTGAGAGAATGTGACTTGCCCAAGGTCATTCAGTGGGTTTCCATGGCTGAGCAGGGAACCGAATCCTGGTCTCCAGAGTAGTAGTCCAGGTCTCAAAACACTATGCCATATATAGTCAAAAATCCAGGAGATGCAAATCCCTGGATCAGGGGCAGGCAGAAGGTGGCCTTCCAGATGTCCTTGAACTGCAATTCCCAGCATTCCCCATCACTGTCTTTTCTGGCTAGGGCTGATGTGAGTTGCACTCCAGCAAACTTTGGAGGATTGCACTAGACTCATCTTTAGGTCCCGGATGTTGTCGGACTTCAGTTCCCAGAAGCCACAGCCAACACGACTGGTGGTTAGGGAGTCTGAGAGTTGTAGTCCAGCCAGCAACATCAAAGGACCCTGGTTTGGGTCTTTTTCAGGCCCGGATCTCTTTGCTTGGAGGGGATAACTGGAACTTCCCGTTTGTTTTGTTTTCTTCCTATGTATCTGTTAATCTGTGTCAGTATGTGCTACTTTAAAATTCATTGTTGCCAGGCTAAAGCAACAAATCCACTGGTGGGGAACAACAAACACACACACACTCATGCACTCCTGCCCTTGTTGGCTTGGAAGAGGCTCGCTGTGTTTGTGGGTTTTGGCTGAAGATCGGCTGCTTGTCCCTCTCAGGGATGGAGCTGCCTGTCTTACCCAAAAGGAGTTTTGGAAGTAGCTCCAGGATGCAAGGCTGGTGCTCTGAGCAGCGCATGACTTTAGATGCAGAAATGACAAATGGCTAGCACATTAAAAGGGTGACCCATACTGACCCATCCTCCAAAAGACCAATGGGAATGGATTCGTGTGGCTACAGAGCCCCTCCAAAATGCTGAAAAGAAGCTATAGCCTATGAAGGCAGAAGGAGTCTGTCCTGGGTGAGATTCCCTCTTCCTTTTGGTTGCTTCCCATATTCCAAAGTCGAAACTCGGGACTGGAAGCAAATTTCAGGGCTGAATTTGGAGTGGGGTTATGGGGTGCATCTATACTGTATAAATAATGCAGTTTGACATTACTTTAAGTGCTGTAGCTCCATCCTGTGCAATCCTGCGATTTGTCAATTTGCAAGGTCTTTTGCCTTCTCTGCCAAAGAGTGCTGCTGCCTCACCAAACTACAATAATAATAATAATAATAATAAATTTATTTATATCTCTCCCCTCTGTCATGCAATCGAGGTGGGATATAAATAAGTTTATTATTATTATTATTATTATTATTATTATTATTATTATTATTATTATTGTAGTTTGGTGAGGCAGCAGAGTCTTGGAAGTAGCCCCAGGATTCTGTAGGATGGAGCCATGGCAGCTTCAAGAGGTGTCAAACTCCATTATTTCTACAGTGTAGATCAGTGATTCCCAAACTCTGGCCTTCGAGATGTTTTGGATTTCAGCCCTCAGAATCCCAGATCATTGGCTAAGATGGCTGAGGCTTCTGGGAACCAAAGTCCGAAACACCTGGAGGACCAAAGTTTGGGAATCATTGGTGTAGATCAGGGGTAGGCAACCTTTCCCCTTTAAGGGCCGAGGGACTTCAGCTCCCACAATCCCAGGAGCTATTGGCCAACATGGGACTATTGGCCAACATGGCTGAGGCTTCTGGGAGCTGAAGTCCCTCGGCCCTTAAAGGGGAAAGGTTGCCTACCCCTGGTTTAGATGCACCCATGGAGGCTAGTCTTCCTCTCTGGAGTCATGGAAGCTAGTCCCTTTTGTTTCTCTGCTCCTTGGATTAGTATGGAGCTGATCCGTAAAACCAGCAAGCCCTGCTTAATTTCTGGAAAAGAAGCTGTAGCCTGCGGGAGGAAGCAAAGGAACATCCAGATGGGTCTGGTTTGGTGAAAGCGATGGTTTGCGCCAGCATATTCTGTCCCCGGGGTAACAGTGCAGCCAGCCTTGGGATGATGTGCCAACTTCATCTCTTTCTAGTGTTGTTACTCCTGGCAGTGCTGCCACATGCATTGGTTACAGGAGATCTTGCTTGGATAATCACAACACACCCTTTGTGAGGCTGTCCCTGAGAAACCATTCCCGAGGCTGGAATTTGGAGTCGGGCAAAGGGTTAGGGTCCCGTGACCCCCTTTATTGTATCAGCTGCAGGGCTTCCGGTTTGTTTCTGTACTAGTTGTTGCCTCGAAAGCTCCAAATTGCTGGAGACTTGGCTTCTTGAAAAGCCCTATCTGCTTGTCCTTTAAAACCATTTTCTGAAACTCTCTTGCATATATGTTTGCCTTCAGTGGCATAGATAATGGCAATGTGCAACAAGACGTTTCCAAAAGGGACACCCAACTTGTGGAACTCCCTGACCCGAGATGTTAGGCTCTCCTCTTCTTTATCTGTTTTCCACCAGCCAGTTTAAACACTTAATTTAACATAACCATCTATTGATTCAGAGATATAGCTGTGTTAGTCTGTAGAACAGATCTTGTAGCATCTTTGAGACTTAACTGAAAGAAAGAAGATGGCAGCGTGAGCTTTCCTAGACTTAAGTCTACTTCCTCAGATGCATTTCTATTGATTGTTCATCTTGGTTCCTTCTCTTTTTGCCTTTCTTGCTGCTTTTAGCTTGTTGTATACATTTCTAAATAAATAACTAGGGGCAAAACCTCCTCGGCAGACAAAATGCAGATGGATACTTTTCCCATGCTTTGCAGACGAGTACAGTATTTGTGTGAATAAGATATGTTTCTGGTGCCCATAAACATTTGTCCAAAATCGTGTGTGTGTGTGCCTCCAAGTCACTTATCTACTTACAGGGACTTCATGAATTCCAAGGGGTTTTCTTACGCAAGGTGTTGTTGTTGTTGTTGTTGTTGTTGTTGTTGTTGTTGTTGTTATTGTGTGCCTTCAAGTTGTTTCCAACTTGTGACGACCCTATGGCGAACCTAGCATGGGGCTTTCTTGGCAAGAGTTGTTCAGAAGAGGTTTATCATTGCCCTCCCTGGGGCTGAGAGAGTGTGACTGGCCCAAAGTAAATGCAGGTGGTTTTGCCAGTTCCTTCCTTTGAGCCTTACGATTGCTTTAAACTTTTAAGTGCTTTGCCAGAGCCCAAAACAACCTGAAGGGGGTGCTGCAGGGCTTTTGAAAAAGCATCACTGGGGTGGCCAGGAGAAGGCTGTTTGTACTTGTGCCATTTTCTTTGGGGATACAGCTAAGCAGGGCATTGCAGACTGGCACCCAAAGGAGACGAAAAGGTTCTGTTCTTGTTGTTTATATCTTCTCTTATTTTCTGGACCCAGGAGTCAAGGCATCTTTGCAAAAATTAAAACCAATAGAAACACATGCAGAGAAAAATATGTGATCAAAAACTAGTAAAACTGTAAATCCAATAACATTTGCTCTATGGCCAACACGGCTACCCCTGAATGTTTTTTTTAGTAAAACTGTAGAATTAAAAGTAGTATTTGCATATGTATCTTAAAAAGACAACAAATAAAAACAGTACAGCACACAATGAAAACCCCATTCCTTATAAACAGTTCCCCGAAGCCTGTTGAAATAAAGAGGTCTTCAACTGGCAGAGGAAGGACAGTGTTCAGGAATCCAGTTTGCTTTCCCAAAGGGCATGTCTACACAGGGCAATGAAACTGGTTTTCCTCCACTCCCTCATTGTGACCTGTCTCCATATCACAGGGCCAAATCCCCCATTCGAGTGCGGACTGTCTTCATGATGTAAGACCAATTCTACACTGAATCTGCCCTATCCCCCCTTAAACCGGTGTAGAAAACTCACCTTTAGCTCTAGATTTTGCAAGAAAATCTGGAGCACCCGTTGGCTGTCTACACGTGCGTCCTACTGTGCCTCTCTCTTGTGCATTATAGTGATGCTTTGTTTTCCTTTTCCTCATCCTCCAGATATTACCAACCTCTGGAAAAGAGTGGCAGAGCCTGGGTATCACCAGCATACTGATGACACCTGGCCCCAAAACTCCAGGTGATCTTCCTCAGCAGTTTCATGGAGACATTGAAAAGCATAGGGTACAGTACTGAGCCCTATGAAACCTTGAAGGCTCTCAGTTAGGAGTACCTTCTGGGAACATTTGGCCAAAAAGGACTGGATCCAGTGCAAAACAGTGTTCCTACGTCCAGTACCTGCTAAATGGCCCAGAAGGATACCACGATCAATGTTGATCAATGCCACTGAAAATGTATACCCCTTGCCTGGAGGGTGACCAGGGATGTTTCTGCCCATAATCAAGCCTGAACCCAGATTGGAATGGGTTCCCGTAATCCATTTCATCCAAAAAGTCTGTAGCTGCACTGCACCATTTGCTCTAACTAGAAACAGACTGTTAATCTTGGGGGAGCTTTTCTGGAGTGGCAGAGTTCCATAAAGGTCTCCAACATCTGCTTCTTGTCTGAACATAGCTTTCTTTCTAAGAAGCATTTTCAACTTCCACTGCCCAATGGTTCAGCCTTCTTTTGGCATTTCTAATCAGCCTGGATCGACATGAGTCTAACAGATGAGTGGTTGGCCCCATTTGTCCACGCATCATGTCCACATCATCATGGGGAACAAGATGGAACTTGTCCATCAACATCAGACAATAGTGTCCCTCCATTATCTGCCTAGACTGTCTTTCATATAGAATCCTCATCAGGATGGAGCCAAGTCATTTTTCGTTGCAAAATATTCAGAAAATGTGTCACAGCATGTTCTGAGGGATCTTCCTCGCCAGTCGGAGGTATGAAGTGTAATAGCACTTTTAACTACCTGAAACAACTGTGAGATTGTGCTAATGTAATAAAGGCAGTGAAGAATTCTAAGAATTCTTCCCCTAATGGTAGGGCCCATGCGCCACACCCTCCAACATTTCACAGATGGAAATCAGGATGTGTTTGTCCATGTAACCCAAGAGTGATCAAAATGGCAAAAGTTTTTAATGTGGAGGAATATAGGAGATGCTGCAGCAGTTTGCTTTTGCCTGAGCCTACTGGGAAAAGGGCAAGATTCAGACCCCTCCTCTCCTTTCCCTCTTGTTGTGTTCATTGACTGCAAACTGCTTTTGCTTTCACTTCAGTTTGCAGCAATTGAAGTAAGCAAAGGGGGGGGGGTAAGTGGGAGGAGGAGAGAGAAGCTGGGACATTTTAAAAGCAGCTGAGAAAGTGGGATGAGAGAAGATTAATCAGGACCCTGCCTGCCAAATCAGGACAGTTGGAGGGTATACTGGTGCATGCCACAAGATCTATTGCCCAGCTGGGTCTTGGAGCATGAAAATGCTGATCATTTCTGGCACTTACTAAGCCATCATTGGAACTGTTTCAAGCCATGGAGGGGATTAGGAAGTGGAGATCTTCCCATCTCACCTTGGACTGGTGTGTTTCCAAGCACTCAGACATAACAGCAAGGAACTATTCCCCTGTGACAGCCTTGGCTGCATTTTCCATTTGTCTGAATCTACCTAAAGTGTCTCTGGGTGGACTAGGAGAGTTTCCCAAGGCTGTGTTGTTAGGATGTTGTAGAGGGGAGACAGTCCTCAGTGACTTCTTCATGCCAGGACTTGCCAAACAGCTCTCCACCTCTCTCTGGATGCTGAAGTCATCCGCAGCCCTGTCGCTGCCACACTAACAATTCTGCTGCTTTTCCGCCTCGGCTGAGCGATTGTGCTCAGCAGGACGCTTTTGGGGCAGCAAGCAAAGCTGCAGCAGTTTGCCTCCTCTCCCCTTTGGACACCCTCCGACCCCCTTCTTCTTTCCATGCCGGCTTTGCCCCCTTGCCCTGTGCCCACCTCCCTGCTTTGCTCTCAAACAAATGTCTGCTCTGCTGGCAAAGTGACAGGGGTCAACTCAGCGCTTTCCACATGACCTGCCCGGGAACAGAGGACGTCTTTGTTAATCTGCCGGGCTGTCACTTCAACCCCCTTCACAAAAGGCATAAGCCACTTATAGCTGTGCTCACCCCTGACCCCAAATCCGTCTGCACCGTCCCAGTTGTAAAAAGCCAGCAAACAATTCCAGGGCCTTGCCCTCCCTCCTTCCCTTGCTTGACACTGGCTCCCTCCCTCTTTCTTCCCTGACCAAGGAAGCTTTGTGCGGGTTTGTATGTGCTGTCTAGGCCACACTTCCCCATCCAGCTGTTGAAAAGGGAACCAGAACAATGCATGCATGCATACATTCGACAATGTTGCAGCATCTTAAACAGTAGCGGGTTATTATTATTATTATTATTATTATTATTTGACATATGTTTTTGTGGATCCCAGCCTGTTTTGTCAAGATGCGAGTGGGCTGCAGTCTACGGAAGCGTAAGCCAAAGAAAACGTGTTAGCCTTTAAGGTGCCTTTAAGGGCTCTTTTTGCTGCTTTTTCTGCAACAGACTAACACAGCCGCCCCCCTCCCCTTGAAATTTAAACCAATCCATCAGTCAATGAGTCAATGGGGGGCAAAATGGGAATGGAGGGGTCCTAGTGGGCCAGACAGATTCATGGGCTGCTTCTGGGAGGTACAAAGAACTGGCATGTGCAGACGTGTTTGTGTGTGTGTTTGCGTGTGTGTGTGTTTTTCCTCCTCCAACCTTCCCTTGCCTCCTTCGTTGCAGGCAGAAGCTTAGTACAGCCAGACCCAGAAAATGCCTCTAGGAGAGTAGAGCCAACTTTTGGAGAGCTGGGAGAGACTTTGCCAAACCTTTGGGCCTAAAATCTAAGGCCAACTGGGGCTGGGTTGATCCTCTCCAAAACATGCTGGGGCTCAAGGCAACCTACCCTTTGGCTTCCCAGCCCCAAATGTGGAGGGGGGGGGGGATGATCAAAGTCCTGCGTCGTGAAGGTATGGCATTCTGTATGTGCTCAGAGACAAGTTATGCCTTTGCACCACCTGGGGCCCATTCACGTTGCACAATTATAGCACTGTTGTGCCATTTTAACTGAGATGGGGTGCATCTATACTGGGGAAATAATGACCGGTCATAGGAGAGCCAGTGTGACGTAGTGGTTTGAGTGTTTGAGTGTGACTCTGGAGACCAGGGTTTGATTCCCGGCTGGGCTATGAAACCCACTGGGTGACCTTGGGCAAGTCACACGCTCTCAGCCCCAGGGGCAGGCAATGGCAAACCTCCTTTGAATAAATCTTGCCAAGAAAGCCCCATGATAGGGTTACCTTAGGGGTGCCATAAGTCAGAAATGACTTGAAGGCACACAACACCCACACACACACACCCATGCGTACCACCACACAACAGAATTGCAGTTACCATGTCGAGCACAAGAGGGCTCCAAACCACAGTAGCTTGGGAATCTGCCAGGTAAACTGGGGCAGAGTAATACCTGTTTATTTGCCAGCCCTTCCTATTCTGGAGTGGCTTAAAAATTGAAAAAATTGTGTTCCCTTTCTTCATCTCTTTCCAGCTCAACCAGAAAGTGACACATTCCCCCTTTCTTAACAGCTGGACATTGCACACTACTTATAAAATAGAATGAGATGCAGATTAGGTGGTAAAATCTCGAGGTATAGGTTGTATATATTTTTTGTAATGCTTGGGACCGAGTGTTTTGGATTTTAGAATATTTGCATATATTGCTGCTGTTGTCATCTGTCCTCAAGTCATGGTGACCCTGTGGGTGACGGTTTATAAAACGTCCGTTTCTGGGTCTAAAATGGTCCAGGTGTTCCAAACGTGGCAAAATAATGGCACCCAAGAGGGCATGGGGGGCATTTCTTTTTACTCTTAGGAGCCCTGAGGGTCACAAAAATGGCCCAGGGGTTGGATGCAGCCCCAAGGACAGTACTTTGCCCACAAGCATTGCCAGGTATTGGAAATAGCAAGTACATTTCTGTACCGCTCACCGATGTAAGGTATTGTTTGTGACTGGCAGGCTTTCCCATAGGTGGTGGTTGTTGTGAGCCTTGAAGTCATTTCCAACTTCTGGTGACCCTAAGGTGGAGCTACCATAGAGATTTTTGGGGGTGAGAGTGTGTAACTCACCCAAGGTCACCCAGTAGGTTTCCATGTTGAGTGGAGAATTGAAGCCTGGTCTGCAGGGTCCATAGCCCAGTGCTCAAACCACTATACCACACTTCTCCCAGACATAGCATCCCCTTGATATCGCCTGAATCCTCCCTTCATTTGAAACTGCTAGTGCCCCTTCCTTACTTTTGCATACTTGGGAGACTGTGCCAAGAGCCAAAGGTGGCCGGCCACATTGCACAAGCAGAACATCACCCCAGTTCCAGCACAGCCATGCTCACTTTCCCCTCTGGCATCAGCGCATCATTCTCAGCAATACTTGGCATGCTTTGTTGGTTTTCTCCTGGTTACTTTCAGAGAGTGGTGTAGTGGTTTGGGTGTTGGATTGCAACTCTGGAGACCAGGGTTCGAATTCCCGCTGGGTGACCTTAGCTAAGTCTCTCAGCCTCAGAGGAAGGCAAAGGCAAAGGCAATGCTTGGCATGCTTTGTTGGTTTTCTCCTAGCTGCTTTCAGAGAAACAACATGGTGTGTAGTGGTTTGGGCATTGGGCTGTTGGACTCTGGAGACCAGGGTTCGAATCCTGGCTGAGTTGCAGAAACGAAATTCAAGCAGACTTCCCTAAGGGCATTTTCAGTCGTTGCCCCTAAACTGTGGAATGGCCTGCCGGATCAGATACGCCTTATTACGTCCCTTACCACTTTTAAGAAAGCAATTAAGACGGAGCTCTTCCGGCAGGCCTTCCCAGAATAACTCTGTACAGGGATATGCACAGCTGAGCCACTTATCTGGTCTCTCCACCGAGAGTGGCATTTTGTTTTATCTTTTATTATTTATTTTAGTTATATGTCCGTTTTAACTCTATTATGTTTAATACTGTTTTTAAGGGGGGAGGGTAGTGGGTGAAGGGCAAGAATGTGGATTTTAACTGTAATATTTTAATTGATGTACGCCGCCCCAATTGCCAAGCAGAGGGGCGGGTTACAAATAAAATTTATTATTATTATTATTATTATTATTATTATCCTCAGCCTTGGAGGCAAGCCCCCTCTGAACAACTCCTGTCAAGAAAACCCCAAGAAGACCTTAGGGTTGCCATAAGTTGGAAGCAACTTGAAGGCACACAACAACAACAACATCTTTGGATCTTCGGAGTCCATGGTGTGGGGTTGGTTAGCTTTGTGGGGTGGGTGTGAGAAGTTTTTTGGGGAGTGGCGAAAGTGAGGTTGTGGGTGGAGGAGTAAGCCTCCAAACTTTCATAAACCCCTGAAATATCCTAATTCTCAGAAAGTGAATCAACCATGCCAAACAAAATAATAATAATGCAGATATTTGCAGCTGGCCAGATAGCATGGCTGGCTGGAAATATGCGTATGCTTAGCAAGCGGCAGCAAAAACATGCTGGATTCTCTCAGCACTGAAGAATTCCCTCTTTCGAAGAGAGTTGTAGAACAAGTTGGGTCTAAAGTCTCTTTCTCCAGCCTCCCAACTGTCTGTTTCTCATCCTTGCCTTCATCTCTATAATCCAAGACTGATTTGTTCATTGCGGGAGGCAAAGTTCATCTGTGTTTTTCTCCTCCTTGGGTTCACTTGACATGTAGGTGGAATAAGTTGTAACACCCCGCGGCAAGTGCGCCTTTATTTATTTATTGTATTAACCACTCCTTGGTGCGCAAGGTGACTTAAAAGGCACTGCGTAATAATGTATTTGCAAATATGTTTCTCGCTTCCTCTACATGGAAAGCAGACAGACACCTCAACATGTAAGGCTATGATAGAAAACTTACTTTTCCTCCCTAAGTGCCATTGCGGGTGATGAACTGCAGAATTAATGCTGTTTGACACCACTTTAACTGCCATGGCTCCATGCTATGGAAATCTGGATTTGTAGTTTTGTGGGATATTTAACCTTCTCTGTCAGAGAGCTCTGGTGCCACACCAAAGTACAAATCCCAGGATTCCATAGCATTGAGCCATGACAGTTAAAGCAGTATCAAACTGCATTATTTCTGTGGTGCAGATGCAAACCAGGTCTGTGCTGATACTCTTCCATACACTTAGAGAAACGTTGTTGTTTTTTAAAATTTATTTTTATAACAAATAATATACATTCAAAATAATCATCAAATTTAGTTTCCCAAATATACATATTTATATGCACCTTCAAATCGCCTTCGACTTATGGAGATGCTACCCTAGGATTTTCTTGGCAAGATTTATTCAGAGGCCATTGTGGTGTAGTGGTTTGAGCATTGGACTATGACTCTGGAGACCAGGGTTCGAATCCCTGCTCAGCCATGTAAACCCATTAGGTGACAGTGGCAAGACACATACTCTCAGCCTCAGAGGATAGCAGTGGCAACCCCTCTCTGAAGAAACTTGCCAAGAAAACCCCATGATAGGTCACCATAAGCTGGAAATGACTTGAAGGCATACAGCAACAACCATTCAGAGGAGGTTTGCATTTGCCTTCCTCTTAGGCTGAGAGAGTGCATGACTTGCCCAAGGTTGCCCAGTTTTTGTGGTTGAGTATGTGTGTGTGTTGTGTGCCTTCAAGTCATTTCTGATTTATGGTGACCCTAAGGCAAACCTATCACGGGGTTTTCTTGGCAGGTTTCTTCAGCAGGGGTTTGCGTGATATGAAGCGGTATATAAATGAAGCTGCTTTGCTTTGCTTTTGCTTTGCTTTTGCCTTCCTCTGAGGCTGAGAGAGTGTGACTTGCCCAGGGTCACCCTACTGGTTTCCATGGCCGAATGGGGGTGTGTGTGTTAAATCCTAGTCCTAGTCCTAGTCCAATACTCAAACCGCTGCACACCCATTCACACCAATTTGTACATGCACCCATTCATTGACACAGACTGAGCTTTCTCATTCATGCACACACACTCTTCCTGGGTCTGTTTGGGCTGCAGAGGAGAAGGCGGTGGATGTGGGGCAGCCCAGCTGCTCTGAATCCTGCCAGGCGAGGGAGGAGGGCTCTTTTGCATATCAATAGGTGGCTCTGTGCCATTGCCTCTTCTCACCCTGTCCCTACTTTGGAGTTATTCAAAAGCCAGTGACCTCATTGCTTCTCCTCCATTGAGGCCTTGAAAGGAGAAACCAGAACAGGAGGAGCCCGAGCATCAACCTCCGCATTGGCCCTTCAGAAAGCCATGGCTGATAACTGGGGTGGGCTGGGGTGATGGAGAGGAAAGAAGCAGGGATGTGGCTCTGTTGCTTGGCAAGAGATTAAGCAAAAGAACCCAGCTCCCTCTCTTCCTTCTTGTGTGCATTCAGCCAGACTGTGTACATTAGGAGACCCCGGGTTTACAATCAGTCGATCGATCAATCAATCAATCACCAATTGGTTCATGTGTGTGTGTGTGTGTGTTCATGTGTGTTATATAAAATATTCAAAGGCCATAAAATATGCCCCCAAATAGACATTTGAAAAAGCAAGTAACACAGAAGCTAGACCAGTGTATGTGTGCTGTGTGCCTTCAAGTTGTTTCCGACTTACGGCGACTCTAAGGTGAACCTATTGTGAGGTTTGCTTGGCAAGATTTGTTCAGAGGAGGTTTTTGCCATTGCCTTCCCCTGAGGCTGAGAGCATGTGACTCGCCCAGGGACACCCAGTGGGTTTCGTGGCTGAGCAGGAATCGAACCCTGATCTCCAGAGTCGTAGTCCAAGGCTCAAACCACTCAATGCCAGTTACATTCTTTTAGCCTTTTTGTAAACTGCCTTGAGTCCCCTGACAGGAGAAAAGTGGTTATATAAAGTAAATAAATAAGCAAGCATGGCTCTCAGTTGACACTGGATTCTGTCCTCCAGGCTGGAAAGATGGTATCCTTCATTTAAAAAGTACAGGTAGGGGAGTTTTGCACTCCGGATCCTTGGAGGTAACTTGTCTGTGGATTTTGCTCAGGCTTGCAGCTGATTCTGTTGTGATGCTTGATCTGTGGTTCTGTAAGTCCCTGGGCTTTGATGGTCTGTTTTCTGGGCATTGTTTTTCTGTTGCAAAAGATTTTAATCCCTTCAGCATTGGTTAATCTTGTCCATGGGCAATGTTTGCCACCCAGGCCCCCAAATTCCTAAGAGCCAGTCTAGATTGGCCAAGCATTTCCACTAGTGGCGAATCCCAGCGCCTGGCATCCAGTTTGAGAGGCACGCCGCCTTGCGTGGGTACCTCTTCTCACCTTTTGTTGGAGGTGGTTCTCCTGGCCTTGCAGGCAAGATGAATCACACCTTCACCCCCACGCAGCTGCTTGACTGCCCCATGGCATGTGGCACACCCTGATGCAGAACTAACAAACTTCCTGGGAAAAGAAAGGCTTGGGGCTGACAGCCCAAGGTCAGCATGAAGGAACCTTGCAAGTCCCTTCCTGCTGGTGCATCTCAGCTGGGCATCAAATGGACCTAGGGGCTTGTAGTGCCATGCAGAGCTTGGAAAATTTACTCTTTAATTAAGAAAACCAACTCCCAGGCAGAATCCCCTAGCTAGCCACTGCAACCACTGGCAATACTTGCTGGGAGAGTTATTGTTGGTGTGTGCCTTTGTTTCCAACTTAATGGCAAACTTAAGGTGAACCTATCACAAGGTTTTCCTGTTAAGTTTCTGCAGAGGGGGTTTGCCGTTGGCATCCTCTGAGGCTGAGACTGTGGCTTGCCCAGTGTGTTTGAAAGGTTGAGCAGGGAATTGAACCCCCGATCTCCAGAGTCGTAGTCCAACACTCAAACTGGCTTGCTGGGAGAGTTACTGCACCGAAAAATTGCTGTCTGTTGATTGCGGATTTACTTCCATAAAATCCCATTTGCTCCTAAAATGTGGCCTTCCAAACCCATCCCAGGTCTGGTGCTGCCCACACTGTCTGCGAGAACAGGGCTACAAAGAAATTTCATGAAAATTTCCTTCTGTCATTGCATCTGAAACAGTGGATTGATATCCATGAAAGCTTGTGCTAAAATATAAACCTATTAGTCTTAAAAATGGTGCTTGATTTCTGTTGTTGTTGTGTGGCTTTAAGTTGTTTCCAACTTATGGTGAAGTCAACCCTATCATGGGAATTTTTTTGGGGGGGGGGAATTTGTTCCAAGAGGTCAAACTCCTAGACAACACTGACTTTCCCCTCTTTTTATAAAGAAATTTCATACAGCCTTGCCTTGCATTTGTGCCAAATGGCAAGGGCTGGAGAACAGCCTGCCCTTTGATTTGGACCTGCAGCCTTTGACTTTGACCGCCTTTTTGTACCTCTTTGCTTTGGATAGGAACCTGCCCTTGGAGATCTGTGCCAATTTTGACATAGTCTTTCCTAATCTTCCCTCTTTGCGTATGTGTGCAATTTATGCCCAATGCAGTGATGCCTTCTGCTGCTCTCTGAATCAGCCCCCCTTTTCTCTCTCTGTAAATAATTAAATAACACGTAATATCTTTAGTCACCCTGGAGCGAAGATGACACTTTTCCCTGTAGGAACCCACCGACAGGGACAGGGCGATGTGAATAGGTCAGCCGACTCTCAAGTAACACACTGCCAGTGTCAGGACTCGCTAACATGACCAGTCTGGCTGACAGCTCAATCTCTCCACATTAATAGCAGCGTCAGATTCACCCACGAAAGAATCCTTTGTCTTTTTGACTCACAGACTAGCGAGGGAATAAATATGCCATCTGCTCACTTGACCTGTGCATGCTTTCCAAGGGAAGTGACGTCAGGGAGGCTTCGTTGGACCGCTTGCCTTCTGGAGTTCTCCAACACTGGCAGCCCTCGAAATTGGCTTTAAAGGAGGCAAGATGCCGGAGTTGGGTAGCCGTTCTGCAAGGGTAGCCAAGGATCTGTGTTGGCACCCTCATTATAGTTGCCTCTTGGGTCCCTTTGTGGCAGGAATGCCACGGCTTTGGAGAACCCCTCTTCCCCAAGAAGCATCGCTTTGACTTTGATGTGCTGTCATACATTGGAGGAAGAGACAGATTGATATCTATTCTTTCAGCCCCCTCATTCACACAAACACACAGAGAGGCGGTGCATGCACGCATGCACGCACGCGCACACACCCCTACCAAAATGCCAAGGGGCACTGCCTAAGAACTTAGTACCCAAATCACTCTGCTGAGCTCTAATTTGTTGTGAGACTTTGAGGACATGGTCAGGGAGAAGAGGCACTTCCCTTCCACGAGGGGATGGAGAGGCGCTTTATCTAGCTGGACAGATCCCTCTTAATTGAGCAGATATTTCGCATTTGCAAACAGATGGCTCCTTTGCATCAATTATTTCTTATCTGTGTAACGGGGATGATTTCCTGACAGATAGCAAAAGGGGAAGGGGGAGTAAAGAGAGTGAAAACAAGGAGAAGTGGCACACAGAACAGCTTTCCTGCAAATCCCCTCCCCCCCCCCCAAAGTATTGTCTTTGTGTTCCTGAAAGTATACGATAAATGAAGAAGAGGCCGTCTACCAGTGAGTCTGGGTTAGATTTTTCTTATGGGTTCCTGTAAGCTTCTTTCTCTGGCTGTGTGTCACCTTTTAAAGTCCTTCTCGTTGGAAATATTCAAGATGTAATCTCTTTGCTGGAGTGTTTGAGGCTTTATTCCTTAGGAGTAAAGTGTGAGATCAGGTTTAGCTAAAATGGTCAGACAAAAACATGCCCTGCTACTGGAGAGGCTTATGTGTGGATTCTCACACTGTTGCATAAAAAGGAACATCAGAGCTCCCTCCTGGTTTTGCAGGATCAAAGGACTGGGAAAGATCTTGTAGATTATAAGATCTCATAAACTTCTGTTTCAGGAAATGACAGTCTGTACTCATCCTTGGCAATCTCTCTGCCTCTTTTTATGGGGCTGCTCATTCCAGCAATGCAGTGGCTTGAATGCAGGATGTATCCTTTTTCCCTAGCACTGAAACTCGCCTCTGTCTCCCCAGGCAGGAAATATATCACCTATGTGTCCTCTTCAGCTTTTCAGGGTATGTGATGTGGGAGACTGGCAATCACAATTTTTTTTTCTCCAATTTGCCACGAACTGGCACTAAATTTGGGCCTATTGGGTACAATTGTTTCTTTCTTTCCTGGAAATTTGCCAGGAATCAGCAACCAATGGTTCAGGGACTGGCAGTAGTTTAGGGACCACCATCAGGACCAGATTACTAGCAGTGATTCTCAAGCTCTAATTTAGTGGGTTCCAAACTCTGGTCCTCCAAATGTTTTGGATTTCAGCTTCCAAAATTCCTGACTGTTGGCCAAGTTGGCTGGGGCTTCTGGGAACTAAAGTCCCAAACACTTAGAAGAGTAAGGTTTGGGAATCAGTGCTCTATTCCTTCAGCAGTTTTAGACTTCAACTTCTAGCAGGGGCATCACTATGGGTACGGGGGTGCGAACTGTACTGGGTGACAACTCCAAGGAGGGATGAAGTCAGGCCCTCCTCTTGCCTTCTCCGGTGCTGTGGCTTTCTTGAACCAGAGATCCAAGGCACCAGAGAAGGAAAAGCAGCACGTATCCTTTCTGTCCCTTCCTACTGCCTCACTTTTCCGGCTGCCCAGCTGGCCCCCCTGGCAGCCCTGGGTGGGCATCTGGGTGAGTGGCCGCTGGCTGGGGAGGGGGCACTTCACCCCCACAACCCCCTTGCAGGCACCCACACTGGGTAACACCAATGCTAGGGATGCCACTGTGCCCTGCCTCAACCTTTTCTCTTGTTCTTGTTGCGTGCCTTCAAGTCGTTTCCACCTTATGGCGATCCTAAAGCGAACCTATCACAGTGTTTTCTTGGCAAGTTTCTTCAGAGGAGGTTTGCTATTGCCATCCTAAGAGACTGAGAGAGTGTGACTTGGCCAAGGTCACCCAGTGGGTTTACTTGGCTGAGACGGAATTCGAATTCTGATCTCCACAGAGTTGTAGCCCAATGCTCAAGTCACTACATCACTCTGGCTCTCTTATAGTCATAAAAATTGGAGTATGGAGTGTCTACCCACAATATACCTTGGACATGGGTTTGCAGTAATATTATTGGGCTAGGAACACATCTGAAAAGCACCAGCTCCAGGAAAGCTGTGAGTTGGAATGACTTTATTTAAGGAAGGAGACTACAGGAATTCATATGAAACTGTAGGTCCGTGCATGGCTGAGAAGGAGCATTGAGATCCCTCCAGACCATCTTAACTGACAACAGAACATTTGAGATGTGGGCTGAGCCGGATTCAAACTGCACCGCACTGGGTTTTCTCTTAGCTCCTTCTTGCAGTTTTCCGCACAGCGTGTCTCCTGACACTTTGCTGTTAAAGTTCGCAAGCTCTGAGGCTTCCCAGGGCTCTTACCTTTGCATCCTCCCCTACCAGCTGCATGCTGTTTTTCCCTGACCTATAGGCCTGGGTGAAGCATTTTCTTCTCATCTAAATAGGCCTTTTCCTTTGCAGAAATGCGCTGTTTGCCAGCAATGGTTCTTTTGCTGACACGATCATGCTGAGCAGTTAGGATGCTCATGAATATTTGGTGGCGTGGCTGGCAGAAGACCTGCTGCAGGTGTCAGAGGCAGGCAAGAGCTAGCAGGAACCATAGGCGCTCGGAGGAACCTCCTGGTCACGTCTCCCTTCCTCTTGCATTACTTCTCATCAGGCTTCTCCTTTCCCCAGGGTATCTGCAAGGCATCTCCTAATGCATGCAGCCAGAAAACATGATGTCTTCAGATCACAGGCAATTACTGAGTCTGCACTGCATCAAATACAGCTTAAGCAGAGAGTGCTACTGGGCCACCCATCCTTATTTGATGGTGGAAGAGCTGAATACATTAAAGAGCGTTTGTTCCCCTCCCGCTTTCCCTCAAAATCCTGGGAGGAATCTACATCCTTTGGAACAAGTCTGGTTAGTCGAGGTGCACAAATCCACCCTGTTTTTTTCCAGCCTTTTGTCTGGAGTTGGAAGCACAGGGATGTGTGGTCCTCTCTTTCTAGGTTTTAATGAAAGGATTGGCAATCTTCCCAGTGAAGGGTGCCAGTTAAAAGCGGAGATGGATTCTTGCAAAGTGAGGAGGTCCCTGTAGAGGAGGCTGTGCTTTTCCCAGTCCTTTCCATCAAAAGAGACACAGCTGGTTGAAGAGGTGCATATCTGAAAAGGCATGGGAGCCCTGCAACAATGCTGGTTCCTCGTTGTTGTTGTGTTCCTTCAAGTTGAACCCCTATCATGGGATTTTCTTGGCAATTTTTTTTCCAGAGACGGTTTGCCTTTGCCTTTCTCTGAGGCTGAGAGAGTGTGACTTGTTCAAGGTCAACCAGTTGGTGTCCCAATGCGTGCCAACCTGTTGTTGTTGTGTGCCTTCAAGTCGTTTTTTTACTTATGGCAACCCTAAGGTGATCCTATCATAGGATTTTCTTGGCAACATTTGTTCAGAGAGGGTTTGCCCTTGCTTTCCTCTGAAGCTGAGAGAGTGTGACTTGACAAAGATCACTCAGTGGGTTTTCATGGCTAAGTGGGGATTCGCACCCTGGTCTCCAGAATCGTAGTGCACTGCTCAAACCACACTAGATCTCTCATCCCTTCCTCATCCCCTCCACAGAGCCAAAAGGCAGAAAAGAATGTTCCTCTTTTGAGTAATGAGGCACGGATGAGACAGGAATGATAGCAATGAAATGCCTGTCCTGATCCAGCTGTTGAGAGTTGTGGTCCTTGCCTCATATTAGCGTCTGCTGATGCAAGCCTTGGTCTACAGCTCCCACCAGAAAAACGTAGCTCTGTCTCGCTCTCTTGCAACGTCTCTTATTTTTTCCCCCCATGGCAGCTTCTCATTCGGTCTCCCTTGTGGCTTTCCAGGATGCCGGAGGACTCCCTTTTAGTGCTGTAGGAGGTGAGGGAGGCTTGATGTTTAATTAATCCTCCATCAGAGTCTAATATCTCTTTAATTGCTCCCTGATTATGTATTGTCCTGTAGTGGGATGTTAGCAGGCTGGTGGTGCTGAGGACAATCATTGTTCCAATACCGTACTTCAAGCCCTTTTCATGCAAGGGTCCCAAGGCCCACCTCTCCTTAATGAACAACTTCAAGGAGGATGTTGAGAAGCCGGAGCGTGTCCAGAGGAGGGAGACCAAAACAGTGAAGGGTCTGGAAACCACCAGGCCCTACGATGAAAGGCTAGGGAAATGGGTATGTATCGCCTGGAGAAGAGAAGGTTAAGGGGTGACATGATAGCTATGGTTCAATATTTGAAGGGATGTCATATGGAGGATGGAGCAAGCTTCTTTTCTACCGCTCCAGAGACATGGAGGAGCAATGGATGCAAACTGCAGAAAAAGAGGTTTCACCTAAACATTAGGAAGAGCTTCCTGACATTAAGAGCTGTTCGACAGTGGAAGACGCTGCCTTGGAGTATGGTGGGGTCTCCTCCTTTGGAGGTTTTCATTTTTTTTTTAAACATTTTTTTAAAGGAAATTATTATTATAAGTAAACAATTCCTCTCACAACTTTGAATTATGTTGCGGGTCTCCTTCTTGGGTTCTGTTCAATGTAAGTGGTCATTTTAAAGTCCAGTGCTGTCTTTGTGTAAATCTAGTCCAGAACGTCCGACCAAAGGTTCAGATGAGATGGAGGTTGTCTTCTCTTGTTTCTGTCTTGGTTTATAAAGTCAATGAGTGGGGACCATTTGTCTATAAAAGGTCCTGATTTTGGTTGTCCTGCGTAACTTACCATTCTGTCTGACAGTTTTTCAAGTAACCACAGGTCCCATACCTTTTCCCACTGCTTATATAAAGGTACATCCCCTGTTTTTCAGCATCTGGCAATTTCTAGACGGGTTGTTGTAATGAAAAAAATCTATGAGGTTTTTATGTTTCAAAATTTGAGTTTGTGTCTACATATATCGATAACAAAAGCATTTCTGGATATAATTTTAATCTCTTTGGAGGTTTTTAAACAGAGGCTGGATGGCCATCTATCAGGGTTGCTTTGATTGTGTCTTCTTGCATGGCAGAATGGGGATGGATTGGATGGTCTTTGGGGTTCCCTTCCAATTCTAGGATTCTAGGTTTCTAACCCTTCCCATCCTACATTGCAACTTCTCACTAGGGATTCATTTCAATCCCTGGTCTCTAGAGTCATAGCAGAGGAGATTCCCAAGCAGCAAAGGGATAGATTTCAACCGATCAGTAGTAGAAACTGATTCAAAGAGGCAGTGGAGCACCTGGTATATTTGACACCTGGTGTGTATAATTTTTTAATACCTCCCGCTCTCTTCAGCAGCCTTTTCCAGGTCTGGCAGAACTACTGTTTGGGTAAGAAAGAGAGGCGACTTACTTTCCTTCCTGGCCAACAGAGTATAGGGTGGCCAGACGTCATAACTGCAAAGGACGACAAGACACTGCAAAATGTCGGACTTTCAAGAAACATGTGGGACATGACCAAGTAAAAGCTAAAAACGCTAACCGAAATATAAAATCCATTTCGTATGGTCTCTTTACAGCCATGTTGTTGTTAGTTTTGGAGAATGACATTTACTGAAAGATGCAGAATTGCTCTTCCTTTCTGTGGCGCAGGAGCCAGCGTGGCACAATGGCTTGTGCATTGGACTGTGACTCTGGAGATGAGGGTTCGAATCCCTGCTTGGCCATGGAAACCCACTGAGTGACCTTGAGCGAATCACACACTCTCAGCCTCCCCATAAAAACCTGTGATAGGGTCACCATAAGTTGGAAATTACTTGAAGGCACATAGGAACAACCTGTTCCTAATTTTTTCTATGCTATTTCTGCTTCTGGCACCAAATTTTCTGTTCAAGTGATGCCCAAGAATGCTTCTACTTCATACCTGTAAACTGCTATTCTTGTTACAGCATTCAACAATAACTTTTGTTGCGTTGTTTGTTCCTTTTAATTACTTAAAACAACAGCAAGCCCTCAGGATTAAGGGAGTAGCATGCAGATTCCTGTAAAAGTATCTCTAAAATGCCCATAAAAATGTTACTTTCAAGTAAATAGGAAATGCTACTCACTAAGCTGATAGAACAACTTTAATATGTTACTTTTGAAATTCTACTTTGTTACACAGTTGGTACAAAGAAAAAGTAACAAGTAACAAGGCTGCTGTTGGCTACAGAGAAGAGTGAACTGTCTGTCCTGAAATTCTCCTGGATTCACTTTTTAAGTAAGTAGTTGTAGTTGTTGTGTGCTTTCAATATGTTTCTGACTTATGGTGAGACTAAGGCAATGCAGTCACAGGGTTTTCTTGGCAAGATTTGTTCAGAGGGAGTTTGCCATGGCCTTCCTCTGAGGCTGAGAGAGTGGGACTTGCCCAAGGTCACCCAGTGGGTTTCATGGCCAGGTGCATTTGGTCAGATGCTGAAGTTCAAGTCCAAGCAGGGATTTGAACCCTTACCTCCAGAGTCCAACACTTAAGCCACTACACCACAGTGGTTCTCAAGTAACCGTTGTTGTTGTTGTTGTTGTTGTTTGCCTTCAAGTTGTTTCCGACTTATGTTGACCCAAAGGTGAACTTATCCTGGGGTTTTCTTGACAAGATTTGTTCAGAGGAGGTTTGCCCTTGCTTTCCCCTGAGGCTGAGAGAGTGTAACTTGCTCAAGGTCACCCAGTAGGTTTCATGGCCGAGCTGGGATTCAAACCCTGGTCTCCAGAGTCGTAGTCCAGCACCCAAACCACTACACCAGGCTGGCTCTCAAGTAACTTTTACTTATAATAAATAAAGTGTTATAAGTAAAGGTTACCATAGGTGTTTCTGACCTGGGCATTACAGCCATTTCTAGACCTATCTAAGGATGATCTGATCTGCTTTAAAGTCATTGGTGACAGTGGCCATTGCCATTTTTTTTAAGTTGTGGAGGTGGGAAGAAAGGCTATGGAGGAGTAGGCCATTAAGGCTTGTGTGTAGGAAGGGCATATAATGCGGGTGTTAAATTGTGTTACTGTGAGTCTACATTACCACGAAGGTTCCTCAGTCCTGGGTGACTTTGGAATAGGTGCTGTGCCTTACTTTTGGCAGCATCACAGGGCCATTGTAAGGATAAAAGGTGCTATGGGATGAGTGGGATGGTATGGGGACCATGTACAGTGGGCCCTTGGTATCTACTGGGGTTTGGTCCCAAGACCCCCCCCAATGGATACCAAAATCCATGGATGCTCAAGTCCCATTAAATACAATGGCCTAGTAAAATGATGTGCCTTATATCAAATGGCAAAATCATATATATATGTAGTTAAAAATACTTTCAAGCCATGGATGATCGAATCCGTGGATATGGAGGACTGACTGTATGGTGATGTTTGCACCTTGGAGAAAAGTAATAGACTAGGCTGTAGCTCGCTTCCTGTTCTCAGTAAGGATTGGCTATCTAGTGCAGATGCTAGACCAGGCTTCTCTAATCCAGCAGCCACTAATGTCTTGGACTACAACCCCAATTGTCCTTAGACAGTGGCTGCTGCCACACTGCAGAATTAATACAGATCAGCACTGCTTTAACTGTCATGGCTCCACTCTATGGGATCATGGGGATTTGTAGTTTGTTGTGGCACCAGAGCTCTCTGATAAAGAAGGCTAACTATCTCACAAAATGACAAATCCTAGAATTCCATAGCATGGAGCCATGGCAGTTAAAGTGGTGTCAAAGTGTGTTAATTCTGCAGTGCAGATGCAACCTCTCTGTTACCCTGAGAGAGAAGTCACCTACAGGCCCTGGGAGAACTTTTTATGTTGCTGAGAGAACTGAATTCTGCTTCTCCCATCCCCAAATGAAAGACACTACTCCGTCAGGCCTTGATGTTGTCCAAATGTTCATCCTCCACCAAACCTTTAGGTCAGGACATGTTGTGCAGAAAGACTGTTGTGTGCCCACACTTGGCTTTCCTTTCCTTTTTTGTAACAGTTTGACTTAGTAGCAACCAGCATGCCACCTACTTACTCTTGACTGAGAAATCATAACCTAGATTGCTGTTATCTCCCTAATTATATATTTACATCCCTGGCACATGGTTACAGGGCCTGATGGCCTCTAAAGCATTTGGTGCACGCTTTCCCCCTCCCTCAATACCTGTGCAATTGGTGCACTGGGATACCATGCATGGCTTTATGCAAGACTGGGGTGTGTGTCCCCTGTTCCAGGTTAGCACACACAATGGGGTGTGTGCAACGTTGCACCTTTTGATAGTTCATTCCTTCCCTTCCCACTAAACACTGGGTAACCTGCTATTGACTCACGGCCTTAATAGCTGAAATCTCTCCCAACGCTTGCCTTAAATAACCTTCCAACACCTCTCTCAGAGGCAAAGGGTTTATTGCTATTTTAAAAAAGGACATAGAGGAGTTCAGGATGGAAGCCGGCAGGTTCAGCCAGGTAGGGCTGAGCAAATTCCAAGCCAGGAGTAACAGCTTGAGACCATGCAACCTGTAGAAATGTGCTCACTTGCTTCATCATGTTATTTGTTGCAACTTTTAAACCACAGTTTTCTGGGCGCTGTGCATTCTGTGAAAGTATGGAGTCCAACGACAACACAGTAATGCAGCGAGGAAAGATAGCAGAATATAAGACCAAGATAAAGGAGGCAGAAGGGAAGGAAAACATTGCCTCCTGGAAAACTGAGCAACTCTGCATAGGGTGTGTTTCTTTTGCCTCCCTGATGGATCTTACTGCTCTTTAATGGGAGAGGCAAGAGATTCTGTAGGCCCCACTCCTTTGACCACAAAGTCTACTCATTCCACCCCTCTGGCTTTCCAGGCATTATCAGATACTGTACTGCCTGCACACTTTCAAGGCTGTCCTCACTTTCAGCCCTTCAGGCCCAGAAACGTGGGTGTTTTTGTTCGGTTTGGTTTCAAACATGATGAAATGTGAGTTGCTGAGTGTCGACGCTCCTCTGTGGAGGTGTTTTGGGGAGCAGAGGCTCTAGGCTGAGATGGGATCCTGCCAGACAAGCACTTGTTCCACCTGTGAAAGTTTTCCAGGAAGTTTTTAAGTTGTTGTGGCCACACTTTCAAAAGTTTGGATTAAAACTCCCAGAATCCCCTGGTCAACATGAACATTTCCTGTTGGGATCCAAAAAAGGAATTTTTTCACAGTTCTGGTTATGCTCTTGATGCAGATAGGAGCATAGAACATGGCTGTCATTGTGTGCCTTAAAGTCATTTCCAACTAATGCCGTATGATGATCCTAAGGTGACTGTGAGTGTTGTCAAGCCACCCGCTGAGATTTGAACCCATATCCAATGTTCAAACCACTACACCACGCTGGCTCTTCTAAGGCTTGCTTTAGGATCGCCATAAGTCAGAAACAATGTCAAGACACACAGCAGCAACACTGCAGCTCAACACAAACTGTTGGTGTCTGATCAGTGCCTGCGCTGGATCTTGCCTAGGAACCCCATATGTGTCTCCTTGAAGTCCATCAGGGGAAGAAGATACAAGATAAAGGACCTCCTTGAGGTCCATCAGGGAAAAAAAGCTATGAGATCATGGAATGTGGTTGCCACTTGTTTTGCAATCCAACCGGAGACTGGCATGCTTCCTTTCCACTTTGAAAGACAGGAAGTGGTCATTTTCGGTTACTGATGGCCTGAGGGACCAGCAGGCTGAGAGCTGCAGGCTTTTCTTCCTTACAAAGTCCTGGGGAGCTATAGAATCACCTGGGCCCTTCTTGAGCTCTTGTCCATGGTTCGGAGGCTGTACCCAAAGTTGCCAGCCATGGCCAGGCATAGTTGCAAGTCAGTTAAGTGATGCCCTTCAAAGGCTTGTGGGATTTCTTGAGCGGTCGCAGTTGCTGCACAGGGACATTGCCATAAATTAAACCCTTCCAGGAAAGAAATGGTAGATTTCTGCATCTTGGCTGTTGTGTGTGTGATTGAACCAAAGAGCTTTGCGATGGAGTTTGAACAAGCCATTCATCTTCTTTAGCTGCCCTGGTTTTAGAGGACTAATCCTTAAAAAGAAAAAATGGATCGACCTTAAAAAAAAATCTATTCTGCATGTCAGCCCAAAGCCTGTGTGCTCATAAATCAAAGGTAGGAGAGAGAGACAATGGGAAGGAAGAAGGGGGATTTTGATGAAGCCTGCATCCGCACTGCAAAACTAATCCAGTTTGAGACCACTTTAGTTGCCATGGCTCAGTGCTGTGGAATTCTGGGAATTTAGCCTTCACCGTCAGACTGCTCTGGTGTCACAACAAACTACAATCCGCAGGATTCCATAGCATTGAGCTATGGCAGTTAAAGTGGGGTCAAACTGGATTATATTTGCAGTTTGGATGCAGCCTTAGTTAGCTCTTATTGTGAGACCCTTCCTTTCCTGACCCCGACCCCACTTTGAGACCCTTTCTCCTCTTGCATATATGAAGATCCCATCTGTGTCTTCTTTTTGGATTTACTTTCAGAATATACGGCAGTTTGAGCTGTGAGTTACTGCTGGAATGAAAGATGCTGGGATTTAAATTTTCTTGGAAAGCACATTCTCTGTACACCAAAAACCAGGGCATTATGTCATCAAATTTAATAGTAGCCATCAGTGATAAAGCATAATAATAGTATCAATATTCTGCACTCAAATTGCATGCCATGAAAAAAAATCCTTCAGCAGATGTAGGTTATGCTAATTGAGTCCATGCATGCACCATCCCCCTAGTTTACATAATTTATTCTGTGTTTATTAATGTGCATAATTTCATTGGCTTCTGGTGGACATAGGGCCAGGGCCTGTGAAAAGTACTCCAGCCATTTCTCTTCTGCCCACCAGAAATCTTTCTTGGCTTCAGACATCTAAATTCTTTCCAGCCTTCCTTGGCAAAAGCACAATTCTTTTCTTTTTCTTCTTTTTAAAAAATGAAAACAGAGATTCCTAGGAAAAAGATGCTTTTGCCCCAGCTACTACATTTTTCAGTATCTTCATTGCAGTATGGAATTGTGGCATGTTCACACACACACACACACACACACACACACATACATCCCTGGACACCGGAAAAGTTACTTTTTTGGACCACGGCTCCTAGAAGGCTTCTGGGAATTGTGGATCAAAAAAAGCGAAACATTTCCAAACTTGGATTGATTGACACCAAATTTGAAGTCATACAAGAGGAACGCCTTAGGGAGCAGGGTATGTTTAGCCTGGAGGAGAGAAGGTTGAGAGGGGACATGAGAGCCATGTTTAAAGATTTGAAGGGATGTCCTATTAAGGATGGAGCAAGCTTGTTTTCTGCTGCTCCAGAGATGAGGAGATGGAGCAATGAATTCAAACGGCAGGAAAGAGATTCCACCTCAACATTAGGAAGAACTTATTGATGGCAAGAGCTTTTCGAAAGTGGAAGACACTAACTCGGAGTGCAGTGGGGTCTCCTCCTTTGGACATTTTTAAACAGGCCATCTGTTGGGATTGTAACTCTGTGGTCAAGATCTGCCAGACATTGACCATAGAATTGCGCTGGACGATCTACATATACCTTGTGGAGGGTTCTCTCTAGGAATCTCTAGTCCTTCAGTGAAACATTTGGTTGAAGTTGACCATTGACTTGCGCTAGGGGACCTAGATATTCCTAGAGATAACAATCTGTGAATAATCAAATCTGCAAAAGTCAAAGCTGCAGATGTGGAGGGACGAGTGTACTCAAAACACCTTTGGAGGAAGGCAAAATGAGGGCTGGGTGGAGCACACAGCACCTGTTTTCTTGCTGTCAGGTTCCCATTGCCTGCTGCACCCTCTCTTTTTGATCTTTCAAAGAACTGCAGGGTAGGACTTGGTGTTTTTCCCCCTTTGAAGATGGATGAGGATGAAGCCATGCTAGTTTCAGAAGGTCTGAAGTGGATGGGATCTCCTGGCAAGAGCAGCACAGGAAAGGAAGGACAATCTCCCTCTTGGAGGGTCAGGTTGCCTTGCTTTTGCATTCAGACTCTGGCCTCTTTGCAGTCCACACTCACAATGGATTTTCACAGTGGACTTCCATTGAAGCAACCCATCACGCAGCTGGTCTGCCTGTTGTAAGGAAAATAGGGCAATTCAGAGAGCAGGTTCACTATGGATACATTTCCTGGCACCTGCAGTGGGACTTGGTGGGGGCTTAAGGGGATTGCGAACTGAGGATTAAGTTGCTTAAGATGGAGTGGAAATAATTTATATCACAGTTGACGTTTCCCAACAGGCAGGCTGCACAAATTGATGGTGCATTCAAAGACAAATAAACAACAGTCAAATGGATTGCAAGCAAAAAGGCCAAATTTCTTCCTTGTTGGTTAAGGCAGTGCTTCTCAGGCAGTTTGATGTGAGGGGCTGGCAATTGTTGTTTTCCTGTGAGGCAGGGATCAAAACTGAATTTATGTCCATTGTGTACCTACCTACCTTCCTTTCCTGTAAACTTGCCCTGTGACTAGTGGCCAATGGCTCAGGGACTGGCACTGATCCAGGGACCTCCAGTTTGAGTAGCGCTGGGCTAAGAGATGTACATTGATTTGTGCTCATTTACTAAAATCATTCCCCCAAAGCATTTGTATTCTAGCTCCTACTGGGAAGCATTAGTGTCAAATAGAAAGTAAGCCTCTGCATCAGATATAATGGACTCATTTCCAGTGAGCCGATTCCCTCACTTGATATGTACAATCGCAGTCAAAAATATGTTTTCTGTTCCATCCCGAAAGTCACAGATTCTGCTGCTGCATCTGGACATATGTTCTGTGCACATGTGTGGTGTGTCCAGAATTTGGAAAAGATGGACTATAACTTTCAGAGTCCCTTAGGTCAGGGGTAGGCAACCTAAGGCCCGGGGGCTGGATGTGGTCCCCCGAGGCCTAGGGCCGGTCCTGCCGCCGCTGACCCCCTGCCGCCGCTGCCGCCCGGCATGATGATATTATTGTTGTTATTACTTGTTCTTGGGGTTTTCTTGGCAAAATCTCCACAGGGGTTTTGCCATGGCTCTTCTGGGGCTGAGAGAGTGTGCATGCATATTTTTTTAATTTTTTAAAAAAATATTTATTTATTTATTTATTTATTTATTTATTTTTGGTGCTTCCCCCCCCCCCAATTGTCTAAGGGACAGCAACCTGGTCCCCGGCTCAAAAAGGTTGCCTACCCCTGCCTTAGGTAATAAGGCCAATAGCCCATAGCAGCTGGGGGTATAGTGGGAATTCCAAGGTCAGTGCTGAAATTCCCATACAAGGATGAGAAATGTGATTGTGGTGTTGCATACCCTGACAAGAAATCCATGCTGGCTGTGGGGCTCCGAAAAGTAAATCCTGAGCTTGAGGTGGGGCCTGGCCCTCCTGTTGCCAGAGCTGATCTATTGCAATGCCCACCAGAGACCCTCATAGCCTTCTTTGCTTTTTCTCTTCCAGGCTTCTCCAGCCTTTCCTTTGGAGGCACCTGCACTAAAAGTCGCTGCCAGTGAGCCCCCCCAGCGCCCACTGGGCACCTCCTCGGAGAGCGCGGCGGCAGGGAACGGAGCCGCTCAGGATTACAGGGCTGGCTTGGATGCAGAGGGCGCAGCCCAGACAGCTACAAGTAAGCCCTGTATTTGTTGTTACTGTATGGAGTAACCTCTGTGTCCTGATGTGCAACTGAGAAACAACACAAGGTAGCAGAACCGAGGATGTTCAGGATCTGTGTCTATCTGTTTAAAGTGATGGGGCAATGAACAGGGTGTGGGAACACAGTTGGAGAGACAAGTTTGAATGAGCCATTTACATACATACATACATACATACATACATACTTATGAGAAGAATAAGCCAGGGGTGTTACTTGTAGTTTTAAGGGGAGGGAGGGAATAGGGTTTGGGTATATTGTATTTTAATATTGTGAGCCACCCCGATTGGTTTCAGAGGGGCGGGATATAAATAAATTTTATTTATTTATTATTATTATTATTATTGGGAAGGGGGAGTTCAGTAGTATAAATACTGAGCTGTTCTTCAGTTTGAGAATCAAGTCATGTGTTTGCTGTTGCTTTTAAATAAGCAGACTTCTATATTCATTGTTTGTTTAAAAACCAAAGTTGGCTTTGTAGCCAATTCCTCACTATGAGCTGACATGGGGCTATAGGGAGCCTAAAGAGTCAGCTTGCTTTGATAGTAGCTCTTACAATGGTTGTTAAAAACACCGGCCCGTCTCCTTGCCAATGCTCTTATTAACAGGAATCTTGGAGCTCTTGTGCTATTTCTGCCAGGGTTTTCCTGGAATAGATGTAAAATCTTCCTGGTGTTGTTCCAGTCAAATGTACAGATCTCTCTCTTCCCCTCCAGCGGGTGACTTGCTGGCTGGGTCAAAGAAGGAAAGCTGCTCCTGGGCATTGGTGTCCCAAAGCTAGGTTTGGCTGGATGCCATCTCTTGGGACTTTTACCATCCTCCCTGTTCAGGAGTTGCAGCATTCCTAGAAGAGGCGTCTCTCCCTTTCTCCTTCCTTCCCTCACACACAGAGTTCCTCCCTCTTTCTTTGACTTACACACTTACACAATTACACCCTCTTTCAGGCCTGTTCTGTACCAGGAGACCCTCCAGAATGGACCGGTGTTTCCCAAATTTTTCTCTTTCAGGTGTTTTGGATGCCATCTCCCAGAAGCCCTAGCCGGCTTGGTCAGCAGTCAGGAATTCTGGGTGCTGAAGTCCAAAACGTCTGGAGGACCAAAGTTTGGGACCCATTGGTGTAGACCTTTCACTTGGATGTGCCAAACTAACTACATTCTGTACTACAGTCCACTTTATTCTGCGCATAAAGTGGCATCGTGTAATTTACAGGTGCATAAGCATATGGGGTTGTGGCACTGGAATTGTAGAACAGTGAGGTCAGGAAAAATGGAAGAGAGATTTTTCTTTCCATGCATCAGGGTAGGAGGGAGAAGGAACATGCCCAAGGACACTTGTAGGCATCTCTAGACCTGGCTTGCTGTGGAAAGTTGGCATTGGTGGTAGGGTGGCAACATGGTTGTTGGAACTGATTGTATGGCAGCCTTGAGTGGACACAACAGAGACTGTTCTCTTGGGATGGCAGGAGGCCCCTGGGCTTGTGCATTCACATGCAACGGTTGCATTAGTTTAGCCCATCATTTCTTAACCACAGTTCCCCGACTGGGAAAAAAAACCTAGCTTTATTTTTCAGCTGTAGATATAACAACCTGAACATTATTTCAAGGGTTCCTCCAGGTTAAGAAGATTGAGAAAGCCTGGTTTAGCCAATGATTTCACTCTTGGGATGTTTTTGTTTAAAATGAGAAAGGAGCCAGGGGGCGGGAGATTAAGGAGGACTTACTCCATTTCTCAACAATGCCTCTTTCCTCCCTTGCAAAGTCTAGAAAGTCACCAAATCCACACCTACCCAAAACCCAGAGGAGAATTGTTTCTGGCCTGGAAAGCAAAGCAAAAAAGGAAGATATTCTCTGAATATCCAATAGTGTTCACCTCTGTTCTGAAAGGCAACAGATTTCCATGTTTGGGGCAAAGGGACCACTTCTCCAGCACTCTGATCTGTGAGATCATTTCAATTGAAGATGAACATGGGTTCTTTTTGCATCTAACTCTGAGTCGTGTTCCTCAGTAGGTGTTCAGAGTCCCACCTTTCCTGGCTACAGCTAAGCCCAAAAGCTAGAAAAATGTGTGTGTGTTTGTGTGCTTTCAAGTTGCCTGTTGACTTGGGACAACGCCATGAATTTCATAGGGTTTTCTTAGGCAAGAAGGTGGTTTTGCCTCGGTGGTTTCCCTTAGTACTTGCTTAACTTCCAAGATCAGCAAGATCTGGTGCTTTTAGGGTGTCCAGGCAAATGCCTTCCTCCATTTCTTATAGGAGATCCCCTTCGTGCAGAAGCGGGGAGGAAGAGAAACCCAGCGGAGCTTCTCTGCAGCCACCTGGCGGTGTCATTCTGGCATAAGGGGATCAGAGAGGGTCTTTTGGTAATTTGTGAGCTATTTACTGCCAGGCATCTGGGAGCAGGAGCTATGGTCTGGAACAGGGCATGCGAAGCTGCCTGTATTAATTGCCAGAGTCGCTTGGCAGAGACACTGAGTAATGGCATCTTGGATGCCTGCTGTATTTCATGCACTGGTTCCCAGTGGCAGGGCCTTTGTGTTCCTGGTCAGGATCTTGGCTGGCATGCAGGGAGGGAGGAGATGTCAAAACCATGTGCCAACCATAATGTGGGCGAAACAAGGTGAAAGGGAGAGGTTGGCTTGACCACACATGGGTTGCATCCTTCCTCTTTCCTGCATCCACTGAAGGCTCATTTTGGCATAGCATTTTCCTCCCTGGCAGAGTTACATATACAATCAACCCTCTGTATCTATGGATTTTTTAAATCCATGAGTTCAACCATCCACAGCTCAAAAATATATAAGTTCCAAAAGGCAAACCTTGGTTTTGCCATCTTATATATGGGACACCATTTTACTATGGCACTGTATTTAATGGGACTTGAGAATCCACAGATTTTGGTATCCTTGGGGGTGATCCTGGAACCCAACCCCAGTGAGTACCAAGGGCACACTGTAATATAAATAATAATAATAATAATAATAATAATAATAATAATAATGGTTTGGTCCTGGAACCAAACCCCAGTGGATACCAAGGGCCCACTATATTGCATGGGAGCCTGAAGATCTGAAAATAAAAAGTTACAGTCTGAAGTTACTTGAGAAAATCAGGAATGTGGGTGGCAGTTTTTGTTGTAGTGTACCTTCATGTCATTTCTGATTTATGACAACCCTGTCGCGGAGTTTACTTGGCAAGCTCCGTTCAAGAGGGATTTTTGCCTTTGCCTTCCCTTGAGGCTGAGAGAGTATGACTTGTCCAAGGCCACCCAGTGGGTTCCCATGGCTGAGCAAGGATTTGAACCCTGATCTCCAGAATTGTAATCCAGTGCTCAACAACTACACCACCCTGGTTGCCGCTTACTACAGTATTTGTGAGCTGCTTTGGGTCCCTCCTGGGAGAAAGGTAGCATACAAATAACATGAAATAAAATAAAATAAATATTTGCCAAATTGGTGAGTGCATGAGATAAACACACTAGGCTGAATGCATCCAAGTCCTGTGCATATGAATGCATTTTCTATATAAGATGTACAGCTCTCAGTTAGTACACATACTTATGCTGACTCCATAAATGCATTCAATGCAGAAAATTAAGGGACGAAAATATAACAGGCATTGCTTTGCTCTAGATTAGCGAAGCCAGGAAGATAAAAGTTTTTCATACCTTGTGAGAATTGCTGATAAGGCCATTTGTTCCTTTCAGCCTGTATAACAAAATATTGCAACAATTTCTTTCTTTCTTTTTGAAAGGAAGGCAACAATTTATTTCTTTTTGTATAAAAGGGAGCCTATTTTGTGTAGCAAGCACTCGAGACTGGGTGGCCTATTTCAAGCAAGGATGAAATGAGATGAGAGAGAGAGAGAGAGAGACTGCATCTGCACTGCAGAAATAATCCGGTTTGACACCACTTTAACTGCCATGACTCAATGCTGTGGGATTCTAGGAACTGTAGTTTGTTGTGGCTCTGTATTTTTGTTTTAACATGTATACTTATGAATTGTAAGCCACTTGGAGTCCCCGCTTTGAGGGGAAGGCGTGATATAAATAAATAGCATCATCATCATCATCATCATCATCATCATCATCAAGCATCTATTCAAATTGTTCTTCCTTAACAGGTTTTTGTTGGTAAGCAGAAAGATGGAAGTAGCAATGGCAAAATCAAATATAAAATAAAAATAAATATAAATACGTAAATAAATATGGCACCAAATGTGTCCTGCCACCATTCCAGAATAAAGCTCAATAAAAAACCTAATCTGAAAGCATTTCTAGTTATTGGAAGAAGATGGGATTATATTCCTGGGAGGTACCTAGATTGATCTTTTGCAGAAAAAGCTGGACTGTCTTGTTGTTGTTTGTTGTTTACTGCTGCCAAGTGGACTTCGATTTAGTGCGACTCTATGAGTGAGAGACCTCCAAGTCATCCACAGCCTTGCTCAGGTCTTGCAAACTCTATAAACAGAAATATATATATATATATATATATATATATATATATATATATATTCATAAAGAAAGCCTTGCTAAAAAAAAAAAGTGGGGGGGGGGATTCTTTCCAAATTTTCCTAACTTTTCCCCAGGCTGTGGTATCGCTAACCTTGCTTTAGGGACCTGCATGGTTTTGGGTGTTGGACTCTGAAGACTCGGGTTCGAATCCCTGTGCGGCCATGGAAACCCACTGGGTGACCTTGGGCAAGTCCCACTCTCTCAGCCTCAGAGGAAGGCGATGTCCATCCTCCTCTGAACAAATCTTGGCAAGAAAACCCAGCAATGGGGTCTCCAAGAGTTGGAAATGAGTTGAAGGCACAGCGAAACTCCTGTAATTTTGCACGCAAGGCAGCCTCCGTGGCAGGAGGAATGCCATTTTCTATTTTTCCAGCAGATGTCAGGTTGGAGCCCTAAGTGAAAAATCCCAAAAAATACCCCCTTCCTCCTCTTTCCCTCCCCAAGGCCCAAGGTCTGCTTATCTCTGGAGGCTCAGAGCCTTCTGTTCCTTGGGATTCTGGGGGCCTGGCCCTTTCGAAAACTGCCTCCTTGCAAGGCAGTTTTGCAACAATTGGTTAACCCAGTTAGTTGTTTTGGGCAAACAAACAAGCAAGCAAACCAACAAACAAACATCAAGGTTTTGCAAAGCTTGGAAATGCTGCTTTTCAAATTGTGTGCAAAGTGCCTTCAAGTGGCCTCAATTTCAAAGGGTTTTCTTAGGTAAAGAATAGAGTGGGTCCTTGGTATCCGCTGGGGGTTGGTTCCAGGACCCCCATGGATATCAAAATCTGTGGATGCTCAAGTCTCATTATATACAACGGGGTATTATTATTACTATTATTATTACTATTATTATTATTATTACAATGGGCCCTCAGTATCTGCTTGGGTTCGGTTCCAGGACCCCCCAGTGGATATTAATATCAGTGGATGTACAAGTCCTGTTAAGTACAGTGGATGGTAAAATAATAATAATAATAATAATAATAATAATAATAATAATACAGTTGTGGGCCCTTGGTATCTCATTATATACATAATGGGGTATTATTATTATTATTATTATTACTCAGTATCTGCTGGGGTTTGGTTCCAGGACCCCCGTGGATATCAAAATCTGTGGATGTTCAAGTCCCATTAAGTACAGTGGATAATAATAATAATAATAATAATAATAACAACAACTACTACTACTACTACTACTACAGTTGTGGGCCCTTGGTATCCTCTGGGATTTGGTTCCAAGACCCATGTGGATACCCACATTTGTGGATGTTCAAGTCCCATTAAGTACAATGGATAGTAAAATTAATAATAATAATAATAATAATAATAATAATAATAATAATTGCTGCTGCTGCTGTTACTACTACTACTACTACTACAATGGCCCCTTGGTATCTGTTGGGGTTTGATTCCAGGGGCCAAACTATGTCTCCCCAAGGTACAAACCTCAGTATCCCATACCATTGCTGGCCCTTAAAGCAGTGCCAAAATATATCTCCCCAAAGGACCAATCCCAGGATCCCATGGCACTGGCGGCCCTTCAAGCGATGCCAAAAACTCCATCTCCCCAAACCCCAGCATCCCATATCACTGATGGCCTTTGAAACGGAACCAAACTACATCTTCCCAAGGTACAACCCCCAGTAAGGATCCCATAGCCCTGGTGGCCCTCCAAGCGGTGCCCAAAACTCCATCTCCCCAGGGTCCAAGCCCCAGTGTCCAGCAGGGCCTCTCCATAAAGGGGTGCCAAGCCGATCTCTCCTAGGGTCCCCTCTGGAGAGTTAGCGCGGTCCCAACGCGCGCCAGCGGGGCCGTGCGGACGCCCTCCCACCCTTCCTCCTCCTCCTCCTCCTTGTGGGCCGAAAGGAAGGAAGCCGGAGCCGAGGCGTCTGTCTCGCTTGGAGCCAGTGAGTCACTCCTCCTCCTTCTCCTGGAAGAGGAGCAGCCCGCCTGGCCTGGCCTGGCCTGGCCTGGGCTGGGCTGGGCGGACGGAGAAGAGAACTGGGAGCAGGAAGTGGGAGGCCCCGGTCGCCCCAGTCCTCCTCCTCCTCCTCCTCCTCCTCCTCCTCCTCGTGCGTAAAGTTGCCTTGCCAGCAGCCTAACTTTGCGCAGCGCTTGGAGGAAGGAAGGAAGGAAGGAAGGAAGGAAGGAAGGAAGGAAGGAAGGAAGGAAGGAAGGCAAGCAGCCCTGCCTTGCCTTGCCCTGCCCCATGGAGGATCGGAGCCCCCGATGGACTGGACGACCGGCCCCTTCGGGCAGCAGCAGCCTCGGTGAGTCCAGAGCCCCATCGCAGGGCCACTGCCCCTTCTCCAACCCTGGCAAGCCCTGGAGAGAGGGAAGGCAAGGCAAGGCATGGGGCTTGGCATTGCTGCTGGGGGAGGAAGAAGGCACTCTGCACATGCTCCCCGGTGGCTTTGCTGGGGCTGAGCCAAGTCCCTGGGGATTGCTGGACAGAAAAGCCCTGCGCATGCTCCCCAGTGGTTCTGTTGGGGCTGAGGTTCCTCTCCTTTGGGATTGCTGGAGGGGGTGGGGGAAGAAAAGAAACTTTGCACATGCTCCAAGGTGTTGTTTTGATGCGGATCCAGGTCCCTTGGGATTGCTGGGGGGAAAAGAAGAAACTCTGCACATGCCCCCCAGTGGTCTGTTGATGCTGAGGTTCCTCTCTGAGGCTCCTCTCCCTTGGGATTGGTGGGGGGGGGCAGAAGAAACTTTGCACATGCTCCAAGGTGTTGTTTTGATGCTGATCCAGGTCCCTTGGGATTGCTGGGGGGAAAGAAGAAACTCTGCACATGCTCCCCAGTCCAGGTCCCTTGGGATTGCGGGGGGGGGGACTCTACACATGCTCCTTTGTGGTCTGTTGGTGCTGAGATTCCTCTCTGAAGCTCCTCTCCCTTGGGATTGCTGAGGGGGGAGAGAAGAAACTCTGCACATGCTCCTGGGTGTTGTGTTGATTTGATCCAGGTCCCTTGGGATTGCTGGGGGTGGTGGTGGATAAACTCTGCCCATGTTCTCTTGTGGTCTGTTGGTGCTGGGGTTCCTCTCTGAGCCTGATCCATGGGATTGCTGGAGGGGGGGGGGGCAGAGAAGATACTTGGCCCATGTTCTGGAGTGGTTGTGTTGGTGCTGATCCCTGCCCTTGGGATTGCTGGGAGGGGGGAGAAAAACTCTGCACATGCTCCAGGGTGGTTGTGTTGGGGCTGAGGTTCCTCCCTGAGCCTGATCCATGTCCCTTGGTGGTGTTGGTGAGGGTAAAAAACCAACAACCCTCTGCACATGCTCCTGGGTGGTTGTGTTGGTCCTGAGCCTGATCCTACAGACTAACACAGCTATATCTTTGAATTCTACCAATCTGGGAATTGCAGTTTGTTGTGGCACTGACGGAGATGGCCAACTTCTCACAAAACTACAAATCCCAGAATGCCATCGCATGGAGCCATGGCAGTTAAAGCAGTGCCAAACTGGATTATTTCTGCAGTGCAGATGCAGCCAAATCTCCCGTTTGGAAGTCTTCTTTTTTATATTGATCTTAGATGTATAGTTATTTAAAAGCTCACAGAGGGTACTCTCCTCCTTTCTTTGGCTCAGGGTTTTTTGTTTTTAGCAAAGGGCTGCCTTGTTTCGATAAACTCCATAAGGAAGCACGGTCCATGTGTGACTTTTATGTGTGTCTTAGGGAGGCCTGGAGAGTTGTGAGTGGTATTTTGGGTTGGCAAAAGGACCTCAGCACACCCGAAATGGAGGCGTTTTGGATCCGTGAGACAGCCAGTTGAGATTGGCACAAGGACTGGTTGTGTTGGGGCATCTGCCTTGCAACACTCATACCTCAAGGAAACTTTGACAGGACCCCCCCCCCCCCAAGTAAAATCCATGGATGCTCAAGTCACATTAAATATGACGGCTTAGTAAAATGGTGTCCCTTATATAAAATGGCAACATCAAGGTTTGCTTTTTGGAATTTATACATACAGTATTTTTAAACATTTTCAAACCATGGCTGGTTGAATCTGTGGACAAGAAATCTATGGATGTGGAAGGCCAACTGTATTAAAGACAGAAAGGACTCCTGCAGCACCTTTTGAGAGTAACAGTGGAAAAGAAAATATCTAGCTTAAACTTTTGTGACTACCGTTCACTTCATTAGAAGCATATATGGACTGGAGACTTAGGGTAGAAATGCTGTACATTTTTATTTAGAGGTGCGGCAGGTTTCCTTTGTATCTTTTCATGCTGAAACAGACTACTGTGGCTTCGTCTTTGACTCCTTCTAGTAATCTTGTTAACCAGAGGAACTCCCTGCCCCATGATGCTGCAGAAGTGCTGTTCTTGGAAGTGTCTGGGAAGCCATTTCTCTTTGGCGTCTGCTGTCATAATCACATTTCATCACATTTGGTTTAAAAGTTTCCCCTTAAAGTGTGGGAAAAGGCCAGGGAGCATCGTGCTTCTTGGTGTGTGCAAACCTAATGGATATTTTTTTTTAAAAAAAACTGATCAAGTATTATAATCTGAAACAGCCTTTATGGCTAGACAGTAGCCACCCAAAAAAACTTGTGGCAAATTCAGGATGTGCCTTTGCTCCATTTGGGTCTAAAGCAGATATTTCGGGAAGTGTCTGGAGACAGGAAGGCAGAATCTGCAGCATGCAGCTGACCATCCTCTGTGTGCATGGTCCTCGGAGCTCTGAAAGTGGCCTCTTTTCTCCCCATGTGCTTTCATGTACCTTAAAAATTCATAGTAGGAAACTGGAATAGATTTTCTGCAACAAGCAGCCTCAGCTTAGAGGGGAAACCAATGTTTTCATATACAGTGGGCCCTTGGTATTGACTGCCGTTTGGTTCCAGAACCACCTGCCCCGATACCAAAATCCATGGATGGTCAAATCCCATTAAATACGGTGGCGTAGTAAAATGGGGTTTCTTATATGAAATGGCAAAATCATGGTTTGCTTTTTGGAATATATATATATATATATATATATGCTTTGAATATTTTCAAACTGGATGCTTTATCCGTGGATTAAAAAAAAATCCATGGATAAAAAAATCCATGGATACAGGTATGGATTTTCTAGCTCATATCTAAGACAGGAGCAGACAATGTTAAGTAATCCTAAAAGGCAGGGATGGGGAACGTATGAACCTCCATATATTTTAGGACTGCAACTCCCATCAGACTTAGCCATACATGGTTTTAAAGGATAATGGGAGCTGCGGTCCAATATTTGCAGCTCCATCCCTGCTGTATTCTGAAAAAGTTGCCTTGTTCTTAGTGTGTGTAGGTGCGGACGTCCTCAAAACCGGTTTAACTCCTCTTTGGCTCACATGCAAAGCCGAGGCAATATAAATTATTTCTGGAGGCACTATCTTCTAATTTTAGTTCTTTTTCTTTTTACTATGTAATGAGTGAGCATTTGATTTCTCTTTCTCTCTCTCTCTTAAATTACTCCCTTCCCTTCAAAATAAAGTCTTTCCAAGGCTGTTTACAATATAAACAGTAAAACCAGTAATAAAAGGGTTTGTTTTTTTTTAAAAAAAAGAACTAACAACCACATCATAAGGTACATCGACATTATAAAAAAGAAAAAATTTAGAATGGGCACGGAGATAATAAGCGTCAAAACCGTGAGGGTTTATAAGAAGAAATCTGGTGGAGCAAAGGCTTGTGTCAGTGCATAGGGGCTTTGGTGGAGTTGTGTGTGAAAACCACAGGAACACAACTCACAAAGCCTAACGCAGTTGGTTCTTCAACGGTGTGTTGTGGTCTGCCAGGTGTTGAACGACACCCTTGTTGTGCAGTCTTGGATAGGTGGCAAAACCATGTTTTTTGAACCCTTGGTATGTTGCTATACCCAGCCGATGGGCTTCGGTCACCTTTAAGGGCTACATACTTGTTGAGTATGGGTTTGCTGGGTTTAAAGGATGCATAAAGCAGACGCAGGGGAGCAGCCAAAGAACCTGGAGACACAACGCAGGATGTTCGAAAAATGATGATTAGTCAGAAATCCTGGCACATTTTGGCCTCTGTGCCCTCTTTTAAGGTCTTGTTTGAGTATTTAGAATCCCACTTGAAGGCTTTCTGTCCCAGGAATTATTTCAACCCATTTACTGGACTAGCCAACTGTGTTTGAAGAAAGTCTTAAAATTATTGTTGTGGCGGTGTGCCTTCAAGCCGTTTCTGACTTATGGCAACTCTAAGGTCACCCTATCATGGGGTTTTCTGGGGCTGAGAAGGTGTGACTCACTCAAAGTCACCCAGTAGGTTTTCATGGCTGAGCAGGGAATCGAACTCGTCTCCAGAGTTGTAGTCTAAAACTTAAACCTCTTTGTTGTTGTTGTCGTTGTTAACTGCCCTCAAATCGGTCTCGACTCATGAGATTGTGCGGATGAGACATCTGCAAGACCCCCCTGTCCTCAACCGGTTTGCTTAGGTCCTGCAGCTCAAACCACTACACCATGAGTATACACAGGCCAAAATGCAACATGCTTTTTTACTACTAAAATATCCATCATTTGAGCATTTTGAGTCCTATCTCTGGTGTGTTCTGCAGGTTGAATTGATACCGAAATGTGGCACTTTCCCCTCCAGATGTGGTTGACTTGAGTGTGGCTTCACTGCCAGAGAGCAGAAATGCTGTCTTAGGACACAAGAGCCTTGGAGAGAGAAGTACAGGTTCCTCTTTAGAGACATGGAGAGCAGGGCCAGCCCAAGCCATTTTGCCACCTGAGGCAAAAAACAGCGTGATTCCTCCTACAGGAGCCAAACCTGACTGGCGGCTGACTCCTTCTTTAGGACTGGGAATGAGGTAGCATCCTCTACCGCAGCCGGCTAGCAATTTAGATACAGGGCAGGGAACAGTGTGGTGTAGTGGTTTGAGTGTTGAGACTGTGATTCTGGAGACAAGGTTTTGATTTCCAGCTTGGCCATGAAACTCACTGGGTGACCTTGGGCAAAGCACACTCTCTCAGCCTCAGGGGAAGGCAGTAGGAGATCTCCTCTGAACAAATATTGCCAAGAAAACCCCATGGTAGGTACGTACACCTTAGGGTTAAATGACTTTTGGCCACCAAAATGGAAATCATAAGAAAAGTGGTGGGGAGGTTAAAAAGAAATCACCCTGGATGCCCTTTGGAAGATATGAAATGGCCTCTAGAAAGTTCAAAATGCTTTTCTTTCCTTTTGCAAGGCTTACCTCCCCTAGGTGTTTCATTTCACAAGGACAAAGTGTATTTCGAAAAATAGGTTTACGGAAATGTGTTGAACCCCTCTCCTTTTTGTGGTCTAGAAACCTATGACTTCCATGTTATTTCTGCTTCTGATACTAAATTTTCCGTTACAGAAGTTCATTGTCGCGTGCCTTCAAGTCACCTCTGAATCGTGGTGACCCTAAGACAAAACTATCACAGGGAGTCCTTTGGTCAAGCTTTGTTGACAGGGGGTTTGCCATTGCCCTTCCTTCGGGGATGAGAGAGTGTGACTTGAAGGCTGATTATCTCAAATACACAACACAAACAGAGAGTAGCAGCCAAGGAGTTGTTGTTGTGGTTGTTCCCTCTACAGCATCCATCATCTGCTGCCTGATGCAGTCATGGAAGTGACACATACACTTGCTGTCCTGTATCAGCACCGATCGATTTTGCTGGCGCTTCCTGGTGCCACGCCAGCCCCAGCATGCTTTTTGCCTATGGCAGGGTGGCTGAAAGGGCAGACCTGGTCCGAGTCCATGCCATTCGTGCTCTCGCATCCCGCTGCTGGTTCCTGAGTTTGGCAGACATTACATTTTCTGGATGAGCAGGCCGGGTTATGTCCTCAGAGGCCTCCCAGGAGATGCTGCTGCGTCTGGTCCAGGAGTAAGATGGGCGATGGATGAGCCAGAGGAAACGCAGGCAGCGGCATACCTGTGAGCGGAATAGACGTTGTTGTGCCGGAATGAAATCCTCTTGTGTGCCGCTGACTTGCAATTGAAGGTCAAAGACTAAGAACCGGAGGAAGGTCTCCAGCCTTCCTGACAATGGGACTTGTTTGGAAGGAAAGCCGCGGTGGCTGTTAACTTCCTCCTGCTCTGGATGGCTGGCTCTTGCTTTGAAGTGCATGCTGTCTCTGTTTTCACTGCCATTCCTGCCAGATAATTAGAAGGGCCGGGACTTAATTATTTGCTCCTTTCAGCCGTGCTCCATTTTATAACTTGTCTAAGTCACATAGAGGGGATTGCTGCAGGAAGGAGCTCTGCCTAGTTGTAAGGCTCTGGAGATCCACCTGGGATCCCGATATCTGGGGGATCCATCTCTAGGGAGGTCAGAATGGAGATCAAAGTTAGTGGCTGTATAAAATTGGAAGCAGCCACAAACTTGAGGTTTACCCTGCTGGGCCACCAAAAAAAGGCTGCAGCAGTTTGCTTTTGCTGAGTCTACAGGGAAGGGCAAAAATCCCACCTCTCCTCTCTTCTCCTTCCTGCTGAGTGAATGGAGCACAAACTACTTTGAAGGGATTTTGCAGCCATGGAAGTAAGCTGAGGGCAAAGGGAGAGAGGAGGAGGAGAGAGACATTTTAAAAGCAGCTGAAAAATTGGGACGGATTGGGACTGGCCCTGCCACATTGGGACGGTTGGCGCGTTGCCGTCATTGTGTGCCTTCAAGTCATTTCTGACTTAGGGTGACCCCTAAGGCAAACCTGTCATGGGTTTCCTTGGTATGGTTTCTTCAGAGGAGGTTCCCCTGAGGCTGAGAGAGTGTGACTTGCCCGAGGCTACACAATGGGTTTATATGGCTGAGTGGGAAATTGAACCCTGGTTTCCAGAGTCATAATACGACACTCCAACCACTGTGCCACGTTATAATGTGGCCCTTTGGAGGAACTGAACGCACCAGCTGTTGGCTTGCAAGGCATAGTGCTCTCTGCCTGTCCTTCCCTCCATCCCTGTTTCAGCAGGGATTTCTCCGGCCCTCCTTGGCGCCCAGTCCAGCCTTCCAAATGGCTGGGTGCCCTATATAAGCTTCTTGTGCAAAGCAGGCCAGCTATAGTCCTGGGCATTCTGTATGCCGTTTGCTGCCAGTAAATCAGGGTTTCTCTTGTTCTCCTCTGTCCAGGACAGCTTGGTCCTGCTCCCAGGCACTCTCTCCAGTTCCTGCTACAGGCGGCTTCTCAGATTCCCCTATCCTGGCTTATGATGCACTTGCTCTGTCCTTCCTTGCCTAGCCCTTGAAATCAACACTTTAAAGAGTTTCCAGCTGGCTCAACCCAGCTGCCTGCTTGGTTCTATACCCTTCACCTCCCTGAACAGAGTTATTGTTATTTTTTATTTATTATTATTAGATTCATTGAGAGCCAGCATGGCGTCATGATTTGAGAGTCGGACTGCGACTCTGGAGACCAGGGTTCGATTCCCTGCTTGGCCATGAAATCCACTGGGTGACACTCTCAGCCACACTCTCTCAACCTCTGAACAAATCTTGCCATGAAAACCCCATGATAGGGTTGCCTTAGGGTTGCAGTGGTTTGAGCATTGGACTGCAACTCTAGAGACCAGGGTTCGATTCCCCACTTGGCCATGAAATCCACTGGGTGACACTCTCAGTCACACTCTCTCAGCCTCTGAACAAATCTTACCATGAAAACCCCATTATAGGGTTGCCTTAGGGTCACAGTGGTTTGAACGTTGGAATGCGACTCTGAAGACCAGGGTTTGATTCCCCACTTGAGTATGAAATCTACTGAGTGATACTCTCTCAGTCACACACTCTCAGCCTCTGAACAAATCCTGCCAAGGAAACCCCATGATAGAGCCGCCTTAGGCTCACCATAAGTCAGAAACTACTTGAAGGCCCTGAACAGCAACAACAGTCCCACCTTTCTTCAAATAATGGGACTCAAGGAGACTAGCAACATTTTAAAACAATGCAGATTAAAAACACTATGGTAGCTAAATGAAAGTATAAAATATGCAGTTAAATAATCATATGTTAGAACAATTTAAAATATTGCATGCATTAAATACAAAAAAAAGCAAAAGCAAAACAAAACCTCCAATATCCAACCCTGGAGTTGCCTCTAGCGGAACCAAACAGACCAGTTTCCCATCTGGAGTAGCTGTAAACAGCATCAGTTCTTTTTATGATGCCCTGGTGATGGCTGTAGTGTTGCTTTGTTGTCTTTTTACGACCGCTGAGTGTCTGTTGTGCCTCCGCAGTGTCCTTGGTACTGGTTGCTTGGTTTGTTCTTTTTGGGAGGTGGCAAGTGAGTCAGTTCATGTGTGTGCATGTTGGAAACAAATTCAGTAGTTACTTGGAGTGTGTGCGATTGGTGTGTCAGCTGATCTGATCCTTTGTGTTAACAGATGGGGATTACTGACATACTTTGATGGCTGGATGTCAAGGAGTGCAGTATGACCTCGGCATGGATTTCATTTCTGTCTATATGGGATTCTGGAGGATCATGCTTTTTGTGAAGGGGTTTGTAGTGATAAAGTGCATGCTTTGCATGTAGAAGGGCTAGAAGAGGCATGCATCTAGAATGATAAAAATCTTAGCATTGAAAGGGACCCCATGGGCCATCAATGCAGGCATCTGACTAATATCTCCTGTTTGGTATGTAACATCTTGCCTGATGAAGAAGCAGCCATGGAGCTTCGCAAGCTTGCAACTAGGATATTGTGCATTTTGGTTGGCCAATAAAGGTATCACTGTTTGGTGGATTTTTGTTTGAATTTGCTAAATGGCCAACACAGCTAGCCCTGCATATTCCAAACCCCTGCCATGAATGAATAGGCAACTAAAACATTCCTGAAAGATGCTTGTCAAAACCTATGTTTAAATATCTCCAAAGACAGAGAGTCCATAATCCTCTGAGACAATCTATTTCACAGCTCTTACAGTCAGTAAGTTCCTCCTAATGTTTATGTAATTCGAATCCATTGGTTCTATTCTGTGGAGCAGCCGAAAACAAGCTCACTCTATCATTTACATGGTATCCTTCCAGATATTTAAAGGTAACTATCCTGTCACTTCTTCTCTTCTCCAAACTTAAGTTATACCCAGCTCTCTAAGTTATTAAGTCTTGCTTTCCATATCTTCAGTGATCCTGGGTTGCATCTGCACTGCAGAAATAATCCAAGTTGACACTGCTTTACTCCCAGGGCTCATAGCTATAGAATTCTGAGGATTGTAGTTTTGTGAGACACTTAACCTTCTCTGTCAGGGTGCCGGAACAAACTACAATTCCCAGAAGGCCATAGCGTTGAGCCGTGGCAGTTAAAGTGGTGTCAGACAGGACTATTTCTGCAATGCAGATGCAGCCCAGGATGATCATTTCTGCAATGTAGATGCAGCCATGGTCACTCTTCTCTGGACACCTAAATCTTTGGAGAGCTACTGCCAGCCAGTGTCGACAGTATTGATCAAGATGGACCAATGGTCTGATTCCATAAAGGGAGATTCACAGGTGGGCTGGCGTATGTGTGTACGTACGTACCTCCCCAGACCATATTTGTGGTGGTGGATAGAGCCATTGTGGTTAAGCACCTGCAATATATGGATGTCTGTGTACCTTTGTGCATGCAATTAAATTCATATGGGTCTTTGTTTCTGCCTGCATGTGAATGCACATACACACTGTGGCTCCAAGACACACAGGATTGCAATGGAGACAGTGGCTTTGGCGAGAGGCCAGGGATCTGTTGTCTCTGGTGTAGGTGGAAGCAAAGGAGGCTGGGCTGTGACTTGCAGCTCGGAAGAGACTGTTGTGTGTGTGTGTGTGTGTGTGTTTTAATCGCTTCCTGACATACCAAGGCCCTTGCAAGGTTACAGGTTGTGTCTGTGTGTGAGAGAGGTGGGGGAGGACCATGAATGTTCCTCCCTTTTCCAAGTATAGCAGTGCTGGGAATTTCCTCTTGTTCTGAAAGCCCTGAAGCCAAGACTGTAAAGGCCAGTGAAACTTGATGGAAGGAATTGTGTTGCTTGCGACTGCTAGATTTCCAGTTGCCCCATGCAAATCTCTACCCTCTTGCAGCGACCTTAGATTTGTGCCTGTTCTGCAGATGGAAGAACAGAGGCCAGAGAAGAGTAACTTTCCCAAGACCCACACAGATCTCTGGGTTTGCTCCCTCTGCTAGGCCACACTGCTTGCTCCTTTAAGGTCTTTGTGAGAAAGATTTGTGGCGTTGCCTTCCTTTTTCAAGGTGGTGGTGGTGGGAATGCTTCTCAACTGCATGGATTTGGGCGAGTCAGTAGTCCCTGCTGTGTTTTGGCGTTTCATTTGGAGTTTTGGGAGTAAGATTTGTGTCTAGTTGGCAGTCCCAGTTTAGGACCATTGCTGGAGGAGTAAGCAGCCGCCCTCCCTTTTCCAACTTCTTGCCAGAAAATGGTTGGCTCTTCAAATAAAACTCTGAATTCAGATGGCCTGATACCAATGTTCAATCTGCAAGCAGCTAGCACAATTGTACAATTTAATTCCCCCCCCCCTTCCTGTATGATTTCTAGCATCTTTGCCTGATGAAGAAGCTATTGGAGCTTCAAAACCTTGCAATATTTATTTATTTATTTATTTATTTATTTATTTTGCGTTTGGTTGGCCCAATAAAGGTATCACTGTTTTGTGGATTTTGGATGCTATTGTACTTTGCTAGCACAATTGTGTCATCTCAGTAGTTGCAATTGTAGACAACAGTTCTTTATTAGTGGCTGTCAGATCGGCTTCTAGCAACCCTATGGACCAGATTCCTTCTGATCTTTGAAGCCAAGCAAGGCCAGCCCTGGTTAGTACTTGGATGGGAGACTGCCAAGGTATACCAGGTGTTGCAGACTATATTTCAGAGGAAGAAGCGGGCAAAACTACCTCTGAGTACTCCTTACCTAAGAAAACCTGATGAGATTAATAGGGTCACCAGAAGTCAACAAGTGACTTGAAGGTATATACACTTGGATGAATGAGAGAGACCTCCAAAACTCCCTGTCATCAACAACCCTGTAAGAACAATTACTTTGCTTATTTCTTTTAAATTTATATATTCTAACGGTAGCTCTTTTATAACTGCACATACTGCAGTTTACATAAAACCATAGTACTAATAAAATGCAACATGCTTACTTTGCATCCTTACGAAGCATGGTTGCAAGCTTGTTACTTTCTGCATTTTGTGACAATTTTGCTCCACACTGTTTTGATTCCTTGCAAATCCCCTGACAACTAAGGGTCAGATACTGAAAGGATCTGATGAAATCCATAAAAGCTTATTGTACCATGATAGTTATGAAGATGTAAAAGAGGTGTCTTTGTTTCGTGCGGGCAATGCAGACTGGTGGATGGAATTGCAGAATGTGTTTCCAAAGTGGTATTGGTCCACATAATAAAATTTTAGGAACAGCCCTTCCGCTGTGATACAGGTTCTCCCTTTTCCTCACCATCCCTTTGACTCCTTGGCCTGTGTGCAAATAGTTGTCTCAATGTGGCATGGCTCGGGTACCCTTGCCCACAAGCTGGAGACAAAGCCCCTTTTGGGATGGGTGCTTGAGCCTGCCTGTGTCTCTAGGAGGCCTGCTGCCATGGCCCTCTGCCCAGATGAAGCTGGCAGTTCTGGCCTGTTGCCCTCCTGTCACCGCTGCAAGATCGGGGGCCAGGTCTCTGGGAACAGTGGCTCTGAGCCATTCATTTAAGGAGCCTTGTCTTTGGCTGGCAGGCTGGCATTGTGGCAGTCTAGCTTGACCCCTTTGCTGGTGTGCATTTGTGCCTTCAAACTGCCTGTAGACTTATGGGGACCCCATGAATTTCATACGGTTTTCTTAGGCAAGGAATCCTCAGAGGTGGTTTTACCAGTCCCTTCCTACGTTGACAGTCTCCCATTCAAGTACTAACCAGGGCTGACCCTGCTTAGCTTACAAGATCAGACCTGGTGCATTTAGGGAAATCTGTTTATTGTTCTGTGCCTTCAAGTCGTCTCTGACTTATAGCAACCCTAAGGTTGCACTGTCATGGGGTTTTCTTGGCAAGTTTTGTTCGAAGGAGATTTGCCATTGGCTTCCCCTAGGTTGAGAGCATGTGACTCGTCCAAGGTCACCCAGTGGGTGTCATGGCCAGGTGCATTTGGTCAGATGCTGGAGTTCCTCCCTGAATTCCTTCCAGTCTGTTACTGTGTGCCTTTAATCGTTTCCAACTTACAGCAACCCTAAAGTGGCACTACCATGGGGTTTTCTTGGCAAGATTTGTGCATAGGAGGTTTGCCATTGACTTCCCCTAAGGTTGAGAGTATGTCACTTGTCCAAAGTCACCCAGTGGGTTTCAAGGCTGAGCTGGGAATCGAATCCAGTCTCCAGAGTCGTAGTCCAACGCTCAAACCACTATGCCACACTGGCTCTGTTCTGAGTGATAACACCTGTATTGTGCTATGTGCCTTCATGTTGTCTGTTGACGTATGCAGACCCCTTGAATTTCTTAGGGTTTTCTTAAGCAAGGGATCCTCAGTGGTGTTTTTTTTTTTTTTACCAGTTTCTTCCTCTGAAAAAGAGGCTGCAACACCTGGTATTTCTTGGTGGTCTCCCATCCAAGTACTAACTGGGGCGGACCCTGCTTAGCTTCCAAGATCAGACAGGATCTGGTGCCTTTAGGGTATTTCTAGTAGCACACAGGATCATCCTAACCCTTCCTTCCCCTCCCTCTTCTTCCCAGGAGCTGTGGGAGGCCAGCCTTCTTTGACTCCAGAGCTGTGTACTCTCTCTGTTTTCTAGCTCTGCAGCTGGATGACAGCCCAGAATTGGGGATGGGGGAGGAAGGGTGTGTGTGTGTGTGTGTGTGTGTGTTGTTAATCTCTCAATGGGGAAGAAGATTGGTTTCCAGGCTCCTCTCCCCTCCCTTCCAGCCCTCCAGGGGATTCTCTCTGGGGAGCTGTGAATGAGAGTTCAACAGCTTCCTTCTGCTCTTTGCTATAGGGACAGAAAGGGGGCAAAGTTGGGGGTAAGGCAAGAGGGTCTATAGCAGGAGGGGGGCAGTGGCAGCAATGAATCTGGGGGACCAATTTCCTGCTCCCGGTACCCTCTAGGCTCCAGACAGACTATCCCAAATGCCAATCTCCCCTCCCAAAACTCTCAAATCTGGATGTAACAATGGAGTTTGCTTCTCGTTTTGCAAAAATAGGTTGCTTGCAGCAGTGTAGCGGTTTGAGCATTGGATTAGGATGCTAGGAGACCAAGGTTTGAATCCCCCACTCAACCAAGGAAATCCACTGGGTAGCCTTGGGCAAGTCACACTCTCTCAGCCTCAGAGGAAGGCAATGGCAAACCCCTTCTGAAGATACGTGCCATGGCAACCCTGTGATAGGGTTGCTGTAAGTTAGAAATGACTTGAGGGCACCCAACAACGACAATATATGAGACGCAGGGAGAAGAAAAGGCAATTTAATCCGCTTGGGGTTTTGGTGGAGAGGTGTGTGCAGTCTGTTCCAATAACCAAGAGAGTCAGCTCTAAGCAATATTTCTCCCATCTTGCATGCCACTCACACTTGTGAAGTATGAAAAGGATGGGCAGGAGATCAAGGGCTGAGCTGCCACCTTTCCACCAGTTGTCTCCAGTTGGCAAGACTGGTGCCACTCATAGAGAGAGACGGAGAGGAAAACACAGCACCCCATTGCTTAAGGTCCCAGGAGCACAAACCACTCAGGTTTCCTCCTGCTGGCCTCTCTCTCCATTACATGCCATCTCCCCATCTCCTCCTTCCAGATGCCCATCTCTGAGCTGTCTGTCTGCCAAGGATGTGATGCTTCTCTCTCTCATCCGCAGCCCCCCAGAATTTTCTCCTGGCATCCCATGGGAGCCTTTCCTCCCTTGACCTGCTATTTGCTCGGCTAGCTGAACTCCCCAGGGCTTGCATGCTTTCCTCCCCCAGCCCCGCCAATCCTTTTTGAAGTTCAAAATCCATTTAAGTCAAGAGGAGGGAAAGTTATTGCCTCTAAAGCCCCTTGCGTTTAACAGTAAATCCTCTTTACTGCTCCGACACAGCCTCTTAGCTGCACTGCAGAGGGGGAGGCATGCCATGCCGTGGGACTCTTCCCGGGCCTGGAAGCAGGTCTGGGAGGGAGAGGTTTTGGGGAAAGGGAGGGTTTCCGAAAAGGATCCAGGACAAGGTGGGTTAGCAGGGTTTGTGAGATGGAGGATGGCATGGCTGCCATCCCCCAAAGCATTCAAAATGCCCTTCTGCTGAGTTGGGTCTCTTGTTGAGAAGGAGTTGTAGGATCTCACAATCAGCCCATGCAGAGGAAGCACTGAAAGCATGGACAGACTTTTTGTCCCTAGTGTGCTGGGCTTGTTCTGAAAAGTAAGCTTAGGGGAGGATTGGAGAAGCTGAGCTTCCCATGGCTGAGCGGGGATTTGAACCCTGGTCTCCAGAAATATAGTCCAATGCTCAAAGCACTATGCCACACTGGCTCTCGCCTTTCCCAAATGATGCCCTCCAGATGTGTTATGCTACCACTCCCATTTTCAAAGCCATCAGCTGGCCCTTGATATACGTCAGTGGTTCCCAAACTTTGGTCCTCCAGATGTGTTGGACTTCATCTCCCAGAATTCCTAGCTAGGACCTCTGGGAGATGGAGTCCAAAAACCTGGAGGACCAAAGTTTGGGAACCACTGATAGACTCAATGCTAACTCAGAGCAGCTTGGCTTTCCTCTTTCCACTTAAAGGCACTGCCTACAAAGAGTTTTCTCTTGTGTTTTATTTATTTATTTATTTATTTATTTAACCCTGGTGGCCATACATCTCTTTTGTCTTTTTTTGCCCTTCTCCTTCCCCATTTTCTTATCTTTCTTTCAAGCCCTGTGGCCTTGTATGGGCACAATCTTTCTTTTTATTTGCCTCCCTGTTCCCAAACGCCCACAGAGCTGGCTTGCTAATCTTTCCAGCACACTCCTCCTCCTCCTCCTCCTCCTCCTCCTCCTCCTCCTCCTCCTTCTCCTTCTTCTTCATCACTTGCTTTCTAAGACTACCATCTCCCAAAATAAGGCATTAGCAGCTGAAACAGAAGAGAGTGGAAGGAAGAGGGGGAGACCTGCCAAGTGATTTTTTTAAAGTGTGGTTTTCCATGCATTCTGATGCAGCTTCTGATGTTGGCTCCCTAGTGTGAGTTTCAAAGTGGGTCCATGAGGACTAGTATCTTAGAGGCCTCCGCTAGCTAAGGCAGAGGTGTTTTATCTTTCTGGAAGGCTGCCTTGTAAGAAGCAAGTGCTTCAAGGTGGAGGAATTTGGGGAGCTCACATTATTTTTTTACCCTGTACTTTAAAGGCACCAGATCCTGTCTGATTTTGGAAGTTAAGTAGGGTCAGCCCTGGTTAGTCCTTGGATGGGAGATCACCAAGGACTATCTGGTGCTGAAAGGTATCTGAGGATTTCTTGCATGAGACTGCATCTACACTTGGCAAGATTTTTTTCAGAGGGGATTTGTCTTTGCCTTCCCTTGAGGCTGAGAGAGTGGGATTTGCCCAAGATCATCCAGTGGGTTTCCATGACTGTGTGAGGATTTGAACCCTGAACGCTCACACCACTATACCATGCTGTCTTCCAGTGTTATTATGTGCTTTCAGATTGACTTCAACGTATGGTGACCCTCTCCTGGAGTTTCTTTGGCAAGACTTCTTCAGAGGAGGCATGCGATTGCCTTCTTCTGAGGCTGAGAGAGTAGGACCTGCCCATAGTCATCCTGTGGGTTTCCATGGCTGATCGGGGATTCAAACCTGTCCCTCTCAGAATCCTAGTCCAACAAACCAGTATACCATGATGCCTCTCCATATTTTATTCAGAGGAAGTTTGGCATTGCCTTCCTCTGCCCAAAGCCATCCATTGGGGTTTTCATGGCCGATCAATTGGGGATCCAAACCTTGCCCCATAAGAGCTCTAATCCGACACTCAACCCCCTGGACCACACTGGATCTCATAGGCATTGATACTCTGGGCCTGAGCTTTCCATGGGACTCTCGGACCTTGGTTTTGGGAGCGTCGGTTTGCTAAGGTTCCCTTGGATCTTTGGGAAGGACAGAGGAAGTGAGTGTTGCTGCTGCTAGTTCAGATCTGGCTTTTGGCATTCAGGATTTAATAAGGTTGTGAGGGTTGTGGGGAGATTTCCTGACACCGTTGCTTATGTTTGTGCACGCACGCTTGCGCAGGCATGCACGCACATGGGAGTGTGTGTGCGACTTTGATTTCTTTTCTCTGTTGCTGGCAATATTTAAATATTAATGCTCTCCTCTAATTGCTGCGTTAGAAGAACGGGAGATCCAAGGGGAGTAGTCCTTGGTGGCAGCGGGGTGGGTTGGAAAAGAGGCTTCCGCCTCCACCCTCTCCGTGCCAGTTAATTTTGTTTTCTCAGGGACTGTTTGTGGAGGAGAAACGTTTGTATATTTCCAGCCGGATTTGTCCAGCTCTAAGGAAAGGGGAGAGGGAGTGATGTACACTGACTGGCAGCTGGGCACAGGAGCCTGCAAACACACATGCACATAATATACACATGCAGACAGAGCAAACAGTACGAAGGCATGAGCAAGATCTTCCCCGGAGGAGGTGTGCATGCACACACCCACACTCAGTCCTTTTCCAGTATCTCTGTGGCTGGCTATTGTTTTCCAGGGAACACCATAAACCGATCAAGGCCTTTGCTTGTGCAAACTCCAGGGCTTGTTGACACAATCTGTTATCCTCCAGGGAGGAGAGCTTCTGTTCTCCCTTCGACCTCCTTGTCTTCTTCTTCTTCTTCTTCAGGCAGAAATGAGGTTGGAGAATGGGGAGAGGAAGATAAAAATTGGCGGCCCAGGATCAGGGACTCCTGACTCCCTCTGGCTTTGGGGAGAAGAAGATCTGCCAGGATTACTCATTTTGATCAAGGAATTGGGTGGCCTGTCTCGCACCTCTCACCCGCAGAGGCTGGCTGCCTTGCCAGTCCTGGCCATGCCATTTATTTCCATGTGCTTCTACCCATGTGGTTGGGTTGACTTGGGTAGAACATATGGTTTTAATTTCTCTGTATATACATGCATCTGTATTTATGCAGGTTGAGTCTCCCTTATCCAGTATCCTTGGGACCAGAAGCGTTTTGAAGTTCAGATTTTATTTATTTATTTAGGATTTTGGACTATTTGTATATACGTCATGAGATATTTTGGCGATGGGGCCCAGGTCCGAACACAAAATTCATCTATGGTCCAAAACACATTGCAGAAATAATCCAGTTTGAGACCGTTTTAACTGCACTGGCTCAATGCTAGGGAATTCTGGGAACTGTAGTTTGTGAGACAGAGAGCTCTGGTGCCACAATAAAACTACAGTTCCCAGGATTCCCTAGCACTGAGCCAGAGTGGCCTCAAACTGGATTATTTCTGCAGTGTGTTTTGGATCTATGTTTTGTATAGACCTGGCACACATAGCCTGAAGGTAATTTTATACATAATAAGTTTGGGCATGAAACAAAGTTTGAATACGCTGACCTATCCAAAAGCAACGGTGTCACTGTCTCAGCTGCCACTGTCTCAGCTGCGAATAATTTTGGATTTTGGATTATTTCTGATTTTGGAATTTCAGATATGGGATGCTCAACTTGCATTGGTCTTCTGAGCTATCGGAGGAAGCGAACATGGTGTGTGGTGAGGGGTCCCTTTTGAACTCGATAGTGTGCCCCTCCCTGGTCTAGACTCGAACCAGGACCAGACCGATATCATCCCTCTCTGCTGGAAGTGGGGAACAAGATGCCAGCCTTGCCACCTATCATACTACTCTCTGGGGGTCTCCTCCTCACCAGCAGGAGAAGCGACTTTTAGGCCAGAAGGTGGAGTATCTCTGCCATTTCGTTGTCTCTAGCAACTCAAGTGGCCTTTACAAAGCTTGTGTTGCAGTATTTATGGAGTTAGTAAAAAATTAACGTTCTAAAAGACGGCTGTAAAAGTTGAGAAAAATAGATTCTCTTTCTGAAGACAGCGGGGGGGGGGGGGGGGAGGCCACGCAAGACTGCGAGGCAAAAGCAGCGGCAGTGTTTGTGTGTGTGTGTCAGTGTGTTTTTATCTAAGGTTAAGGATGGTGTAAATTTGCATGGCATGGTGGTTTGAGTGCTAGTCTGTGACTCTGGAGACCAGGGTTCGATTCTCCGCTCAGCTCTGGAAACCCACTGAGTGATCTTGAGCAAGTCACAAGGCAATGGCAAACCTTCCCTGAACAAATCTTGGCAAGAAAACCCCGTGATAGGGTCACTTCAGGTTCACTATAAGTTGGAAATGACTTGAACAACAAGACGTTTGCTTATTCAACATTGGGCAGATTTCTGGTGGGGCATTATGGTGGAGAGAGACAGTCTGGTGTAGTGGTTTGACTAGGACTATTTGGGCTAGGGATCTGGGAGACCATGGTTCAAATCCCCACTCAACAATGGAAACCCACTGATCTCAGCCTCCGGGGAAGGCAAGAGCAAAACTCCTCTGACAAAATCTGGAACTGAACCACTGTGTTATAGTGGTTTCAGTAGTGGACTAGAGGTCCAACAAAACCTCTTGGGTGACTTGCCAAGAACCCCCCACAAAAAGTCCACCTTAGGGGTCGCCATAAGTTGGGAATGACTTCAAGGCACACAGCAGCAACAAGAAAATGCTCCCTACAGAGCTGAGACCATGCTCTTTTTAAACTTGAGTTTGAACATCTGTATTTTCGACTGTTACTGTTTTCTCCTACTGTAATGTGTGTGTGTGTGTGTTTGGCTTGGATTCTTGGGATGCCAGATTTTTTCACCTAACGCTGCACCTGTGCAGAGAGCCCTGGAAGGCGTAGGGTCCCAAGGAGACCTGCAATAAGGCAAGAGATGAATGGTCATGATTTATGGGGCATTGTGCTGGGATTGTGTTTAAAAAAGAGAGAGGGCCGGGTGCACCTCCTTCCTTGTCGCTGGCTTCTTGCAGATAGCAGAGGGTTAATCTGGGCTTGCCTTCTCCCTGCCTTCTTGCTTTTGTTACAGCCGGCTTCCTCTTCTAAAGTAAACTCTGGCGTGCCTGTCACCTGCTCCAGGCGGGCGGCTGCTGCTGTTGCTCTGTAGTCGTGCCAAGTGGCAGGCAGGCAGGCAGGCAGCTTCTTGCTTGCTTGCTGTGGCTTCTGCTGCCAGCCTCCTTCCTTTCCTCTCTCCTTTCCTTCTTGGAACAGTTGCCCTGGGGCACTGCGACCTTAGCAGGTGTTTTGGAGAGCATGCTTGGAGCCTGTTGCCACATGCCAAGTGGTGCTCTTTCTTTTTCTCTCTCTCTCTCACACACACACTTAGTTTCTGACTCTGACACTCCATTAGTGCTGCTTCTTTCTGTGCCAGAGCAAGCAGCCTGGTTCTCCTTTTCTCCTACGTGATCCTGGTTCCAGTCCAGACCAGAGAAGGGCACACTTTAGAATTCAAAAGAGCCCTTCACCACACCATAGTTGCCTCCTCTGGGAGTTCAGAAGACCAAAACAGGTTGAGCATCCCTTATCCGGAATTCTGAAATCCGAAATAATCCAAATTCCAAAATGATCCACATGGGCGGCTGAGAGAGTGACACCTTTGCTTTCTGATGGGGCAGCGTACACAAACACACAATTCCTGCGCCTAAAATTGCCTTCAGGCTATGTGTACAAAAAACATAAATGAATTTTGTGTGTAGACTTGGGTCCTCCTTTCTTTCTTTCTTTCTTTCTTTCTTTCTTTCTTTCTTTCAACATGGCAAGATGCCCAGCCTGGTATCGCAAATGCCGGGCCCAGGGATCAGCCTCTCTCTTGGCTTTGGCCATTTTATATTGGCAAACGCCCTGCTGTGAATCGGTTATCTCCAGAGCAGGGCTGGATCTGACTGTTTAGGCCCTAATCTCAGACCTTTAGATGTGCAGAGCTTGGGTGTATATATATTCTTTTCCCCAGCATCTCTTGCTGATTTGAGGCAGAGGGACATGTGGGTCTCTCAGATGGCAGTGTGATTTCTCCCATGGTTTTGGTTCAATAGGGGTGGCTTCTCTCTCTCCTTTCCTCTCACCTCTGCCTGCTGGCGTCTGGCCACTTCCACCTTTCCTCCCTCTGCAAATGCTGGGAAGAGACCAACAGGACCTAGTGCCTGGCTCATATTCGCCCCAAGGTGCCAGGGAGGGCCAGAGAGAAGCGTTACAAAGCAGTGCCTCTCTCCAAACATGGCAATGACAATGACGCTTAGCTGGACAGTGAGGTCAATTGGGAGCTGTGAGGGGCTCCTTCTCTCTCCATCCCACTCTCAGGAGTCGAGCCTACCAGCCAGGTAGCTCACCTTGATGCCTCAGGTGAAAGTGGCACCTTGGCTTTAGCTTTGGCTCCAGGCCAGGCACAAAAGAGGACACCGCTGCAGCTTTTGCCTTGGTGCTCTCCCCCGGGGGAATTGGCTTGCAAAGGCTTTTATACCAGGCTGGCATGTACATTTCTGCTTGGCACAGATGCCTTTCCAGCAGCATTCTAGGGGTGAGTGAGTGGAATGGGTTTAGGGGTTGCCTTTTAGGAGAGAAAAGGAGGATACTAGAACGAAAAGGGTGCTCCTTAGTTTATTCTTGTTGCTGAGTGCTCTCAAGTCGTTTCCAACTTAAGGCAACCCTATCATGGGGTTTTCTGGGGCTGAGAGTGTGTGACTTGCCCAAGGTCACCCAGTGGGTTTCCATGGCTGTGCAGGCCCTGGTGGCGCAGTGGTTAAATGCCTGTACTGCAGCCACTCACTCATAGACCACAAGGTTGTGAGTTCAATACTAGCCAGGGCTGAGGCTCGACTCAGGCCTGCATCCTTCCGAGGTCGCTGAAATGAGTACCCAGCATGTTGGGGGGCAATCAGCTCACAGTTGTAAACCGCTTAGACATCCCATGCGCGATATGAAGCGGTATATAAATAAGCTGCTTTGCTTTGCTTTGCAGGGAATTGACTCCTGATCTCCAGAGTCGTAGCACTCCTACATGCTAGCATTCCACCTTTAGAGCACTATTTGTTTGACACACGCCAGAGTTTTGAGCATTGGACTATGGCCGCATCTGCACTGCAGAAATAATGCAGTTTGACCCTGTTGTAACTGCCACAGCTCAATGGTATGTAATTCTGATGTTTGTAGTTTGTGACCTATTTAGCCTTCTCTGTCAGAGAGCGAACTACGAATCCCAGGATTCCATAGCATTGTGTCATGGCAGTTAAAGCAGTGTCAAACTGGATTATTTTTGCAATGCAATTGCAGCCATAGTCCAGTGCTCAAACTCTGGCTTGTGCCAAACAAATGCTGCTCTGCAGGTGGAAGGCTAGCATGTTGGAGGGGGAAGCTTAAACTAGATTTTTCTCTGTGGATGAGGGTGTTCTTGTGGGACAGGTTTTATACCTGCCGCTGCAAGATCCGAGTCCAGAAATAGGAATTTACCATCTTAATTTTACTGTTGTTGTTATTTGCTATCAAAGTGACTGAGACTTTGGAAGACCTTATGAGTGAGAGACCTCCAAGAGTCCCTGTTGTCAACCAGCCTACTCAGGTCTTGCAAACTCAAGGCAGCCGTGGCCTCCTGTTAGCTGTTAGCTGTTGTAAGGCTAACTTGAGAGCATGTTCCAATTCCATCCAAAATCCACCAAACAGGGATACCTTTATTGGGACAACCAAGATGTACAATAATACATTTTGCAAGCTTTCCAAGCTCCACTGGCATGGAGAGCATGTTGCATTTAAATGCTTTGAAGTAAGTGGTTAAGTAACTAACTAACTAACTAAATGCCAATTATCACTGTTGCAATTCCAAAACATTAATGGCTACAATAAAGCAAGTTTCTTTCTCCTACAAAGGGGTTAGTGTTTGTTTCTCTTCTAGTGAGAGAGGAATGGTAACAGTGATGTTTGATGTTTCCCTAGGGCTTGTTTCAAAATTTTGTACCCCAGATGGTCTTGGCAAATGGCTCAGGAGCATCCCCTGCTGGAGCATCCATATATCACAGAACTCTATCTGGTTTGTTGTTGGCTGCCTTCAAGTCATTTCCAACTTATGGCGACCCTAAGGTGGACCTATCCCGGGTTTTTCTTGGCAAGATTTGCTCAGAGGAGGTTTGCCATGGCCTTCCCCTGAGGCTGAGAGCGTGTGACTTGCCTAAGGTTCCATGGGTTTCATGGCCGAGCGGGCAATCGAACCCTGATCTCCAGAGTTGTACTCCAACACGCCAACCTTTACACCGGCGATTCCCAAACTTTGCTCCTCCAGATGTTTTGGACTTCAGTGCCCAGGATTCCTGACTGTTGGCCAAGATGGCTGGGGCTTCTGGGAGTTGAAGTCAAAAACATCTGGAGGTCCAAAGTTTGGGAATCACTGCTCTGCACCATGCCAGGTCACCATGTCAGGTACATACGACGTAAACAATAATGCAAAAATCCAAATGCAAAAAAGTTCATTTTTTAAAAAAATGTGGAAGTTTTGTTCAGCGCACTCTGAGTTGACTGCCTTGGGTGCTTAAGAGAGTAAGCAGCAAGTCAGAGAGGTGTGTTCCATTCAGATCCTATCTTGGCGGTCAAACTGAAATGGTGCTGCTAGTCCATGTGGTTCTTCCTAGGCTCCTTGTGTAGAAATAGCGTGGGATGGAGACTTAGCCAAAGGCAGCCGCTCGCCTGGATTAAAAGAGATGCAGCTGTGGGTCAGTGTGGGTTTTGTGTCTCTCTGCCATTTGCAAGTACAGCTTATATACACATCGAGAGACTGGGGAGAGATGGGCAATCTTGCATGCTTTATGGCTTACAAACTAGCGTGACAGTTACCCGCTGAGTCGGTTTGCAACAGCTAGCTTTTAGCTTGGGGGACTCAGAGTGGGGTGGGTTGCATTCCTCCCTTCCTCCCCCCTCAAAAGTCCTTCCCAGATCTTAATTCTTAGAAGCCAGTTTAGTTTTCTCCCCATATAACAAGCTGACAGCCTGGGGTCAAGCTGTAGATTCATAACTTGGCTGGGAGACATTTCAGAACAATAAAGGTGTCTGGCTTGTGATCGGGTTGTTTTTTATTTCAGGCCTTTTCCCTCCAGCCTCCTCTTCCCTCTCCTCCTCTGCTTCTTCCCCCAGCTTCAGGGCTGGATTTACTGCGAGGGGAATATTTTTTAACATGCCCTGAAGCGAGATGCCAATGCCGTGGGCTCTCTTTTTCCTCCTCCTCCTCTTCCTCCTCCGCTTATCTGTCCCTCCATTCCCTTGCTCAGCCCCTCAACTGAAATGTTTACCTCCCAACTCCTCTGACAGTTCAAGCCGTCTTGTGAAGCAGGGGTTATTGAACTGCGAATGTTATGACATTACATTCTTGTGTCTGTGCTTTCAAGATGCACCACGCAGCCAGAATGATAAGCGAGAGCTTGCTGGCTTTAAGGCTGTCTCTTCTCTTTTTCTCCTCTCTCTCTATGTGCTTTATACCTCCCTTGGCTCAGATCTGCTTTCTTCATTCTCCAGGGAAACTGATAACATTCCTCAGCATTTTCAGGTTCCTTTTTTCCCCCCTTTTCCTTACTTCTTGTTTCTCTCCAAAAGCTGGAGGGAACTGGCAGGTCAGAGGAGATAAAGAGTTGAGGGGGGAAATATATTGCAGCGCAGGTTTGGAAACCGGTGGGTCCCAAGTGTGATGATCTCTCGCTTTCTTTCCTCCAGCAGAGGAACTTCTGTCCTTTTTTAAAAAAAGAAAAAGGGGCGATGAGCCAAGCTCGGTTTATTCAGGTCTCAGGAGAGGAGAGAGGAATCCTTTGGCTAAAAGGCAGCTGTGTGTATTGAATGTTGGATGGGAGGCCATCCTGGGGATGTCACCACTCCTCCTCCATCTGTCTTCTCTGCTGGGATGTTGCAAAGGGACCAAGAAGGAAAATGTGGTGCATTCTATAATGGGGGCATGTTGGAATACCTATCACTGTCGTCGTCTTCCCATTCTTCCCATGGTTTTGTAGAAGGAAAATCCTGAATAGGAAGGGTAGTTAGTACCTTGTATATCCAGGATATAGAGAAACAGAATGGTTCCCAATAGGCATGGGGCTCAGGGAAGGCTGCTTTCTATCACCCTATTTGTTCAACATGTATGCAGAAAATATATGAAGAGCAGGCTTAGACATGAAAAAAGGAGGAGTAAAGATAGGAGGGGGAGTCAGCATGGCTTAGTGGTTTGAGCACTGGACCACAACTCTGGAGACCAGGTTCGATTCTCGGCTCAGCCATGAAACCCACTGGGTGATCTTGGGCAAGTCACATGCTCTCAGCCTCAGGAGAGGGCAATGGCAAACCTCCTCTGAACAAATCTTGCCAAGCCTTAGGGTCACCATGAGTCAGAAACCACTTGAAGGCACACAATAATGACAACAAACATGGTTGCTGCAGTTCTTCAGATGGGCCAATTATGATTGAAAGTTAAAGACACTCTTGAATCCAGTTGCAGAGGTCAAGGGTATTTTGTCATGTCTTGTATCCTTCAGTGTCCCTCCCTGCCTCAGTCTCTGGGGGGGGGGGGGAATGCATCTCTCAGAGAGTCAGAATTTGGTACCTCCATGTTTGTTTTTGTTTTGGATGGCTACAGATAACTTTTCAGATAGATCCATGATCTACAATGTTCATCCTGCAACGTCCATAAGATGGATGGCTTTGGAAGTGCAATTCAGACATTATGGTTCTCCGCTTCTTTTCATACTCCCATAGGTTTTGAAGATCTCTCTTCCCACAACGATATGCCATGCAGGAATTTTTGTCACAGGATGAACTGTGTTGTTGTTGTTGTTATTTGATAGGATGATGAGGATGATGTTTTTATCAAAATCAGGACGTCCTGTTGGGTTGAGAGCTGATCAATCAGTGCCTTTAATAAATAAAATACAGTATGTTTTTGTTCTTATATTATTATTTTGGGGAAGGCCTGGGTGTTGTTTGGACCTTTTCCCGTGTTTTTTTCTGTGGGTATCTGTCCTGCTGCTGCAAATTTGGAGACAGAGTTGCATCTTCCCCTTCGACGATATGGAAATAGTTGTATTCCTGGTTGCATGGTCTGACATGTTGCCCCAGGAGTCCCCTTTGAAGAACAGGCTTCTGATTTTACAACAGTTCTCCAGCCCTAGGAAAAAGAATAAATAAGGGAAATGAGGACTAAGGAAAGGACAAGTCAGCCATGCTTCCACGAGAGGGCAGTAACATGCTTAGCCAGTTGCCTGATGGCTCAGAGACAAACATTACCCAGTTGCCAAGGTCCTTCTGCAAGGTTTAACTTTCTCTATTGGACACATTTAGTGGCAATTCTAGTAGTGGGCAGAAAGGGATCACCTAGTTGCTCAATACGTGTTGCATCTGAAATGTTTTAGGGGTGGCATATGTTTGCATGCATGAATTTATTGGAGGTGAGGTCTATGAAGCCTGGAGATTTTCAAAAGTTGAATTAGCTGCACCTTTTTACAGAGCCAGAAATTAGAACCACGCAGTGCATATTCGAAAAAGACAAATAAATGGGTTGGAGAGCAAATCAGGCTTGAACTCTCCCGAGGAGCCAAGATGCCTAAGTTGAGACTGTCGTATTTTAGATATAGCATAAGAAGACTAGAAAGGGCAGTGATGCTTGGTAAGATGGAAAGCAGTAGGAAAAAAGGAAGACCACGTTGTAGATGGATCGACTCCATCAACAAAGCCAAGGCTGCCCTGCATTTGCAAGACATGAGCAGAAGTCACTCACAGTAAGCTACAGTTGACGTAACAACAGTTAACAACCACAAAGTGTGTATTGTGTGCTGAATGTGGAGTGGGGCTCTCCCTGCCTTTTGGTAGAAGACAGCAAGCTAGGGGCAGTACACCATCAATTTGGGCTGTTTTGGCTTGGGCTGCATCTGCTTTGGAAATCCTCTCCCCTTTCCCTTTTTGCTTTCTGATATGATCACCATTTAGTCTCTCTCCCTCTAAGTGCAGGGAGATGGATATCGGACTGGGTCTGCATAGGATCTTCCCCAATCGCCTTTGACAAGCCTGGAGGGATTGACCTGGATGGTGGCTGCAGCTTGTTTTACTAACATAAACCACATGTATGCGTGTGTGTTTAAAAAGGAAAGTGGAGAGAACAAGAGAGAGAGAGCAAACGCAAGGAAGAAATGGTGGGGGGGAGAAGAGAAGCGAGATCAGAAATAGAGAGGAGGAAGGATTCAGAGACCATGAAGACGAAGGGGGAAAAAAGAGGTCAAGTCCTGGGAAATTAAAACGTTCATAAACGTCGGCCCGAGCGGCTGGGCGAAAGTAGGCCAGAACCATTAAATCTCATTAAAGTTTCATACCTATCAGTGCCACTTCAGGCAGGCCTTGGACATTGCTTTAATTTGATGGGTGTTAAGGGAGAATTATCAAATAATTGTGCCAGCTGGGGACTTGCTTTTATCATGTTACGTGGAAAGTGCTTGCAGCTTTGTAGTAGAAATCAAAACCGGCTCCAGCAAAGTGGTATTGTTTTAAGGGTGACGTGGTATCACAGGCATCCTCACATCCCCTTCTTCTTTTGCTCTGCCCCATTTCCTCCAACCCACTGCTTGATGAGGGTAGGAAGCTTTGTTTTGGCACTGTGGTAGGCAGACTAGGTGAGCCAGTGTGGCATAGTGGTTTGAGCATTGGACTGTGGCTCTGGAGACCAGGGTTCGAATCCCAGCTCTGCCATGTAAAACCACTGGGTGATCTTGGGCAAGTCACACTCTCTCAGCCACAGAGGATGCCAATGGCTAACTCCCCCTGAAGAAACCTGCCAAGAAAACCTCATGATAGGTTTGCCTTCAGGTCACCATAAGTCAGAAAGGACTTGGAGGCACACAGTAACAACAAAGGGAGACTGGAAGGGATTCATGGAGGATTTTCAGCATCTGACCAAATGCATTCATGTTTGGGAAGTTACTGAAAAGACATATTGACTGATAGCCCTTGGGGTTTCCTCCTGTCTTTCTTTGCCTTTCCTTTTGCCTGTAGCTTGTTCAGTCATTTGAGCACTTGTACTGTAAATATTGTTTCTGGTCCCACTGTGTGGTGTGTGCTGCTGCACATGGGCATAAATATAAAAGGAAAAGGAGAGAGAGAGGGAAGGAAGGAAGGAAGGAAAGCCAGTAATGGATGTGCTTGCAGATGGGTTTGGTGATAAGAGGCGTGAAGAGATAGAGAGCACCTTGGAGATAGAGAGCTGAGATCTAGCTAAAGGAACTTCTTGGATTTTATCATGTTCAGGTCTCACTGGCTTCTCTTTTGTAGGAGTAAATAGAGATGTGTCATGTTGGCCCCATGATTCCAAGACTGCCTCATTCAGCTTTGGACTATTTGTCCATCTAAACCAGTGATTCTCAAACTTTGGTCTTCCACATGTTTTGGACTTCAGCTCCCAGAAGCCACAGCCATCTTGACCACCAGTCAGGAATTCGGACAACTGAAGTCCAAAACATCTGGAGGACCAAAGGCTGGGACCAGTGGTCTACGCTGCCTGGCAGCAGCTCTCAAAGACGGAAGAATATCTTTCCTGTTGCTTGCCCTACCTGATCTGTTTAACAGGAGATTTCTGGGATTGAACCTGACACCTTCGGCATGTAAAGCAAGCCCCAGTCAATCTAGCAAGGGCAGAGGTCCCCAAACTTTTGTCTTCCAGGTATTTTGGATTTCAACCTCCAGAAGCCCCAGCCATCTTGACCATCAATCAGGAATTCTGGGTGCTGACATACCAGTGATTTTCCCAGGTAAGAAGTGTGAAGGTTTTACACTAGCCAGATGGGAGTTGGAAAAGTTGCTGTTTTGCACTGAAACCTTCAGAATATCCTGGGTAGTTGGGGGAGTCTGGAGATTATAGTCCCCCCAAAAGGTAATTTCCCCAAGATCTGGGTCTTGTATAGCAGCTGTCTTAGGAATCTGGCTTTCAGGTTTGTTCCACTTGCTGCCCTTAAGGCTAGCTCTCTCTGGCAGCTGAGAGGCATGTTCTCGTCCCAGGTCTGTGTTCAAGTTTGGCCACCCACTCTCCCAACCTCTCCTAGGGACAGGTCTTTTTGTCCAAAAGGGCTACTGAACTGGATGAACTTTGGCTTCCTCTCTCTGATGAGTGCTAACATTTGGCAAATTCATTCTGCAAATGCAGAGAGTCAAGAACAGGTACTTGTAAGTGGTGTGTGAGTGTGTGTGTGTGTGAGAGACAGAGTGATCAGCTCCACAGCATGAAGTGACTCTTCTTCTTTTCCCTCTTCCTCCATTTGTCATCCCCTGGAGAAGTCTGAACAAATTGAGGCAGGCTCCTGTCGCTGCTTAAACGCTGGTGCTGAAGCCTGCCGGTGGGGGGAACGGCTGACACATCTGGAAGGCTTTTAAAGCACAGAAAAGCAAATTGCAGCCTGGAGCAACAGCGTCGGTGTCCCACGTGATGGACTCCCGGCTGCAGATGGCCAGCTTTCCTGCTGCCTTTTGTAGCATTTCCTAGCATGGAGAAAAAGCGGAAGAGGAAGGTTTTGCCCTTTGCTACTTCTGTCTTCTTTCTATGCTCTAAGGGCAGGGAGAACCCAACCTGTGAAATCCTGTTCTGTCGCATATCGGAAAAGCTTGTTGTCTTCTGTAGGCGGTTTAAAGTCTGTTCTTACCACTATGCCTCACACTGGCCAGATAGTTTCTCCTTTTTTTTTTTAGACTATAGCTCCCACAATCCCCCAGACAGCATGCTGGCAGGGGGATTCTGGGATCTGTCATCCAGAAAAGGGATCTTTTCCAAACTTGTGTGTGTTGTGTGCCTTCAAGTCGTTTCAGACTCATGGTGACACTAAGGTGAACCTATCATGGGGTTTTCTTGGCAAGATTTGTTCAGAGGGAGTTTGTCTTTGCCTCCCTCTGAAGCTAAGAGAGTGTGACCTATCCAAGGTCACCAACCAGTAGGTTTCCATGGCTGAGCTGGGATTCGAATCGTGGTCTCCAGAGTTGTAATCCAACACTCAAACCACTACACCAAGCTGGCACTCATCATCATTTCATGAATAGGGCCTAAATACTCTAAAGACTCTAGATCCTGTGAGAAAGGGACTGGCATGGCCATAGACTGTTAAGACTGGGGATTCTGGGAGTTGTAGTTCCGATGTCATTTTTCTGGTTGTGTGGGAAGAATGTTTGCCTGGACTTTTTCACATTAGGTTTGTTTATGGCTGTTATCCTTCTGCTCACCTGTTTTCCTGCGAAGTGGCTTTTCCATGTCATTGCCTCCCTTTTTGCATTTGCTTCCATCCATGTCATACCTCAGGTTGATCCACACTGTTTGCACAAGAGAGGAACTACATGCCCGGGCTGTGCGAGTTTTTATTTTTGACAGATGTTTGAGCTGATCCTCGTTTGGGTTTCTATTTAATTTTTCCTCCTCTTTGCTTTTTGCAAGTGATAAAACGCATCAATTTATAGAGGATTAGTGCCAGGTTGTTAGTCTTGATTTTATTAGATTATAGGGCATCAGGTTGTATTCTGCGGAAAAGGGAACAGCATGGGAAGGGAGAGGAGCTGAGGTCTTATGAATTATTCACTGTCCTCTGATTTCACATTATTCTCTCTCTGATACTTTTACAACCTGTCGGTAAATAAAAACATCCTACATTATTTATAGAGGTGGGCCTGAACCTGTGTGTGGGATTTACTGTTGCTGTTACTGAGGGGCCCCTTGTTTCTTCAATGGGGGAGGCAGAGATGGAAATGCAAGAGAGTCAGGGACCTGCCTTTTTTAAAAAGGGGGATATAAAAGTTCAGACAGGGCCTAAATATTCTCAAGGCATCAGATTCCATCTGATCTTGGAAGCTTAGCAGGGTTGGTCTTGGCTAGTCCTTGGATGGGAGACCATCAATGAATACCAAGTGCTGTAGGCTGTATTTCAGAGGAAAGAACTGGCAAAACCACCTCTGAGGATTCCTTGCCTAAGAAAACCCTAGGAAATTCATGGGATCACCATATGTGGGCAGGCAGCTTGAAGGCACGTACATAAAGACGGCACTAGATCCCGTCTAATCTTGGAAGCTAAGCAAGGTCAGCCCTGATTAGTACTTGGATGAGAGACCAACAATAAATACCCAGGTGCTGTAGGCCATATTTCAGAGGAAGGAACTGGCAGGACTACCTCTGAGTCTTCCTTGCCTAAGAAAACCCTACAAAATTCATGGGGTCACCATAAATCGACAGGTGAATTGAAGGCACATACAAAGACAAAGCAAAGGCAGAAGGAGAGCTGGCCAGATCCCAGTCTTCTAGTTGCTTAGATGAATAAGAGCGTACCTGCCAAAGTTTTACAAAGAGTCAAGGAATAGCTGATAAACTTGCTTGAACTTTTGGTGCAAGGAGGTTTCCAACATTCACTACCTTGGTCTACAATCTCAATCCCTTTGGCAACCAATCTTGTGTGTTCCTATGTCCAGTTTAAAGTGTTAGGCACAATTCTTTGTGGTTAGGATACCTTAGGAGCCATATTCTTTTTCTGTGAACTTGTCTATGCTTTTAGCCTGGCTCCCGTGTCCCTTAATTGTAAGAGATGTAGTTTTTCAGTTACAAAAAGTAGGGTCTTTTTGGTGATGGCACCAAAAATATGGAACATCTTCCCCCATTGAGATGCATTGGTCTTCCTCTCTTCTTGCATCCAAGCAGATGCTTAAAAGTCACTTGTTCAACTAGGCTTTCAACATGATATAAAGACTTCTGGATTAGTTCTAACTTGGTGGCTGTTTGCTATTTTTTAAAAATATTATTCATCATTTACAAAGTGTCTAAAATCTCCCAAACTCGGTACACAGATTAAAGCAACAATATGACAGTTGTTGTCAAAACAGATTGGACAGTTTTCCCACCTCGGAGATGGATGAAACAAGAGGAAAACAAGCAAACTCATGCAACTGCTTCTTAAAGATATGCAAGACCTATTCAAATTACTGTATACAGGGAGAAGAAAGGGAAGAGCATGCTAGCTCCACATCTTATGTCCTCATTTTCCACCATGTGTTGGACACAAATGTCTGCAGTGAAAAAGCTTTTCTGTCTATAGTGACTTTTTGCACAATTTAAGTTGCAGCAATGAATGTGGTGGCCTAAATGTCCTAAAGGCATCGGAACTCATCTGATCTTGGAAGTTAAGCAGGGTCAGCCCTGGTTAATACTTGGATGGAAGATCACCAATGAATACCAGGTGTTGCAAGCTATATTTCAGGGGAAGGGACTGGCAAAACAACCTCTGCTTATTCTTTGCCTAAGAAAACCCTATGAAATTCATGGGGTTGCCATAAGTCGACAGTTGGCTTTGAAGGTACACACATACATGCACAATGAAGGTGGTGTAGTTATTTGAGTGTTGGACTAATACTTTGGGAGACCAGGGTTGAAATCCTCTCTCAGCGATGGAAACCCACTGGGTGACTTTGGGCAAGTCACACTCTCTCAGCCTCAGAGAAAGGCAATGGAAAGAACCCTTGGAGGAAATCTGGCCAAGAAAACCCTGTGATATTGGTCTGCTTTAGGCTTACCATAAATTGAAAATGACTGAAAGGCACAGAACCACAACAAAATGAATCCACGCCTTACTGTGTGTGTTATGCTCTTGTTATTTGTAGGCTCCTCTTTTCTGTTGTTGCTAAGGAAAGCAAGATAAACATGCATTAAATTAAATTGGTTTACCGTCCTTCTCTTTATACTTCCTTCCCCCAGTTGATTCTGCAATGAATGCACAATTTTTATCCAGGCTTTTGCCCAGTTGTTCCAGGTTGTTGCCCAGTTTGGAAATGGATTTCCATTTGCCAGTTGGAGTCTCTGGCCTAAATCCTACTGGTAGTCCCAACTAGAGTAGACCTGTTGAATTAGATAGATAGATCTACTTTAAACTAGATCCTATAGAGCTAGTTCAGTTGGGACTATCCAATAGGATTTAGGTCTCCCCCTCCCCAAAAAAACTCAACTATAGGTTTATTTCCATAGTAATATCGGCATTAATACATCTGGCTTCTGCTGCATTCCTCCTATCTCTTCTTTGCAGTTTCAGCTACTCTTTCTCCTCTACACTTTGTTCCTATGCTGAGAAAAAGGACAGGGTCATTATTTTTAAAATAATACATATATATATAAGCCAGATCAAAGCTTCCTCTCCACCCTTAACCCCAAACAATTTGTCCAAGATCCCATATCTGCCTAGGACCTGGATTCTAGGTGGTTTCTGCTTGCGGGGTTTATTTTAGGACTTTCTCGGGGGCTGCTTTTAATTTGTGGTTCCTCCTCTGCTTCCTTGGAGCCCCGTAATGGTGCTTAAATAACCCTGAGCGGCAACAGCTAATGGAAGACTGAATCATTATATATGACCCCTGTGGTTCGCTTGTGGCTTTGCTCTTACGGAGTGGTGGATCGGACAGATGGGCAAGGTATGGCTGGAAAACTGGAATATTCTGAATCTGTGTGACCCTGGCCTGTAAGAGCCTGTATTTTTGGAAGACAAAGCCCAGATCCCTGGTGCATTGGCATGGGGACAGCTAGCTACTTTGCAGGCACAATTCCTGTGCTTTGGCAAGGAATGGATTATGCCTCTATACGGTTGAGTTCACTTCCTGTAACAAAGCATTATAGGTAATTCGAACCTTACACTTTCAAAATCCCACACTCAAAAGAGGGCTCTTGATTGTGATTGCAAAAGGAATCCAGCTGTGAGGCAGAATTTAAGAAGTGGAGAAAGAAAGAAACCAGTTGTGTGTGTACAGGTTGAATATATCCCTTGTCTGGAAACCTGAAGTACTCCAAAATCCAAAATTATCCACATGGGTGGCTGAAATAGTGATAGCTTTGCTTTCTGATGGTTCACTGTACACAAACTCTGTTTCATACACAAAATTATTAAGATTGTTGTGTATAATAATTACCTTCAGGCTATATGCGTAAGGTGTACATGAAACAAAATGAATTTCATGATTAGGCTTGGGTCCCATCTCCAAGATATCTCATTATGTTTTATGCAAATATTCCAAAATTTTGGGAAATCCAATATCTAAACCATTTCTGATCCCAAAGATTTCGGATCAGGGTTAGTCAACCTATATATGTGTTTGACCTGACCAAGTCAGCATAACACAAAATGAAACAAAGGAGTTGGAGGCAATCCGGTAGCACCCTTGAGGCTGATTTATTTTAACATGAGTTTCATGGATTCATTGAAATCCATGAAAGCTCATGCTAAAATAATTTGCTTAATCTCAATGCTGAATTCATTCCCTCGACTTTTATCCTTTTTCTTTCTTTTTTATGCTGAAACAGATTAACATGGTTGTCTCTTTGAAAACTCTACCAAATCAATTATCTGACGTATCTAATAATGTATGTATGCATGATTAGAGGATAATATTTGCTGTTTGTGTTATTGTTGTTGTCTTTCTCCTCCTTTATGGTGAGTCATATTCTGTTGAAAGTCATCCTTAGCATGTCTGCTATTTTAGGCTTTCATATTACCCAGACAGAAAGAACGTAGCTGCTGCAATTAAAACAGGCACACCAAGTAGTCAAGGTGAATTGGGATGATAGTTTGAACTTTTAGATATGAAAGCGCTGGCAAACTTTTTAGTAGTACACATTTCTTTGCAAGGTTGAATGGGAGCGTAACATGTTTTCATGCTGGATCTCTGGCTGAATGGAATTCAGTTTAGGTCTTCAGTAATATTGGTCAAACTGGTATCTGAAAGAATGTCATGTAGAAGATGGAGTGAGCTTGTTTCACTGGGTGACCTTGGGCAAGTCACATGCTCTCAGCCTCAGGGGAAGGCAATGACAACCCCCCTCTGAACAAATCTTGCCAAGAAAACCTCATGATAGGATCTTAGGGCCTTAGAGTCACCCTAAATCGGAAATGACTTGAAGGCACACAACAGAGACATACACAATTGCTGTTGTGTACCTTCAAGTCATTTTCAACTTATGGCAATCCTAAGGTGACCTAGCCCTATTACGGGTTTTCTAGGCAAGATTTGTTTGGAGGGGGGTTGCCTTTACCTTCTTCTGAAGCTGAGAGAGAGTGATTTGACTAGAATGAAAACCAGTGGATTCAAATGACAAGAAAAGAGATTCCCCATAAACACAAGGAAGAAGTTTACTGTAAGAATTCTCTTTACTGTAAGAACTGTCTGACAGCAAAATAGACTGCCTTAGAGGAGGAGGGATTCTTCTTTTTTGGAGACATTGGATGGGTTTGTTTCAAGAGTGTTGTAATTGCATGAACCCTCATGGCAGGGGATTGGAGTAGATCATCCTTGCAGCCCCTTCCAACTCTTAAGATAGAAATGTTCAATGTGCCTTGTAGATTTCTTTGTATGTGTGTGTGTGAGCTGCACAAGGCTGAGTTTTGCATTTTTAAACAATATTCTCACTCTGTCATAGAGTTTCTCCATGCAAACAGGTTGTTTTTCGCACCGTGGTGGAGTCCACTGTCAATTATTCTCATCAAAGTCCATCCCTGTCCAGCTTTGCTGAACCTCTGATCTTGAGACAATCCATGTGGATGATAGAGTGGATGTTGTCTATTGACTCCAAGCAGTCCTTACTGTGGGCTAGAAACACAACTGCTTCCCCTAAGCAAGGACTTTCCTCCCCCCCAGCTGTGCAGACAAAAGCAAGAAGAGCCTGGGAGGCACAAGGAAAGCTATCTCTCATTGGGTTGGGTCCCATCATCTTCAAGGTACTTAGTTGGAGCAGGATTTTTGACAGTTTTACTGGCATGCGGGCCAGGCTGGAAGCATTGTGTGCTATTTACTGTGTTGAGGCCATGACTTTGTGATCAGACAGTTGACATAAATTCACATGATGGATCAGTTATCACTTCATTGAGCTGGTGACGGGCCCATTGAAGGCTGTGTAATAACAGGCTGCTTCCTGGCTTTGCCCAGTGCTGGGATACATTAAATACCCTTTATTTATGGCTGGCTGTTGTTGCACTGTGGGCTGGAGAATGCAGCTTTTGCAACTACCATCTAATTTTATGATGAGCATTAAAGCCGGGTCTATAATTTGCACCTTTTTATTCATTAGACATCAGAACAGCCATAAGTCAAGAATGCCCAGGGATTTAGATGCAGATCCAGAAGATAAACTATTGACAAGCCAGATGTATTTTTACATTAGTGTGCCTTTACAATAGTTTATGTGGAGAGTGGAATACAAATTGCGTTATTAAATATGAACCGCTCTTGTAACCCGCAAGCTTGCTTCCTGATGGCGAAGGAAGGAGTCTGTCTTTTAAAAGTCACTGGGGTGGCGAAGCAATTGGAGAATTTCTCAAGGTGATCCCCATTCTGCCATTTCACTCTGTTCACATCCCAGTGTTAATTTAAGATGGGCTCTTTATTATGGCAATGAACTCCTCAGGGCAGGCAGGAGCTCCCATCCATGCTTGAGGCTTTCTCCTAATACTTGTGTTCCTCTGGACCTTATCACTTGAGACTTGAAAAGTGGAATTACATTAGGATAGTAGCATCTGTGGTCATACTTTATCACAGGACAATATTATCTGTCCAGTAGCTGACTGTAGTCCATCCGTTGCTGGAGCACTCTTTCTTATTGAGGGACAAAACCCATCAATGCCTCCCAGTCGCGTTGCTTTGATGCATGCATAATATGTTCCTCCCAAATTTCTTTTCTTACTTTTTTTTAAACTTGATGGATTGTGCAGTTGCAATTGCAATAAAAATAAATACAGACCAAAAGGGAAGGCCAGCGTATGGAAGACAGAAGCCGGGGCAGAAGCATTATTCTGGAGATTTGGAAGAGCTCTGCGAAAATGACTGTGCCAACTCGGTATAATTTGCATTTCCTAGAGTAAGATGATTGTGGTGCCTTGTGAACCTGGTGTGATAAAGTCACCTAGTCATCCAGGGTCATCTCTGAGCACCTTGTGAGACTAATAGTAATGCCTAGCAATCGGAAGGGTGAAGTGCATTCTGCAGGGGATATCCAGTCCAACCCCCGGCTGGCTAAATGCATTATTTATGGCTAAATGCATTATGGTTCCCTCCTGTGTCTCCAGAGAATCCAGTCCTTCTCTCTCCTCTGAACTTCATGCCTCAACCAATGCAAATGGACTGAATGACACCACTGCTTCCAAGGGTGCAAAGATTTGTGTCTTCTCTCTCAGCTGCTGTTTCTGTCCCTCATCCATTGGTTCCACTTTGCACCAGAGATGAAAAGTCTTATAGCATCTTTAGCCACAAGGCTTGTGGATCCTACAATGAAGCAATGGGATGCCCACAATCCCAGATATCGGGTGTTTCCTTTTCCCCCAGTCCGAACTGCCCTGAGCATTGGACCAGATACTTCTCTGTGCCCGTCTCCAGGCATCATTGATATTCTCTTGCCGCTGGCGTCGTCTCTCTTGGAGGGCATTGAGTTTGCACTTAGTATGCAGTTGGAAGTATGATGGTGATGGTTTCTTGGATATTAGATATTGGAGGGTGGGGATCAGGGGGAAGGGGGGATTGAGAGGAAGAAATGAAACACAAAATGAGCCACAGGCCTGGGAGCACACCTGCTTCTCAGCTGCAGCTGCCACACCATCTCTCTCTAGGATAACGCTTGGTAATGAGGCCTCGGATGCAGCCATTACTATCAGTTTTATTTGACTCCTGCTCCATTGCTGATGGCTTGGAGCATGGGAGAATAATGGTGCAGCAGCTGTTTCCTTGGCTGTGATGTATTGCTGGGCAGAGGAAAGGGAAATCTGGGCGCATGGCGCATATGTGCATGAACATAACAGGCCCATGTGTGGACAGAAGAGTGAGAAAGGTTGGGCCTTTGCTTTTACCCTTTTGCATAGTTGCACCTATTTCATCCCTTCTTTCTTCTTTGGGAGGCAGGAGCATGTGTTTTCTCTCCACAGTATTATATACCTCAGAGCTTTGTTGTTGTGTGCCTTCAAGCCGTTTCTGACTTATGGCGAGCCTAAGACAACCTTATCATAGGGTTTTCTTGGCATGTTTCTTCAGAGAGGGCTTGCTCTGAGGCTGAGAGAGTGTGACTTGCCCAAGGTCACACATTGGGTTTCATGGCTGAGCAGGGATTCAAACCCTGGTCTCCTGAGTCAGAGTCCAATGCTCAAACCACTACACCAGTCTCAGAGCTAGGGATGATGTAAATTCTCAGTCATTCCATCTTCACATGCAAGGTATTTTCCCCCTTCCTGTGGGAGAAATGAATATTTCTCTGCAGTATTTCCCCTGCATTCAAACATCCTGAAGTGTTGTGGAAGAATTACTGTGCGGAGAATTACACTCTTTAATGTGGAAAACAGTTTCCTTCACAAGAAACACGTTTTATTAGCAAGAAACATGATTTTATTTATTTACATTTATTTATCTTTTTTGCACAGAATAATTCCCCTCCAACACTTGCGGATTCAGAAGACTGTGCAAAAGTCATGCTACTCTATTATCCTTCCCTGGTGGGTTGGGAAACCTGTTTTTTTCAACCGAGAAGCACATAAATGAGAATAATATCTTTTCCCGTCTGTATTTCTAGTTTCAAAGTCTCTCTATAGTCTGTGGCAGGGATTTTGTGGCTGAAAAGTTCCTTGTTGAGAGATTTCGGCAAAGACGCAGGTTTGGCTGGCCTGTGCATTAGTTGTGAACATTGGTGCTCTTAGTTTGTGCACCACTTTTCTCTGAAAGTGAAGGAATACATTTTGTGTGTGTGTGTGTGTGTGTGTATATGTGTGTGTATATATATATATATATATATATATATATATCACACACACACACACACACACACATATTTATATATTTGACTTTTGCTTGTTTGTCTAGCTTTCAACTTTCCTGATCTCAGAGGTTGTAGGCTGGTGACGTTAAAACACCCCAAAGGGAAAGAACTAGGATGCATCTACACTGCAGAAATAATGTAGTTTGACACCACTCTTAAGTTTTGTAGTTTTACAAGGTCTTTAACCTTTTCTGCCAAAGAGTGATGGAGCCTCACCAAACTATAAATCCGAGGATTCTCACGATAACCCATGGCAGTTAAAGTGTTGTCAAAGCGCATTATTTCTACAATGTAGATGCAACCCTAATGATTAAACATAGTGTATCCCAATGTGTTGCTGGTCAGGTGAGGGATGCAGAACCTGAATTTGGGACCGCTTCCCAAATTCTTGGCACTTGATGCCCATGTTAGTCTCTAAATGCCCATCACTCCCCCTCCCCGTTTCTTTTCTGCTGTGTCCTTGCCAGCCCCAGGCAGTGACGGGTTAAATGCTTTTGTTTCTGAGGTAATACAGTTTATATGACGGGCATGAATAAAAGATGATTATTCCTGGGTAGCTGTCAGGCTTGTGTTTTTCCTCCGTATATAAAGGCTTCTGTTGTTGCCTGACAGTAAAAGACTATGTTTGGGAGCCGAGGGAGGGAGGGTTCAGATTCTCAAAGAAGCTAAATAAATAAGGGGTGCTTAATTTCCTCCCCTTCTCTTTTTAACACCAGGAAAGGCTTCTGGGAAAGAGAAAAGGGGCTTGTTTATCTCTCTGAAGCTGCGGCCTTTGCTGCCATCTCACCTAGAAAGGATTTGCATGCCTGCTAATCATTCACCCAGCCGGATGCTTTGCCCTTCCCAAGGAAGCAGCTATAGTCCGACCTTATCTGGGCTTGCAAATGCAGTGCAAATATTGGGCTGGTGTGGATGTAAAAAGAAAGCAAAGGAAGGAGCAACCTCCCCATACCCTCTGTGTGCGCATCCTTGTGTGTGTGCTGACCGGTGTTGCCTGGTGATGCTGCAAATGCCACCATGCAGGTTGTTCAAAAGTGGGTTGTTGGTGTAAGGTAGCTATTGTTGGTTTCGATTGCATGGCATGCTATGGGTGTGCCACCCTCATTGCAGGGAACGGAGGAGAGGAAGATGGCACGGTGAGGCATTTGGGTCAGCACTGAAGTTGGAAATGGGATTCTGTGTCGGCCAGAGATTGTAGCTGACCTACATCTAGGATCATAGAGCTGGAGGAGACCCCAAGGGCCATCCAGTGCAATCCCTTTCTGCTGCGTAGAAAGATGCCCATTAAAGCATGCCCAACAGATTTCCATTCGGCCTCTGTTTAAAAAACTCCAAGGAAGGAGAGTCTACCATTTTCTGGAGCAGCGTTTTCCACTTTCGAAAAGCTCTTGCCATCAAGCAGTTCTTCCTAATGTTTAGGTGGGATCTCTTTTCCTGCAGTTTAACTCCTTTGGTCCATGTTCTAGACCAGGGGTAGGCAACCTTTCCCCTTTAAGGGCCGAGGGACTTCAGCTCCCAGAAGCCTCAGCCATGTTGGCCAATAGTCCCGTGTTGGCCAATAGCTCCTGGGATTCTGGGAGCTGAAGTCCCTTGGCCCTTAAAGGGGAAAGGTTGCCTACCCCTGTTCTAGACTCTAAAGCAGCAGAAAACAAGTTTGCTCTATCCTCAATATGTCATCCCTTCAAATATTTAAACATGGCTATATTTCAACTGTATGTCACCCCTTTCTCCAGGCCAAACTTATCAAGCTCATAGAATCATAGATTCCTAGAGTAGGAAGAGACCCCAAGGGTCATCCAGACCTACCCCATTCTCCCATGTTGGAATAAATCAAAGCACTCCTTAGATGGTCATTGAGCCTCTGTTTAAAAATCTCCAAAGAAGGAGACTCCACCACCCTCCAAGGCAGCGTCTTCCACTGTTGAACTTCTCTTACTTTCAGGAGTTTCTTCCTAATGTTTTGGTGGAATCTCTTTTCCTCTACCTTGAATCCATCATTCCATGTCCTGGTCTCTGGAGCAGCAGAAAACAAGCTTGCTCCATTCTCAGTATGATATCCCTTCAAATATTTAAACAGGGCTGTCATGTCACCTCTTAGCCTTCTCTTCCCTAGGCTAAACATTATCTGTCTCCCTAAGTCACTCCTCATGAGGCATGGTTTCCAGACATTTCACCATTTTGGTCGCCCTCCTCTGGAAATGCTCCAGTTTGTCAACATCCTTCTTGATGTTTGATGGCCAGAACTGGACACAGTCTTCCAGGTGAGGTCCGACCCAAGCAGAATAAAGTGGTGCTGTTACTTTCCTCAATCTAGACACTAGACTGCATTGATGCACTTCTATTCAGCTTTCAGCTGTGTGTCGCTGGCAAAATTTGCACTTTGGTCTTCATCCATTGAGGAAGGTGGCCAAAAGGCAGTAGTTGAAACGTGTCCATGTGGCTCCAATTTGAGGAAACAGGTGCATTTTTTATTATTATTATTCTGAAGCTTAGTTCTGCCATCCAGATGTGTCGCCTTTGGCCAGAAAGAAAATTTCCCTCCTTGGCTTTGAATCCTCTAGTGTGTACTCGCTTGCTTGGATGTTATCCTTCTCCGTTAACGCTTTCAGAGTCTTTGCTGAAACTTTGGCGTCTGGAAATGTTTTTGAACAAAGTGAAAGCTGTACTTTTTGGTTTCTTTACCAGAGCCTTCAAGTAACCCAGCATAGCCATTGAAATGTTATCTAGTGCATATGTCAGGTGGACAAACTAGGGAAAGATGCCAAAGGAGGGAAAGATTGCGATAACTTTAATTGGAGGGATGGGGAAATAAGAGGGAAGTTTTCACCCCCATAAATGGTATATAGCTTAAGCTGGGCTAGAAAAAGCCCCTTCTCCCCAACTTTTGAAGTACCAGGGTTTAGCTTCTTGGGGTTTGGGCTTCAAACCAGTAGAAGAATTAACAAATGGTTGCTGTGAATTGCTGTCAGGTCAGATTGACTTATGGTGACCGTATGAAGGAGAGACCTCCAAGAACCAGCCACTGTCAATTGCCCTGCTCAGCTCTTGCAAACTCAAGGCAGCCTTGGCTGGGTCTATCCGCCTTTAATGCAGCTCTTCTCTTTTCCTGCTGCCTTCTATCTTGCCAAGCATTATTGCCTTTTCTAATGAGCCATGCCTTCACATGGTATGCCCAAAGTACATCAGTCTCAGTTTAGTCACCATAGGTTCACCAAAAGTTGGAAACAACTTGAAGCCACACAACAAGGGATATAGGTATCTATGGAATGAAAAAGTCCTCTTGGGGAGAGGGGGACCTTTTGAGCCTCTGATCTCACCAGGGCTGCGTTGGTGTTGCAGAAATAATCTGGCTTGACACCACTTTAACTGCCCTGGCTCAATGCTGTGGAATTCTGGCAGTTGTAGTTGGTTGTGGCACCAGAGCTTTGCCACTACATCTCCCAGGATTCCACAGCATTGACCCAGGGGCACTTAAAGTGGGGTCAGCCTAGATTACTTCTACATCTCCCAGAATGCCTTAGTATTGAGCCAGGGCAGTTAAAGTGGTGTCAAACTGGATTATTTCTACAATGCTCACAATTCCATTACACTGAGCCAGGGCAGTTAAAGTGGTGCCAAACTGGATTATTCCTACCGTTCCCAGAACTCCATAGCATTGAGCCAGGGCAGTTTAAGTGGTGTCAAGCCGGATTATTTCTGCATTGCGGATGAGGGGGGGGGTCTGTCACTGGGGCAAACACACTCTCCTCCATTTCTGCTCCTTCCACACACGCACACACCCCTCCCGGTGTGCCAAACCCAGGATCTCTCTCCAAACGCTCCAAAGCAGCCTCCGAGTAATTATTCCAAACAGGCTGTGCACGAACACCTGCTTCATTTGTCCCTGAGAATCTCTAATCTTCCCTTCCCTCGCACTCGCAGGCAGTCTGGTTCCACACGCCTTGTGCAGCCGCCAGATGTTCCCGCCCGCATCCAGCTATCATTTCTCTAGTGGAGTGTAACGGGGGAAAGATGAACGCTGGGTGCTTTTCTCTCTCGTTCTCTCCACGCAGCTGTCACTCGCCGCCACCGTCTTTGGGAAAAATCATCACACCACCAAATCATACATATGGAATGCGAGATGGGCAGAACATTTATATGAATGCGGGTCGGGGGGCTGCGTTGGAGCCCCTTTCTTACCCAGGCAGCTAAGGCAATCTGGATAAACTGGGTTCTCATGCCACCACTTTATTGATGGTTTCCTTTCAGCCAGAAACAGAGTGCCAGCCATTTCTCCCCCTCTACCCCTTTTACACACACACACACACACACACACACACACACACACTTCTTTTCAGGTCTGTTCGATTCCCATCTTGGCCATGGAACCCACTGGGTGACCTTGAGCAAGCCACACTCTCTTAGCCTCAGCGAAGGCAATGACAAACCCCTTGCCAAGAAAACCCTATGATCAGTTTGTCTTAGGGCTGCCATAAGTCAGAAATGACTTGAAGGCACACAGCAGTAGCAACAACAACAACAATCCAAACACACCCAATGGATGGATGCTGCTGCCTTTAATTCCTCTTCTCCCCATTGATGGGAAAATCAATCAGATTCTTGTGTGTGTATGTACCTGGCTACGTATGGCAACCCCATGAAATTTCACAGTGTTTTCTTAGGCAAGACATCCTCAGAGGTGGTTTTGCCAGTTCCTTCTGCTGAAATACAGCCTGCAGCACCTGGTATTCGTCGGTGGTCTCCCATCCAAGGACTAAAAAGGGCTGACCCTGCTTAGCATCCAAGATCAGATGGGAATCTGGTGCCTTTAGGTCCTGTTATGGAAAACTCACCCTTTAATCTGGAGTCCTTGGCTGGCCACCAGAGAGCAGTGTGGAAACTTCACTGACTTTTTGCAATGGATTTGCCGTGCGTCTTGTGTTTGTTTCTCTCTTTCTCTGTGTATGTGCATTTGTATGAGAGAGAGGGAAGGAAGGAGAAGGAGAAGAAAGTGGTGGGGAATATATGTATGGGAGAGGTCCAATGCCCTGCAGTCTAAATGTTTAAATTGGTAAGCCATTTTGACTCACAGATGTTACCTGACTCAGGTCAAGATAATGATAAATGAATCAAGATGCTACACTGGGAGACCTCCAAGTGCAAGACATTAATCCTCCAAGAAATTAATTTTTGTAGTAGTCAGTGGTCGGCTTTCTTGCATCCTGAGCGCTGCTTTAAATCATGACCTGGAAGCGGTGTTTTGCACTGTTCTAGAGCTAAAGCGAAGCACGATTGTATTTGCATGATTTATTCAACTTTTAAGGCTAAATAGGGTCAGCCTTGGTTGGTCCTGGGATGGGAGACTAGACTCACACTGGCCAGTCTTGTTAACCCTGGTAGCCCCTTGGCAAGGATGGATACATCCTGGAAATGACCCTCTCCATGGAGTAGGCAATATATTTTGTCTCTGTGTTTAAGACAGTGGGCTTTCCAGCCATCCCCGCTGACATAGTGATAATCCAGGATTTATAATCTGAGACTAGTTTACCACCATCTCTTACTCATTCATGCAAGTAGCCCAGAGTTTTATTCCTCTCAAGGCTTTTCAAGGCATGTGTTGGTCTCCTGCACAATCATTTCCATTCTACAGAAAGGAAGATCCACTGTGTAGGGGACAAGGGCCATGTTTCTAACCTGCGTAAAGGAGAGCCAAACAATGTTCTTGGGGTTGCAGATATGCTCTGTGTGCGTTGGATGGTGGTGGTTTGAAAGTCCAGTTCTTCCATCCTTTCCAAGAAGGTTTTGATGTTGTTGTGTGCCTCCAAAATCATTTTTAAGGCGATCCTAAGGCAACCCTATAAAAGAGTTTTCTTGTCCAGTTTCTTCAGAGGGAGTTTGCCATCGCCCTCCTCTGAGGCTGAGAGCATGTGACTTGCCCAAGGTCACCCAGCGGGTTTACATGCTCAAGAGGAGAATCGGGTTCTGATCTCAAGAGTCGTAGTCCAATGCACAAACCACTACACCATGATATCTCTCTCCAAGAAGGGTTAGATGCAACTTATGGGGTTTGGGGGTATTTTTTGGTTGGAGATGGCATTTTTAGGAAGGGCAAGTGGGGCGGGGGCGGGATTGGCTCTGCTGCAGCTGAGCTGGGTTGACAGCTGCTCTTTGCCATCAGAGACCCTGGTCAGGTTAGTTCCTCCAAACAAATGGGATGGGGGGGGGGGAGAAGAGTGTGTTGCTGTCGTCTTTTTTCCTGGCACGGGCAAACCACACATCCGGGCCCCCTCTCTCCTCCTGACAGCTTTATCAAGCCTCCAGACTTCCAAATTCCATTGTTCCTGACATCTGTTTCGGTAAGTGATTAATTGCAATTAGTGAACAGTTTGAAAGCCCGTGGAAGAATATTCAGCAGAAAACTCGTCAAGATTAATGAGTGGTGGCAGTTGTCAGAAGGGCTGCCCGCGTTTTTTTCCTTGCTGTCACAGAGAACTGAAGGTGGAAGCTGGCTTGGCAGGAAAGGGGACTTGGCGCCGAGGTAACACCTCCTCTCTGTTCCTGCAAACCCCCCTTCCTTCCTTTCCCTTCCTTTTGCTCCCCACTAAATCCCCTCCTCTTCTTGGAACAACATGGCCAGGGTGATTTTTCAGTGGAATGCATGAATTACCCACTAATGCGCTATTAATAAAGCGCTCTGGAGCTTCACCCAGATTAGGTCCTAAGTCATGCAGAATGAATTTTAATGAGTCAAAAATACACTCTCATTAGCCACTGCATAATCCCGAGAAGAAACAGGGTGGAGGCTGCATCAAGGAGGCAGTGGCATCTTAATTTGTTTGCTCACGCAAGCAAGCCTAGGAAAAGACGATGCCCATGAATACCTCTCCTTCCTAATGCCAGGATTGTACCCTGACCAAGATGACCCCGTCTTGGACAAATGCAAGTCCTGGATTTTTCTGCCATCATGGACAGAATGGGCCGTGGACTATGGGATGAAGGAAGGGGGCAGAGACCTGTAAGTTTTGATAGTAAAAATAATTCTAGAGTTTGCAGGGCATGGTAAGAGGAGCTGGTGGAGCTGGTGAGCCTAAAAATTCAGTGGTTTTAAGATTCAACGACTTTCATACCTTTTTCAGGACAACCTTTTGCAGGCAATGAAACTTCTGGCTTAGCCACTGGCCTATTCTGTGTAGGGTCAAGGGAACAATTTTCTGCCCAGTGTGGGGAATCATACAGATTGTCCCAAATGGCTATAAAATGGGAGGGCGAAAACCTCCTTCCAGGTTTCCATAGTTTTTTGTGGGGTTTTTGGGCTGCGTGGCCATGTTCTAGAAGAGTTTCTTTCTAACATTTCGCCAGCATCTGTAGCTGGCATACCCAGGGTCTCACAGTATATTTATACTCACTCTCTTACATTCCAGCATTATCTGAAGATGCCAGCCACATATGCTGCGAAATGTCAGAAAGTAACTCTTCTAGAACATGGCCACACAGCCCGAAAAACCCACAAAAAACCATGGATGCCGGCCATGAAAGCCTTCGACTTCACAATGGGAGAATCCGTCCAGGTGTGCAGTTCACTAGATTTAGGAGAGGGACTTCATTTGGAGGAGGGGGACTTTGTGCGGCCAATTTAGGAGCGACATGCAAGCTGCTGCAAGGAGCAAAGTTCACTCTCTTCTCCTTTCTTTCCTGCCCTCACCTCTGCCATCCTGGGAGCCTGACATCTGCTTTTGCAAACTGTCCTATAATGAGGCGGGTAGGAGATGTCAGTGCAGCTGAACCGTGCCCCCTCCAATTCGGGCTGCAGGGAGGTGACTTTTGCCCTCTGAGCAGATGGCTCCATTGCCCGCTTCCATCTTAGTGCTGCAACCACACCCATGAAATTCCCCATTAGCCTGCCACGTTTCGGGCACAACCACCTCCTCGCCAGTCCCTGTCTCTGTCCTCTGTCTGACTGCTGGACCATGGTGGCCTGCGTGCCCTCTCTGAGCATCTGGTGTCTCCTCCGGGAGAAGCGGGTGGGGGACAATCCAAGCCAGAGGTCTCAGGAAGCATTCGTTTGGGGGGCACGGGGAGGAAAACTAGGCAGAAGACAAAAGCTGGCTTTGGGAGATGAGGCAAAAGTGAAATGTTAGAGCCAATCTAAGGTGAAGGTCTCATGGCTTGCTTGCAGATTGTCTCCAAGAGGCAGATGCCGAAAGAGGCTGATTAAGGCATCATCCTCCCCTTTCTGCTTTCCTTTCCTTCTTCCCTCCCCTGCCCCAATTTCAGCTGCTTTTAATGGCTTGCTTCTAAGCAAAGGGGGATGCAGATGAAAGGAGACATGAGAGGATATCTAATAATCAGATACCCCTAACACCATTTTGCTGCTAGGAAGCTCAGGAGCAATGCTTTCCCCCTCACTAAAGTGGGAACTGCACCAAGAAGCATCCCCACTCACTTCCGGTGACATTTCCAGGGGCCTTGTAATGAGTAAGAAAGGCTGCTAAAACTAATGGGCACCATCCTCCGGAAGGGACGCCTCCCCAAGCCTTGTTGGAATAAGCGAGTGCCAGGCAGGATCCCAAATAGGCGATAGATGTTCATTTTGAGTGGGGTTGGCAGAAGACTACCCGTTGTCACTTGCATTTGCAATCGGAGCGGGTGCTTCTTTGAAGGAAGCCTATCCCCAGCCAATTAGGTGTCTGTACAACCAGAAATGGGGGCACTACAGCTCCCAGAATCCCCCAGCTATAGGACTGATGGTAGTGCTGGCTGTCTGGGTGGTTCTCAGAGTTGTTGCCGAAAAGGTCAGTTATTCCTGTTTCTTGGCCCAACCCTTACTGATGATTATTTCTGAATCAGCAAGGGGTTTTACAATCTCTTCCAGAGTTTAAGAGGTGAAAAATGGACACAAACTGGTTAAAAAATACAATTGCAGCTCCTGGAAGTCTCCAGGAGGGGTGGATTAACTCTAAACCTCTCCCTAACCTCCTTGCCCCAATTCCTTACCTGGCCAAAAATTGACCCAGTCTCAATGTCACTGCTGCAAGTGATTTTGGCTTGGGATTTTGGGCAGATAATGTGGCCAAAAATGAGATAACGTGGCCTTGCATAGGACAAAAAGTGGCCCCATCTCCCGCTACGGTTGCCCATTCCTGCTCCAGAAGGTGCTCAGTGTCCACTGGGAAGCCAGTCCCATTGAGTTCAAATGGGCCTTTATAGCGAAAGTTGAGATTGTGTAACTCTTGAATGCATTTAAATGGGGTCAGCTCAACTAGTTGGCTCATTGTTCTGGACCAAAGGGAATGTGTGCTTGGGTGGAAAAAAAAAATCCAGGCTTTGGCTAATTTGCAGAGCTCTTCTCTTTTCATGCCCTTCCTTGCCTCCGTGGAAGAACAACAAAGCAAGCGATGGCTTTATCGTATAGTTCCAGACAAGGGTCAGCCTCTCTCCACCCCGCCAGCCTGGGCTTGTCACAGTCTGTTTGATTTATTGCTCCTATTCTGCCTTCTCCAAAAGAAAATGCCCCCTGAGGTTGGAAGTCGGAGGTCAGGGGGCAACGGAGGTCAGGGCAGTTCAAAAGTCATTGGGGGGTACTTGGTTGGCATCTGGGATAATGAATCAGGAGAGGCTGTTGGCCAAAGAAGATGAGGGAGGATAATGGATGTGATGGGGAGGCGGGGGAAGCCAAGCCCCGATAGACAGACCCCCAAGTGACCCACCCTCCATTGGGTGCATGCATGCATATTGGAAAGGTAGGCTTGAGACCTTCCTTCCCCTGACACCATCTGCCCCGGGTGGAAAGAGGGAGACAAGCGACTCTCTGCATTGCCATCTCTCCACTTGCTTGTGTGTTGCCGGCGCTTGCCTGCGCACAGATGGCTGTGGGTTTGGAGAGGTAGAGAGTGTACTTTTTGTTCTGAGGAGCTTTGTGGCAGTGGAAAGGGGCGGTGGTGGCGATGGGAGGAGGGGAGTGGGATCTAAAAAAGAACAAAACCATGAGCAAGAGCGGGAAGGAGACAACAGAAGGAGGAAGGAGGAGAAGCAGCGGGTGGAATTGCTGCTCCGCTTTGTAGTCGGCAACTAGAATTGTCCCCATGCCAGCCCAGGAAATCAAGCAAGGCTTCAGAGGGTTTCCTTTCCCCCCTTCTAGCTCTGGAGACTAGTCTCCTGGCCTCAGGTGTGTTTCTCAAATGCCCCCAGCCCCCCAAGGGGAAGGAGGGGGTCACTCTCTCAGCGGCCTTCCTGTGGACTAGGAACCTTCATCTTCATTTGATGAGCCCATCTGCCCACAAGGAGATCACACTCTTAAAAGCCCCACTGCTTCAGTCTTTCCAGGAGAATGAGTGCATGTTGAGCCATTTGAGCATTGGTCTCCAGAGACCAGAGTTCAAATCTCCACTCAGCCATGGAAACCCCAAGGTAGCCTATGGCAAATCACACTCTCTCAGCCCCAGAAGAAGGCAACAGCAAGCCTCCTTTCTATGGCTGAGTGGGGGTTTGAATCCTGGTCTCCCAGAGTGCTAGTCCAACATTCAAGCCACTATACCATGCTGGCTCTAAAAGCATTTCATCACCACTGCGTGACTCATCAGGCACCTTAGATTGGTAGAACATAAATATATATTTTTAATGTATAAAATATAAGTATGAAATTATATATATATCATATATTGTTATATGATAAAGGGTTCAAATCCCTGCTTGGCCGTAGAAACCCCTGGGTGACCTTGAGCAAGCTACACACTCTCTGCCTCAGAAGAAGGCAATAGAAGAAGGCTGGCTATTCTTTCTATGGCTGAATGCAGGTTCGAAGCCTGGACTCCCAGAGTGCCAGTCCAACATTCAAGCCACTATAATACGCTGGCTCTAAAAGCATTTCGTCTGCATGGCTCATCAAGCACCCTAGATTGGTAGATTGGTTAGCCATCTTGAGTCCCTGTACTGGGAGGAAGGTGGGATATAAATAATCAGAATAATAATGTGTGTGTGTGTGTGTGTGTGTGTGTGTGTGTGTGTGTGTGTATATATATATATATATATATATATATATATATATATTACCATATATTGTTATATGTTTTGTGTTTGTATGTGCATGCATGCATGCCTTTTCTTCCCCTTCTCAGCTCCCACCATCCCAGGTCTCCTTTTTGGATCAGCCTTCCAAGAGACTTCACTGTCAGATGCTCCTGAACAGAGAACTTGTTGTGCGGAGGGTGTATGGGGAATGCAATTTAAGGCCAAGAAGCAGGTGTTTTCAGCAGTGGTGGCTGCTGGCGTGCCGGTAGGGGGGCGAGTGCTGTTTCCTTGCTGGATTTTGTCATATGCTCTCTCTGTAAAGCAAAGCGTACATGCATGCGTGTGTTCCCTTAGGTGTGCAGGAGCAGCAGAATGCAAGAATCCCAGATGCTTTCAAGGGCTCAGCCTTTGCACAAGTTCTGTCGTGAATGATTGCTGCTGCTTAGCAGGTAGCTTCCCTCTCCTGTTGCAGGGCAGGTGAAGGGGGGAACATAACAGGGAAGGCAGGGGTTAGTTGGAGAGGTCAGATATAGCTTTGCCTCTTCCTCCTCCTCTTTTGCCTCCTCCACCTCGCAGGTGCAGGGACCAGCTCTGCCAAGCTCAGCGGCTTCTGCAAAGCAGGCGGTGCCAGCACGCTGCTGTTCTTTCCAAAGGTAGCAGCCATCTGCTGCTGTGATAAAAAGCCCCGCGGATGATAAATAGACAAGTAGCACTTTTATTGGATTGCAGCTATCGGAGCAGCCACTTTGGGTTTGGCACCCGCGCTAACAATAGACTCCCCAAGCCTCACCGGGCACCACGAAATGTATGCACTCACCCGGCTCTTTTTGTTCGGCTGGGCTGCTTTTGCAGCAGTTCCCCAGGAGCAAAGGCATTCGCCACAGGGAACGAGAACGAGCCTCTTGCTGCTTGCAGAGCTGCTTCAGCAAAGCTAGCGCAGAAGGAGGGAGTGGAGGCTAGCAGTTGGAACTTCCTGGTAGCCTGCCAAGGCTCTAAGGCTATCCAACCTGGTTTTGGCTGCTTTCCCACTGCCTTTGAATGCCTTGATGTCCGGGGAGGGAGCTGATGACTGTGTTGATCTTAATAGGAGCTAAGGCACCAGGTCCATCTGACCTTGGAAGCTAAGCAGGGTCAGCTCTGGTTAGTACTTGGATGGGAGACCACCAAGGAATACCAGGTGCTTTAAGATATAATTCCAAAGAAGGAACTGACAAAACCACCTCTGAGAACAGTGGGCCCTTGGTATCTGCTGGGGTTTGGTTCCGGGACCCACTGTGGATACCAAAATCCATGGATGTTCAAGTCCCATCAAGTATTTAATGGGACTTATAGCTTGGTGAAATATAGGTTGGCCCTGCTTGTTAAATATAGGTTGGCCACTGCTCCATGTTGTAGAATCCTGGGGTTTGTCATTTGTTGTGGCTCCAGTCCTATCATGTACAATGGCATAGTAAATCGGTCTGCCCTATATAAAATGTCAAAATCAAGATTTGCTTTCTGGATTTTATATATTTTTAAAATATTTTCTAACCTTGGATGCTTGGATCTGTGGATAAAAGAAAATCTGTGGATAGGGATAGCTTGACTGTATTCCTGGTTCTGGTTCAGCTTGTCCTATGATGCTTCTTTTCTTAGATTTCATCTAAGAAATCTAGCTGGCTCAATACCCTGAATTAAGTCTGGATTGTCTTCACAATGCCCAGACCCGATTTTGAGTTTCCACCCTCTAACCTGCATTTACTTAATTCACCTTTTGCTGCATGTTTTCCGGTTTCTTTGCGGCAATGATGATAGCTGTCTTCACTCACATGGTCCCAACCCGCCTACCACCGATGCTGCTATCGGCACATCGCTTAGAGGCCAGACCGAAGCTGCTAGCCATGCTAACAATGGTGAGTGCCTTATTCTGACCTCAGAGCAATGCGCCAACAGGAACAGCAGTGGCAGGGGCCTCAGGATCATGGAAGTGAAAGCAGTGTCATTGCTGAGAAGCAAGCACAGTGCAAATTCAGGGGCCGGAGTATTGTGGAAAGCATAGACGAGTCCAAAGTCCAATTTACAAATGGAAAATTGAGGCTGATTTATTCAAAGCCATCCAGCAAATGCCCAGACGGAGCCAGGATTTCCTTCCCATTTTCCCCCATCCTTGACCACCATGCTGGATTTCTCTCTTTATCCCAGAGACCCAAAGGTTGCCTTCTCTGAGGGACAGGAGGCTGGAAATTACGGATTGAGGAAAGGCCAAGAGCTTCCACCCTCCTGCCTCTGCCATGCTTTAGAGCGCTTGCGCGCTGGCCTTTCCAGCATCACCTGCAAAGAGCAGCCTGTTTGTCAATAAAAGAAGAGAGAAAATTGCTGATGAAATGGACTGTGATTTGCTTTGTATTTCCTCAGCATGTTCACCCTGCAGGCACCTGTTCTGCGATGCACAGAGAGGAGGCTAGCAAGGCGTTTGGAAAGGGGGAGGCATGGGATGCTGATTGCAAAAGAGTTTTGCTCCAGGTTTTCAGAGGCTCCATCTTGCCAAGTCTTGTCTTACTTTGTGCAAAGGCCTGGAAAGAGGGAGGGAAGAGCCGGGCATGACTGCCATTTTGACCTCTGCAAATTGTCATCTCCCCCCAAAAGGGTTATGGTTTCCAGAGAGAAGAATTCAGCAATGGCTAAAGACAGTGAGAATGGGATTCTGAATAATCTGCACTGTTTATAACTCCAAATAATAGGAATACTTGCATTTTCCTAGTATTGAATTCTTTATTAGCTCTCATGCGTGAGGATTTTTTAAAAACAACGACAACAATCCTGATTCTTGAGGGGTATTTTCTGATCCCAGCAAAAGATCCTTCTGGACTGAGGTTTAAGGTTATGGTATGATGTATTTCTTGTATTTCCTGACCCTCATGAGAATGTCTGTGTCCCCACCAATGGGACACATTTGGGACACATAAACTTCTGCCATACAAAGCAGTTTACTTTTTCTCTATTGCCTTATGGTTCTCTGGAATATAGCGGGGGACGTTTTCTGTCCCATTATGTTTCCTTGGCAGGGATAAAAAAACGTTTCCCAGCGGCAGAAAGCAATACATTTGTTGGGACATATTTTTACTCCATCTGATTTTCTTGCTTATGGCTGGGGGGAATACATGGCGAGTGAATGAAATTTAGTGATAATGTTTACAGCTGGACAGTTGACGGTGGTGCAGAGTTGCCTGCTTACATTTCATGTCTGTAGTTTCAGCAACAAGATGTGTAACTTCTGCAAAAGTTCACATGCCCCATCCTGGAACAGGAAGGTTAGATCTGTTTACACAGGTTGTTGCAGAGGTCAGTGTTTCCAACTTGGTGAGCTGGAAGGACTGCCATTCTCCTGGGACAGAGAGAACAAGAGGAATTTCCATTTGCCCTTCTAAGCCCCTGTTGTCTGCTTTCCAACTCATGGCAGCTCTCTTGGGTAGCAGAAGCCCTTTCCAGCCCTGCTATCTGAGTTCTCTTACTGGAAGGTGCCTATGGTTGAATGTGGTACATCCATGAAAGGACATACTCTTGCCCTGGGCCCCCAGTTGCTTTTCTGTGCCAGCAACAGTGCTATTGTTTGACTCATGCCGGACTTAGCTGGGAACAGCAGGGATGGGCAAACTAAGCAGGGATGCACCATTGGTTGTTAACAGAGCATCTGCTTTGCCTGCAGGAGGTCTCAAGTTCAATCCCTGGTGTGTCTATCAGCAAAAATATGAAAAAAATAAGTTCAGCTGGCAGGTAATACGAAAGACCATCCTCTGTCTGAGATCTTGGGGAAACTCTACCAGTCAGGGTAGGTAATAATGGGTTACACTTGATGGCTCCGCTGTCAGTTTTTAAAATTAAGCAAAGATGGAATTGCCCAAGTTACAGTGGAACCTGGAGAGCTTCTGGCATGATACCATTCCCTAGATTGAATGAAGAAAGAAAATATCTGAAGAATGACTGTATATACTTGACTATAAGTTGAGCTCATGCATAAGCCGAGAGTCAAAATTATGGAATTTGATATGACCCATGGATAGGTTGAGGGTAAAACTTAGGGGCATGCAAGAAAGGCTCTAAAGGATGAAGCAAAGGAAATGATGCCAAAGAATTTACAAAATTCCAGCAGGAATAACCGTTTGTGCGGATGGATGAGAGACAAGAGGAGGGTCAGTTCTTCTAGGACAGATTACATTCTTGCCTTTCACCAGCGGATGGTTCCTTTTTAAAATGAGAGTTAAAGTACAATACTTAGATTGACCCATAGATAAGTCAACTTAGGTTTTTGGGGTCACTTTTTTGACTTATATATGAGTACGTACAGTAACTTTGGCGCAAAACTCCAAGTTCATAGCAGGCTGGCTAGCAGTAGGAGCCTGTGGCCAAGACGGACATAGGTTTCAAAGATGAGGCCATTCATTCTTCCTTTCACCAGTAGGTTCTGGAGCCCTGGGAAGGCAACCTTGAGGAAGCTGGCACCTGATTCACAACTGAAGGATGCCTCTAGGCGGTTTTATCCTAATGGCATCCCCTCTTGCGCTTTGGTTCCTTATCTTATTTAGGAAATGTTTTTCTTCCATTGTGCCTTTCCTCTCACTGTGGGATTTTGCACAAGCCTTCTTTTCGTCCTGGTCTCTCCCCACGGGGCTCTGTATCTAGGGCAAGGCAAATGGCTGCCTATCTAGCGGGGAGGCATTGGCTAACAGGTGCTCCCTTGCTGTGAGGCGTTCTCTAGCCAGGCTTTCTGGAGACGTCTGTAATGAAGTTCAGCTGTGAACTTCGGTTTTGGGTCAGGAAGGCAATTTCTCATCATCCTTTCGCAGCAATTGAATGGAAGATTCAGGAGCTGGGAGGGATATATATATATATATATATTATATATCTCCCCCCCCTTCCCCTGCATGCCTTCTTTCATCTTCCTCTTCACGCTGATGAAATAAGGAGAGCTTGGGCGGCCAAGGTTAGCACTGAGTATTTTGATGGGGAAAAAGAGGACTGGGCACAAAAATTGCACCGTTGCAGCAGTGAGGCGGTGCTGGTGGAGGTCCATTGAATCTCCAGAGGCTCAGTGGGTAGGGTTGTCCCCATGCCTCCAGATGCAAACAGAGCTGGAAACCTATGCAGCCAAGTGCATCACTATGGGGAACATCAGTTGCAGATTCCTCCTGCTTTGCCCACAGAAGGTCACAGAATTAGTCCCTGGCAATGAGAGTCAGTGTGGTGTAGTGGTTTGAGCATTGGACTATGACTCTGGAGTCCAGGGTTTGAATCCTGGCTTGGCCATGTATAAACCCACTGGGTGACCTTGGGCAAGTCGCACTATCTCTGCCTCAGAGGATAGCAGCGGCAAACCCCCTCTGGCGAAACGTGCCAAGAAAGCCCTGTGATAGGGTCACCTTAGGGTTGCCATAAGTCATAAACGACTTGAAGGCACTCAGCAACAGCAATAACCTCTAGCAGTGGTTGGGACCAAGGTACTGATCTAAGACCTTGGAGAACCATTGCCAGTCCATATAGACCATGGATGGGCGATTTATGGCTTATGGGCCACATGTAGTCCACATATCTTTGATCACTCCCCCCCCCCCATAGTTTTGAAGGAGAGGGTAAAACAAGAAGAATTGCCATTCTTGATAATCCTCCAGGGTTGATGGTTCTTCTTTCTAATTTGGCATAGTGCCTCCCTTGTATGCTCAAGTTTTTTGTTTAAATCAGAAATGGATTTCTAGGCATGGCTGTTGTGATCTGCCATGGATCCCAATGGAGTGAGGGGTAGACCAGTAGATATCTGGTATTTGCCCAGTGTCAATGGTACTAAACTTGATATACTAATTGTCTAAGGCAATGGTTCCCAAACGTTAGTCTTTCAAGGATTTTGGACTTCAACTCCCAGAAGCCCCAGCCAGCTTGGCCAACAACCAGAAATTCTGGGAGCTGAAGTCCAAAACATCAGGAGGTTCAAAGCTTGGAAACCACTAAGGTCTAAGACCTTTTCACAACTCTTTGTGATGTATGTGTTTTTCCACATGATGGTATCAAGAGACACTCCCTTTTTCATTGTTGGTTGCTCCTCTTTGGCTGTCTATCAGTGAACCGTCATCTCATGAGACTTTCCCCAAAGGATAGCCTATCAGGAAGTCATTGCAATCCGACTGTGTATTCTTTGGTTGTCAGATTTTATTTATTTATTTTGTGTGTGTGTGCGCAGGAAATGTTCTAGAAGTGACCCCAGATTTGCAAGCCACCCTTCAGAAATTTAGTAGCAGATACAAAACATTTACTAGACCAGCTGCCTGCTTGCATTTACATTAGTCATTTTTGAAACGGCCTCACGAAGAAGCGCTTCTCTTTATGGTCACCTGAAGTGATTTGTGCACACTCCAGGTGACCATCTGGTAGCGTATAGTTTTATTTCTGCCTACTTGCAGATAAAGGCATTGGAACATTCAAATGACCGGAATGGCCTCGTGACGGATTGTGCAAGCCCACTTCTTGTGGAGTCCCGAGTTCATTTTGAAAGGCATGTTCTTCCCAGCAAAGCTGACTGCTGGTGCATGAGAGTCTAATGAGAGTTTAATCCAAGGGAGGGTGTGCGTTGGAAGAGACGTAGCTACTTGAGCAGGAACAGTTTGCAGGTTTGGTCGTTATGTGGGTTAGCAATTAAAACAATTATGTCTTGAGACAGTCGAGCTGTCTGACTCCTTGCATACATAATTTGACGATGTTTGATAGCCTTCTTGTCATTATTTATTTATTTAGTTCCTGTGGTGGAAGACATCAATGTAAAATCTGGGAGGACTGGAAGCTGGGGACTTGGGGGATGAGATATCAGTTGGCTGGGGATGGCTACCAATGAGGTTGTAGACCCTAGTTTTAGAAAGGGACACCCCATTGACGGATATTTTTGGCCCAGGAATGGGGAGTGCAAGCCGCTTCATGGCATATATACCTTCTAAAGCCAAAGAATGTGCACATCCATCCCATCATCCTATCAGGACCAGAATTTTGAAGGTGCCATGAATCCCAATTCTAGGGGAAAGGAGTATATCATAATCCCAATTCTAATAATAGGAAAGGTTAGTGGTGATGCTGCTGGTTAGGGAATTCTGGAAGTTGGGAGTCCAAAAAATCACTTGCCTAACCTTTAAGCAGAGTGTGTTGTTGTGTGCATACCTTCAAGTCATTTCTGACTTTGGGCGACCCCAACACAACCCTATGATGGGGTTTTCTTGGCAAGATTTGTTCAGAGGAGGTTTGCCATTGGCTGAGAGTGTGTGACTGGCTCAAGGTCACCCAGTGGGTTTCAGGCGGAACTGGGAATCAAACCCTGGTCTCCAGAGTCATCGTCCAGCACTCAAACCACTACTCCACACCTTAAATATGGGCAGTCATTTTTCATTTTTATGTGAGAGTGAAATACAGGTTAGCAGAAGATGGATGATGAATGAGAATCCTAGGTGTTCAATCGAAAGAAAATCAACTCATGTGAGATGTGATCCTGGCAAGAGTTCTGTGGATACTGTCTCCCTTGAAGCCAAGGCTGTTGTACTTTGGCCACATCATGACAAGGCATTAGAAAAGATTATAATACTTGGAAAGGTAGAAGGAAGCAGAAAGAGAGGAATACCAAGCAAATTTGGTGCCACAACAAACTACAAACCCCAAGATTCCATAGCATGGAGCCGTGGCAGTTAAAGCGGTGTCAAATTGGATTATTTCTGCAGTGCAGATGTAGCCTGAGATAGGAAGCTTGGAGCTGGGTGGGAGCAGTAATGCATGTTCTAGATCTCCCCCTTTGAGAGGCGAACCATGTTGTTGGGTGTCCCCCCCCATCTTCCTTTTTAAAATGTCCCCCCACAATCCTTTGCAAATCCATTTGAAACCCCCCCCCCTTCCAGCTGCCTTAACCAGTGTGGGAGAACTGGGGTACCATTTGGTTGCTTAGCAACCACCTTATGCTCTTTTCTCAGGTGTGTTTGTGGTTGCCTAGCGATGGTCACCATAGGTTTCCCCATCCCTAGCTTCCTTTCCTTCTGGTTTGGCTGTTTGCTCCAGGTAACACCTGTCTAAGGAGGATGAGAAGGAAGCCCTTATCCCCATTAGGACAATTGAGGGTTGCCATATTATCAGATATATTTTTTTTTTTTTTATCATGGGTAGAAGCAGACCAAGGTTTGAATCCTAGCTCAGCCATGGAAACCCACTGGGTGACCTTGTGCAAGTCACACACTCTCAGCCTCAGGGGAAGGCAATGGCAAACCTGAACAAATCTTGCCAAGAAAACCCCATGATAGGATTTTCTTAGGGTAGTCCTAAGTCGGAAATAACTTGACAACATTAGCACCCAGTAACGCCAACAACAAGGAAATGCGTTAATGGATGTGTAAATATAATTTGGGTCAAGTGGTCAGTGGGCTTGCAGATGTGTGTTGATTTATGATTTCCTATGAAGATGCATCTGCACTGCAGGAACAATCCTGTTTGACATGGCTTTAACTGCCATGGTTCCATGCTATGGAATCATGGGATTTGTAGTATGTTCTAGCACAAGAGCTCTCTGACAGAGAGGGCTAAATAGCTCACAAAACTACAAATGGCAGTGAAAGCGGTGTCGAACTGCATTAATTCTGCAGTGCAGATGCATCCTCAGGTTGGTAAAAGGCTGATCTAGAGGTCAGTATTCTGCTCCCCCTCGTGGCAAACCTGATGTTTGCAAGAAAATGGTCTTTCCCTGGAGTGATTTAGAAAGTATGGTCAAAAGTAAAGCTGTTTTTATTTGGTTTTGCACCATTCTTTTTAAAAATTGTACATTGGAAGGCCATGTGAGCGCTAACTCCTGTGATGTGTCCGGGATTCATAGCTCTGTGGGAGTATATAACCGCATGTGCAAAAGTAACACCTATGCACAATGGTTCCCTGAGCTGCAAACAGGCATGCAGGAAGAGGAGCATTTCAGATCCCATTTCTCAAGAGGTTACTAATGGCTAGAATTAGTACTCAAAGCATTCCTCTAATACTCCCGGCCAGCAATGGGCTGCCCTTTCGTCGATCCTGCATTAAGCAGGGAAATGGACAGGGGTGAAGGGAAGTAGAAGCACAGAATGCAGATAGACCTACTCCAGTATGTGGAATAAAGCCATTCAGATCACCTCGGGAGGTATGGAATAAGAGAACCGCCCAGGGCATCAACAGCTTCTCTCATGAATGTTATTTGATACAGGATGGCTTCTTCCTCCGCAAGGATGTTGTGTGCCTTCAAGTCATTTCTGATTCATGACAACTCTAAGGCGAACCTGTTATGAGTTTTTTGTGGCACATTTCTTCACAGGGGGTTTGCCAGTGCCATTCTCTGAGGCTGAGAGAGTGTGACTTGCCCAAGGTCACCCACCCACCCACCCAGTGGCTTTCCATAGCCAAGCTGGGATTTGAACCCTGATCTCCAGAGTCATAGTCCAACACTCAAATCCCTACGCCACGTTGGCTCCTAATTGGGAGTCATGCCCATACAAAATTTTCTCATTTTAATTCAGCCAGAATATATGAGTTGTTGTTGATTTTCAAAAAACTAGCCGACAAATCCCAGCCAGCCCTTGTAACAGACCTTAAGAGCCCCAGGTATCAGGTCTGGTCCTCTGTCTCTGGGTTACAAGTTGTTCTTGTGAAAAATGGGCCAGTTGCTCATTAGGAGGGGGAAAAATCGATGTGCTGCCTTTCTCCAGAAATCCTCAGGCTCCAGAGTGCCAAGTGTTTCTTCTTGTGGCTTTCTTGCACACTTAAAAGCTTGAATGAGTGTGCTACTTGCAGGGGCAGCATAATAGCAAAGGAAGGATGGTTTGGACCCATCACATGGCTGTGCATTTTTGCAGAAGAAGGGTGAATAGATGCAAATTTGCACAGAAGAGTGAAGACTATTAAGTGTTGAAGCAAATGTGTGAAATCTGCAAAGTCTCAGGATCTGAGCCCCTTGTGCTCCATCCATTCTTGTTAGCTTTATTCTGAAGGACTGCCAGTATGTAAGAGAAAGAAAGGTTTTGTGTCCTTGCTGTGCTAAGATTTTAGCTGCAGAGAACCATTTAAAGAAACACAAGACTTCTAAGAACATGACCAGTGTTCCAGTGATACAGAGTTGAGTCAATTGACTCCAGTTGGACCTATGTCACTTCAGTGACTTGGCTTGGACTCTACTTGGCAGTAAATGACATGTGACTCAACTCAAAACTTCTATATTTTTAGCAACCGAATTGCTGACCTACCTTTTTCATTCAGAAATGGCAAACACATTAAGCAATGGGCTTGAGGTTGGATTTGAAGTCTGTTCGGCAGGCTGTCTCCGCTGCACACCGCTTTAGAAGGATCCTTCTGCCTCAAGCCCATTGCTTCATATGTTGGCGATTCCAATCCAAGAATTTTTTTTGTACCTAAATTTGTGCAAGTCTTCTTGATTTTATAGTTATCGAAATCCCTCCCCACACCACCACCTCTTTTTTGGCTCCTTGACTTGAGACTTGACTTGAAAATATCTTGCAGGGACTGGAGACTTCAAGACTTGAAACATCAAGACTTGAGACTTGGATGCAAAGACTTGAATACATCACTGCTGTGTTCCAAAATGTTATAATCCATCCCGCCATGTAAGGATTCTGCCACCTCATTCTGATATATGTGTAGACCCTGCCTGTAGGATCATACCACTACTAAAAAATCCTGGCTTGATTTTGCTTTGTTTTTCCCCAAAGGTATTAGGAAGTGCTCCGCAGGGTAGATTTTTAAACAGTAAAGTTGGCCGCTCAAGTTCCCCCTTCACAATTCCTCGCTGTAAAAGGCATTCCTTTCCCAGGAGGAAATGTACCTCTTCATGAGTTTGCAAACCTTGTTGTTCTGGCTCCAAACTCTTAAAATATGGATGGCTGTGGTGAGAGTCATGCTGCTGTCTAGTGACGGAGGCTGGCAAGAAATGATGAGTCTCCTGACTCCTGTTTGACTGGTTGGAGCATCTCTAAGCGAGGTCTCATGAATTCCTCCTGATGGATTTTGGCAACTTTCTTCTCTTTCTCCCTCCCTCTTTCTTAAAAAAAATATATTAACCAAATGCTCCCTGTTTCATGCATTCAATCCCGGAGCAAGTTGGTGCAGAGGTCGTGGGAGCCATTTGAACCCTCCTGCATTCCTTAGGGCAGAAAGTGATGGGGAAGGAGGCCTTGAGACCAGTGTGTTTAAGGTCACAGTTGTACAAATAGGCAAGAAGGAGGGGAGACAAAGGGATGACCCATTGGCCACTGATATATATCTGCATGGGAGGGCATTGGTTTGCTGATGGAATGATTTCTCTCTGTGTCAGGGAGATGGCCTGATTGCCAATTAGCCTCTGTGTATGGGTTGTGTAGGTGTGTAAAGTGTTATGGTCCCGGTCCAGAGTGTAGATGCTCCCAGGGTCTCTGGCTATGCTTTCTGGCGTGGTTCTACCCTCTCCTTCCTTGCTTTTTCAAGGGTTTCCAAATTCCTTTGGGGGAGCATGGATTAAATCTGCAATTCAGTAGCTGTTGTAGATGTAGGATATTTAAAAGTAGAATAGTCAGTATAGGGCATTTAAAAGTAGAACAGTTGTCTCTCCCTGTTCACAGGGGATCTGTTCTGGACACCCCCCCCCCCCCCGTGAAATAGAAAAAACACAGATATTCAAGCCCCATTGAATATAATGGTGGCATGCTCCCACGGGCGCACATGCCATTTTGTCTCTCCTGGCTTGCTGTCTGCAGAAATGCAAAACTGCGAATGGGAAGTCCGCAAATGGGGAGGGACGACTGTATTTGCATCCCAGTAGGATAGAGAAGCATGCAGGTTCAAATCCAGCATTCTCAGACGTCTTGGATATGATACACCAGTTGCCCTACCTCAGGAATCCTGCTTTTTGCTCTAACTGAGGAGCAGCTCAGAGTTTCTATATAGGACTGCCAGAATGAAAAGAGGGGAGGGCTCCTGTCCCTTTAATGGAGTGTCCACTGGTTGACACTCTCTCAGCCTCAGAGGAGGGCAATGGCAAACCTGCTCTGAACAAAACTTGCCAAGAAAACTCCATGGTAGGTTTGCTTTAGGGTTGCCATAAGTCAAAAACGACTTGGAAGGCACACAGGTGTTGCTTGTCATGCAACCAGGTAACAAGTAATACCAGCTAAAATTCCTTCCTCTGTACAGCCATTATCCAGTTTTCTCTCTGGCAGCCCTATAGGCACTGGTAAAGAGTGTACATTGTTGAAACAAAGGCCGAAAGGTCTGTAGCTGAGGGAGATCAACCGAGCGGATTATGGGAAACATCTGTGCATCTTTGGGTTGATCTCCTTTCTAACATTTCCCTGTTTTTAAACAATAAAGAGGCTTGTGGAACCTTTGGAAAAATAACCTGTGGCCTAAGTTGGGTCACTATATTCAGAGAAAGGCAGGATATAAGTAAAGAAGGGGAAGGAGGAGGAGGAGGAGGATGAGGAGAAGAAGGAGAAGAAGGAGAAAGAGAAGGAGAAAGAGAAGGAGAAAGAGGAGTTGTTTTTTTGGGAGCGAGACCCCACTTTCTCAGCCACCTGAATCCTCTCGTCTTGTGTGTGGGTTTGTAATTCGAACAGATCCCTTGCAACTGCCCCATCTTTCCTCCCTTCCCGACCCCTGGGCTCCCTAGAGCACCTGCTCCATTGTCTCCTCCAGGAGAGGAGAGGAGAGGAGAGGAGAGGAAAGGGCCCCAGAACCTGTGCTTGCAAGAGCAGCTGCCTGGCTGGGCATGAATCCCAGGAATTTGGCCGGGCGGGAGGAGAACGTCTGACTCCTCTGGACCTCTGACCCCGATTAATGATACAAGCCATCTTCTGTTTCTCCTCAGACTGATGATGGGGTCAGCCTGGCAGTCCTCCTTGTCTCTCCTGCCCTCCCTTCCTCCCGCGCTGATAAAGCGGCTGGAGTCCTCCTGTGCACAATAGATCTGTCAGGTTCTTGGCACAGACGCAGGGAGGATGGGGGACAGGCGGAGGTGAGAAGAGACGCATGGAGGCACCACACTTCCTCCAGAAAATGTGCTGTGCATATGTGTGGAGAGGTGTGTGTGTTTGTGTAATCTTTTGGCAACAACTTTAACCATCTCTCCTCCCCACTTTGCTTGCTATGAAGCAACCACTTCAATTTTTCCTCCATTTCCCCCATACCTCTCAGGTTTGGGCCATAGATGGAGGGTCCTGGATTTCCCACGGTACCAAGGGTTCACCTTGCCTTATAAATTGAGATCTGAAATAATTTCAATATGTTATCCTAGCCCTATCTTGCCTTGTAAATTGAGATCGGAAATAATTGCAACGTTTTGTCCTAGCCATAACTTTCCTTGTTTTCCTTTCCTCCGTGTCCTTGGATTCTTTGTCCGTGGATTCAACCATCTGTGGCTTGAAAATATATAAACATATAAATTCCAAAAAGCAAACCTTGATTTTACCATTTTATATAAGGGACACCATTTTATCATGCCATTGTATTTAGTGGGTTTTGAGTGTCCACAGATTTTGGTATCCATGGGTGGGTCCCGCAACCAAACCCTAGTGGATGCCAAGGGCCCATTGTAAATTGAGATTGGAAATAATTGCAATATGTTGTCCTAGCCATAACTTCTTTTTTGGCTACAGATCATGATGACTGGGAGGGATTCAGGGAGCTGTATTTCAAAAAAGGAACATTTCTAGGCTGCATCAATAGGAACATCATTTCCAGATCAAGAGAGGTAGTAATGCCGCTGTATTCTGCTTTGGTCAGACATTACCTGGAATACTGTGTCCAATTCAGGAAGAATATTCACAAGCTGGAAGGAAGGGCAAAAGTCTGGAAACAAAGGAAACCAGCTGAGGAAGCTGGGTATGTTTAGCATGGAGAAGAGAAGACTGAGAGATGACAGGGTAACCACCTTTGAATATAATGTTTTTGTTTCTTTTATGCTGGTCTTTGACCGTAATAAAGTATCATCATCATCATCATCATCATCATCATCATCATCATCATCACCTTTGAATATCTGAAATGTGTCAGGTAGAAAATGGCGAGAGCTTGTTAAAAGATTTCCTGCTCACTTGGTCAAATCCTTGATTTGGATGGATCTTCTGTTCGCGTCTGTTTACTCCAAGGAAAGTAGTGAAACAGGGAGTTGGGAAAAGCCTTGTGAAGATGGATGGCCTGCTTCATTTCTTTCTGCATTTCCATGAAAAGAATACTACCTCCCCAGAGTAACTTGTTGCTTGGCCTCATCTCTTCTTGCCCTTAGAATGTATGTGTGATGTCCTTGTATTTTTCCTCCTCCTTCTGATTTTCTCACTCCTTTCTTCTTTGGCACTTCAGTAATTAGTACCATGAGATGGTGTCTTGAAGCAGATCTGAGAGCTTGCATCCTCAAAGGCCTTGTGTTAGGAATAAAGGTAGGGTCTTTTGAAAGAATTTGCACTAAAGCTAGGAGGAAGAGCATCAGGATAAACGAAATATGGTTTCTCCACAAAAGGAGAAAGGAAGAAACCTTGACTCTCACGCTGACTCCCTGACCTCATTGCACTGTACAGTGGGCCCTCCTCATTCGGGGGTCAAAGTGGAAAAACTGCAAATAAATAATAAATTAAAAAAAACAAAACACTGGGATTTTTCTAACACCTCTCTAGGAATCTCTGTCCTCCATTGCAACTTTTTGGTCAGCATCAGCCATAACTTGACCATAGAATCACACCGGAGGACATAAATGCTCAGATCACTGAACCGCCTTGTCTTTTTCCAGATAGCAGTAAGACTCTTGAATTTTATTACCGTTTCCCCTGACTTCCAAATGGTGTGAAGTTATGTGTTATTCCAAGGTTTTTTCAGTAGAATTTATGCTCAGCCTTGATATGAAGATGCTGCATAGGGGAGTTCTTGGGGAATGCTTGGACCGGCAAAGGGGTGTGTGTCTCTCTTCCTTTCTTATTGCCCATCATTCCCATGTCCTCCCATCTCTTCCCCTCTCCTCCAGTATGCTTGCAGAAGGCTTAGTGGAGGATGTGTGTATGTGAAGGTATGTGTGTTGTGTTGCCTTCAAGTTGTTTCCGACTTACGGTGACCCTAAGGCGAATGTAGCTTGGAGTTTTCTTGGCCAGATTTGTTCAGGGGAGGTTTGCCATTGCCTTCATGGGTTTTTCTTGGCAAGATTTGTTCAGTGGGGGTTTGCAGTTGCCATCCCCCGAGGCTAAGAGCATGGGACTTGCCCAAGGTTATCCAATGAGTTTCGTGGCTGAGTCAGGAATCAAACCCTGGTTCCTAGACCCATAGTATAATGCTCAAAACTAAGGGGGTCTTAAGCACACAGATCCCATCCCCTCTCCATGCAGCCACCTTCCCCTTGTCCCTAGTGCTAAATACAAAGAGGAAATGCTCTCTTTGCCTAGGCCTGGAACCATAATAGTAAAAGGAGGAGGGGAGAGGGATTGCAAAAGGGAATTTGGCAGTGTCTGCTATTGAGGAAGGGGGAAGAAAAGCTTCTCCAATTAGAGGCTTTGGTGCTGCAAACTTGAGGCAAGGCACTTGAACTGTCACGGCGGAGCCTTAATTAGCAGCTGCAGGTGAGGGGTCGGCCGCAACTCAGCAGTCTTGACAAGGCTGCTATCAAGTGCAAGGCGCTGGAAGAGGAGGCGGCGGCGGCGGGTGGGCAGGAGGCGTGCAAACAAGCCTGGAAGGGGGGGGGGGGGGAGAGCTAAAGCTCCTTCAACTCAGGACAAACCCTGGAAAGGGGGGTGGAGGATACTGCGAGTGTGAGAGATGCAGCTTGCGTTGCAAGGGAATAAAATGGTTGCTGTCTCTCTGAGCTGGCTGCCTGCCCGCCGCCAGGATCCCATGCGCTCCTCTGTGTGTGCACCCTGAGCTCTGCTCTTCCGTCTCTGGAGGGTGGCCCAGAGTCGGAGTTGTGGGTGCCAAGGAAGCCCAAGGACGTGACAATTTGCCAGTGACCCCCTTCCCGAGGGCAAAGGCAGTTGGAACTGGTGGGGTCACCATGTCACGGATTGCTGCTTAGATTGTACCTGCCCTCACCCAGCCCTCCGCCACCTCCACTTCGGGCATCATGCTGGAGATGAAGACCTGGTCCTCCTTGCTTCAGAGTCTGAGTGAGTGGAAGTTGTTTGCCCCCTCTACTTGTCCATGGCAGTGTTTGATGCCTGTCCTTGTTCTTTGTCCCATCGGGCAAGAGGCCAAAGGAGAGGGGCACTCGTTCTGGGGTTCACCTTGTGCCATCTTTGGAGTGGAGTCCTTTCCAGTGGCACGTGCCCTTGTCTTTTGCCACCTTCTCAGCTGCCTGCCCAGAGGTCTGGAGGCCATCCAAACCTATCTTGGTTTTCCTTAGTGTCTAGAAATGATTAATTCAAAGTTATAGCCGTGTTAGTCTTCCAGTGCATCTGAGGAAGTAGACTGAAGTCTAGGAAAGCTCATGCTGCCATCTTTCTTTCAGCTAGTCTCAAAGGTGCTACAAGATCTCTCTACGTAGAGATGATTAAGTTTGGTTTTAGTTGGAGATGCCTTTGGGGAAGCCAGTTCTTGTGGAGGATGGTTGTATCTCTGTGCCTTCAAGTTGACTTGTGGTGACTCCATGAACTTCATAGGATTTTGAGAATCCTTCATCACTGATAGTGGGGAGGCCAACTCTTAAAAGTACATCAAATAATGCTCTTGATGTACCCAACCCACAGTTAGGGCAATGATAGGGAGGTCTGCAAACATCCCCCCCCCCAAAAAAAACCTCTCTCTGAAGGTCTTGATTTAGTATCTTGAAGGAACTATTCGATGTATATGGAGGAGAGGGAGAGGGAGACCTTGGGCAGTGTCAGGAGTTTATGGCTTGGCTCATTTGTGTGAGTTATTTTCATGGCCATTTTGTACTGAAAAAAATCTGGGTCAAGGCCTGGAGGTGGTTGGTAGCTGCAGGGAGATGATAAGAAATAGAGGGACAAAGTGTGTTTTGATCACCGATGTTAGAAAAGGTTTGTTGGGAGGCTTGGAAGGTGCATGAGTCTGGAGTCTGGTGTGATTTGTAATGAGCTGAGAGTTGGAGAAGGCAAAGGCTCTTCATTGCAAGCTAATTAAATGCTACCTGCCCCGTCATTTCCTGAAAAGAAAAGCCTCTCTCACCATTGGATCTGACTTTTTGACCTGCTGGGTCTTCACCTTTGACCACCCCTGACCTTTGGGTCTTTTAGGGGGAAAGGCTTTAAATGCAAAGCTATTTGATAGCTAATCCCATCCTAGCCATAGATGTTGCCTTTCCCTCCCTTTCACCTTTTGCAGAGTTGGGGGACATTGTGTGAAATTTTCAGTTTTGATTGCTTGTTTAGGATTGGGTTGGGGGAGGTCGGTGGCGATGGGCTTTTGAGGACCATTTCAAATGGCAATAAAAGGAAGAAGAAACCCCTTAGCAAGAGCGATTGTGCCATTTCTTTCTTTTAATGTGCTGGGAGCAGAGTTATGGAGAAGTCTTGTCCTCCTGGGTTGAAGAAGGAAAGCACTCTATAAAATGCCTCTTGTTTAGGTGGTTTAGGGAACGTACCGTCTCCTGTGCTCTTAAAACTTCAGAGCGGCATGCAGTTATTTATGCATGTGTTAATTTGGGATGATGCTCTGTGATGCTGCCCACATTTTCCCTCCCCTCTGTCAGTTTTGCATGCTCTCTTAGCATTGTGTGACATTGCAGAGGAGAGAGATGGGGAAGGCTCTCCCTGTGGAGGTCATAGAAATGTGCTGATTACAGGCCTCCCAAGTTGCAAAAAAGAGCTTACAGCAAATCCCAAACCCATTAAATTCCAGATTAGGTTGTTCAGAGTTTTTCTGCAGATTGACAGTGATAATGAAGAAATTCTCTCTCTCTCTCTCTCTCTCTGCAGTTTAATCAAAAAATATTGGAAGCCAAAATGTTAAACTGAGGGCTCTTAAAAGACTCGCATCGCAATATGTTCTTATTTGGGGAGTCATGAGGCCCAGATCATTGGCGATACCTTAATGGCATTTGTTTTAGCTGTTTCCGTACATTGTGACAATAAGGTAACAGGTGTTGGACCCATGTATACAAAAGAAGTTAAGGGAGGAAGCCCAATACCTTCAGAGAGGACATCCTGGATTTTGTAGGAGTTCCAGCGTTGTTTGAAGGGTGCTTTTGGTGGTACCCATAAAAAGCAAAGCTATGGAAGGGCTTTCACCTGTATCTATATACGGTAGCTGTCTGTGGCTGTGGCCACAGGGGCAGAGACTGTGCAAATGAATGCTTGAGCTGATGGAGACAGCCCTTGCATCGATCTGCTGTCACCAACGACAAGGACAAGAGAGAAGCAAGCAGCCTTTGCAAATCAAAAGCGAGAGACCTTTCCTGAGCCAAAGCATTTATTATTGCAACCCTGGCACTCCACAAAAGCGGATGGGGGTGTTGCTTGTTAGAGCCGCTGCAGGCTAATGGGCAGAGGGCATGGCAGGCAGAGGGCAGGCTGTGCCCTCTCATATGGAGAAGGCCAAAAGGTGCCGGCTAAGCTCTTTTGGCATCAGAGTTCCCTCCCCGGGGGAGGATTAGCAGGCAGGGGTTATGCAGATGGATGGCTGGGCAAGCTGTTGGGAGCTGGAAGCAGCTCAGGCTGTAATCTGAGCTGGCGGGGAGGAGGATGGAAAGAGGGTGGGCAAAGCACAGCACCCAGCCTGGAAGGAGGGAGAAGACAGGCTGGTATGGCAGCTTTGTTAACTCTGAACCCCGAAATCTGGAATCCCCCTCCAAACCTGTCCCAAAGTTTTGCAATGAAAACCTCTCATTTTGCAAAATTCCCCCAGAATGGAGAAATGGGTGTCTCAAACCAGGGTTTGTACAACATCCAAAATCCACTCAACACTGATCCCTTTCTTGGGCCAACCAAAATGCACAATAGACATGGTGCAAGGTTTCGAAGCTCCACTGGCTGCTTCATCAGGCAAGGTGTTAAAAAAACAATACTGCAATGGGTGGAGGAGGAAATGAAGATGTTAGTCCTAGGCCTGCATTTTGCTGTTTTTGTTCTCAGTTCAGATGATATTGGAGTGGGGTGGGAGGGCTATATCTTGCAGGCTTGGCACCTCCTTTTTCTGCCCATGTGGGTACTGGGAGAATCTAAAAGTCCAGGAAATTTAATATCCATTTACAAAACAAAAAAGATACTTCCTTTGCAGTCCAATATGTCTCCATAATTCCAACATGGTCCAATTTGCTCCAAAGCTGATGTGCCAAAGTTTTGCAACAAAACCCCAATGTTTTGCAACACCCCCAAAACTGTGACACCGAAGCATCAACCCGAGGTTCCTAGTAAACACCCCCAAAGCCCGACATATGCTCTCCTTTGGACAATAAGGTCCACAGAGGAGGGCCACGTGGCCTTTCTTTGTCCCCCCCGTCCAGCCCAGCCAAGTTTGTATGTCTGGTTCTTGCCTGGCTTGAGAAGGGGGGCTTATCATGTGTGCTCTTCTCCATTACAGGGTGATGTCAGGATTTAATTTTGTGGTTGCGCCTGACCAGAGCTTCAGACACACACACACACACACACACACACACACACACACATATATACTGGCAGTCGTGCCTTTAAAGTGCATGAAACACTCTCCTAGAAACAAAAATGAGACATGCTTATGGGAACGGGACCTGAGACCCTGTGTCTGCCCCTTTGGGATGGCCGAGCACTCTGAGGATTATGACAAAAAGATTGATCGGTTATAAAAGTAAGTGGGGTTTCTTTTTCCTCCCAGCCATTTGGGGTCATTGTGTTTCTGGGTAGTGGGAGGGCATGCAATATCTTTGCTGTGGTGTGCCTTCAAGTCACTTCTGACTTATGGCAACCCAGTCACAGGATTTTCTTGGCATGTTTCTTCAGAAAGGAGTTTGCCATTGCCATCCTCTGGGCTGAGAGAGTGTGACTTGCCCAAGGTCACCCAGTGGGTTTCCATGGCCAAGTGGAAATTCGAACCCTGGTCTCTAGAGTCATAGTCCAGTGCTCAAACCACTACACCATACTGGCTCTCGGGCAATATCTACAAGTGGAGAAACATCCCACCCCAATGTGGTAAAGCCTCAGTCAATCCTTGGGGTAGGAATGTATTGTGACATGTACTAATTTTTTCTGCATTTTGACTAGTTGTTATCTTTAGGTGGAAGCAACAGTTTCCCTGTCTCTTTCCAGGGTCTCAATGAGCTGTAGTCCCCAGGGTCTTCTGTGAGATATATAGTTCTCGTCCCCATAATTTTCTCATCTCCATGGAATTTGCACCCTTATTTCCCTGGGTCTTTGACTTCATTCATCCATCGATTCAATTCCTGCTGCACAACTTTGTTGGTTTAATGACTCATTATATTTCTAGAACACCTTTCCTGATCCTGGAACCCTTCCGCAGGTGTTCTCACCTGCAACTCTTCTCACCACCCTTGGCCATATTGGCTGGGATGATGGGGGTTGTAATCCTAATGTCTCTGACAGACATTCAGTTTGGGAATGCTTGTTTACTCTTTTTGTACTGGCCTGGCTCCTGAGATGGCTTACATAACAACAAGTAGTTATAAATCATGGATCCAAACACCCACAACATTGAAAATGACAGCCGCAGTTAGATTTGCAAAGATGGATAATAGAAACCAGACAACAGAAGAGCCAAGAAAAACCTCCCACCAAGTTTATTATCAGACATCAAGTTTAGGCAGTGCTGTTGGAGATACACACTCACTCCTTCTTGAAGGATGGCAAATGGCTGTATCACTTACAGAGGCTGTACCTTAGTTCTGGAGACACCATGCAAAAAGTCCTGCTTTTTACTGGCACTCATCTAATGCTATTAAGTGCTGACATTTGGAGCAAGGTCATCCGAGATATACCTGTACTGTCTTCCTTTCTTTGCTCACTTTCTGTGTCACTCGCCAGTTTTCCAGCATCTCCTCTGTTCATGTTCCTTATCTTCCTGCCAAAAGTACTGCATTTCTTGAGTGGTGTTTTTCTTTTACCATCATTCGCCCAACTTGCACCAAGGCATCATTCTGTGGCTTCCAGTTTCCCATTGAATTCCATTGATTCCACAACATCACAAGCTGAAGCTGCACTGCAGAAATAATCCAGTTTGAGACCACTTTAACTGCTGTGGCTCAATGCTGTGGGATTCTGGGATGTGTAGTTTTGAGAGATATCTAGCCTTCTCTGTCAGAAGGCTCTGGTGCCACAACAAGCTACAAATCCCAGTATCCCATAACATTGAGCCATGGCAGTTAAAGCAGTGTCAAGCTGCATTAATGCTGCAGTGCAGATGCAGCCTTACTTTTCCTTCCTAGCCCAAGAGATGGAGGGATACAATGGACACAGTGATGGTTATAGCGATGAGACTTCCAGGCTCGAATCTGAGCTGTATCATCCAGCATCCTTGCATCACAGCTTGTCCTGCCTCACAGCATTGCAAGGGAAGGTTGAGAAGCAGACAGAAATAAGCTATGGACTCTGGAAACACAACCAGTGAGCTGCCACAATCCAGAGTAGGATGTTGGTGTGTTGGGTTGGTATGGCAGGCAGATCTTCCAGGCGGCAGACAAGGTCTGGTGCTCCCTATTTGGGTCAGGAAGATGAAAGAGATTTTGTTGGGAGTTCTGACAGATTTCCAGGGGGATTTTGTCTTTCAGTGTGGGTCTCTTAAATCGTCTAGAGTCACTTTTCTGGAAGTATCACTTGCAGTCCTCGTTGGATTGCGAGTTGAAGGGGTTGGGGAGAAGAGAGGAGGACAAGTTGGGTGGATTGCTTCTGGCTCTTGGTCAGAGGTTGTCCCTTCTCTGCAGATGCTATGTTTTGCCTGAGGTGAGAATCGGTTTGAATGAGCAAGAGTTCTGCCATGCCTACCTGCTGATTAGTTCCTTCTTCCCACACTTATCATCTTGTTTAATAGCACACGGTTTCTTGTTAAATCAATATTGAGTTGGCACCTGTTATTACAGGACGTGGGACCCAACCGCCTTCTCTCTTCATGCTGTGACTCCTTTTCCCCCCTTGTTTCTTTCTTTTCCTCTGATTTTTCTTCTGTGTCTTCTCCCAAACACACAGATAAAAAGAAGCGAGGGGGGGGGGGTGGAGGGCAGCAAACCCTTTGCGTAAAACAGGAAAACCAAATGGCTGAGTGACAGCAATCTCTTGAATGGCTTTAATGTTGCCTGGGCTGATGAGGGTCAGAGGCCATCTTCCATATGAGCTTTGTCCGGCTTGGTGTTTGGCATGTTTGGGAGTCCCTGTGTGACTGTTGCCCTGGCTGAGAAATGGGCTAGAGAGCAAAGGCCACAGACACTGGGTCCAGCCAGGAGTGTGAACCTTTCACCTGGGAAAGAGCCCAAAGATGAGAGCGAGCCGCTGGCTATTCAGATAGCTTGGTGCCTGCCAGCATTTCTTAGCTGGATACACCAAGTAGAGCATGGCCATTGGTTTGGTGGCTGTGGTATATACAACCATGTTTGCTCTCTTGACACATGGCTTCTCTTCCGTCATCTTTAAAAAGAGTTGTTTCGATGGGTAGTCAAGCTGCTGGTCTTGAAAACGTGGTTTTTTGGATGATGTCCTGTTAGCTGGAGAGAGCCCGCATGATGTAGTATAGTTGATGGGTGGACCGCCGCCACTTTGGTGACCAAGGTTTGGTTTCTTTTTTTTTTTTTTTTTAAATATTTATTTATTACAGTATTTTCATACATTGTATAAAATATCACACATCACAAACAAATAATTCATTACCTACACTCATACCAAAAAAGAACAAAAAACGAAAGACAGCATCTAGACAACTGACTATAACAGTTAAACAAACAATGACAACAACTATTTTCCGGTCATACATGATTTCCTCTTGGTAAACCTTAAACTATTGCTCTGTAGATATAATTCAGGCTTATCTTAAATTCTGAACAAAATAAAATAAAATAAGGTTTGGTTTCTTGCTCAGCCGTGGAAACCCACTTGAGTGAGTCACACGCTCTCAGCCCCCGAAAACCCCAACAACAAAAATTGGGGAAACTGATTCTGGCTGAAAGCCAGTCAATGGAAAACTCACATTTTGGGTTGATAACTGCCTGAATCTCCTTGGGATTCTGGGAGTTCTTGTACCCCCCCTCCAAAAAAACAAAACAAAAAAAAACTCTGTGGTCAAAGAGACCTGAAGTATTGGTGGATGGCATGGATCAGGACAGGGACATTTTTTCCTAAAAGGCATATCTATAGAGTGCACTCTCCAACCTTCACTACTTGGAGTCATTGTAGATATTTCCAACATGTAAGGCCCCACGTGTTTCGCCATTGCAGTGTCCCCTGCCTGGCCCTTTGAGTCCTGCAACACCTCTTCATTGGACCTTCCCCATAAGCAAGATAGAGTTAATTTTCCCCAAGGAGCAGCAAGAGCCAGCCCCTGAAGTCGCCTTGCTGCAGTTCAGCAGTGAATGGTGCCTTTTTAATGCTCCATCCTTCAATCCTTATCTCTCCTAATTTATTGGATGTAACTAGTGGCGCTGATGGATCCGCAGCTCAGACCTTGGCTTCTAAATTTCAGCATTAATAATCTCAGCCCTTCAGCCGGCTCTCCAGATGTCTTTGATTTAGCTGCATATTCGGGAGGGGTGCAACCCCGTGTCCCTGGTGCCAGTGCTAATGTGGCCTGCCGACAATATATTTGGGCTTGGAATTGCATTTCCCTGATGAATTAATTGACCTCTTGGTGACTGTCACTCCCTCGGCCCTCCTCCCTTCTTAGGCTGGAACGGATGTTCTAATGAATGAATGCTCCGGGATCAGCTCTTTGCCTTTGTGCCCCTGTCCTCCCCACCCCTCCTCCCTCTCCTGCCCTTATTTCCAGCAAGATGTGAGGAAGGGGAAATTTGTCTGGTGCTCTGTTTGTCTGTGTGTGTGTCAGAGAAACAGAGAGAGGGACACAGACAGAGACATAAACACTGGGTCTTGCTTAATCTTTAATCAGCTTTGAACTCTTGCGCTGGAGTACCCTGCCCTGATGGTGCTAAGCAGCAGATCTTTACCAGATCTTCTCCTAGAGAAGAGAGGCCCAACAGATTCACAGTAATGGCATCTCCCATCAAACCCTTAACAAAGGAAACTGCTGCATACCATGGTGGCTAGACTGATTCTCCACCACCTGATGCTGGATAGGGGTGATGTGGGGCATAAACCAACACATTTAAAGGGTTTCTTGCTTGGGGGAGGCTTGTTTGACTTGTTTAACCATGTAGGATACACATAAATTCAACCTAGACAGTGAGGAAATTGAAATGGTTAAAAAGGTCCCGTACCTTGGGTCAAACGTTGATCAAAACAAAGACTGCAGTCTAGAAATCAGAAGACAACTAGGAATGGGGAGGGCAGCCATGAAAGAGCTAGGTAAGAGCCTCAAGTGTAAAGACAGACAACTGAGCACAAAAGTTAGACTTGTCGAATACATTATATTCCCCATCATCATGTATGGATGTGAAATCTAGACAGTGAAGAAATCCGACAGAAAGAAAACCAACTCATTTGAGATACGGTGCTGGAGAAGAGTGCTGAGGATACTGTAGATGGCTAAAATGACAGATCATGGGTCCATGAACTGAATAAACCTGAACTCTCCCTGGAAGCCAAGATGACAAAACTAAAGCTGTTGTACATGGACTTCATCATGAGAAGGCACAACTCACTAGAAAAGGTGATGATGCCAGGGAAGTTGGAAGGCATTAGAAAGAGAGGAAGACCCCACACCAGATGGATAGACTCCATCTGAGAGGTCATGGGCATAAGCCTGCCGTCTCAGTCTCAGACAGTGAAGGACCCCTCCATTCCCTTGGAGGTAGCCAAAGATGAAGGCAGGATAACACCGAAACCAACTCACAGAAGGACTGCTTGTTTGTCCTGGGAAAAGAGACAGGGAGGGCATTTTAGATTGATGCTGGCAGTCCTTTGTAATTGGAATGATCACCCAGGTAATTGACATGTGCTGATAGATGGCTGTACTAGGGCAAGTTGAAATAAAGCTAGGCAGCTTTTTAACTGGTTTCCGTCTTCGATTCATTGGCTTTTGTTGCATGTGAAGAAAGGAGGAGTCAGTGGGCAGAAGCAGCCTGTCTAGTCACCTGAGCAAATAATTCAAGGATATAGGCATATAAATCTCTGCCTTTTGAAGAGAAGTGAGCATTTGGTATGAGCAGCATAAAGGATTAAGTTGAATAAAGGGTAGCAAAACAAGTTTACATGCAAATGATTCTTTGAAGGTTTGGTAGCCAAATATAGCCTATATGTGGAGAAATGAGCCTTGCTAATACAGATTCAGTATTCTTTATCCCAAATTCCAAAATCCGAAATATTCCAGAATTGTCCGCATGGATGGCTGAGATAGTGACACCTTTGCTTTCTGGTAGTTCAGTGTATGCAAACTTTGTTTCATGCACAAAATTATTAAAAATATTGTATAAAACGACCTTCAGGCTATGTGTATAAGGTGTATACGAAATGTAAATGAATTTCATTGTTTAGACTTGGGTCCCATCTCCAAGATATCACATTATGTAAATGAAATATTCCAAAATCTGACCACCACCCCCCCCAAAAAAAATCCAAAACACTTTTAGTCCCAAGCATTTTGGATAAGGAAGACTAAACTTATATCAGGGGGTCTTGTTCTCAACCTTATATCATTTCCTTATAGACTTAGATTTACTGGTACATTGTGTATGAAAAGGTCCCTGGATTATTCACAGATAGCTGTTGTGTTCCTTCAAGTCATTTCCAAATTATGGAAACCCTAAAATGACTTTATCTTGGGGTTTTCTTGGCAAGATTTATTTGGAAAAGGTTTGCCATTGCCTTCCTCTTGCCCAAGGCCATCCAGTGCATTTCCAGGGCCAAGCAGAGGTTTGAACCCTGGTCTCCAGAGTCCTAGTCCAACACACAAAGCACTACACCACACTGTCTCTGATAATCCCAGACGCCACCGCTTATATCTTGTACATTTTATATCTTGTACACCAGCTATTATTTTTGTGTGATCATGACTAAGGACTCCATTATCTGTGACACTTATCTGTGGTTCAGGAAATTCTCAAAAGCCAAGGAGGATAAGAGACTCTCTTCACACTCTTCAAGGTGCTCCAAGGAATATAGATCTCCTTCCAAGTGGAACCATGTTCAAGCATGAATACAACTCTGTAATAATTAGTGGCCCCAAATGACCCTGCTCAAACAACAGCAAGTATGAAGGAAGATGTGTGAGACGTAATCTTTGAGAGCTGGAAATTTAACCCAGGAACGTTTTCATACATGATGTGTCGGTGAGTTTAGGTTCATTTGGTGGGGATACATAGACAGTTGGAGAGCTAGTGTGGCATAGTGGTTTGGGTGTTGGATTCCAACTCTTGAGACCTGGGTTCAATTCCTAACTTGGCCATGTAAACCCACTGGGTGACTTTGGGCAAATCACATGCACGTTTTTTTTAAAAGGGGGTCTGGCAACTTTGAGGGGAAGACCTCAAAGGCCACGCTTTGGGACCCTTAAGGGCCACATGGGACATGCAGACTGTACTTTGCCCATTTGTGCTCAACAAGCTTAAAAAATGACTTTTATGATACCTCTAGGAGTTATTTATGTAAACCTAACCTTTCTGCTCTATCGGCTGTTATTCTTGCTTCTGATAAGCTGGAAAGTCTTGTGTGTCGAGCACTACTATCAACCCGCATTGCAAAAAGGGCAGATGGAGTAAAGAAGGATGTTTTTTCCTTTGTGTTCCCTCCTGAGGTTCTTGGGCAAAAGGGGCCCAGCTCTTTTGGACTGCAAGAGTATAGTGCCGTAGTTGTTGTTTTGTGTGGCTTCAAGTCGCTTCTGACTTATGGTGACTCTATGGTGAATCTATCCTGAGATTTCTTGGCAAGAATTGTTCAAAGGAGGTTTGCCATTGCCTTCTCTTGAGGCTGAGAGTATGTCCTCACCCAAGGTAACCCAGTAGGTTTCATGGCCAAGCGAGGAATCGAACCCCTGTCTCCAGAGCCGTAGTCCAACACTCAAACCACTATGCCGTGCTGGCTCATAACCATGGTCTAAATGGTTGAGGGTCTCAGTATATTGAAAACCAGTGTGGTGCAATGGTTTGAGTGTTGGACTCTAGATTGTTGGACTCTAGAGACCAGGGTTCAACTTCTCACTCAGCAGTGAAACTCCCTGCAATAGCAATAGCATTTACATGTTTATACCACTTATCAATGAACTCAACATTCTCTAAGCGGTTTACAATCCGTAAGCCAATTGCTTCCACCAAACTGGGTCCTCATTTTACCGACCTACGAAAGGATGGAAGGCTGAGTCAGCCTGGAGTCCTGGGATTGAGCTCACAATCATGTGGCTGCAGGTTGTGCGAGATAATTCAGAAAAATATTCCCCTTAAACCAGAACTGCTCTTACTAAACATAATTGATGGGATAGAATGTAGACTAAGTCAAGACGAAAAGAGTAACTTTACATGGTAAAGTTTAAAGTAACAGTTACTTTACATGGTAACAGCAGCACGGCTTACTCTAGTAAAATACTGGAAATCTGAAAAAACACCTAGGATAATAGAATGGCAAATTAAATTATACGAATTAGTAACAATGGATAAACTATCAGTGTACACAGCTGGAAAATCATTTCAACAATACAAAAAAAATGGGGAAAAGTACAGAATAAATTAAATTTGGAAAAGGATAATTAACAGTAATAAACAAACTTTATTATTTTGTACATAAATATAGTATAATGATGGTGTAACAACAATATCACTGCTATACAATTATAATATGTATTGTATTTTGGAAAAATAAATAAAAATAGTAAATAAATAAAAAATCATGTGGCTGCAGTACTGGCATTTAACTACTGCGCCACCAGGGCTCCTTGGGTGAGTCACATACTCTCAGCCTCTGGGGAAGGCAATGGCAAACCACCTCTGAACAAATCTTTCCAAGAGAACCCCATGATAGCGTTGCCTTAGGGTCGCCATAAGTCAGAAATGACTTGAAGGCATGCAACACCAATGTATCTCCTCCAAAACTACGTCCTACCAGGTTTGAGAGGCAGGGAAGCAGGGATATACGTCCCCTCCTTCCTCCTCTTTTCTGCATACTTGTAAGGCGTACTTGGTTTCCATTTTGCTCACCTCTTAGCCTCTAAAGATCAGGTTGGGATTAAATGACACTGAGCTAAGGGAAGCGGGGAGAGGATTAATCTCAGCCTCTCCATCTTCACACCTGAGAACATGCTGCTCTCAACGTGTTTGCTTAATTAATCAACCAACCAACCAGGTGTATATGTGTGTGTGCGCTTGTGTGTGAACAAGTGAGTGAGAAAGGAGTGTGCAAATGCTGGAGGGCCAGTCTGTGGTTGTAAGCCTATCATTGTGGTGCTTGGCAGCTTGATACGCAGCGGACACGAGGCTAGACTTTAAATAAGGGTGCAATTATTGCCTGAATAATTGACGAACAACGGGCAATGCTTCAGCACTCAGTGTAATGGGCTTTGGTCGTTTGCCACGGATGAGGCGCCCGTCTCCTTGGCTCTGCCAGCTTTTTCCACATGTTGGCAGAAAGGGCAGGTCAGGGCAGGGTGGAGAAGGATCCGCTTCCCTTGGCTGCTTCTTGTTGTTTTTACTTAAGTCCGGAATTGGTCCTGTAACATGACTTAACGTCAGGTGGTTCTGAGCAAATGAGGCCTGGGCTTTCACTTGAGTATGGAGCAGAGCTTGGAAAAGTTACTGGTTTTGAGTACAGCTCCCCTTTTGGTGGGAGGATTTGGACACTTGTAGTCATCAGTGTAAACGTATAAAAAGTTGTTATTAAAATCCAGCTAAATTAAACAAAGAATTTTAAAACCATTTAAAACAAATATGTTATGATACGTTATTGTTGATTTGTTTGATTCGTTCATTTTGTCAATTTGTGTATTGTTTAATAAAAAAAGTTGTGTGTGTGTGTATATATATGTATTGCAAACCAGAGAAACAGCAAAATATTAAAAGTCTTAGCAGTCAAAGGGGACAGCAAGGAAGGAACCATCCTATTCTTTCTAGGAAAGGAGTTCCAAAACCTGGGAGCAGCCAGCAAGACATCCCTGTTCCCACCAAATCTTATACAGTCATCCCTCCGTTCTCGTGGACTTGGAAGTATGTGGTTTTGCATATTCACAGAGGGCAACATCCATTCAAATCAATGGGGTGTGCACCTGCAGGCATGTGCCCCATTCAAGCCTATGGGGCTTGAATATTGGCAAGTCTCTGTTTTCATGGGGTGTGTATGTCGGGAATGGATTCCCTGCAAAAACGGAGGGCCAACTGTATATCAGCTTTTGTGTCAAATGGAATGGGCAAAAGGGGGTGGAGAGTGTAGATATGGACCCTCGCATTATTCAGATAATTGCTCGGTATGATATTTTCTCAGTATCTCCTGTCTTTGTGCTGAATTTGTTGCTTTGTGTTCCATTCCACCCAGAGGCATTTACCTATTTGAGTTAGGTTCGATTTAAAGCACACCCTCCATCTTACCCACGCACACACCTATATTTACCTTCTGGTATCTCTGACTTCAATTATCTGCTGTGTTTCAGCGTCTAAATATCACAGGTCAGCTGCAGGCTAAATCAGATTTCGCTCGGAATTGACCTGCAACAAATTCTTAATGTAGATATTCAAGCATGTATAATTGAACCTGTGCCGTGTGTGTGTATATGTGGGTTTTTTGTGTGTATGTGAGAGAGGGAGACAGACAGGCAGACAGACAGAATATTCTCTGGTGGATGTGAGAAAACACTGTTTAGAGAGAGTTTTTTGGCTAAGGGGAAGACAACACATTGACAGCTTTTGGGGAGTCAGCTGGTGAACTTTGCAATGTTTTTTTGTTTTGTTTTGTGCCTTCAAGTCATTTCCGACTTAAAGCAAACCTATCATGGTGTTTTCTTGGCAAGATTTCTTTAGAGGAGCTTTGCTCTTGCCTTTCTTTGAGGCTGAGAGAGTGTGACTTGCCCAAGGTCACCTAGTCGGTTCCATGGCTGAGCTGGGAACCGAACCCTGGTCTCCAGAGCTGTAGTCCAGCAATCAAACCACTATGCCAGGCTGGCTTGCAGTGCTACTAAAAAGTGGTGGCTCTTAGCCCAGTGCCAGTCTCTGAGGCATTGGCTGCCAGGCATTGGGAAAGAAAAAAATAGTTGTACCCAATGGGCATAAATATTATGCTGGCCACTGGCACATGGGGAAAGAAAATCATTGCCAGACCCTGACATCTATCTGATAGCCTAAGAAAATCTTTAAACTTCATGTCTGTATAGCCTCCAAGTCTCCTGAGTGAGATGCATGATTTGATTTTGATTTTGATTTTTCCCTGTGGCACGTACTCGCTTGTTGACCCCTTATAATAATGAACTTTTTCTGTCTTTTCTTCCCCACTTCCAACAGAAGGAAGCTGGTGGTGGGCAAACAGGAGCGACCACAGACCATGCTAAGAGTGCCACCTACAGTCCTGGTGATGCTTTGCTCAAGGTCGAAAAGCGAGTCTGTAGAAAAAGCAGGTTCTTGAACTGAGCGAGCGGTGCCCTGCCAGGTCACAAAGAATGGCTGGCATTGTTTGGGCAGCGTAGGCAGGTGTGGGATGGTTGGTCTTTGTGGTTGGTTTTCACGCCGCTGCCTGCAACCCAGTGGAAGGGCATGTATATTTGCAGAGGTTTCTAAGAGGGCAGGACTGGTGCTTTCTTTGGCACATGAGTCATTGTGGCAAGAAATATTTTTTTCCATTCTTGTTCCACTTGCTGCGTGCTTCACCCTTTCCTTGTCCTTTTGTCGCATGCATGCAGCTGGGTTTGCTTTGAATGAAAGTGGTGGGGAAAATCCATACATTTCCTCTTAACTTGTTTGCTGTTGAGAACAGATCAGTCACCCCTCAAATGATCCTATCTGCTCACTAACCCTTGAAAAGCTCTGCTGCAACACAGGCTGTAAAGAGCTGAATGTGGGCACTCTTCTTTGGCATTGGAGGAACCGCCAGGCACCTGATGGCTGAGTTGCTTGGTAGCAGAGCTTAGGAAACTACAGCTCCCGCACTCCCTCAGCCTGCAGGGCTAGTGGCTGTGATGGCTAAGGGATCCTGGGACTTATAATAATAATAAAAAAAAATTGCTTTCCACAAACACAGAAAAATAGTTCGGCCAAGTAGCTTTGCCCTTGTTTGTTGTGGTGGTGCATCTTTGCAAGGTATGCGTGGTTTTCCCCAGGGGTCGAGAGAGTGTGCAAAGGGATCTGGGATGGGGAAGGGAATGCAGAAGGACAAAATGGTTGGCTGGAATGTGCCAGGAAGCTGGAGGAGATCTTTAATATAGGAGTAATGTAGATCTGTAGTGTAGGCACCTGGAGTGTAGGGAGCAGAGATGGGACATACTCCATAGGAAGGTAGTTTGTTACTAGACTTGTTTCTATGGCCCGTCTTAGAATCATAGAACTGTGATGCCGTGGAGAGCCAGTGTGTTGTAGTGGTTTGAGCATTGGACTATGACTCGAGACCAAGGTTTGAATCATCACTAGGCCATGGGAACCCCCTGGGTGACCTTGGGTGAGTCACACTCTCTCAGCCTCAGAGGAAGGCAAAGGCAAATTTATCCCAGGGGTCTGTTGCTTACCACTGCTGTTAAGAGAGCGACTTGCCTGTATGAGCTTGTATGTGCAGGTGGTCCGTCATGGTCGATCATCTATGTTTTTGTGTGCTTTCAAGTCATTTCTGACTTACGGCGACCCTAAGGTGAGCCAATCGTAGGGTTTTCTTGGTAGGCTTCTTCAGAGGGGGTTTGCCATTGCCATCCTCTGAAGCTGAGAGAGTGTGACTTGCCCAAGGTCACCCAATGGGTTTACATAGCTGAACTGGGATTCAAGCCCTGGTCTCCAGAGTCATAGTCCAACACTCAAACCACTAAGCCATGCTGTCTCTCAAGGGAGAATACAATCCTTCAAATAACATGGACCTGATAAAGTGTTCCATGTGCCCTGAGCATGCAATATAACTACAGGAACGGTCTCTTCTCTCTCCCCAAGGAAAATGAAGATTTCCTGCCCTCACCATGGTGAGTGTGGACGATGGAATTGTGGACCTTGTGTCACTATTTCTGGCCATGTTTTAGAATGAACAACAACAACAGAGAAACCATTTAGCAAATCCTCACCATCCTTCTTTTGATCAAGACAGTCTTGTTAGGGTACAAGGTGCAAAGCCTCTTTTTTGGGATCTGCCTTTGGGGCAGTTGTTCATCCAGGCAGGAAGGAGCCATGGCGCGCTCATAATGCCAAGACCTTGCCCGGCAATTGATTTAGATCATTTTATGGAGAAACCTATGCAAAATAAAAAGCCCTTAATCACATTTGTATCCATTTCCAGCCTCGGTAAATCAATTTGGATTGAGCCGGGTGCCACGGTTACAGCTGATTAGTGTGTGTCTATATGGTCAAATTAATGCTAGCCCAGGTTCATCTAATGGAGTCGCCGATGTTAGATATCCTGCCTAAGCCTCTGTAAGCCCCAGCGTTTCAAGAAAGCAAGTAAGAGTTGGCGCGCGAGAGAGAGTGCCAAGACATGAAGCACCGGGGGCCAAAGGGTAACCGCACTTCATCAGCCGAGCCGCTTTCTGTGGTTTCGTCCTCTGCTTATTTGACTCCATTTTTCTTTCTTCCCCGTTTGGCCATGTGGGATTTTTAGGTCAGCTTTATCCATTGCTTCCACAAATAGGCTGGGGCTTAAGAAAGATTGGGGGAAGGTTTCATTGCCTCCATACCAGCGCTGCATCTCCTCGATGGCCTCTACAGGCTCAGGACAGAGTCAGCCTTGGTCAATCTCTGCCAAAAACCCACAGGCAGAACCCCTTTTAGATCCATAGGACCCAATTATGTGGGTGAAGCCTTTGCAGACACTGGGGATTTGGAGCAGGGAAGAACAGCAGTGGTGGGTGGGTGGCTATCTCTAATCCGTCCTTTCTCCAGTGCCACTTGATATAGCAATGCCCTAGCTTTTAATGCATTCTTTGGCATTAAAATGGTTGCCCCCAAAGTCAGAGGATGGGTGCAGATCATAGCATGACTTGGGTTTGCGAGACCTGAATTGGGGAGTTGTTGACCAGTCCTTTTGGAGGTCTCTCATTCATAGGGTTGCCATAACTTGAAGTCAGCTTAACAGCAAATGACAACAGCAACCTGAGCAAGAATCAGGACTGGACTGAAGACACTGCGTTCTGATATCAAAGGGTGAGAAAGGGCACCAACCCACCTTGAGTTGCAAAACAGAGCTGTGGCTTGCTAAGACTTGTGGTGATCAGGCGGTAGGTCCTTCTGTTGTTCCTCATGACCAGGAGAGCCAGAAAAAAATATGCAAAATATTTGTTGTTGTTGTGTGCCTTCCAAGTTATTTCCAACTTATGGCGACCCTATCATGGTGTTTTCTTGGCAAGATTTGTTCAGAGGAGGTTTGCCCTTTCCTTTCCCTGAGGCTGTGAGTATGTGACTTGCTCAAAGTCACCCAGTGGTTTCTATGGCCGAGCAGGGAATCAAACCCAGGTCTCTAGAGTCATAGTCCAACACTCAAACCATTGTGCCACACTGCCCTATATGAAAGATACACAAGTAGGCAAATATGGAATATTATTTGAATTCTCCTCCCCCCTTCTACTTTCTTCATTTGATATGTCATAGCAACAATAATATTCAGCCCTTGCTCAGTGTTTGCAAAAGTTACTTTGGGGGCTACAGCTCCCAGAAACCCACAGCCAATGTGGCTTCTGGACATGCTGTCTGGGGGGTTCTGGGAGCCGTAGTCCACAAAAGTAACTGTTCCAAAATCTGGGCCCACTTGCTATCTTGTGCATACACGCGCAGTTCAAAGTTGTGATGAGAACTTTGTTGTCAGGGCTTCGACGAGAGGAAGCATTTTCAACAGAGGATGCCAGGTGACGTCGCTGATGGATCACCGTGATTCTCCTGCCTTTTCTTCCTTTTCCTTCCCCTCAACCTTCATGTAGGTCATGCACAAGATAGCCAGGTGCATTTTCCACCTGTCCATGCTCTACACGTTGTGTACTGAATTCCTCTTGCACACTCAATTATTTATAATTATAGCTTGAACAAGCGCTGGCAAAGAGTCCTGTCCCATTAAGGGAAAAGGAATGGCGTTATGGGGAGATTGCTTGTAGGGAGGGGAGAGGCAAATGTGCATCGCAGGCATTGTGGCGTTGCTTCCATGATGTCTATAATGGGAATGCAAAAAAGACCCCTCCAGCGTCCAGAGCCCCTGGACCATTTTTCTTTTCTACCATGGACAGCTCATCTGTTTCCTCATCCAGTCTTAGAATGAAATACTGGTAGCAAGTATTTGAGAGCAGAAATGGAGACAGTGTGGGTGATGGAGAGTGGGAAGAGTGTTGCATGCTTCCAAAAATCTTGTTGGCAGAGCAAATGCTTCACTGCAGATTTTCTTCTGGAGGAATTGGTCAGGGGCTGTTCATTTCTTGAAAGGGAGAAAGCTGGTACAATCCCCTTGAGCTGCTTCAGTTCCCATGTCCAGAAAACAGTGATATTTTATTGGGCAATCTGAAATGCACGAAATACATCATGCACACTTTTGAAGGTTCACTGGCTTCTTCATCAGGCAAAGGTGTTAGAGAAATCATACAGGTGAAGAAAACTGATAATGTTAAGAGTCGCAGAGCTGCATTTTGTCTCAGATGTTCTTCTGTTGTCAGTTAAGTTGGTCTGGAGGGATCTCATCGCTCCTTCTCAGCCATGCATGAACCTACAGTTTCATATGAATTCTTGTAGATTCCTTCTTTAAATAAAGTCATTCCAATTCACAGCCTTCCTGGAGCTGGTGCTTTTCAGATGTGTTCCTAGCCCAATAACATTGCTGCAAAGCCATGTCCAAGCAATTTTGTGGGCAGACACCCCACACCCCAATTTTTATGATTGTAGGAGAGCCACCATGGTGTAGTGGTTTGAGCATTAGACTATGACTCTGGAGATAAGGATTCAAATTCCCGCTCGGCCATGAAAACCCACTGGGTGACCTTGGGCAAGGCACACACTCTCAACCTAGAGGGTAGCAATGGCAACCCCCCCCCCTGAAGAAACTTGCCAAGAAAAGCCTGTGATAGGTTCATCTTAGGTTGCCATAAGTCAGGAATGACTTGAAGGCATACAACACACAAACACAGAACACCAAACAAAGGCTTCCCTCTGATGATCCTGCAATTTTCCCAATATTGAATGGAAAGCCATCTTGGAGATAGGTCTCGCTCCAGTATTTGCCATCCCCAGTTCTTTTTGCCCAGATTTTATGAAGGTGCTTTGCTGCTCACATGGATCTCAGCACAAACACATCCACTCAGACACACCAATACACACAAACACACACACGCACACACACCAGTGCTCTTTGTAGGGAAAAAAGCAATAAACAGATCCTTGCATCTGGTGGCTGCTTAATTTGTTTTCAATAGGCTTCAATCAATTAAATGCAGTCTTGGGGAATGGGAGAAAGTGCACCAGTAATTGGCTAAAACAAATCACTTGGCGCTTTCCCGGGCAGCCGTGGTGGGGGCAGAGAAGACTCTGCTTCTTAATCAATGCGCAGGAGGCACCAAGGGTGGGTGGTATGTGTTTTATACAGTCTTTTAATATATATATATTATTGTGGAGCTCGGTGTTTATGCCCCCAGGTGAGAGAGCAGGTTCAAGGCACCGGCAAAGGCATGCCAGCACATGGTGTGCCAGTGATTATGGCGCCTCTCCTGTGCCCAGTGCTGTGGCCATTAGGATGACATGGTCCCAGGTTGCTGGCCCATTTTGTTGTTGACTTTTCCTTGCCTGCTTACCTCCTTCCTCTCTATTTCTTTCTCCTTTCCCCCTCCCTTTCTCTGGGAGATTTTTCTCTACCTTAAAGGCTGCTTGCCTCTTCCTTTGTACTCAGCAGGCAGTGCTTATGTACAGCATCTCCAACGGAGCAGGGGGCCCAGAAATCAAGGCTGGGAGGTGAAATTGACAAGGCGGTTAAACTGCCTCAAAAGCCACTTTCCTTCCTCCTCACTCCGGCTCTTGCCTTTGTGGACATTAAGGCTGTGTGTGTGTCTCTGTGTGTGTGAGCAGCGGTGAAGGAGGACGGCTTTCCCCCAGCTTGGATGAAGCATCTCGAGAGACTCTCCACTCCTGGAGAGCAGCCTTCTGCCCTCAACTCTCGGGTGGCGTGTGCTTTTGCTCCCACTTGGAAATCTTTCCTGCCTGACTTTACCTCCCAGCCAGACTCACTTTGGTTTTGCAGAGTCCCAGATGATATTGTTGTTAGCTGCGTTCGAGTGGACCCTGACTCATGGAGACCCTGTGGATGAGACATCTCCAAGACCTCCTGTTCTCTACTGCTCTACTCAGGTCCTGCAATCTCATGCCCATGGCCTCTCTCATTGAGTTTGTCCATCTGGCATGTGGTTTTCCTCTCTTTCTGCTACTTTCCACCTTTCCTAGCATCATTGTCTTTTCTAATGAGTCAAGTCTTCTCATGATGTGGCCAAAATACAACAGCCTCAGTTTCATCATCTTGGTTTCCAGAGAGAGTTCAGGCTTGATCTGTTCTAGGACCCATTTGTTTGTCTTCTTGGCCTTTCACGGTATCCACAGCACTCTCCTCCAGCTCCATATCTCAAATGAGTTGATTTTCTTCCTATCCACTTTCTTCATTGTCCAATTCGCACATCTGTACATGGTGATGGGGGATACTATGGCATGGACGAGCCTTACTTTTAGTGTTCAAAGTTATGTCGTTACAATTTATCATCTTGTTGAGTTCTTTCATAGCCGCCCTTCCCAATCCTAGTCTTATTCTGTTTTCTTGACGGCTTTCTTGATTTTGGAATATTTCTGTAGACATAATGAGATGCCTTGGAGATGGGGCCCAAGTCTAAACATGAAATTCATTTGTGTTTCCTACACACCTTATACTCATAGCCTGCAGGTAGATTTATACATAATATTTTCAATAATTTTGTGCATGAAAACAAAGCGTATGGATACTGAACCATCAAAAAGCAAAGGTGTCACTATCTCAGTAGACCGTTTTAGATTTTGGAAGATTTTGGTTTTCGGAATTCCAGAGAAGGGAGACTCAACCTCTCTGTATAATTAAAACGGTAATACAAATGTTTGATAAAATACAATGAAACCAATACTAGCAAACATCAGGAGAAGACACTTGTTGAATTCCTCAAAATTCCTATAAATGAATATGTTTTAAAGTGAGGAAGACAATCGGAGCTCAAAGGGAAGAGAAGTCCATAAATGTGGCGATGGGGCTTTTGTTTGTCTGCCAGCAATCTCTCTCTTCCATTCCCCAGGAACTGCAGAGGCCTCAGTTATTGCAGATTGTATTTAGCCATCCCAGATAGTAGTCATCAGTGGCCCTAGCCTCTGTGAATGTATCTTAACCTCTTTGAAAGCCTTCCAAGTGTGCAGCTGTTGCTATATCTTGTGGCAGTGAATCCCACAGTTTAAATATGCACTCCCTCTTTCACTTACAGTCCAAACTCTGGAGATGCTCCCAGCAAAGGACAGCAACATCTCAACCAGTCAGTCTCCATTTCAAGCTGCAGCTCATCCAGATGGCATTAGTCTGGCTTTTTCTGCAGTGTTACACAGATATGCCAGACAGACAATTATGGGGCTCTCTTCTTACATGGATTTTCAGAGCTAAAATGCAACCAAATACAGAGATTTTGGAGGGGAGGGGGGTTGAGAGGATTGTACCATTTGGGGCTTGCAAGTGGAGGAATCACAATATAATCACAATATAAATTCTCTCTTATGCACATTCTATAGTAATTAGACTGTTCCGGGGGAAAGTTCCCTCCTAGCCATTTCTTCTTTTGCAAGATGTTTTTCATGCCGAGGAGCATTTGGAACTGTGACATTCTTTCCCCGCTTCCCCATGTGAGCTTAAAATAGTATGGTCCATTGCTCCCTTGGGACTTTTCTGCCCTCATTCGGTTGTGTGTCCCTCTGGAGTGAGTCTGTGACACAGGCCTTTGATGCATTCCCCATTGGGTGATGCAAAATCTTTTCATTCCACCAATTTTTGCTACCCAACTGCTCCCAAATTTCTAATGAAACCTCTGTCTGATATTGCAGTGGAAGACCAAGCTGTTGTAATGGAGAAACTGACATAAAATGTTGGAGAGATGGAGGAAGCAGTGCCGAGAAGCATCTGGGCACCAATGATACCACTGGGGCTTCAATAAGCCTAGGGTTGCCAGGTTGCAAACTGGAGAAGGCTCCCATACTTTTAAATGGTGGTATAGAAGAGGCCTAAGTATCCTGAAGGACCCAGGTCCCATCTGATCTTGGAAACTAAGCATGGTCAGCCCTGGTTAATCCTTGGATGGAAGATCTCCAATGAAGTTACAGGTGCTATAGGCTATATTTCAGAGGAGGGCAATGTCAAACCACCTCTGAATACTTATCTAAGAAAACACAATGAAGAAAGCATAGATCTACATATAAACATGGCAAATTTTAAATGTTATGGAAACATCTTCCAATAAAATCTGTATCTTTCCATGTGAAAAAACATGCTTTGAACAATAAAATAGCATTGGTCCCAGTAAAAAATGAAATATCTAGACAAACATTTATCTAGCAAATGCTGGAAGAACTGTGGGGTGCTGCGTACGTATTTCCACATGTGATGGGAGTGTTCCAGTATTTCTGAATTTTGGAAAAAGATATTTCTACTCAACAAATTTCAAACTAAGCAGTTCCTGTTGCTCCCCAAGTAGGACTTCTTTCCATATTTTGTGACCACTATGATACATTAAATCATGAACTGATTACATTTTTTTTGGTTCTGTTTTGCTTCAAGAGTGGCAATAGCTCAGAATTGGAAACAACTGGAAACAATAACTAACCAGACCTAAGTGTCTTTTCAGCATAGTTTCCTTTTATTTATTAGTTCCATCAGCAACAGTGATGAGTTTCCACCTCCTCCATGGCCACATTTTGACCTCTGGTGCTTGAATGGTAAATTTATTATTTTCTCATGCTGTGAAGCAGTGAACCAAAGATTTCAGATAAACATTGTAAATCTTACTTTTGCAAAAGAATATGCAAGGTGGTGAGGGTTGTTTTGTTGCTGTTGTTGTTGTTTGGTTCTTTTAAAAAATGCTTAACATTATGCTACTGTGTTATATTGTTAATAATGTCAAATAAAAGAGAGAAAAGAAAACCCTACGAAATTCATTGGATTGCCATATCCACAGCTAAGGGTGAATTTACATTGTAGAAAAAAAATATAATTTGACACCACTTTAATTGTCACGACTTCATCCTACGGAATCCTGGATTTGTAGTTTTCTGAGGAATCAGGATGCTTTGGCAGAGAAGGCTCAAGACCATGTAAAACTACAAACTCCAGGATTCCATAGGTTGCGGCTACTGCACTTAAAAGTGGCATCAAACTGCATAATTTTTATGATGTAGATGCACCCTTGGAGGCACATACATAAAAGCACAGAAGAGGGAATTCCTGCAGGTGTTCCTTGTTGTGGAACCTCAAGCAACTCCAGCTGAAAATATCCTTTTCTGCGCAACCATAACAGGGACATCAAGTGAGCTTGCCAAATTCAGATCTGTTTTGCCGCCTCCTTTTGCTGTGGTCTACTTTCTGCCGTTTGATCGCTGTTAGTTAACGTTGTTGGGTTGTTTTTTTCCAAAAAATTACCCCTTGATCAAAAGAGGTCAATGCCTTTGCAAGATTACAGTTGTAAGAACATTGGAAGGAGTGGCGGCGGGTGGCGAGAGGAGACACACTCTTGCCAACCTGCCTGCAATTACTTGAACGCAGCCCTTTTGATTGCTCCATTCCAATTAATTAAATATGACAGTGACCCAAATTACGATCTCTCGGCTCCTCGAGTGTGGTATTTTTAACCTCGACTGGTAGGGCTGCGTCTAGATTTCAAGCCCAAGCAGAAGTGTCACCTAGGGAGACCTGGTTGGTGTGGGGCTGTGCTTTTTGGATGACATTAGACCTCGCAGTGTCCCGGAGACAGCTCCTTAAAGCTGTCAGAAGCCCAGACCCCCATCCTTTGATACAGGTCTGTCATTACGCGGCTGAACTTATTAGCTTCAGGTAAATAACCCGTCCTGCCAGGGACCAGGCTGGGGAATTCGGCAGCCTCCTAATGAGGAGCGGAGGTGCAAAAGATGGATGACTTCCATCCCTTAATTTCCTTCATTAGGCAGAAGTTTCAGGAGTCCCTACTCCAGTGCTGAGCCAACAGTTTTGACTCTCTCTCTCTCTGTTCTGATTCCTTGGCGCTTGTATTTTCTGCGGGGGCAGTTTTGCATGCATCTGCTGATAGTGTGTGTTTGTGTTTTGAGAAAAGTAGCTTTTCTGCTTGCCGCTTTCAATGATTGTGGCTGCACCCATGCTTAATGTCATTCATATATATTATGCCTATCATCATCATCATCATCATCATCATCATCATCATCATCATCATCCTGCTTTTTTCTCAAAATTGGGATTCAGAACGGCTTACAATTGAAAAAAACAGTACAATTAAAAACCTTACAAAAGAGAGCATTAAATTAGAATGAAATTATTACTGTACGGTCAAACAGAATTACTGGACTTGTGTTTTGTGTATGTGTGTGTAAATTACACACTGTGTATAACACTGCAGGAAAAGCCAAACTAATGCCATCCCAATGAGCTCAGCTTGGAATGAAGACTGGTTGGGATGGTGACACCCCTTGCTGGGAGCATCTCTAGGACGTAGACTGGATTTAAACTGTGGAATTCACAGCCACAAGGTGTAGCAATCATAGGAGCCCAAGAGTTAGAAGAGAGATCACAAGGCCCACCTAGTCCAACTCAATTCTGCCATGCAGGAATACACAATCCAAGCACTGCCAACAGATGGCCATCTGTCCTCTGTTTGGAAACCACCAAAGAAGGAGACTCCATCACCCTCAGAGGCAGCATATTCCATTGTCAAACAGCTCAGGAATTTTCCCCCCCCCCAATATTTTGGTGGACTCTCTTTTCCTGTAGCTTGAATCCATTGCTCTGGGTCCTAGTCTCTGGAGCAAGAGAAAGCAAGCTTGCTCCATCCTCAATATGACATCCCTTCAAATCTTTATTATGACACCTGTAGATGGAGCAAGCTTGGTGTTATTTTTTTTTCCTGCTCCAAAGATTAGCAATGGATTCCAACTACTGAAAAAGAAATTCCACCTATTATTATTATTATTATTATTATTATTATTATTGCAGTTTATTTACATAACGTTGTAGCTTTACATAGCGCTGTACATACAGTCAATAACATTGATAAAAATAGATAAAGAAAGCCTACCAATGGCGTACATTCTACAAAATAATAAACATTAGGAAGAACTTCATGATAGTAAGAGCTGTTTGATAGTGGAAGACACTGCCTTGGAGAGTGGTGGGAGTCTCCTTTGGAGGATTTTAAACAGAGGCTAGATGGCCATCTGTTGAGGGTGCTTTGATCATGCCTTCCTGCATGGCAGAATGGGGATGGATTGGATGGCCCTTGGGGTCTCTTCCAACTCTATGATTCTATGCCAGGGATTTAACCCGGGATCTTGTACATCCAAAACTGGTGTTCTTCAGCTGGACTGTTGAATGCAGCAGACTTTTTTCTCCTTTATTTTGGCCTCACAATTGGCCCCGTGAAGATATGCTTGCTGGGGGCATCGCATGGAGCGTGTAATTGCAATAACAGTCACAGAGTTAGCACTCTGCTCCCTTTTTTGTCTACACATGCCTGGGGACAGAACAGGATTCCCATTCATTTGTGAAAGCAGCAAAACACAAGGTCGTGATCCAGGGGTGAGCTTTGAGCCATTGCTATGCGTGCACGAAGCCCGATGTGTCTGGAGTTTGGCCAGGGCCTCTTTGTGTGTGTTTTATCCTTCCTGCCCCCTGCCCTGCTCTCGTCTGTTGGGACGGGAGGTGGGGAGGTTACGCACAGATTTCATTATGCCATTTGCTGGAGATCAATACAGTTAAACTCCTGCTTCTCAGCCTTGGCAGTTTTCCCTTTCACGTCAGCATCTGAGGGAACAATTGATGGATCTGAGTCTCGTAAGAGCATAAATCTGTGCCTGCCACAGCTTTTAGAGTGCTTGTCTTGGTGACATATTTGGTTTGTTTGAATGTCTAGCTGTGGGGGAAATCAATCACCTTGGCTCCATTCCTCAGCTGCCCTCCACCCAGGCTATGTTTTAATTTGCCAATCCGTGGGTTGCGTATACAGTATTCTTCTGTATCTGAGCCAAGCGGATGGGGGTGGCTTTTGTCTCTCTCTGCTCTTAATAAATCCTGCCCAACAGGCCTTCATTCAGTGTTCTTCATTCTCCTGGCTTGCCATGAAAATCAGATTGCCGCTGGCTCACACCGAACAGACGCTTTCAATGGTGAATTCCTCCCAGAGCTCAGAAAAGTTGTGTTTTTTTAAAACAACACTTCCCATAATCCTTCAGTCAACATAGCCCATGGTCACGCTGGCTGCGAAATTCTGGGACAAAACAAAACAAAAGCAAATCAACCTGTTACCAAGCATTGATTCCTCCCTCTTTCACGTACATCCAAGTGAGACCCACGGTCAAGTTCACCAAATGGTCTTTCTGGGTTTGGAACCATCTTCTGGAACCCCTGTTAGAAAGAACGTAACAGACGTCCCCTTGCATTGGGATGCAGCTTGGGTTGCAGGCCAAAAAATCTGAATCCAAATCTGGAAGCTGTGGGAAAGCTGGGGGCAGAAGGTGCCAGAAGGGGGTACTGGTTAGTATAGTAGATCAAGCAAGAGCAGAAGGTCATGTTTCCCAAATATTTACATACCATCCAGCCCATCCAAAAGCCTTGCGTTGCCGGGCAATTGCATGTTGTTGTAAACTGTCCTTGAATCAACCCCGACTCATGGTGACCCTCTGGATGAGACCTCTTCAAGTTCTCCCATCCTCCACTGCTTTGCTTAGGTCCTGCAAATTCAGACTTGTGGCCTCCTTAATTGAGTCGATCCATCTAGCATGCAGCCTTACACTCTTTCAAATTTCCTTCCACCTTTCCTAGCATTACTGTCTTTTCTAAAGAATTGTGCCTTCTTCTGATCTGACCAAAATGCCACAGCCGCAATTTCACCATCTTGCTTTCAGGGAGATTTCAGGCTTGATCTGTTCAAGGACCCATTTGTTTGTCCTCTTGGCTGTCCACAGTGTTCTTAGCACTCTTCTCCAGCACCACATTATGTCAAGTTTAATGATTTTCTTCTTATCTGCTTTCTTCACTGTCCAGTTCTCGCATCTGTACATGGTGATGGCCAATTGCATAGGCCCATATTTCTGCCAAAAAGGGTTCTGGGGTTGAGCAGAGATCCCATCTATCTTGGCATCTGAAGTTAACTGTCCCACAAGGCCTGTTGTCTGCCCAAAATTACATCATCAAGTTGCTTCACAACCATCATATACGTTGTTGTGTTTATTTTATTAAAAACCCTGCTAATATGGGTGGTATGTTGAAGATACATCCCCAAACCCATTGCCTGTGCGGAGCATACAGCACTCTGGCAATGTTCGCCTTTACCCACCTACCTCCCTGCTCTCCCCTCCAGACGCTTTCCTTGACAGAAGCTGACAACAGTCATTTCCAAGATGGATTGATTCAATTTAGCACCATTTTCCCCCCACAAGGATTTGGTGACGTAGGGCTCCCCAGCCAGAGCTGCCATGAATGCAGCTTTCCAGCCCTGGCTTCTGTTAGCAACATGCTTGGCACAGCTACACAAGGTGGACAAATCTCAGATAATCAGGTTGGCATAGGGCAGAGAGGCCTCTTCTTTTGGGTAACTCTCTCCTGACTAGGTTGAAGGGCAGAGGCACTGGTCTGTGGCTTTCTGGACCTTTGAAGCAATTTGATGCCAGACAGTGGGCACTGAGGTTGACCACCAGAATTGAGCAGTAAACCAACACAGTGCTAAAGCGGCAAAGCCGCAAAGTGGCATAGATCACTCCTTTCCTCCCCCGCCAAGCTCCCATGAAAGAAAAAGACAGACCACTAAAAAGTGGAGAGAAATGGTTATAGAGTCAGCATTGCAAAATGGCACTGAAACGATGAAGCGTTATAAGAAACGATCAGTGCATGAAAGTGGCAGTAAGGCAGTGGGTTTAAAGCAACAGTCTGTAAAACTGAAGTGGAGTTGGGCAGAGGAACTGAAGTAGGGAAGCAATTAAAAATAAACGCATTGCATATTTTAATGTAAAAACTTAAGCAAAATAAAAGAAATGTGGCTCATAAGCATGTGGTCAACCTGGAAAAGGACATGAGGTGCATTTTCAATATAAAATTGGGAACATGTTAAGAGATGCAGACTTCCCAGATGTGCCAGGATGCATGTGGTCCCAAGCCTTTAGAAGTTGCCCATCCTTGTATAAAGGTACAGAAGTGCTGAAAGGATGGGCAGACAAAGTTTGTAATAAGATAGGGCAAACATCTGGAGTTAGTCCTGAGCAGAGCTGGGCAAAGTTACCTTTTCTGGACTGCAACTACCAGAATCTCCAGGCACTGGCCCCTGTGCACAGAGAGATTCTGGGAGTTGCAGTTCAAAAAGGTAAGATTGCCCAGCTTGGCTCAAGAATGTAGCCATTCTAAGATCTATCTCAAGTGATTCCCAAACTCTGGCCATCCAGGTGTTTTGGACTTTGGCTCCCAGAATCCCAGGACAAGATGGCTGAGGTTTCTGGGAGCTGAAGTCTAAAACACCTGGAGGACCAGTATTTCAGAATCACTGATCTACATGAATAATGAATATGTTCGGATCGCATCCCTTCCCCTCCGTTGATTTGGCTTGTGGAGGGTGGGTTGGAAGATGCTACCACCGAAAACCTTCCATGACTTTGTATTTCATGATCAGTGTGGATGAGTTGTGAGAGCAGAGCTGAGAAAGTGAATAGCAGCCTCAAGCCCCTCCGACGCCAGCCTATACCAGCTCCAGTGAGCTGCAGGCTGCCCCTGCATGTCAGCCTGTCTCCATGGGGATTTTGGCACAGGTTAGCAAAACAAGTGCAATGCACATCCTCTGTGACACCGATTAAATAACTTCTCTTGTAACCTCTCCATGGTCGACATCCCTTTCTTATGCCAGGTTAATAGAGCTGAAGTGGGGAGGTCATAATGAGGATGGGGAAAACGCCCACCCCGTGCCATTCTGCAAAAGGGCACTTCTCTGTCTCTTATCTTCCCATGCTAGAACATTGTGGAAGTGTGTGTGTGTCTTCAAGTCGTTTCTGACTTACGGCGAACCTAAGGTGAACCGATCATGGGGTTTTCTTGGCAAGATTTGTTCAGAGGAGGTTTGCCATTGCCATCCTCTGAGGCTGAGAGAGTGTGACTTGCCCAAGGTCACCCAGTGGGCTTCATGGCCAAACTGTGCATCGAACCCTGGTCTTTAGAGTCAGTCCAACACCCAAACCACCACACCAGGGATTATTATTTTCATGTAACAGAAAATACCTGTCTGTTTTTCAGATCGGCATTGGCTGCTCATCTCAGCTTCCCAGCCCCAGTGTGCTCATCTGCTCCTTTACCTGTTTTGTTTTTGTTTTGTTTTCCAGGAGACAGATGTATATTTTTTAAATACACAAATGTGTGTGTCTTTGCAAATCTATCCCACACCCCTCCACCTCTCTCTTTCTCCCACTCTTTCCCTCCTCCTGCTTTTATTTCTTTCGAGGCAAAGAGCTGACTGATTGCTTTTCGCCTCCAGCTTTGAGGAACCGTAAGAGTTACTTTATATAAACATCAATTATCGGCCGTCATGAATTAAGGCTCCTTGCACTGAACCCATTAAAGTCCACTCGGAAGGGGATGATGGGAGGGGATGGAGGGGGAGAAGATGCCTGATCAGCCAGTCAAGTGGTCAGGCTAACCTTGCCTTCGGTCTTCCAACAAGGGCCAGTCAGAGGATGCTAGAATTGGAGGTTTAACCAGGAGGAAGCTGTCTCCTGGTTAGCTTCCGCAAAGGAGACTTATCACGGGGTTTTCTCTGCAAGATATGTTCAGAGGGGGTTTACCATTGCCTTTGTTTGAGGCTGAGACTTGCCCAAGATCACCCAATGGGTTTATATGGCGGCGTGGGGATTTGAACCCTGGTCTCCCAGATTTTAGTCCCACACTCAGTCCACTAAACCATGCTAGCACGGGTTTCTTGGCAGGACTTGCTCAGAAGAGGTTTGTCATTGCCTTTCTCTAAGACTGAGAATATGCCACGTGTCCAAGGTCACCCTGTGGGTTTCCATAACTGAGCAGAGGGGATTTGAACCCTGTTTATTTTTTCTAAAAGTACGTCTTTTTGCCTCCCCCCCCCCCAATAGCAGTCTGACCCCATCCAAGACACCCACACACCTTAAAACCCCTCAAAACCATTGAACATTGGCGGGACGTGATGCATCATCTATATGGTTTGGGGGAGAGGAAATACTCTCCATCCTCTCCATAGTTGGCCAGCCTTGCTCTAAAGGAGACCTTGGAATCTGGAAGTAGCCAGGCACTGTCCTTAAAACCTTTCATTTTTATTTTGATCGTGGCGAGAAACAGTGATGGAGGGGCATTTTTAAAAAAATAAACACCTCCAGCTGTTCTGTGCTGTTGCAAGCCACCAGCTTTATCTTTGTCCCTTTCCAGTTTAAGCAAGGCCCTTGTGGTTTTTCCTATCTTATAAGAGCAGGGTTTTTAGTCCTCTTCCTGGCCAGCTAATCTCACATCCATACATCCTGTGGATTTGGGTTTCCCTTGTGGGAGGACATGAATCGAGGAACGTGGTGGGCTGTCTATATCATGTGGACTTGTTTGAAAGAAATACCACCAGGCTGGGATAAAATGGCCAGTCCAAGGCTGGCAGGTGCCTGGCATCACCAAGGGGTCAAGATACCCAAGGATTAGGCGGTGATGTGTTTGGAGATGCCAAGGGCCAGAGGTGTCTTCTGCCAGGTGCGTGTGTCTGCCTTGGAGGACCTGTCATATCTCAGCTGCTTTACGTCTGAGAAGAGCATCCTGACAGATAGGTTAAGCTGTGCATCTCTTCACGCTTTGTAAGCCAACAGGGCAGTGAGTCCTCCTGTATACAAATGAAGCAATAGGCTCCAATCCAGATTTTGAACACAATGCTTTCAGTGGCTGTTCTCTCAATGCTCACCTGGATGAAAGGAAGAGGAGAACACCAGGTAGGAAAATGGAAGTAGCTGCTAAACTTCTACTAGATGTAGCAGTTAAAAGAAACTGTTACTAGATGTAGCAATTAAGGGGGGAAAGCTACTACTAGATGTAGCAATGAAAAAACAACAACAACAACCTGCTAGTGGATATTGCAGTTAGGAAAAAAATGATGTTGGAGTCATAGGCCTACATTTTGTCAAGATCTTGCTATAGTTGTTCTCAAAAATGTAGGCTCATGACTCCAACATTGTCATTCCCCCCCCCCCCCCACCATTTGATTCTTAACACATTTGCCTGATGAAGAAGCCAGTGGAGCTTTGAAAATTTGCATTGTGTATTTTGTGCATTTTGGTTGATCCAATAAAAGTATCGCTGTTGTGGGCATTTGGGATGTTATTATACTTTGCTATAAGGACAACACGGCTACCCTTGGATTTTCAGTGATTGCCGTGGCTCAGGGTGACTCTCCTGTGCTCCATGCTTGTGTTTTTTCCATGTATGTATATGACCTTTTGGCAAGTCACACTCTCTCAGCCTCAGGGGAAAGCAATGCCAAACGCCCACTGAACAAATCTTTCCAAGAAAACTCCAGGATAGGTTCTCTTTAGGGTCGCCATAAGTCAGAAAATGACTTGAAGACACACAACACACACACACAGGTGTTTTCTGAACTCCATGCATAGTTGTGAGCATGTGCCTAAGGCAACCACTGGCATCTCCATGCTCACATGGAAGAGCCGAAGAATATAGATTTAAAGCCACAGAGTTTCTCTTCTTGCCACTGGTTACTATTTCTTCCTCCTTTGCAGGAGGGGCAAAGACCACATCGTTTCATTCTGGTTTTGGCAGAGTGGCATTAACACTATATATATATATATATATATATATATATATATATATATATTCCCCCTGGGAGCATGGAGAGCACATTGCGGCGCAAGGGCCTGCGTTGTGGTTGCACATAATGTAAGTGAGATAAAGCAGGCTGGCCCTGCTATGAATAACTGCAAATGAAAACGGAGGCAGCTATAAAAGCTTTCACATTTGCCCTGTCAGCATGTGGTAGGTAGGCTAAACAACTGATTTAGCTCCCCTTCTTCTCACTCCATCCCTCCTTTCTGCCGCCGCTTCCCAGACCCTTTTTTTCCTCCGTCAATTTATCCTCACTTACAGAGGACACGCTCTTTGTGGCTGGCCTGTCACTTTCGGCTCAGTTGCCCTGTCGCTTCCTGTTGGCATCCCCTCCGATCAGGAAGGCAGGAGTGAGGCTGTGGGCTTGGACTCCGCTGACAGACCCGATTAGCTTCTCGTTGGATTCATCTCCTCGCTGTTGGGGATATTTATCGGTCCCTTGCAGAAAGCTCTTATCACGCTTCCCACCTTGCTTGAGACTGAGCGGTTTATACGCTGTTGATCTTGACGATTTGGGGGGAAAGATCTTGGACACCTCTCGGGTGGATGGGACAGAGAGAGCCTTGGAAACCTGAATTTATCCCCAGAGGTTTTTGAAATATTACAAAGATTGAATCCAGGAGGAGGCAAGGGGGGGCAGAGGCAACAAGGAGGTGATAAAGAGGATATTGGCCACTCTTGATCACTCTTTTATGGCAATTCTTATTAGGCATAAAAACTGAAGCTGGTTTAGGCAAGAGCGGGGTCTTCCTTGCAGCCCAGCGACTCTGGTTGCATCTCTCTGTGTGGGTTGTGTGCCTTCAAGTCATTTGCGACTTATGGCAACCCTAAAGCAAACTTGCAAGTTATGATGACCCTAAAGCAAACCTATCCTAGGGTTTTCTTGGCACGATTTGTTCAGAAGAGGTTTGCCATTGCCTTCCCCTAAGGCTGAGAGAGTGTGGCTTGCTTAAGGTCACCCAATGGTTTTCAATGGCTGAACAGGGATTTGAGCCCTCGTCTCCAGAATCTTAGTCCCACATTCAAACCTGTCTACACTATGCTGGCTCTCTAAGGGAAGCTGATAGTAATAGTAAAACTTTGATTTTGTCACCCCGGAAGAGGGGAACTAAACAAAAATGCAATCCAAGGAAAGGAGGTTGATGTTTTTTAAAAAGTGCTTCATGGTTTGCATTATATGTGCCTCTGGCAATATGCACAGGAAGGAATTAGTCATGATTCCTAACATAAACAAGGGGCTAGTTCTACACTGGTGAAGAGCTGGCATGGTCCCCTGGCATCAGGACTGAGGTGTTGCAGCTAAGCAGACTATGGCAGTAATTGAAGATGGTTGCCATCCTCCATTGGGAGGGCAAAGCCGGCTCCTCTTGCACCAACTTGACTCAGGTTAATCAATGATAATAATTTGCCTCTCTGGAAAAAAGGAAAACAGCAGAGCTTGGAAAAGTTGGTTTTCTATGGACTACGACTCCCAGAATCTCCCAGCCAGCATAGGCAGTGTCACTATTTGTTGTTGTTGTGTGTTATGCTGTTTTTGTTTTGTTATGCTGTGCATAATTTGGTACCAATTTATGGCAACCCTAAGGTGAACTTATCACTGGGGTTTATGGGGCTGAGAGTGTATGACTTGCCCAAGGTCAGTGTCGATAATACTGTTTACCAAAGTAGGCGATTCAGATGCTTGTGAGAAACATGTTGTTCTTGTTCTTGTGTGTCTTCAAGTTGTTTCTGGTTGAATTGGTAACGTTAAGGATGAACTTATCATGGGGTTTTCTAGGAAAGATCTGTTCAGGGGAGGTTTGTTCTTGCCTTCCTCCGAGGCTGAGAGAGTGTGACATATCCAAGGTCACCCTGTGAGTTTCCTTGGCTGAGCAGGGTTTTGAATCTTGGTCTGCCAGAGGCCAAGTCCAACATTCAAACCACTGCAACACATGTTGTCTCTACACACTACAAACTTGTTGGTGTTGTGTGCCTCCAAGACAATTGTGACTTAAGACGACCTCTCATAGGGTTTTCTAACAGGTTTCAGAAGGGCCACTGCCATTCTTTGAGGCTGAGAGTGTGTGACTACCAGGTCTCAATTTATAAGTCAAACCACTAGGTCTTACATTCCATGCCACTGGTGCTACCAGGCCAGAAATGTCATACCAAGCTTCACACTACACATGTCATTGTTATTTGCTTTCCCGTTGACTCTGAGTTATGGCAAGGATTTTCTCCTAGGGGTTTCCTGGCTAGAATACTTCAGAGGAGGTTTGAACCATGGTCTAGTCTGACACTCATATCACTATATCGCATTGGCTGGAGAAACGTGAGACCACTTCATTACGCAAGGCTTGTCCTCTCTCCTGAAGCGAATGATAAGGAGACTAACATTTTAAATTAACTTGGGATGTGTTGAGAGTGGGCAAAACATAGCTAGCATTGGCCCATCTTCTCCAGTTTCTCCTTCTCTTGAGGCTGAAAATATTGGAGGTTGGGGAAAGCTTTTTTCCACGCCATGGCTGGGCATCTTCCGTTGTTCCTCTTTGCTTTTTCCATTTAAAAAACAAAACCTTTCTAACTCAAGTGCCCTGTCTGACACACAAGCTTGCATCCTGTTTTGAAAGATCATCACGCCGGATGTCGGGAAGAGAAAGTGTGAATGCCCTGTAAGCTAGCATCTTGGAGGAAAGAGATTCCCTGATCTAGCTTTCTCCCCCAGTGTGCAACAATGGGGTAGGTTTTTGGGTAAGTGTGAATTTTCTGTATGTTGTAAGAAAGCTAGAAACTTGGAGGAAAGAGATTCTCTGGTCTAGCTTTTCCCCCAGTGTACAATGAGGGTAGGTTTTTGGGTAAGTACGAATGTCCTGCAAGTTGTAAGAAAGCTAGTATCTTGGGGGAAAGAGGTTTATTTGATCTAGCTTTCCCCCCAGTTTGTAACAATGGTAGGTTTATGGTAGGTTATTGGGTAAGTATGAATGTCCTGTAAGTTGTAAGAAAGCTAGTATCTTGGGGGAAAGAGATTTCCTCATCTAGCTTTCCCCCCAGTGTGCAACGATGATAGGTTTTTGGGTAAGTGTGACTAGCCTGTAAGTTGTAAGAAAGCTACCATCTTGGAAGAAAAAGAGACTCTCTGGCCTAGCTTTCTCCCCAGTGTGCAACAATGGTAGTTTCTGGGTGCCTCTCCAGTTTACATGGCATATCCTGACCTCAAACTGAAGGCTTTCCCGGATGATATGTAGGAACCTGTTTGTGTGATCCCAGCTGTCTTGTGCAGCAAGGAAGGAAGGTCGATATGAAGCCATTGGCAGGTGGCGTGCTATGGAGAGCGGCCACTTTGTGCGACCGTACACTCTGTGTTGTGTGCGTGTCTGTACACACAGCCTGGCTGTAGGGCGGAAATTGTCCGCCTGGTGCCTTGGGAACAACCTCAAGCATTTAGTCTCAAGACAACAGCAAGGTAATTGGAGAACTGCAATTCAGTGCCCTCTCGTCTGTTTCAATAACCTGATATTTTCTACCCTTTCCATTTCAGAAAAAAAAGGGGGGGAGACTGGACTGGAGAGGCCTCTTTTATGCCTTTTGCCACCGTAGCGAGTCCACCTATGTATAAAAGAACAGCTGGATTAAACAGCAGGCATTCCCGATTGTGCAAAGAGATACTGTAGATAAACACTTCCCGACAATGAGGCAGCACCTCCGTGACCGTTGCGCTGACAGCAATTATGGTGCTGAGCCCTGGATGGTAGGTGCCTTTGTTACCTAGGAGGTTTGCTTGGGGAGGGCTGGTGAGCAGAATGCCAGCTGGATGCCGGAGGCTGGCTCAGCCTTGCCCTTTTGTTTCGGCAAAGGTGGCTCAGCCATTGATTCAGGCGGTGCCTCTTGTATCTCTTTTGTCGCTGACAACAGAACAGGAACAGGCAGCCAGGTGCGGCTGTTGAGTTACAACCCGCTGTCACTTTTTGTTGACTCCGATGTATTGATGTAACTGCACTGATGCAAAGCCCCTGGGGTAGATGCTCTGCCAGGCATGTGCAGCATTGGGGGAAAGTTGGAGCGCCTTGTGCCACTTTTGTCGGCCATACGCTGAGCCAGCCGTGCCAGCAGGAGTTTTGTACAAGCACAAACCCTGGGGGCAAGCTTGTGTTCAGGCGTCTGCAGCTTGAATTACGACAAGCCTTGGACGCAGCATTTTAAAATGATGTTCTCGCAAACGGCCAGGTTACCTTCTTGTTCGGAAATCTAGCTACCAGCTCTGTGCCTGCCTTCCCCCCATCCCTTGCATGACTGGTGCTATCTTTTCCTCTGCCTTAAACAAAGCCTAGAAAACTTATTTTTGCTCTACCTTGCCCAGGATCCAGACTAGCAATTCAGGAAAGTAACTTTTCCAAGCTCTCATTATAACCTGTGTGGGTCAGAGTCCTGCAAAAAAGGAAATCTTAATCCAAAACACACTGCAGAAATAATCCAGTTTGGGATCACTTTTACTGCCCTGAACATTGTAGTTTATTGTGGCACCAGAACTCTCTGGCAGATGATGATGATGATGATGATGATGATGATTTATTTATTTATATCCCGCCCCTCTGCAGAGCAATCAATCATAAGGCTCAATGTCTCCCAAAACTACAGTTCCCGACTGAGCCAGGGCAAATAATCCAGTCTGAGACTGCTTTAACTGCCCTGGCTCAGTGCTAGGGGATTCTGGGAACTGTAGTTTTGGGAGACATTGAGCCTTCTCTGTCAAAGAGTTCTGGTGCCACAATAAGCTACAATGCTCAGGGCAGTAAAAGTGATCTCAAACTGGATTATTTCTGCAGTGTGTTTTGGACCTTCAGCAAGAAAATATTACCTAAGTTTGCAACCTGAGCCAAATGTGCAAAAAGAAAACAACAAATAACATATTTCCATGGGTTGCTTTATTTTAGGACTTGGACAAAGAATCTTTAGCTGTTAATCATCCACCTTTTAGTTTCTCAGTTATCAATTTTCTTTCAATAAATTGCAATACAGAGCCTCAGCAGGGGTCCCCTTTTTTGAGGACTGGAGTGGGTACAGCATAGCTTACAATTTACCTCTCGCTGTCAAAAGGGAAAGCTATCTGTATTCAATTGTTTTCCCTTCCTGGCATGGTAATATACTGCAACCAAAAATAGCATCCCTGATTTTCAGCTCTGTGAATTTTATTTATTTATTTATTTTTAATTGTCCATGCCAGTTTGGAAATTGGCTCCAACAAGTGCTTTTAAGCCAATTAAAACCAATGGGCTTAAGCACGTTTAACTTTATTTTGAATTGCAGACAGTTGTTTTAGTGGATTGCTCAGCCAAGTAAACCTTACCAACATTGTTTATTTTGCTCTCTTTTGACATTTTGAGGGGAAAGAAGGAATAGCACAGGGAATTTTGCAGAGCTTCCCTGGTTTTCCAAGGCTCTATATCAACTCCACTTTAAGTTTTCATGCTCTGCAAAGCAGAAAAAAAAGTCTAGATATGTCTGTGTTTATGTGCATTCAAGTTGCCTGTTGACTCATGGCAACCCCATGAATTTCATAGGATTTTCTTAGGCAAGGCATGGCTTTTGCCAGTAATTTCATCTGAAATAGAGCCTATAGCACCTGGTATTTGTTACCGGTCTCGCATCCAAGTACTAACCAGAGCTGACCCTGCTTAGCTTCCAAGATCAGATGGGATCTGGTGCCTTTAGGGAAATCTGTACTGTGGTGATAATACCTATAGCGTGTTACTATGAATCTTTAAGTCATCTGTCGACTTTTGGTGATCCCATTAATTTCTTAGGGTTTTGTAAGGCAAGAAATCCTCAGAGGTGGTTTTGCCAATTCCTTCCTCTGAAATATAGCCTACACAGCACCTGGTATTCATTGGTGGTCTCCCATCCAAGTACTAATCAGAGCTGACCCTATGTATCTTCCAAGATCTTGAAACAAAAGGAGGGGTCACCATCAGTGTTTTTAAGAGCAATTGTCTTGTGACAAATGCTTCCTCCTGGTCTTGCAACGTCGGTGCAACAAGGCCCAGGGAGTTGCATCACCAACGCCTATGTCAGTCCCAACCTGAGCCCATAAGCAAGTAGGTTTTCTTGGCGGATTTGCTTTCTCCACCTTAGGGAGCTGTGGTTTTCCCGGGGAGATGTGTGTTTACATGGCTGGAGTCCCATTTCCAGCCCACACCTGTGTTGGGCGTCTGCATGGGATGTGCATGTGGGGGGTATTGTTAGGAAGAAAGCAGTTGGCAATTTGCAAGTCAAATCCAAAGCACCTCTCTGGGGCCATGTTTCCATGGCTTCAGGTGAGACGAGGTCCAGAATCCTGGGAATGTTGAAAGGGATCTTCTTCATTTGAGATGGGTATCTGAGACAAGCTGGAGCAGGCACTGAGTTCAGGGAGCAGGGTGTGTGTGTGTGTTTTGTAGAAAGGTATTTTGGATCAGGAAAAGAATGGAACTGTTCTGAAACATAGCCTTAAGATAACAAAAACTCCCACTTGTTGGCAAGCTTATCAACAATCTGTCTTCTTAGGCCGACAGGCTTCTCAAGCTACCATTTTAGGGGTTATTCAGATGGTGTAAATAATCCCGGTAGAACGTGGGTTGAATCTGTGTTGTTCACATGCATTTCAAATGCATCTGATTAAGGTTGGGTTTTTTTGGGGGGGGAGGCTACCAGAAACCCCACAAAACACGAGAGAATCCATCTCGGTCCCCCTCCCAATGATCCACATTATCAACTGCGTGAATAATCAATAAAAATAGACCGGGATAAACCAGGATAAAACCGCATGTCTGGAATGTATTTTGAATACATCCGCATCATTGACTCCATCTTTATTCGCAGTGCTGACACATGTGGGCAACAGAACTTGCAGAGATGCACAGAGATGTGGCTCTGATTTTAAAATATTGTGAACAGCAAATCGGGAACGTGTGAGTGAGATTATTTGCATAGTCACATTGCAAAACAAAACATGCAGTATTTCACCTTGGAGTCACTTCCTCCATTTTCTATCCTTCTTGCTGTTTAAACATTACCTGTGTCATGTTATTTTATTTTATGTTTTTGTTATGGCCTGCCAAATCCCCACAGAGTACAATGCATATAGTCAAATATTATTTTAAAAGAAAGGATTAATTTTTTTAAAAAATGGGGGAATACAGTTTTGGCTCAACAAGGAGGTGCAAAGGAGTTCCACAATTGAAGGGCTGCTTCAGAGAAGGCCCTGTCTCTTGCACTCACTTGCTAAGCCTCTTGGGATGGTGGGATATGCAAAAGCGCTCCATGGCGGATCTAAAATTCTGGGCATGTTCCTATGGATATCCTGGTTCCAAGCTGTTCAGAGTTTGATGGGTCAACGTTTTGATTTGAGCTTGGAAAGAAAGACTGCGGAGTTCATTCAGGACAGACACACTATACAGCAAACAGCACAGTTGTGGCAATTTCAACTATCTGTAAACTGAGCCCAGTTTTTCTGCCTACTGCATGGAATCAGAACATGGTTTTGGCATTTCAGATGCCTTCTCAGCCTCTAAGAAAGAAAGGAAGACAGTGCCAAAGCCATTGGGAACCTTGCCCTCCCAGGCATTCCCAAAGTCCAGAAGCGGTATTCATGGCAGATAGAGTAGAAGGGGGTCAGTGCTTCTTTTAGCTTCTCCCCAAAAGGACTAAGCCATAGCCTTTCACCATTCTACTCAGAGAAGGGGATGGTTCCCTTTATGGTAAGAGTTAAGGTGCAGTACTTAGACTGACCCATTGATAAGTCGACCCAAGTTTTGGGGTCGATTTTTAAATTAATATTTCTAGATTTATACATGAGTATATACAGTATGGCCAAGGAGAAGGAATGGCCTCTGCCTACCTACATCAGTGATTCCCAGACTTTGGTCCTCCAAGTGTTTTGGATGTCAAATCCCAGAAGCCCCAGACAGTTTGGCCAATAGGAATTTTGGGAGCTGAAGTCCAAAACATCTGGAGGACCCAAGTTTGGGAACCACTGGCCTACATGGATATATCCCTCCGTACCATCTCGACTGACAACAACAGAGTCAACGTGGTGTGGTTTGAGCTTTGGACTGTGGCTCTGGAGACTAGGGTTGGATTCCCCAGTCAGAAATGGAAACCCAGTGGGTGACCATAGACAAGTCACATTCTCTCAGCCTCAGAGGGGGCAAAAAACCCTCTGAACAAATCTTGCCAAGAAAAACCTGTGATAAGTTTGCCGTAAATCGGAAAGGGCTTGAAGGCACACAGCAACGGCATATACAGTAGTTGTTCCCATTGCTAAACTACTCTTACCGTCAAGAACTTCCTTCTAATGTTCAGTTGAAATCTACCCTCCTCTAACTTAAAAGCTTTGCACCTGATCCAACCCTCTGAGGCAGCAGAGAACAAACCTCTATCCTCTTCCCTGTGACACTCTTTAGAGATATTTAAAGAGTACAGTCGTGCCACTCCTGAATCTTCTCTTCTCGCCATGTGGGTACTTGACTTCTGCACAACTGCTGCCTGACCTTTTTGTTCCTTCTGGTGCCCATTGCAACTCCAAGTCTAGTGTTCCTTCCCCTGCACCTTTCCCCTTCTCCTTCCCCAATGGCATCCCACATAAATCACGTTCCCACATGGCTGAACATCATCAGGGAAATGGCTCTGCAGCCTCTTCCCCTCTCCACCAGCTGGGCTGCTTGTATGGGAACACACACACACTTGTTCTTTTAGAAAGCACCAGATTAATAATTCAGCAAGTTGGAAGGGAGGCTGCTGCATCCTTGCTCTCCATCCATCATGCCTGCCTAGCATGTGGAAAGCGTAGTTTAGGAGGAGGGGGGAGCCGGAGAAGATGAGCTGGAAGTTGGCAAGAGTGCCCTCGGATTTGGGCCGGGCAGAATTTTAAAGAGCTCTGATGGGCTTTTATATTCTCTCTTTGCTAGGTTTTGGCACGGCGGCCGTTAACTTAATTTAACATCTACTTAATTAAATAGATGAACTTGTCTCACAACTTGTGAGCTCCTAATTCATCAACGGAAGAGAATTGGCCCAGTTTGGTTCATGTGTTTTATATGCTGCCCTCCTTTGCCCAGAACAGACGGTCACCTCTTGGGAGCTAACTGTTTGGCAGAGGTTAAGAACCAGTTAGTGGCCAAGCTTTATCATCTTTATCGCAGTAGAGGAAGCAGATCAGATATGGCCCAGGTTAGAGTCGAACTCAGTCCACTCCTGGCTACCCCTTCGTTTCACTCCTTGTCTTTAAAAGTGTTGCAATGCTACCAGGCTTCATGGAGCCAAGAAACATGACCAATTGAATCTGAGCATCAATGCCAAAAAACCCTAAATGCCACTGTGGACTATTCCAGGCTATCTATTAATCTTTGAATCTAAGTCCTAATAGAGTCTGAAAATTTGAAAACTACTACCAGTAAGACCAAACAGTCATGGTCCAGTATGAGGCAAGTTACCCAGGTTCCTGTAAAGTTTGTGTGTGTGTGTGTCCCTCCAAACAAAATCGAAGTACAGTCAGCCCTCCACATTTGTGGCATTGACTTTTGTGGATATGATTATGGATTTGATTCATATGTTCTCTCTAGGAATCTCCAGTGCAACTGTATGGTCAATGTCCATCAGAAGTTGTTCTTGGAGGGCCTAGAGATTCCTAGAGATACCACTTCTCTAGGTGTTTGTAGGTCTGCCAGTGAAAGTCTATGGTTAATTTCTGGCAGATCTTAATAATTTAAATGTTTGGCTAAAATCTTATTTTACAAAACTTTTTTTTAAAAAATTAAACAATTCTGTTCAAAGTGCACGGAATTAGAACAGTTTAAAATACAGTTGTTTTGTATGTACAATTGTCATACAGTGTGAACATTCTGCAGAGGAGGACAATTTACAATGGTTTTGCAAAAAAATATGTTTTGTGCAAACCCCCCCCCCCCATACTTTTATTTCCAATAAAAATAGTGTTTCTGTGGGCAAGCTATATTGTTTATAATCCTGATAGACCTTTTTTTCACTTGTGCAAGGGGGAAAAATCTTGCAGCGGGTTCACAGTTTTTTTTCGACAGGACGTCTCGATGTGTTGAGGCAGCGTTTTCTTGTCGAGGATGCGAAAATGCTCTTTTCACCCCGTCTGTGAGTGTGTGCATATGTGTTTATGTACACACGCATCTCTCCTTCCTGGTGCCATAAGTGGGGCATCGTAGTGGAGTTAGAGATAGCGGGGTGGCATTCCCAGCCCAAGCTGTCTTGAGGTCCCTCGGCGTGGCTAGCATCCATGCTCAGTGAACTTCCACTTTGGAAGCGCGTCTATCCATGGGGCTCCAAGCTGCGTGCTCAAGTGGGTGTTTTCCTTAAAAAATAAATAAATACAGAGGCAGTTACATCAGCTGCACCTTCTGAGAGCATTTGCCTGGAAGCCACTCCGCTTGGAGCCCAGGGATTAGAAGCCATGAATTATTTAGTGGGGGACGAGTTGCAAGAGGGGGAAATCGAGGCTGAGCTTATGCGATGTGTGGGAATGTCCATGTGCTGTGTGTACATACACCATTGTATCTCTGACTGGTGGTGGCTTTGTCCCCAAAAAGGACTTGAATCTGAAGCTAAAAATATGTTGGTGCTTGAGGGCTATTGGTAAGGGAGGGAAAAAGAACACAGCCTTTTCTGATTTGTAGTTCCTGCTCTTTGCAAGGGCTTGTTGGGATGGGGAGTAGGAACTACCATATATATACATATATATGTCAAAAATATTCCAGAGAGAAATCAAACCCTTTAAAAAAAGAAGAGAGGTGGATGTCAAGAGTCAGCATAGCCTAGTGGTTTGACTGTTGGACTATGACTAGAGACCAAGGTTCAGTCCCCTTCTCAGCTGTGAAACCCACTGGGTGACCTTGGGCAACTCACACTCTCTCAGCCTCAGGGGAAGGCATTTTGGCAAACCTTCGCTGAACAAATCTTGCCCAGAAAACCCCAGGATAGGTTCACTTTAGGGTCACCGTAAGTTGGAAATGACTTGAATACAGACATAAGTATGCCTAAGAACAGCATGGTGTGGTGGTTTGAATGTGGAAACCCCATGATAGGTTCACCTCGGGGTTGCAATAAGTCGGAAACGACGGGAAGGCACACAAGAGCAACAACAACAACAGCAACTTTCCCAGGAGAAATCAGCCTCTTTCAAAAAGAAGAGAGGTAGGTGTGGAGTGGAGGATGGGAAGGAAGAAACTCTTCTTCAGAGGCACAGCCTTTGCTACGCTGATGATGACCTGAGCAGTGCCGATTATCGCTGAGAATCTCTAACCGAGACAGGAACATTCATTAACATTTGAAGTGCAAATGGAAAATTGCTACTTGAACCTTCTGCAATTCGCCCGAGCAGCCAGCCAGCTAGCTGATCAGAGACCTCATTAATATCTCCTCTAATAGGGAAGAAATGGTTACAGCCTTGCAAGTATATAAAGGTGAAAGGTGGGTGGGGAGATGCAAGGAAGAGAAGCTCATCAATAAATTTAAAAATATATATATAGGCAGCCTCCTGGAGAACAGGCAGCCCCCCCCCTTTTTTTTTTTCTTTTGCTGTGGAAATCAAACCTTTCTCTCTGCTGTGAACCAATCCCAAGGAGTGTCCCCCTTTCTCTCCTTTATGTCGAGGCACATCTCTCCTCCATGTTTCATCTGCAAAACCTCCTTTTATTTCCCTGACCGTAGGCAAGTCCACTCACCTGCCATTCCCTTGGCTTGTTCCAATTGGAGGCGGCAGTGCAACAGGTCAAGCTGATTATCTGAATGCAGAATTTGGTAGCCTGAGAATCTCATCTTCTTATTTTAAAAAGGACCAAGAAGTGTTTGACCCTTCAGGTTAGAAAGGGAGGCACTGGAGAAAAAAAAACACAGGGAAGATCTTCTGACATCTCTGAATCTACAGCATGAATTTGCAGGAACGTCAGTCAGTAAGGATGGGACATATTTCTTCTGCTTTCCTTGATGCTTTCCAATCAATAAGAGAAGCCAAAGTGGCAAAGCATCCTGGATAGATATCTTAGCCCATGCATATTTTAGACCGTGCATATGCAGCCTGTATTGTGGTGGTGAAGACATTTGATTTTTGTTCCCTGCAAACATTTCTGGGATTGGGATAAAAGAAAGGGTCATTGGTTGGTCCCCCTTGCATTCTTTTGGTAGGACTGAAAGGTAAAGGTATTCCCCGTTGACAAGGTTGACAAGTCGTGTCCGACCATAGGAAGCGGTACTCATCTCGGTTACTAAGCCAAAGAGCCAGCGTTGTCAGAGACTGTGATCATGTGGCCAGCATGACTGCACCGAATGCTGTTTACCTTCTCATTTAGAAGTGGTACCTACCATATTTATCTACATGCATTTGCATGCTTTTGAACTGCTAGATTGGCAGAAGCTGGGACTAGTGATGGGAGCTCACCCCATCATGCAGCATCCGGGCCTCAAAATGCCAACCTGCCAATCTTGCAATCAACAGAGTCAGCATCTTAACCACTTGATCCACTGCATCCTAGGAGTTGCTTAAACCTCTAGGATGCAAGAATTGTACCAGAATTGTACCCAGCATTTTATAGCATTGTACCAGATAGATCGATCTGTCCCACCATCCCTTTCTTCCCTATCCCTTCCTGCTCTCAACTACTACCATCCCAGTCTATGACAGAGAAGAGAAAAAGGAGCTGGCATCTTCTGTCAGTCCAAAAGGCAACGGGGCTCACATTTTCTTCCCCTTTCAATCATAGATGCGGCAAGCAGACAAGGGCTATTAGCGCTGTCAGTCACTGGCTTTCTCTTTCTTTCTGGGTCAGCTGGCCCTGTCCCATGCAGCACGCTGTGTGAGTGCAAGGCATTGTTTCCCCCCAGGACCTGCACACTCACACCTCCGTTGCAGAAGAGCAGCCTCATTAGAGGCAGGCAGGTGCAAAGGGTTGAAGGAACTGTTTCCAAGCTCTGCTGAGGATGCTGGGACTTACCGGCTTTCCACCCAGTTGTTTCTGCACGGCTAAGAAGAAGCAGTTTCCAAGTCTTTCCTGCTACAGTTCTTCTCTCCACTTCCCAATGTAGGGATGGTTTCCCCGGAAGAGGGCAAGCCTGCACTGGGAGCTAGTTAGAAACTAAGCGAGAGTTGATCAAGAATGTTGAGCAGCTGGACCAGACTAGTTCATGTATGTATAATCCCACATGCAACATTGACCCTGTCATTCCTGACCACCCATGGCTATATCCATCATCCTTTTTCTGCCTTACCAATCTATCTTAACTTACTTCTTTATCCATGATCCTGCAGTTACCTCCTTATAAACTCCAAAGAGCAGTCCTCCCTCCCTCATAGCTACTGGGAGAAAACAGGGTCCTACCTACCAACTTAAAGGTAAAGGCTAAATAAATAAATAATAAAATAAAGCTTTTATTTGTATCCTGCTTTTCTACTATAATAGTAACCAGAGCTATTATGTTGTCTAAAATTGGTACACTGTAGTTTTCCAGAGAATGTATAATAGAGCAAGTTAAAAATGTCTTTCTTTTCTTTTATTTATTAAATAAAAAGAAATAGTAATCAGAGCAGCTTACATAGCTCACAAATAGCTCACAAAAGTGCAAATCCCAGAATTCTGTACCATTGAGCCATGGCAGTTAAAGCGGTATCAAACTGCATTAATTCTGCAGTGTAGATGCAGCCTGGGAGCCCAGATTCAGCCCCAGAGCTTGAATTTCCACTGCCCCCAATGTTCTGCTGCTCAGCTTTCCAAAGCTGTATGATACGGTATATATGGATGCTTCCATTCTGGGGGTCCAATCCAAGGGAGGATGCAGAGAAAGGTGTGTTGGTGAGGCAGACGCCACACAGGTGTAGGGGGACCATGCTGCAGTTTCCTCTCTCGCTGAAGAAAACAATGCATTTTTAATTGCTTAATGTGTGTGTGTGTGTGTGTATTTGCTTGCAGCTGCTGTGCTGTGTAAGAGGCAGGCTGAGTTTATTGCACGCTCATAGAAGTTTATCTCCCGTACCCAAGTACCTTGTGGCAGAGGCCTGGGGGCAGCATTGCTTGGAAGGAGGCAGCTTCCATCCTGGAACACTTTGCTCCTCAACGGACTATTAAGCAAGGAGGTAGCACTTGAATTGGGCAGAGAATGGCTTTGATTCCTCCCTCCTTCCATCTTGTAGCAGCTGGTGGATGGCTCTAGCTTTGTGCCCAGGATTTGCACAAAGCATCAAGCGCATTCTTCTCCACTTTCCTCCACACCACACACACTCACAAGTTCATTTTTTTTTAAAAAAAAAATCTTGTATTATGTGGAGTATGTGTGTGTGTCACCTTTGGGCTAGAAATAAAACAAACCAAGTCTGCTTATGAAATGCACAGCAGCAGCACTCCTTAAGCATCATTTCTGTTGTCAGAATGAGGGTGATGCAGGCAGGCATGGGGAGATTTCACTTAGATTTCACTCTGGGGAAAGAGCATTTGTGCATTTGGTCCAGCATGTGCCAAGGTGACAATGCAACCATTTGTGGGGGTTTTGGGTGGTGGTGGGGATAGTACTGCTTGTTCCACTTGTTGCTGCTTTGCAACATCATGGTGAGCAGTGTTCATTTTTGCAGATGTGGGGGCAGGATTCATTGCAACGGAGCAGTTCTTTAGCACGTAGCAAGCTTGATCCCCACATGGATCTTATCACACATTAAGTCTTGTGGACTTTTCAGTCCCTTGCAATTTTCAGAATTTGGGACATTCCACAAAACCTTCCTATTGCAAAGTTCGAAAGAAGGGAAATTGGTGCTAAGATGACTTCCCCAGCTTTGAGGTTGAGAATTGAACTTTCCTGCTGCTGCATTTAACATATATAAGAGTATAAATTGAACTCATGTATAAGTCAAGGGCAGGTTTTGGGTCCAAAATTACAGATTTTGATTTGATCTTTGGATAGGTTGGGGATAAAACTTAGGGGCATATAACAAAGGCTCTAACAAATAAAGCAAAGGAAAACAATGCCAAAGAATTTACAAAATTCCAGCTTACAAAATTCCAGCAGGCATAACTGTCTATGCTCACATTAAAGGTTGGATGGATGAGATAAAACAGAGAAGGATCAGTGCTTCCAAGACAGATTATACTCTTGCCTTTCAAAAGTTCCTTTTTAAACAAGTGTTAAAGTACCCACTGGGAGACCTTCAACAAGTCACACACTCTCAGCCTCAGGGGAAGACAATGGCAGACCTCCTCTGAACAGATCTTGCCAGGAAAACCCCATGATAGGTTTGCTTTAGCGGCACCGTAAGTTGGAAACAACTTGAAGGCACTCAACACACATTGGCCTGTGGATAAGAACTCAGGTTTTTGGGGTCAATTTTTCAACTAAAATATTCTAGACTTATACATGAATATATATACACGCGCACAGAGTCGCCCCTCCATTCTCGCATATTCACAGAGGGGCAGCCTCCATTTAAATCAATGAGCCGTGCCCCAATCAAGCCTATGGGGCTTGAATATTTGCAAATCTCCATTTTCGCAGGAGGTCCGGAATGGATCCCCGTGAAAACGGAGGGCCAACTGTAGTAGTTCCCACCTTGAAGAGGTAAGAGCCACAGTTCCAGGCAGAAACCTTCATGAAGTTCAGTAGAGGAGCAAGTCAGGCTCATAAAAAGATGGTTCCTCTCCTCTACCTTTCCCTTCTCATGGCAGGCTGAATGGCTTTGGTCTCATCATCTTGTAATTAGGAGCATGTTTTATTCATGAGCCAGGTCGAGCAGATCAGGGGGGCATGAGGACATTGTGCCCTATGGATATAAATAACCCTCTTCATTCCCTTCCCTTGGGATGACACCCGACAAAGCCACCACTCTGGAGCAGAGAGGTCTGCGACTGGCGAGTGGTGGTGGCGTTCAGTCCATTTTTCGAAATCCTAATGGATATCTTCATTATACTTAATCAAAGGTCAGTGGTGGCAGGAAATCTTTGCCAAGCACCTTCTGTTTAATGAATGCTCAAGGCGGCTGCTTTCTTTTTCCCCTCTGGGCTTCTCGGTTGATGTGTCTTCTTGTGTGTCTGGTACACATGCTTGGATATACAATAAAGGTCAGGCTGTTCTTCCCCTTTCCCCTCCAAATTGCAGGCTGCCAGGAAGGGCAGGAAGAAACCTTTGGAAGTGGATGATGGGACCTCACCTTTTTGAAACAGATCACCAGAGGGGCTGAGTGTGCTGTAGATCAAGGACTGTAAGGTTCTACCAAAGCTACCACTCTTGAAAAATACAAGATTTTTGCAGTGAAGTATAGTAGTGTAGTGGTTTCAATGTTGGACTATGACTCTGGAGACCAGGGTTCGATTCCAAGCACAGTCATAAAACTCACTGGGTGACTTTGGGCAAGTCACATTCTCTCAGCCTCAGGGGAAGGCAACAACAAACCTCCTCTGAACAAATCTTGCCCAGAAAAACTCAGGATAGATTCACTTTAGGGTCCCCGTAAGTCGGAAATGACTTGAACTCACACATAAATACGCATAAAGACAGCATGGCATAGTGGTTTGAATGTTGGGTTACAACCCTGGAGATCCGAGCTTCAATTCCCCTCTTTGCCATGGAAACCCATTAGGTGACCTTGGTTGAGTCACATGCTCTCAGCCCCAGAAAACCCCATGATGGGGGTTCGCCTTAGAGTCGCCATAAGTTGGCAACGACTTGAAGGCACACAACAACAAAACCACAGTGCATGCTTCCAGAAATGTACGTTTTGTTTAGACCTGAACGCCCATTAAAATTATATTCAAATCACTTTCTGTCTCCCTCTCTCGAAAGTCTGCAATGTGTGTGTGTGTGCTTCCCTCTCTCCATCAATTGCATGTTCCTTTTGCCTCTCCTAATAGCTTTCAAGAAGCAAGGCCTATGTCTGGGTCCAGGAAAGGAGGCTTTCTCTCTGCTCCAGGCGAACAAAACCAGCGAGGCTGAGCTGATCAGGGATCTAAGCAAAGGCAGGTGAGGTTTAACCTTGGGGAGCTCTGTGCTTCGACAGGTAGGCCAGGCATAGACGGATTGCTCCAGGCAACATGTGTAATTTACATGAAAGAGATGGGTCCCACCATCCTGTTTGTGCCACTCCACTGTTCCTTGGAGTGCAGCTTTTTACCAGGATTCCCTGTGCTGAAATCTAGGGAAGCAAGTTATGATAGCGGCACTTGGCTCCTTGTGAGGCTGAAACAGAATCAAGCTTTGGTGTGTAGAACTTGTTTGTGCTTAAAGGGGCAAATTCAAATCTTGCACCCAGAAGATCTGGACTTTGTATAAGGATGCCTTCACCAAGACTGGATGCTCATGTATCTTGGACCTAATTCAGGAATTGTGGCTATGTTGCAGAATTTTTCTTTTGATATTCACAGGAAAAGCAAGCATGGGAACGGCAAGTCGCATGACACCACAGATCAGCTACTTCAAATCTTACTTTACCACTACTCTGGGCTCTGAGATTTCTACAAGCATTGACCATAAGCTTTCATGCATCAGTCTTGTGGCTTGTTGGAAGGGGGCCACAAGGACCATCTAATCCAACCCCATGCCATATACTAAGAATACACAACTGCAGCACTCCTGAAAGATAGTCCCCCAACTTCTCTTAAAAGACTCCCAGAGAAAAAGAGTCCAGCATCTTCCAAGGTAGTCTTTCCCAATGTTGAATAGTTTGCATAATAAACTTAAAGCAAACTTACCATGGGGATTTCCTCACAGTGTTTGTTCTGAGGGAGTTTGCCTTGGCCTTCTTTTGAGGCTGAGAGAGTGCGACCTGTCCAAGCTCACCCTGTGGGTTTCTCTGACTAAACAGGGATTCGAACCCTGGTCTCCCAGATTCCTATTTCAGTACTCAAACCATTATTCCACAATGGCCTTCTTCAGGATTCAACCACAATCACCTGGCAGCTCTTATTCATATATGTGTGTGTGATGAGTGTTTACAAATATATGTGTATATACACATATATTTATGTGTTTGTGTGTGTACACACACAAATGTGATCTTTGCATTCCAGTGATAGACCGTTATGTCTGAATGCCTTGGAAGCAAAGCAGCTTCAGCCTTGCTTAGTCCTTGGATGGGAGACTGCCAACGTATACCAGGTGTTGTAGGCTATATTTTAGAGGAAAGGACTGGCAAAAACACCTCTGAGCATTCCTTTCGGAGGAAACCCCTACAAAATTCATACAAAATTAGTACAGGTAACTTGAAAGCATACACAGCAGGTTGAGTGGTTTTCTTTGACATCACCAGCCTGCCCTGACTTGTGGCTGAGCCGCCTTTCGTTTCCGCAGCCCAGAGGCCATTTGGCAATGGAAAGGATAACTTTTCTGTTCCCCTCGTGCCATTCTGGCAGCGTGGCTGAATTTTACAGAAAGTCCTGCTTGTGCGCCGCGTACACAAGGAGCAAACAATAGCTCATTTCTGTGTGGCAGCTCTTAAGTACCCCTCCTGCTGCCCGGCACCATTTTTCGTTCCCATTAGTGAGCCCTGGAGGGCTGGCACAGCGAATGCATGCAAGTGGTGCACAAAAGGATGGAGGGAAAGGGAGAGGAGAGAGCTTTGAGCTGGCATCCAGGCACAGGGTGTGGGCAAAGGAAGCCGTCCCTGCAAAACGAGTCTCGCAACACCCACTGCTTGCTCCGCCACTTTTCACGGCACCCGACGTCTCCCCTTGGGAAGCTGTGCTGGTGCAGACTTAATGGGGCCATCTTGTCTCTTGGGGAATTGGGCCTTGCCTCATGAGCTGGGAAACCGAGTTAGGGAGTGAGAAGTCCTTGGTTGCAAGCGTCTTAAGTGCCAGCTGCAAAGACAGAAGGGACTTTTGTTCGGTGCCAGCCTGCCTTAAAGCTTGAGGTCCTTCAGAGGTACAGTTGGCCCTCTGTATCCACGGATTCTTTATTCACAGATTCAAGCATCCACAGCTTGAATATATATATGCTTGAATATATATACACACACACCATTCCAAAAAGCAAACCTTGATTTTTCCATTTTATATAAGGGGCACCATTTCACTATGCCATTGTATATAATGAAACTTGAGCATCCTTGGATTTTGGTATCCACGGCGGGTCCTGGAACCAAACCCAGCAGATACCAAGGGCCCACTGTAGTGATATTATTACTATTATTAAGTCAGTTGTTGTATGTGCCAGTCTTCTAATAACTAGTATTGGATTGCTTCTTGGAAGGCATCCATCCTGGTCACCTTGTTTTCCTTGTACAAGTCAGTCCCCGTTTGCTAGCTATAAAGCAAGGAGCAACAGTAGGTCACCTTCTAGAGCCATTGGCTGCATCTGCACTGCAGAAATAATCCAGTTTGACAACATTTTAACTGCCATGTCTCAGTGCTATGGAATCCTAGGATTTGTAACTTGTAGCACCAGAGCCCTCTGACAGAAGAGAGTTCACAAAACTACAATTCCCAGCATTTTATAGCATTGAGCCACGGCAGTTAAAAGTGGTGTCAAACTGGATTATTTCTGCTGTGCGGATGTAGCCATGTGAAAATACACTCCATTACAGCTCTGGAAATGTATCAATAACAGGATCTTTGCCAATGGCTGGCCTGAAAACCTTCACTCTTCCTGCTCCTGGTTTGTTGGGCAAAGTGGTTCCTTGGAGACGATGGGCACGAACCTCTGTGCATGCTCAGAGGTGATGCTTTCTGCTCCAACATCTTCACATACTTCAGATGAGAGCCTGAAGATAAAGGTAGATGCCAGGAACCATTCTCTGGGTTTCCTTCACATCCTGAGATGGTAAATTTTCTGTACCAGAGCCTGGCTAATAGTTGATAATAGTTGTACCAGAGCCTGGCTAATAGTTGATAAGAAGCCATCCTTGGCTTCTAGGGCTTACAAGGTGGTGTAGGATTTGGCTTTTTCTGGCCATGGTTGTCCTCCCCCTCACCTGCATTTAGGTTGAGCTTCGGAGAGCAAAGGCAGAGCCTGTTTTGAAACGGAGCCCAACTTCTCCGGAGAAGAGCAATTCTCCTCTCGAGCTTTATCTAATTTTTTTTAAAAATAAAATTCAAATTGGCAAGGCACCCCTCCCTCTGTTCCCGCTCAATGATTGGCCTATAATTGCAGGTTTATTGGCTGTACAGCTATTGTGTAATGACATGTTTGCAAATTAATTTTTATGGCTCATGCCATTAGCATATACGGTAGAGGAGGGGTTAGTATTAATTACAAGCGTTGTTAGGGTAATCCTAGCAAATTAAAAACCTATAAAAGAACGACAGTTGACAGCACACCGGAGGGTGGCCAGGGGGGTGGGAAAGAATATATATTATATATGGGATTGGCGTTAGCTGCAGAGGTGGTGTTTTGGATGGGGGTGATGATGAAAAGATGGGGGGCTGAGGTCCAGAGTCAAGATTTGAACTCACAGCCTTCCAGATATCTCATGATCACAAAGAGGGTTTCCTCTTTGGGGAGGGAACAGAGCTCAGTGGTAATGCACCTGGTTTAAATACACAATGTACCGGGTTCAGTTCAAGACACCTCTCTTTAAACGATCCAAGTGCCAAGCAGTGAGGAAGACCCATCTTTGCCTGAGACGCTGCCAGTTAGTAGGTTGAAAGGGCAACTAGATAGGGTTGCCAGATTGAAAACGCCAAAGAGTTCCTCTACTTGTAACGGTGGCGCAGAAGAGGGAATGTCAACAAGGGTTGCTTGTCATTGGCCTCGTGGTTTGAGTGTTGGACTACGACTCTGGAGACCAGGATTCGATTCCCGGCTCAGCCATGGCGTCAGTTAACCTGGATTATTTTTGTAGTGTGGATGCAGCCCTTCTCTTCTTCTGATGGAGATGGAGAACTGCTGTTTTTGGAAGCATCCAGAGCTAGTGATTCTTCTCTAAAGTAAGGCTCACAGCCTCCAAACAGCTCTCCTGATTTATTTATTTTTAAATCCAGATGTGCTTGCTTCTTGGGAATGGGAGTGGGGGAAAATGGAGGGTTTGTAGGGACCCAAAGAGGTGGAATTGAGCCCCCAAATCTACCAAAGTTGCTCCACTCTATAAGAGGTAAGGGGTATATAAGAGGTATATAAGAGACAAGAGCTATAAGAGGTAAGAGAGCTAAATTGGCAAATGGTGCAGGGTTATGACACACGCTGCAATGAAAGGAATGGAAAATGCCTAGAGCAGTAACACACACGCAAACATGGAAGATCCCATCCAAGCTGAGGGCCTGGTCTCCTTTTTTGTCTTGGTTATGGGTTGGAATGTTCTCCATATTCCTCATCAAACTTCAAGGGAGGTCCGGTTTGCAAGACTGGGTCTGATCGTAAAGGTGGCTTCTAGGCATGTTGAGTTCGGGAGCATGGGCGGAGTCCCTCTGTTTCGTAGGTAGATATTTGTTCTTGCATGCAAAGAAACGCATGCGGCAATTCAAACGCTACAAATGAAGAGCCTCTGCCTAGGCACTGGAGATCACACTATGGCCACAAAGGTATGGAATGTGCCATTTGCTTGCTTTTGCCTTTAATTCAGTGTGGCCTGGTAGAATCTGTGCGTCTCATGTGGCTGCAGATGAAGTCAGCATGGAATAGTGGTTTGAATAGTATTCTTGAGCTGTTTGGTAGATGAGAGCTGCATCCGCACTGCAAAAATAATCCAGTTTGGCACCAATTTAACTAACAGGGCTCAATGCTATGGAATATGGGAGTTGTAGTCAAGGACCAATTGTTTCTGATCACATCACCTTGGCAAAAGGGACAGACTCATCCTTGGAGCTTTGACAGCTAAAGTGGTGTCAGTCTGCATTAATTCTGCAGTGTGGCAGAGGACTAAGACTCCAGGAGACCAGAGTTCAAATCCTTCTTACCCATGGAAACCCACTGAGGGATGATGGAAAAGCCATACTTTCTCAGCCTCAGAAGATAGCAATGGCAAATCTCCTCTGAATATATCTCGCCAACAGAACCCTATATTAGAGTTGACCTTAAGGTTGCCATAGCTCAGAAACGACTTGAAGATGCATGTCAACAACAACAGCAAGAATAACAACAATGTCCCTATCTGGAGATCTCTGGTATTACCTGGTGGTCCCCATTTAAGTACTAACCAAGCCCAAGCCTGCTTAGCATCTAAACATAAGAAGAGACCAGGGACCCTTTTCATAATACACAATTGTAGTGCTAGCATGCCACTTTATAATTGCCGTGGCAACATCCTGTGGAATCCTGGGATTTGCAGTTTAGGACGTTTTTATTTTTTCCTGAGCCTGGGAGTGCTAGTGCCTCCCCAAACTACAAACTTCAGAATTCCATAGGATGGAACCATGGCAGTTAAAGTGGAATTTCGTGCTATAATTATGTAGTGCAAAAAGGGCCCCTTGTATATTCGGAGTGGTAGAGAGCCAGCATGGCATATTGGTTTGAGTCAGGGTTCAATTCCTGGCTTGGCCATGAAACTAACTGGGTGACCTTGGGCAAGTCACACTCTCTCAGCCTCAAGGCAAGGCAGCAGCAAACCTCTTCTGAGTAAATCTTGCCAAGAAAACCCTTGATAGGGTGGCCATGAGTCGGAAACCACTTGAAGACATGCAACAACAAACAACAGTGGTGAAGGTTGAGAGGAATTAAAGATAACCATATGGTACCTATGGTCTCCCATGGGCAAATAGCAGACAGCGGAGGGGGAGTTCAGAATAGCAAACCAATTTGAATAGCAAAATAATATGGGAGTAAAAGTTAATCCTCCCAGGGCCACGGAGCCAATATGATGCAGTTACGGTCTCTTGACATCTTGACTAGTTTGGCCTTTTCCTCCTATGTTCATATTTAGAGTCAGAATAGATTTGTCTTTGTTGCAAAGTAGCATGCACACAAACACACATACGCACACCCATTTGAATTTGAATTAGCTCACTGGCTAGAATGGGAAGCGCTTCGCCACTTTTTTGCCTTTGCAGTTTGGGAAGGGAAATAAGAAACAAATCCAGATCTGGTCAGCAAACTCTGGATGGGAGAATGCCTAGTGTTCAGAATAACAACAACAACAACAACAACACATAGACTCCTCTTAGGCTTTGAGCATCTTCCAGCTTGAGAAGGAGACAGACAGTCCTTTTAAAGTGGTCTGAGGTTTCACTTCCCACGGAGAGTACACAACTCTGCGCCTTTTTGTCCCTTTGTCTCCTGCGGTCAGATAGGTTTTGTGGAATTTTATATATATATATATATTTTTGGCAATGGTCTAGAAACTTGCAAAGCCTCTTTACTTGAGAGGGAAAAAATAGGATGAATCTGCATCCCATACAAGCAGCAATTCTTTTCAGATTGTCTTGATCTTTCAGATATGTTTGGGGAGGGGGGGATTTTTGTCTGCAGTTTCTGTTTGCTTTCGAAAGTTACTATGCAATGACAATAATTCATGGGGTCCTCACAGCAGCCGCGTCAAGTCATTTTCAGAACCTCTTCCTGCGCTGCTGTTGTTTTTTTTTTGCAAAATGATGTGGCTGATATCTGCCTGGAAAGGTGTGGGCCAACAGGTCATTTGCTGGTGTTTTGTAATTGCAGGCTGCTCTCAGAAGGAAGGTTTGCAGCAGGGCGGGTGTGTTGCTTGGTTTTCCGGTGCTTGGGATAGTGTGATCTACACAAGGGTGTTGGTTTGCTGGCTATCAGGCTGACACTTGTGTGCACCGAGAGAGCGGGCTTCCTTGAGGTTGTCTTTTTTAGGCTTTCTGAAGAGACCAGACATAATCAGCACAGGATGTGGCTTCTCTTTGCAATGCAGAGATATCACAAATTGCCTTTTTGAACTTCAGCAAACCACCGTTTGCGGGGGAAAGGAGAAGGACAGCAGAGGGGCCCAGAAAGGGATGGATGAGATCTCTGTTTTCTTTATGAACCCTTGTTGCAAGTAGATTGAGTCACCTGGAAGCCAGTAGTTCATTATAGGTAGAATCATATTGCTGGAAAGAATCTCTTAGGCCACCTAGCCAAATCTGTGCAGGAATCCACTGGTGCAGCATCCCTGAGACCTGGTGGCCATTGAGTCTCTTTTTAAAGATCTCCACTACCTTCCATAGTATTCTGTTGCACCGTCGGATAGCTCTTATTGTCAGGCAGACCTTCCCAATGTTTACTTGGAATCTTCTTTCTTGTAATTCGAATCCATTGGTTCAAGCCCTGTTCTCTGGAGCAGCAGAGAATAGGTTCACTCCATCTTGAGTGTGACAGTTCTGATATCCCAGAATCTCCTAGTCAGCTGGCTGGGGTGAGGAACTCTGGGAGCCATGGTCCAAAGAAGTAATGTTTCCAAGCTCCACTTAAAAGAGAAAGCCCCACCATCTAATGGCCGTTCAGACTGGTGGACTCAGGGATTTGCTGGGGAATGTTGTTTTTGTTGTTGTTTCCCATCACATCTACTTTGATTTACGGCAACCCTATGAATGAGTAACCACCAAGAGACCCAGTCATCAACAACGCCACTACTCAGGTGTTACAAACTCAGGGCCTTGGCTTGCATGATAAAATCAATCCACCTGTCGCATGGATTTTGCCTTTTCCTACTGGCCCTCACTTTATTGCCTTTTCAGCGAGTCGTGTCTCATGATATGTCTAAAATAAGACAGCCTCAGTTTAGTTTTTAGGAAGCGTTCAGGCTTGATTTGCTTTCAGACTCATTCACGTGTCTTTTAAGTGGTCCAGAATATCTGTAGATCTCTCCTCCAGCACCACATTTCAGATGAGTTGGTTGCTTGTATTTCCATAAGGAGCCTTTTCCAGACTGTGCTTTTAAGACTCAAATCAAAAGGTCTTGTGTCTTCTGATGATTCTCTGCAAGCCTCCAGCATACCAGGAATCCTATGTTACTGCAGGCCAGGCGAACGCTGCTTTTCTCTGTATGTCTTTTGGTGGTGTTTAAGTGATGCAATCTGCAAATGTCTGATGGAGAAGCACAAGCACAACATGTGAGTGGGAGGCAGGGGTCAGAGACATGAAATGGGGAGAGGAATCCATCCAAACATTGGCAGAGATGTCCACCTGTCTGTTCAGGGTCCAGTCCTACACTGTGTGATGGGGAAAGGTCCTGGTTTCCCCAGAAGCTGCTAACTGGGGACACTTTCAACCCATAGCTGACACTACCTCCTCTGTTCTTTTGCATTATAGATTGGAAGATGAAAGAGAGTAGCTTGGGAAAAGCGGAAAGTTCCTCTCTTGGATCTCTGTCCCTGTTTAAAGAAATAATTGAAGCAGCTTGTGTATTCCTGGGGGGGGGGGATTCTTTTTCTTTTAGTAGTCCAACATCTGTTGCACCCGAAAAACAGGAGCCAAGGGGAAGAGAACCTGGTAGACGGATAGAATAGAAGAATTTGGATTTTCCTATCACTTGTTTGTTTTGCCGCTCTGGTTTTTGTAAGACATCTCTCCCCCTCGCCCAGCACAAACCCCATCCATTTGTTTCCTTGGAGTGTGTGTTGCTTCTTATGCCTTGGCAAGATCAGAAGTGAAAACTCTTGTATCTTGTTCTGCTGGTCAACCCCTTCATTGTTTCTTCTATCCTCCCTTCTTTTTTTCTTTTTTTTGGTCTTCTTTCAGAGAGGCATTTCCCCCCTTTTTGCTCCTTTAGAAAAAAGCCACGCACACACACACACACACACACACACACACACAGCCCTTCAGTGAAAATTAAGAAGACGAATGCTCAAAGACCCAAAGGAACCACCCCGGCATTAAAAAAGCGCTGGAGACTTCAGCCTGCAACGAACAGACGCTGGATGATTTCCTACCCTCTCGCTTTCATTAGGAGAGACAAATTTGCTGTCAGCTCTCCAGATTTCCAATTTACCGATAATGATTCTTGCATGAAAATTGATTGGTGGGGGTGGCGGCGGTGGCAGTGGCGGCGAGGAACAGGACTCTTGATGCTGCTTTATCCTCCCTGTCTCTTTTCTCTCCATCCCTTCCATGCTTTCCTGGAGTAGCTCAGAGGAGGAAGCCCTTGCAAAAAGGAAGGGGGGAAAAAGCATGCATGTCCTCGCTTTGCCCTATTCTTTCCCCTCTTCCTCCTGCTGGTTCTCCTGACCGTGTCTCAGGTGGGATGCACAGAGGTCTCCAAAAGCCAAAGGACCTACAACCCCCAAGGCCCTCAATCTGCAACACCTGCCACCTTTAGCTGCTCTCCTCTTCTTTCCTCCCCCTTCCCTGCTTTGTGTGTGGCTGGCTTTTAGGACCTTGCTACCTTGTCAAGCATCTCTTCCTTCTCAAGAGGCTTCCTTTTGGCTGCCGTGTGTGTGTGTGTGTGTGTGTGTGTGTGTGTGCACACCCGCACACCGCACATAAGTCTCCCCCGCCTTTGCTCACCCTCCGCCACCCTTTCTCCACCCCCTTTTTCCCTTTTGTAAACCAGTAGCTAAGAGGAATGACAAAACAAAGCCCCATTCCTGCTTGACAACCACAGAGAGAGAGCGAGAAAGAGAGAGAGCGAACATCAGCCCTACACTCCCCTCCTGGCTGCTTCTTGCTGCTTTCCCCTTCTCACAGCACTCCTCCTCCTCCTCCTTTCTTTTCCCCTCCTTCCCTTTTTTTAATTTGATGCTGAACATGAAGCCCCATTGAAAACAAACCCATTGACTCTCCCTCCTCCTTCCCAATACCCCATGCACCCTTGACATTCAAGTGACTGAATGGAGAAAAGAGCTACTAACATGTCCGGAGGCTGATGCTTCATCCTCTTCTTTACCTTTCTTTCTTTCTTTCTTTCTCTCTTTCTTCCTCTCTTCCTCTCTCTCTTTCTCCTCCCCTCCCAATGAGTGATCCCTAAAAGAGTTTCTCTGGGAATTTTTTTGTACATATATATATATAGGTGGGGGTAACCCCAACAAGCTACAATTTTCTTTCTCAGCCTTCTCTTGCTTGCTCTTTCTCGTACTCTGTGGCATGTGTGTATGTGTGTGTGTTTCTCTCTGTTTGCATCGCTTTGGACTATAAAAAAAAAAAAAAAGACCAAGGGAGGGAGGGAAGAGAGAAAAGGGAAAAAAAAAAGACCAGAAGACATGTCGAGCATGATGTTGAGCTATTTGAAGAAGAAGTCAGGTTGAGCTGTTGGTCGCTGACCTGAGATTGACAAGAGACACTTTTTTTTTGTATTTATTTTCATCATATTTTTCATCTCCCCCCCTTCTTACTCAGATTCAGCTTTTATAAATTTTTTTTTGTAAACTACAACCTCTGTGTAAATTTTAAATTATTATTATTGTTGTTGTTGTTTTCTTCTCTGGTCCTTTTTTCTCTCTCCTGGCCATACTTGGGTTTTATTTTCCTTTTCCCCCCTCTTCTGGATGTCTTGGATCTGTGATATAAACCATGTTTGGACTGAAACCGCCTCTCTATTACTTGCCAGGTAAGGCAAACTTCATATTACTCCTTCTTTCCTTCCTTCCTTCCTGTTTTCAGTTTTAATTTTGCATCAAGATAGTAATGATGAGATGAATCTTTAGCAAGTATGGTTTGTTAGAGAAAGTTTTAGGTATATTGCTTTGAACCTTACTACTTCACTTCCTAGAAGAAGCATGGTCTGTTTTATTTGATCTGGAGTAGTTTGCAATAGTTTGCTCTTGGGTCGAACCACTGCATTTAGAATTCGACACAGGTGGGCAGCCTTTGTCAGCAGGTCCAAACAAGAAATCCTTACCTCTGCATTACCTTCCAATGCCATCCTGTGTGGTTGGTCAAGGTGGATCCAGGAAAGTCCTTAGCTCTTCTTTCCATAGCCAAAATGGATGCTGATGCTCAGGTCCCATTTCAGATGACAGAACTATTTGTAGCCTAAATTGGAGGCGACGCTGCACCCGACGGAATTGCAAGGGGATGAGGATTCTGTATATCACTTGTTAGACATGGTGCGTAATAATATCACTGGTTTAGACATGGTGCGTGATAATTGCCAGGGCTGATTTGCCTTGGAGCGAAGGGGGACATACTGGGGGTAAACTCCGAGATGAGCCCTGGAGGTCAGTGGGATTGCAACCTGGAGGTAAACCCAGCCCAGATTCAAAGATTGGTGGCCCCAAGGGATTATTCCCCTTTCTCCCACTTCACTTCATCCCCCTCTTTTATTGAAAGCTCTGTGCAACTTGAGTGCCCTTGGGCTTCACCTGGCCCTTGGGGATGTATAGCGTGTCTCGTTCCCTCTTTTGTCCACTCTGCTTGGCTTCCTAAGTGGCGAGTCTTGTTTCATTCAGCAGTGGGCGGCAAAAGCACTTCAGTAATCTAAGGTGAATTAAGAAGTGTGGTGTGAAGTTACTTTCGAGTTGCTGCCTAATATTGTTTCACGGCTCAGTGAGCTGTGATCATGTAGCAGACAAAACCAAAGTGGCGACTGCGAGTCTCTCCACCTCTTCGCTCCCACCTCCACAGCTTTCTCTGGTTCCTTCTGTTTCCCTTTCCACCCCTATCCTGCGGTTTAGAGAGGGAAGATTTGTCAGTGGGTGGTATCCATCACCATTGCAACCGTCTACTTCGGAGTCAGCAAGAAGTGGTATGTGTGTGTGTTTGTGTGTTGCTGTTGTTGGCATCTAGCTGTACCTGCTAGACCCATTCGGCCCCGGATCAATGGCGTGTGGCTCAGCGACTATACTTCATGCAAAAAAATTGTGGGTTGTATGGAAACAGAATGGAGAAATGTCTCCTCCTTGCTCTGTTTGGTGCTCGAAATAGTCCACCTGGGTGGAGTTGAAATGCTCAGGTCACTCGCCCACCTTTTTCCTCCTGGGTCGATCATGTGGCGACTCTTTTCTCCCTTGCCTGTGGTTTTGCTGGAGTTGGGAGAAAGGAGAGGGTATAGATCCTTTCTCCTCCTCTTTCTCTTCCTGGGGTATCTCTATCATCTCACACCAGCAATGTTTTCCTGAACCCTGGCCAGTGACTGAGGCTTGGCTTCAGGAAATAGGTTTTCCGAGTGGCAGTTAGTTACAGGAATAACTTTCCTTTCTCTCTTTCCCCTTCCTCTGCTCCCACTATAAAGCATGGTCTTTAAACAAATGCAACATTTTCCCTCTGCTGTGACAAGGGAGTCCGGACTCTTAACCAACACAAGCTTTGGGTTCTTGCAAGCTTGTTCATGCCAGCATTTGCTACATGAGTGCCTTAGCTTGTTTATTTGAAGTCAGTTCTACTCTAGCTTGAAATCACACATCAAGGCAAAATCCCTTGCATGGATTGAGCATCCAAAGCCAAGAGAGTGACATCTTTCAGAGAGGATATCTAGTAAGCCTGCTTACAACACTGTGGAGATAAGATGAACAGGTTCTCAGGTCTGGTTCCATGTTGACCTGACTGTTCTGCAAACTGAGATGATGCTGACCAGTGGTGGCTGGTGTCCCTTTATTTGGGGAAGGTTGGGGAGGTCCCCAGAGGTGGAGCCAGTTGCATTCAGATTGTCTACAAATCCTCCTCCTCATCTTCATCCTCATCATCATATACTTGCAGGCATGATGCAGAAGCTCTCTGTTGTTATTGTGTGCCTCCAAGACAACTCCAACTTGTGTCAGTTCTGTCGTAGAGTTTTCCTGACAAAATTTCTTCAGAGGAGGTTTGACATTGCTTTCCTTTTAGGCTGAGAGAATGTGACTTGCCCAAGATCACTCAATGGGGATTGGATCCCTAGTGATCCCAGAGTCCTAGTCCAACACTCAAACCACGGCACCGCCATGGCTCTAATAGAAGTTTTCATGCCTCAGTTTTTCTTTATATCTCAGTGGCTTTTGGAGTTCTTTGGAGTTCATGACAACAGACCACTGGTGATGATGACTATTTTGATGATGATCTGTAGAGGTAACAGTCCTTTTATTGATTAATTGATTTTCCTGGTTGCTGGGTTGGGAGAAGAAGACAAATGGAAAACCACTCTCCCTGCTGCATAGGGGCATTCACTTCTAGTGGTAACAGGTTGATTCTGACAAAAGGTTTGCTGTGGTCTTTACAAGTCCATGCATCAGTGGCCTTTGTTTGCCTGGAACAGTTAATATGGGGTGGACTCCATGTAGCAAGTTCTTCTCCAGTGAGTGCGAGTTCTAAAGCCCTGTATACCTTTGTCATCTTTCAGTGGAAAAGTTTTGTGGAGTGCGTGCTTTAAAAACCAGTGTAAGCAAGTAGACTCATTTTTACTCGTTTCCTAATAAATGTTTGCCGAGAGTGATTTCAACAGCTGTGGCCAAGCAGCCCCTGGTCCTTATAGGTTCACCTTCATGAGCAGATCAATTTTTTGTACAGCTCCAGTATTCAAGATAGAGTAGCCCAAACAAAAACCAGTGTGCTATAGTGGTTTTAATATTGGACTAGAACTCTGGAGATCATGGTTCAGATCCCCACCCAGCCATGGAAACCCATTGGGGTGACCTTGGGCAAGTCACATTCTCTGAGCCTCAGAAGAAGGCAATGGGAAATCTCCTCCCCATTGGTAAAACAGATCTCGCCAAGAAAATCCCGTGATAGCATCTCTTTTGGGTCGCCATATGTTGGAAACAACTTGAAGCTACACAGCAACAGCAGCCCAGACAAGGGGTTGGATCTAATTTATGATTCAAGTAGACACACTGAAGTCAATGAGACTTAATTTAGACATGACTAACAAATTCCCCTCATGTCAGAGGGTTTATGCTAAGCATGACTAAGTCTGGAGCAATTCCTATGTTGGATTTCCCTGGAAATCAGCACTGTTAAATCCAAATAGTGTTACAATGTGGGGGATTATCTAGTTTAGTAAATAAATAAAGTTTTGTGGCTGCTTTCAGTGACCCCATCAAATATATCTCAATTTGTCTGGATCCATTTGGATGGATCAGTTTCTTTAACGCCCGATCTGCAGTCTGCATTAAGAGCAGGATAACTTTGTTGTGTTACAGTCTAGCAAAACCAGGAGAAAATGTTAATTTTTTTTCCTTACAAGGTTGATATGACATGTAGGTTTCTGGTGAGGGCTTGCTTGAAGAAATTTAACATTGAATTGCAAATGCAAGGTACAGAACACTTTCAGAATGGTGAAAGGTCTGAAAATCATGCCCTGTGAAGATCAGCTTAGGGAGGTGGGTATGTTTTGCCTGAGGAAGGGAAGGTTAAGAGGGGACATGAGATCCATGTTTAAATATTTGGATGTCATATTGAGGATGGAGCGAGCTTGTTTCCTGCTGCTCCAGAGAATAGGAAACAGAGAAGTGGATTCAAGCTACAGGAAAAGAGATTCCACCTAAACCTTAGGAAGAACTTCTTGATGGTAAGAGCTGCTTGGCAATAGAAGATGCTGCCTCAGAGTGTGGTGGAGTCTCCTTCTTTGGAGATTTTTAAATGGAGGCTGGAGGGCCATCTGTTGAGAGTACTTTGGTTGTGTCTTCCCGCATGGCATAATGGAATTGGGCTGGATGACCCTTGTGGTATACTCAAACACTATGATTCTAAGTAGCTAAAAGGCCAAGGCTGTATTCTTCAAGGTTGTGAACTTTGAATGGAGCTTGTGCTCCGTGTTGTGGAGTGCAAGAGCAGATGGAGTGAGGTGCTTCATGTGGCCGTCTCTTTCCATAAACCCGCCTTTAAAACATGTTTGAAAAACTTCTAGTCACCTGTTTGTATCTACTTGTTATTCGTGATACCTGATAGTGTGGCGGGTGGGGAAAAACTCCACTGGTTGAGCTCCTCTGCCTGGTCTCTTAGAAGCAGTCCTTGCTTTACTAGAGGGAAGTGGCATTGAATGCCCCTGCTGTCAAATGGTGTCACCAGCTCCCATGATTTCATCAGATTGCTAGCTCAACAACCTTGCAAACAAACCTTCCCTTTCACTGCCCTTGCACAGGGCCACTGCTATCTTGAGGAGAGGAAGGGGTGAATTAAACATTTCAGAACTGGTACATAGTGATTCTTGTTGGTTTGCTTGTTATAGTTATATCCTGTCTTCAGTGACCTCAAGGTGGCATGCATTTCTCTCCACATTATTGCTTTCTCCCCTCACTTCATCCCTGTGAGGTGGGCTTGGCTGAGAGATTGAGAGTGTGTGTGACCAAGCCAAGGTCTTCCAGAATCATGGATCTCTGGGTCAGCAGAACCTGCAAAGTCTCAATCCAGCCCTCTTAACCACTGGACAACACTAGCTTCCTTGCAATAAAGGTAAAAGGTAAAGGTTTCTCCTTTGACAAGGTTGTCTAGTTGTGTCTGACTGTAGGAACTGGTGCTCGTCTCTGTTACTAATCCAAAGGAGCCAGCGTTGTCACAGATGATCCCATGGTCATGTGGGTAGCATGACTGTATGGAACACTGTTACGTTCCCACCAAAGTGGTACCTATTTATCTACTTGCATTTTTGTAGATTTTGTAGATTTTTGTGCTAGGTTGGCAGAAGCTGGGACTAGTGATGGGTGCTCAATCCATCATGTGGCACTTGGGTCTCGAACTGCCAACCTGCCGATCTTGCAATTGTCAGAGTCAGCATCCTAACCACTGAGCCACTGTGTCTGACCCTATTCCTTGCAATATCTGACGTTAAGTCCACATCCACTCTGCTCTGAAACCATCCAGTTCTTTTCAGTCCCAGAAATTTACACAACAATAACATCAACAGCAATAATTGTTGTTATTTCATTTGTATCTCACCTTTCTCCAGACAATGAGATTCTGGGTGGCTTGCAACATATTTACAGATTCAAAACTATCCAAAATGTCAATGTAAGCATGACTACAAAAGTTATTAAACAACTTATAAAGTTAAAAATATCAACGTTCATTTAAAGGCTATATACAGACTATGAGTCCCTGGAGGTTGCCCATCCTTCTGGGAGGAGGAAGGCATATAAGGGCTTTTTTTGGTGGCTCAAATCCATTGTTAGCCTGGCTGAAATTCCTTTTGTTTCTTTTTCCCGGACCGCTCTGTGCTACCTGGAAACTCAGCCCTCTGGAGCCAGTTTTGAGGATATATATGGGGCATCAGTGGGAAGAGAAATCATTCTTCCATTGCTCACTGGATCCCACTGTTCCAGCAATAAAACTCAGTTTGGGATGCGACCGTTTTATTTTTGCAATGTGTTCAACATCCTTGTTGAATGAAGGCATAGGTTTTGTGCCCTGCAGCTGTGCTGGACTACAGTTCCTGCCATCTGCAGCCAGTGTGCCATGTTGCTGGGGATGATGAGGACTGTAGTATTACACATTTTTGGATGGGGGGGAGACATGAAATGTTGACAGAATAAGCAGAAACAGAGACACTTCTGCAGTGCGCCTGAGGCTTATTTTATACTGCTAATATTTATTTTCTTACCCATCTCTCCCTGTGGACCGAGGCAGGGAACAACAGATAGTATAACACATAATATCAGTTAAAAGAATATGTAAAACTAATACATATTAAAAGTCAAGCAATAAATACTTCAAAATACATAATTTAAAGATAGTTTGGATAGTCCTGCTCAAAATTATTGGTCTTCACTGCTGTTTTAAACACAGATGGAGAGTCTCCAGTTAAGGAATCTCTTCTGGCAGGTCATTCCACAATCTGGGGGTGGCCGAAGGAAATGTCCTCCGAGTAACTGTTGTCAGCCTAGTTTTGGCTGATTGAAGTAGATGTCCCCCAGAGGATCTGTGTATATGGGTTGGATTATACAAGAGATGTAACCTAGACCCACATCATGTAAAGGCGGATTTTCAACCAGAATGTGAAGGGAAGACCATACTGAAAAGTTACAGGTTGACTCCAACCCTTCAGATGTGTAGAAAGTTGTGGTGGCAGCTCATGTAGAGGTTGCATGTGGATAGTGGGACTCTTGACTAGGAGTTGGGGATGTTTAGCCTGGAGAAGAGAAGGTTAAGAGGTGATATGATAGCCGTGTTTAAATATTTGAAGGGATGTCATATTGAGGATGGAGCAAGCTTGTTTTCTGCTGCTCCAGAAACTAGGACCCGAAACAATGGATGTAAGCTCCAGGAAAAGAGATTCCACCTCAACATTAGGAGGAACTTCCTGACAGTAAGGACTGTTCGACAGTGGAACACACTCCCTCAGAGTGTAGTAGAGTCTCCTTCCTTGGAGGACTTTAAACAGAGTCTGGATGGCCATCTGTCTGGGATGCTTTAATCGGGAGTTCCTGCATGGCAGGGGGTTGGACTGGATGGCCCTTGTGGTCTCTTCCAACTCTATGATTCTACGATTCTATGATAATGTGATCAAAATGCTACTTTGCACTCTGTGGGGTAATTTTTCGCACCACTGAGCCATTTGGCCACTTTGCTCTCGGCATCTCTTGTCTTGCCAAGGCTTTCCCACTCTTTGGCGATGAGAGAACCCAGTCTGCATTCTAAATTATTTTATTTTATTTCTGCTTGGCCTGTTCTCTCACCAGCTGAACTGGAAATCGATCAAGATTGTAGGCTCTCTCTGTGCTTTTGTCCTGTAAAACCAGGCAATGGGGACTCGGGAGAGGTCCCTGGGCAGATGCAAGGAGGATTGTTTTCCCCTTTCTTCTTCCCTTACGCCCTCCACCCCTTTTTATTTACGTGCTCCAATCAACCAGGATTTACTTATGGCGCCTCCTGGCGTGTGAAACTTCTTGGTTTTACTGTAATTGCTGAAGCACTAATTCCTGCTCCCTGTTAAAAACCAACCAGCATTTAATTCTAGGCATGGAAAGGAGGCAGGGAGAAGAGGAAACAATAAATATGGCAGCACCTTTAAGACTAACTGTTTTTTTATTTTGGCATGGGCTTTCATGGCTATAAGTCCACTTCTCTGAATGCAGTACAGAGCGGTAATAAATCAGATATAAAGTATATATGCACAGTTGTAGGCATGAGGTATTTTAAGTCAGATGCAGAGAGATTCCAGGATATGATGGGAAGCCACAGAGGGACCCCATTCCGCTGAGTTTCCCAAAGGCTCTAATGTGTTCCTCCTCCCTCTCCGAATTCACCCTGCTTTCTCCTCCTTCGCTGGGCATCCATCAGGTGGTCTATTTTCTTCCCTGGAAGCATGCATTGGGGGTGGGGAGAGAAATGGAGGAGAGAAGGTGCATTGAAGTGTCAGACTGTGAGATCCGAAGCAATTAAGGGAAATTATGTGTGGACTGTTTGAGCTGCTGTCAAACAGCAACATTATTGTGTGCAACCATTCCAGGCTACCAGAAGATGTTAGAAATGCTAATCATACAGGTAGGGTCATAGCAGATAGACATTTCAACCTTCTCCGAATTGGATGCAAGCAAGAGAGAGAAGGAGGGAGGGAGAAAAAGGGAGGGAAGGAAAAATGCCAGAGAAATGGCTCGCACTCTAGAAAGTACCAGTGGGTATTTTAATTTTCTCCCTTGAACCAGACCAGCTATTCCTGTTTGGGGTGACAGTGGCTCCTTGCTCCTCTTTATTATACTGTGGGCCCTTCCCAGCTGTGGGGTTGGTTTTGGGATCCTCCACAGATGGAAAAAAGCATGGAAGCTCTCAAGTCCCATTTCATCCAATACATGGTGATGTGCATGCTCCTGCATCAGTGCATCTGCATGCATGCGCCACCATTGGATATTACGAGACATGGCGATCTGCAAAAACCCAGATCCATGGATGGGAATCCCACTGATATTCCACTGTACCTACAGGTCTCCTCATGAGTGGTTTGATCAAAGACTGGACAAGACAGCTTTTACACCTTGCTTCTGGGGGGATTTTTGGAACCAAAGATGGTGTTGATGGAAAGGGTTAGATTATATTTTCTGGGACTATTCTTTGCTCAAGGGAACAGTCTGATGGGTGTGGGCCCTAAACCATGTTCTCTGTCGGCTACATATATGGATAGAAGGGAAAGGATGTTGCTTTCAAAGCTTGTCTGCTCCTGCTGTCCATTAGTGGCTTCAGTAGAGAAAGGTCTTGCTGTGCTTTGGATGGAGGGCCACCATCATTCGGAGTAAGCAGTACTAGGCTTGATGGACCAACGATTTGACTCACTGTAAGGCAGCCTTATATGTGTCTGAGCATATTGTTCATTAGGCTGGCTCTTCCATCTTTAACCATTGTTGAGCATTGTTACTCCCCCCTGCAACTTGCACACACTTCCTTTCCTGCCCATTTTTGAGATTCCAGATTCCCAGGAAGCAGTCAGGCTACCAAGTAGGTTCACCACTGAGCCAGAATTCTCTATCTTCAGTCCTGTAGACATACAGGTTGAGGCTCCCTTATCTGAAATGTTTGGGACCATCTGCATCTACACTGTAGAAATAATGCAGTTTGACATTGCTTCAACTGGCATGGCTCAATGCAATGGAATTCTGGGATTTGTAGTTTTGTGAGCTATTTAGCCTTCTCTGTCAGAGAGCTCTGGTGCCGCAACCAGCTACAAATCCAAGAATTCCATAGGATGGAGCCTTGACAGTTAAAGCAGTGTAAACCTGGATTATTTTCTGCAGTGTGACAGCAGCCCTTGAAGCCTTTTCTCAGAAGGAGAAGAAGCTGCCTTGCATGGTGTCCAACCCTATCCATTGCCTGCTCTGACTCAAAGAGGCTTGGTTTCAGGCAGGATCCTTACCTAGCCCTACTTGGAGATCTGTGGTATTCCCCAGTGGGTCTGCCATCCAAGGACTAACCAGGCCCAACTCTGCTTAGCTTCTGAAATCAGATGGGATCAGGTGTGGTCAAGGTGGTTCATCTTTTGACAATAGCAGTTGTTGGGTTGTGTCTAGGTGGCTAAGTTCTGTATCTCACAACCTCACTGCCTTTTTCCAGAGCTCTATGTTGTGGTGGTTGGAAAATGTGAACATCTGAGGTCTTTGGCAGCGGGCGAGGGTGGAGAGACACATACGGCAAGGAGGCGAAGCTATCTATTCTTCTGCCTGCCCTTATGTTGAAGAACGGCTTCATCAAAGCTCTCTCCCTCTTCCACTCCCCGCCACCCATTTCGCTCTTTCTCTCCTGCAATAAGCGGCAAGGAAATGCATCTTGGAGCTGTTGGCAGCACAAGAACTGTTCTTCAGTATTAGGGAGGCTACACTCAAATTACCTTCCTCAACCACTCCAGGTCATGCTGCTCAGCGAGTCATTAATAAAAGGAAATTGCAATCAGATGCTATTCCGCTCAAGAGGGATGAGGGAGCGTTAACACCATCAGCACCCTCATCAACTGGGGCTTGTTTCAAAGAGACCCAAATTCGTTACAAAGGCTGCGTAAGAGCCGAGGGAATGGGGAGGGGGAGAAAATCCTTTATCTGGGGAGAATCAAAGGCAAGGCTTGCAAAGTCTCAACCCTAAGAGAGAGTGAAAGAGAGGCATGCTGGTTGGCAGATAGCTGGGGATTGACAGTAATTCCATCTGGCAGCGTTGTTGCATCTCATGTCCCTTGCATTTGCTCTGGGCGAGGATTGCTTGCAAGGCCACGGTCCTTTCTAGGCCTGCAAAATGACCCCACAGCCCTTTACTCCTCCATTGCCACTTCTTTCTCATCCGTTTCCTTCTCCTCCATAACCAGTTCTCCTAGAGGGTGGAAAACCTGTAAAAAACGGGTAACCCAACCAACCAGCCAACTAGGTGGGTTGTTTGCTTTGAGACGGTGCAGTGATGTTTTAACACCTGCCCCTTTTCCTGCTTTGCCAGACATGACAGAAGTCTGCCATGTGGTAAAGGTTTTTACACCTCACCTGCCCCATAGACACACACAAAGAGATCACTACAATAACATTCAAAATCCACAAAACGATGTTACTGTTTTGTGTCTTTTTTTGTGCAATACTGATGAAGAAGCTGCACAGTTGTTAAAAACCATTGTTGTTGTAGTTGTGTGCCTCTGAGTCATTTCCAACTTATGGCAAGGTTTGGCAAGGTTTGTTCAGAGGAGGTTTGCCATTGCCTTCCTCTGAGGCTGAGAGCATGTGAGTTGCCCAAGGTCACCCAGTGGGTTTTATGGCTAAGCTGGGAATCGAACCCAGATCTCCAGAATTGTAGTCCAACACTCAAACCACTATGCCATGCTGGCTCCTGTTAAAAATCATACAGGATTTTTTTAAAACAACAACAACAACAACAACAACAACAACAATGACTTGATGAAGAAGAAGCCAGTGGAGCACCAAAAGCTTGCAACATGCATTTTTGTGCATTTTATTTGGTCTAATAATGGCATCACTGTTTTTTGGATTTTGGATATTCTTGTACTTTGCTGAATGGACAGTACAGCTGCCCCTGGATTCTTTTTGCAAAGAGTTAGCTGCAAGCAAAGAGCTATAAATCCAAGATATTCTGCCATTTAGTCTGGGGACAACCACAGCCATGCCCTCTGTCCCAACTCCAGGTTCCTGATCTAGGCTGACTCCCTTTGCTTACTATGTTGGCAAGCAAAGGGATCTTGCAGAACCTTTGCAAGGTGTTGCAATTGCATACTGATATCCCAGACTAACACGGCTAGGTCTCTAAATTCAAACTGCTATATTGGATCACGGAATATGTTGGGTCCAGCCACCCAATGCCAACCAAATGCGTTGCCTGGGGAAATCAAAAAGCCAAATATTACGGCAACACCTGCCTCCTCTTCTCTTGTCTCTTGAATATATGGGTATTCAGGGAGCATAACTACAGTGGGCCCTTGGTATCCGCTGGGGTTTGGTTCCAGGAACCCCGGCGGATACCAAAATCCATGGATGCTCAAGTCCCCTTAAATACAATGGCCTAGTAAAAGGGTATCCCTTATATAAAATGGCAAAATCAAGGCTTGCTTTTCTGAATATATATATATATATATATATATATTTAGAGAGAGAGAGAGAGAGAGAGAGAGAGAGAGCAATATTTTCAAGCCATGGATGTTTGAATCCATGGATGAAAAATCCGTGGATGCGGAGGGCTGGCTGTACTACAGAATAAGAAGATTCCCAGTTGTTTTTCCCCCCAGGCATGAATGTAAATAATCCTTTTTCCTCCTTCTCCCCTTCCCTGCAAGGTTGTGGCAAGCCCAACATGGATGCCAAAGGGGGACACTGGAGACACGATCACCCTGTCCTCCCTTTATCTTTCTGTTGATGGAGCCTCCTCCAAGCCCCACCACCCCGCAGGTGTTAAGTGGCTCCTGCTTCGAATCTTACGGGGATTAGTGCTGTATTTACCCCATACACAACACCCATCACTTCCCTCCCCTGGCAGCCCCTAAATTCAGTTGGCATGGCAACTGTGTCAACCACTTGTGAGGGTCTCTTGCCCCCCTTTCTTTCCCCCTTGTGATTATTTGACAAGGGGGAAAGAGGGAGGGAAGGATGGAGAAGGAAAAAAGGGAAGATGGATAAAAGAAAGAGGAGGGATGGAGGGGGGAATTGAGCAAGGGGCTGTGTTGTTGTTTTTTTTAGAGAAGATGGCTTGTCTTCAGTAGGCTAATTACCAGGAGAGGCAGATGGGGAGGGAGGTCTCTCCTTCTCTCTAAGTGATGCTTTTCTTTCCCCCTCCAGTGCTCAAAAAAGGGATGGCAGAAACACGCCGTGACCCGCTGGCAGTCAGGCAGGAGAAATCAATAACATTGCAAAAGAAGGGGGAGGAAAGAGGCAGGAAACACGGTGGGTTTTGTCACTTGGGGGTTTTACATTGTCGTCTTTTCAGGGAGAGCTTGGTGAAGTCCTGACTTCCTTTTTTCTTTTTATTCATTCCTCCTTTTGGCTTCCGGTTGGGGACCGAGGGGATGCGGGTGTCCGAATCCTGCTTGGCTATAGTGTCCGGTGCAAAAGAATAAATCAAAGGTCCAGATGTGTTTGCGTGTGTGCATAGGTTGCCCTGTTGTGTCAAGATGGGGGGGATGGTTTTCTGATCCTTCCCAAAAAGGGAAATGGTGTGTTTTGTAGGGGGAGAAATGTTAGCTTGGGATCACAGCAAGTCTTGCCAACTGTGAGTGTGTGGTCGCCCATGAATCTCAGAGAGCATAGTACTACCAGTTGTACAGAAATGAATCAGTTGTATGGATAGCTCTCAGGATCCAACAGGGTGCTCTTTGGTACTCCAAAAGGGCCTTTTTTTAAATGACAATTTTCACTCTGCATGCTCTGGGCTGCGTGGGAAAAGAAAACTGTTATATTTAGGATGATGCTCTAAAGCAGGGGTAGGCAACCTTTCCCCTTTAAGGGCCGAGGGACTTCAGCTCCCAGAATCCCAGGCGCAATTGGCCAACATGGGACTATTGGCCAACATGGCTGAGGCTTCTGGGAGCTGAAGTCCCTCGGCTCTTAAAGGGGAAAGGTTGCCTACCTCTGCTCTAAAGCATAAGGACTATCAGGGTGTAATGGTTTGAGTGTTGGACTACGACTCTGGAGACCAGTGTTCGAATCCCTGATCGGCCTTGGAAATCCACAGAGTGATCTTGGACAAGTCACACTTTCTCAGCCTCAGAAGATGCCAATGCCAATTCCATATCATTGAGCCATGGCAGTTAAAGCAGGGCAACCTAGATTATTTCTACAGATGCAGCCTTTCATCTGCTCTGGTCTCTTATTCGTTGTTATGATCTCCTTCCATGATATTGAAAATGCATCTTGAATTCATTTATCTTGCCAAGGCTACTTTCAAAGGTCAAACCAACTGCTTTCAAGATGCCAAGGCTGCATTTGCGACGGGCACTTACAGATTGAAATGGCAGCAGTGGGGTCAGAGAAAGAGGCTGAACAAATTTGAGGGGCCAATTTGTGCAATGTGGATCCCTGGTTTGTGCTCCACCAAAGCATGCTGTCTGTACTAAACTATATTTGTTATCTCTAGTTCCCTTTTAATTCCACTTTCTTCCTCCTGTTCCTTTCTTGTTCCCTCTGAGCATCCTTTCTGGGGCAGGAACATGAAGGAAGAAGCAGGTGGTAAAAATGGCCTGCCTGTATGTAGAAAACAGGCTTTTGCTTTTGTTTGTAACTTGATAAATGAATGTGGAAGGACAAATTTTCCCCAATTCACATCTCCTCGCCCCAACTTCTTTTAATCTCTTTTATTCCTGGGTTAAGCCTGATTTCTAGTGGCAAAGGCAGATTTATCTGAAGGTGTACGTGGGTCCCATGAATAACAACTATATTGTGTGTGCAGATTTCTAAATCCTGGTGGGAATAATAATGTATCTTATATTTCCCCAACTGCATTTGCTCCACCCTCAAGGATCCTAAAATATGGAGTGGGGTGAGCCGAGGGAGATGGGGAGAGGAACAGACAGATCATAGAGTAAGAGAGAGTGCATGTATGCTTGCTTCAGGAGCATTGCTCAGAGGTCAAGTGCATCCTTTTGGGGATGAAGTCCTAGGTTCAATTCCTGGCATTTCCAGTTTTAAAAGAAAAATGTACCCGGTGGCGTGAAAGACCTCTACTTTAAATCCTGGGTAGCTGTTGCCTGTCAGAGTCCATACTGAGCTAGATGAGTAGATAAGCCTGCTCTAAGACAACTTCCTTTTGTTTGAGGAGGCAGAGGATGAACAAGAGCCAGTGCAGTGGCATGGTTTGCGTGTTGGACTAGGACTTTGGGAGACCAGGGTTTGAATCCCAACTTGGCCATAGAAACCCACTGGATGGCCTTGGGCAAATCACACTCTTAGGCCATGGCGAAGCCCCCTCCTGAACAAACCTTGCCAAGAAAACCCTGTGATAGTTGCCTTGTTGTTGTGTGTTTTCAAGTCACCTTAGAGTTGCCTTAAGTCAGAAACGGCCATTAAAAATAACAACAAGAGAATGAACCCATGGATGCAGCCACCTCTGATGTGAAACGGCAAACACACCAGCTAATGTACATATACAGCTACATATACAACTATATGTATATGGGGTAGAATGCTTTATATATGATTTATACGATTGAACAAACTGTTGTGTTGGTTGGTGGGAGAAAATCAAGCTGGTCTGTCTGTCTGTCTCTCTTTCTCTTTTGGTACAGAGAGCAGTGGTGGCTGGTGACTTCCATGTCAGTGGGGTGCTGCATCCACTCCAGGATCTAATCTACATTTCCAAGGAGCTGAATCTATTTTGGACACAGTTCCTTGGATAGCCCTTTCAAAGTCTGGTCTGAAAAGCAGAACAGTTTCACTGCCCTTTTGCTATGGTGGCCATTGGTGGACAGGTCAAAAAGACCTTGGTGATCTTCTCAGAGAATAACCTCTAGATCTTCCTTTTGCCTTTCTGCTTCTTGACATACTTATTTTGGTCCATTCCAACTAATCCATAGCAACATATTGTCCAAAGGGAGAGTTATCTGTTGAGTTTTGACCATCCAGCTCAACTGAATGCATTTTTCACTTCCTCCCTCCCTCTTGGGTCTCCCAAAAGTTAGAGAGCAGTCCCTACCTTTGGAGCAACTTCCCGTCCTTGGGTGAAAACTGGAGCAGATGTGTGCCTAGTTGAAGACTGGCAAACACAGCAGTTTCGGGGCTGCCACAAATAGCCCACGGCTCTCTAAATTTGGCTGCAGCAAGCTGCTTGGGATGACAATGTATTTTACAGTTTCTGTTTACCCGGGGCGTGCAGTCTGAGTCATCAAGCCATCTCTTTTGCTGGATCAACATTCCCCTGCCTTCAATGAATTATTTAATTGGATAGAAGGCAAGGCACAGCCAACATATTTATATTTCCCCCCCCCCCTTCTTTAAATACAACAACAACTAATAATCTGGAGGGAATTGTTACATGGACTGTCCCCATTTGAACAGTGTCTTGGTTTCCCCCTTCCTCTCCTTAGTGGCATGGGGCAAGAAAGGCATGGGGTGTGTTTGTAGGGTGCTCAAGGGTAGATTTTATAAGGTTCTCCCTTCTCTTTTTAGTAGCGATGCTTTAAAGATGTTTGACATCTGTAACAAACAGCTGGCATCCTGTTCTGGAAGAATGTCCTTTTATTTCTGAGCAGGTTGAACTGCCATTAATAGTATAATTAGGTGATTATCACCATACAGCAGAAAACGCTTAATTGTAGAGAGAGAGAGTTTCTCACATTCTGGTTTTTGTTGTTGTTGTTGCTTTGTTTTTATGGTTGCATTTGTTTTCGTCTGCAGGAATTCTCCCCCACCATTTGTCATTTGCAGAGTTGTGATTGATGCCGTTTTGTTATTGGTGTGCTTAGGATTATGGTTACACCTGACAGATGTGTGCACATCCAAACTTTTGTGCATCCATGATGGCCAGAAATCTGGAGAAGGAAGCAAAGGGGCTCTCCTCAGCGCTTGGGAAAGAGGCTGTGCTGACCTCGGGATCTGGGACTTATGGTTCCCAAAGGTAACATTCCCAAAATCTGGCTGTACTTTAGTAGAGGATTTTGCCTGTGGATTTCATCTTGCCAATGAAGCAAAGACATAGATGGATATTTAAGTGGGTGCTCTGCATGTAAAGATCTCTGGTTCAGGTCCAAAAAAGGCCTTTTTAAAAGCAGGCAGTAAACTATGGAAAACCACTGGGCAAGTTATAAGTGGATCCATCTCCATGGATGCTTCTCGGTTTTTGAACTTGTCTCTCTCCACTGGAAGTCAAGACTTGGCTTCCAAGATTATGATGGAGTGATGAGCAAAAAGGAGGGCTTATTGCCCTTAGTATTGTCCTTTCCCTCTGCTCCTCACCGCTGTCAGCTATGCCTTGCTGAAAAGGCATCCTGCAATGCAGCAGGAACGTGCAAAAAGTTGCTTCTGTTGTTTGGTAGAAGAAGCAAACAAAAACAAACACCACCAGCTGCTACTTCACATTTGCAGAACCTTGTGCAGAGGAAAAGACTTGCCAGATTCCAGCCAAGTTGCAGCGCCATTCTTCCTTCAGATTACAAGGAACTTGGCCAAGTCACATCCTCAGGGGAAAGCAATGAAAAACCTCCTCTGAACAAATCTTGTCAAGAAAACCCCATGATAGGCTCACCTTAGGATCTCCATAAGTCAGAAATGACTCGAAGCCAACACAACACGCATGGCTACCCTTATCCTTTCCCTCCTCATTGAATTGTGTCTCCTCCTGATCCCTTGTGGCAAGCGGAGAAGGAGGAAAATATACCTGTTGGGTTGCTTTAAACTCTTGTTGAATACTACAGTAGTCCCAGTAGCTTTTGCCTTGAGTCCCAGTTTTAGGGGAAAGGTGGGGTATAAATCAGTGATTCCCAAGCTTTCCAGTTGTTTTGGCCTTCAACAGCCAGAATTCGAGACCATTGGCCAAAATTGGCTGAGGCTTCTGGGAGCTGAAGCCCAAAACACCTGGCGGACAAGAGTTTGGGAATCACTGGTATAAATAATGATGGAGGAGGAAGAGGCTTGCACAACAAAACAACACAGCTGGTACAACGCCATCACTAAACACAGACACACACACACACCGTGGGGTGTTCTGTATTAATGGGTTCACTTGTTAAACCTCTGCAAGCAGGAGATGAGAAAGCCAATCTTCATTTGCCTTATTAGCTGGTTTCTGGCAGAACTTGGCAGTGTTATCTTTTTGGACAATAACTCCCAGAATCCCCCCTCAGTAAGTACAGCCACTGGCTTTGCAGCCTTGGGGAGACTTGTGAGCTTTTGTTCATCCAAGCCGTTAACATTCAGACTGTCATTTAGCTCTGCTGGAACTAAGAGCAAGTGGCCACTTTGGGAACTAGTAGCCCTTAATGGCTTGAGAAAGTGAATCAAGCTACATTTTTTGTCCTGCTGGTGCTGGCCACTAGCCCAGATAGCTTTAAGGGGATTAGGAAAATTCATGGAGGAGCAAGAGGCAGTCGTCAATCTGTTTCCGTTAACCATTATGGCTACTACTGGATATTGAACATCCATGTCAAGAGACAGTGTTACTTTTTGGGAGAACAACAGCAGGAATGCACTAGTTGACCCTCAACAAAGCTAAACTTAAGAGGGTTGCAGACTACCAGAAATAGTGCAAATCGAGTCCACTTTAAGGGTTAGGGTTAGGGAATCATGGGAACTGTATTTTATTGTGGCACCAGAGCTCTCTGACAGAGAAGGCTCAATGTCTCAGAAAAAAAACAATTCCCATGATTCCCTAGCACTAACCCTAACCCTTAAAGTGGACTCAATTTGCACTATTTCTTGCAGTCTGCAACCCCTCTTAGTCTATATTCCTTTTTCTATGGACTGAGGAACCTGAGCAAGACACCACTTCCATCTTGCCATCATGGGGTATGCTGGGCTATCATAGGGTTTTCTTGGCAAGTTTCTTCAGAAGGTCTTTGCCACTGCCATTCTGAGGATGAGAAAGTGTGACTTGCCCAAGGCCACCCATGGCTCAGCTGGGATTTGAACCGTGGTCTCCAGAGGTATAGTCCTACATTCAAACCACCATGCCACACTGGCTCCTACCAGTCACTAATAATTTCATTTGTTTAAGGTTTTTAAAAAAGCCTATATCCTGGTTACAGAATAAATTTAATGCAAAGCCCAACCAACCTATGTTACTGCTGCTGCTGCTGAAGATGATGACGATGATGATGAACAATGAGTATTATTTCATGATGCAAAAGGATCTTGTAGCCAGCACCTTTGAGACTCACTGAAAGAAAAAGTTGGTAACATGAGCTTTCCTGGACTTGAGCCTACTTCTTCAGATGCCTGAAGTAGGCTTAAGTGTATGAAAGATCATGCTGCCAACTACTTTCTTTCAGTGAGTCTCAAAGGTGCTACACTACAGGATCCCTTTGCAGACTGATTTTTCCAGACTTAACACGGCTATATCTTTGAATTCTATTATTTCATAAGTCATTCTGGTTGCAGAAATTCTCACTGCCCCCCTTCCCACCCCCAGCCTAGCCCCCAAAACAGCATTGCATCCATTCTGGGGCCATTCCATTCTGGAGCCACCTGCTGCTTGGAGCTTTCCTGCTTCTAAGAATCCACTTCACTGTAACTTGGCAGCAAAGAGATAAAGCCCTAAGATTAAAAGCCAGTCAATCTGATCCCATTGGCAAGAATCAAGCGATGCTGTCGCAATCTCTCTTCCCTTTCTCTCCCTCCCTCCCTCCAACACAGACACACACATGGCACACACTCATACACACACACACACACACACAAGTCCAAAGCAGCTGAGCCACTAACACATGCGCTGCATGACAAGATGAAAGCCTCGGGAGTCCGAACGTGTCTGTCTCGCTTGAAGAGGAAATATAAAAGGAGGTATCCAGCCACCTCTGAGCTCTTTGTTAGGGGATCTGTTCCTTGTGCTACTAAAAGAAGAGAGAGACACAGAGGTTTTCACTGGGTCATCGGCTCAGTTACGGAGGAGGAAGGAGGGAGATTCTCTTGCCCTCCCAACACAGTGCCAACCTACAAGGTCGGTTGGCTTTCTTCATTGTCCAGCTCTCACATCTGTCCATGGTGATGAGGAGAGTACTGGTCTGATTTCTCTGGGAAGGGAATTCCAGAAGCTGGGGGCAGCCACTGAGAAGGCTCTCCTCTGCCAGCAGAGAACAGGACCGTATACAGTAGGCCAGGGGTAGGCAACCTAAGGCCCGGGGGCCGGATGCGGCCCCCTGAGGCCTTTGGACCGGCCCCAGGCCAGTCCTGCCGCCGCCGCTGCCACCCACCATGATGATATTGATTATTGTTGTTATTACTTGTTCTTGGGGTTTTCTTGGCAAAATCTCCACAGGGGTTTTGCCATGGCTTTTCTGGGGCTGAGAGAGCGCGCATGCATATTTTTAAAATTTTTTTAAAAAAATATTTTTATATTTATTTATTTATTTATTTATGGTGCTTCGGCCCCTCAATAGTCTGAGGGACAGCAACCCGGCCCCCGGCTCAAAAAGGTTGCCTACCCCTGCAGTAGGCTCTTGGTATCCACTGGTTTGGTTCCAGGATCCCCCATAGATAATAAAATTGGTGGATGCTGACGTCCCATGAAATACAATGGATAGTAAAATTGTGTCCCCTATATCCTATATAGGGGAAAATCAAGGTTTCCTTTTTGGAATTTATATATATATTTAATATTTTCAAGCTGTGGATAGACTGGATAAAAAAAAAAGTCCATGGATATAGAGGGCCGACTGCAATTCAACACATGGAGGCGCATGGGAAAATATGGTGGAACCTATTATGGGGTTGTGGTGGAATGGATGCCTCCTTCATTATCTGGGTGGCTGTCGGGTGGGTAGTGGTGTGGATGTCTTTGCATTCCTTTGGTTGTCTGTCTGCAGGAGGGGTACACCTATCCACACCGAAACAGGAGACAGACAAGAAAGTGGGGTTAGAATAAGGCCCTTGCTCTTTGGCCTCTGCTTTGTACATTCCTCCCCATGCTCTGCTGTGATGTGAGGTTCCCAGAGCAATGATCAGCATGCAACCCTGGCTCTCACTAACCAGGCAGCGGGTTGTGTTTGTTTGACACCTGGGAAGTGGAACGCTGCCCCAGAACAGCTGCCGACAGCACGTCCTGCCTGGGTTTTATGGCCCCAGCCTGTGCGCACAGGGATAAATAACCTTCTAATCAATTTCTCCTGGATAACACAGCAAGGCGACACAGATAACGTCAGCGGCATATGCCGCCTGCCCCAGTGCACTGGCAAGTCAGCCGCTCTTTGTTGGTGTTAACCAGAAGCTGAGCTGAGAGGGGATTTCAAATGGGACCCCAGGTCAGCGGGCAGGCGGGTTAATCCGTGTACGCGTCTCTTAAATCCAGCGAGGCCAGGAAGATGCTAACAGCTCGGTTCAAAAGGCAGGGGCTTCTTTTATCCCCTGGCTAGTCACTTTCCTGTTGGCCTCTTGTAAGCAATGCACAATAAGGAAAGCCAGGTTGCATGTCAGGTCTGCGTCTGTTGCTGGGGGCACCTGTAGGCATTGCAGTTGCAAAGAGGTCTTTGCCTGGAAGACCCTACTGTAGCCTTCTTTGTGACTTCAAATTGTTTCCGACATACGCCAACCCTAAGGGTTTTCTTGGCACATTTCTTCTGAGGGAGTTTGCCATTGCCATCCTCTGAGGCTGAGAGAGTGTGACTTGTCCAGAGTCACCCAATGGGTTTTATGGCTGAGTGGGGAACTGAACTCGTGTCTCCAGAGTCCTAGGCCTAGGCTCAGACCACTGCACCATGCTAATTTTGGAGGTAATGGTGCCAAAATGGAGAATTACGCCTCCACACCTCCAAATCTCTCTAAAAGATTTTATTTTTACTTTATCCTTCTCAGGTGTGTGTGTGTGTGTGTGTGTAAAGGCTACATACATCCCCTACTGACCACCTGTGACTGATTCCAGTTCCTGCCTCTTGCAATGCCAGCGCAAGAGTTGTTTCACCAAAATGGACAGCCGTGCTTTAGACTGGCATCAGCACCGAACCTGTTCTGTCTGTATACAGATTTTAACTGTGGGCAGAGCCTTGAGTTTGTCTGTAATACTGTGTAGTACTTAATAAGAGTTACTTATGATGGTCTCTTGCCATGTTGAGAGCTGTTGTTGTATATCAATTTGAAGGGGAAACCAAGGATGTGGGTTCATACCCTACTCTTGCCCTAGACTCAGTACATGGTCTGGGACAAGTTGCTGCCTGCCATAGTTTTTGTTGTGTACTTTCAAGCCAACTCCAGCTTACGACACCCCATTGTGTGTAAACATATCTCCTGTAGACTTGTGGCAACCCCATGAATTTAATAGGATTTTCATAGGCAAGGAATCCTCAGAGGTGGTTTTGCCAGTTCCTTCCTCTGAAATACAGCCTACAGTACCTGGCATTCCTTGGTGGTCTCCCATCCAAGTACTAACCAGAGCTGACCTTGCTAAGCTTCCAAGATCAGATCATCCATAATGGAGGTGTGATAGGAAGATTGCTCCGATACACCATTTTCCAAGCTCTGTAAGATGAATTATTTTCCTCATTGGTTATTTTCTATAAAAAGGCCACATTTGGAAGGGGATGTGCCTTCAAAGAGAGATGTAGAAATAAGCTAGTTCATTTCAGGGATGGCTCAGCCAGATCAGAAGTTGTTTTGAGAGGCTTCTGTCTACATAAGCATTGAATCCCTGAACGGTCTCATGTTCCTTGTGTCTTCTGTACTTTGTAGCTCAATATTTGACCCCAAACAGAGATGTTCTTGTTCATGTCATGTATTCTGAAGGGAGAATCTCAAATCTTGAAGTCTGAATACTAATCTTGGGATTGTCTTCAGGCTCCGAGGTTTTCCGCTGGTTCCACCTGAGCTGATACCTGAGCTTGGGAAAGTTGATCTTTATGGGCTACAATTTCAAGAATCTGTCAGCTAAGGGATTCTGTGAGATGCAGTCCAAAAAGTAACTTCCCCAAACTCTGTTCCAATTGGCTGAGCTGTGCATCACCAGAAGCCTTTCAATCCACATTTGCTGAAATATTTCCCTCAAATACCATCAGACCTCCCAGAACGCACCCAGCCTCATCCAGTTTCAGAAGCTAAACTGGATAACCGTCTTGTCAGGGATGCTACAACTCTGCTGTCACAGAGGTGGCTTTTTCAGGCAATGTTTTAAGAAGTTATTTGCAAAACATATATATAAATCATGGGGAGTGGAGTGGAGGGACATATAGGGAGGTGTAGCCTTCCCAGATGGTGATATGTGTGCATGCATGCATGTAGTCCCTAGAGATGGGGTGGTTTCCTACCCCAATTATAGCTGGAGGATTTCATCACTGAGCAAAGGGGTTGGACTAGATGATCTCTAACCACCCATCTCTAAGACGTTAGTCCAAAGACAAGAGTCCCAGTACTAGAATACTATAGCAGCTTTCCAGGACACCAGCGTGCATGGGTTCATCTGCCGCCCTTCCCAAATAGCAATCCAGAAGTTTCACGGGTGGCCTCCTTGTGTCTCCTCCCTCACTCCGGAATGTGCTTATATCGCCTTTGGAATCTTTGCCTTGCAAATGTACGTGGAGCAATTAAGTCTTAATTTATGGTAATCCCAAGAGTGGAGGGGCAGGAAGGAGTCAAGTCTGCGAGGCACCTGTTTCTCTCTCCCTGGTTGGGATTTCTTTGCAGCAAAATTGAAGGAGACGCGCCTGAGCAAAGAAAGGGCCAAGGAACAGTCTCAGCAGAGCTGACGGGGCACAGGGGCCATGTTGACTTGCCTCAAGAGACCCATGGATGTGCTTGCATTTACAAACCACAGTGGGTTTGCTTCCAGAATGATATCAGCAGTTGCCAAATACTATATCTCTGAATGACCCCCTCAAAAAACCCACACAGGGAAATGATAATCTGCTTTGTCCGCAGGTTTGGAAGGGAAGGAGTGGATATTTCATAATGCCCTGCACTCGATTAAAGGATTTGGGAGGCTGCTTCTTTGGGGAAAAGTACAGTGGGCCCTTGGTATCCGCTGGGACCCCCCTGTGGATACCAAAATCCGTGGATGCCCAAATCCTTTTAAATACAGTGACCATAGTCAAATGGTGTCCCGTAAATAAAATCAAGGTTTGCTTTTTAGCATATTATTTTTTTGGGGGGGGAATATTTTCAGTCCTCTTGAATCCATGAAAAAAAAAATCCATGGCTATGGAGGGCTAACTGTACAATAATGTCCAAAATCCACCAAACAGTGATGTCTTTCTGGGGTTAACCAGAGTGGACAAAATACATGTTACAAGCTTTCTAAGCTGATGGAGCTTCAGAAGCTTGCAACATGAATTTTGTGTATTTGGGTTGGTCCAGTGAAGGTATCACTGTTGGGTGGATTTTGGATGATATCATACTTTGCTACATAGCAAACGCGGCTACCCCTGGATATGTCCTTTGGGGGAAATGCACTCTTATACCACTCGGTGCCCACTACTTGCATTTGCTAGGTCGAATCTCCATGCCTTGAGGCTGGGTAGAACGCATTACATGCGTAATGTGGAATGGCGACTGTAGGACCAGCTTTTATGTCTTGCATGTTTGCTTTCTGAAGACTTCTTTCTGGCCACAGCGGGGAGCAAGAGGCCAAAGTGAGATGGGTTTATTGAGCTGCTCTGTTTGAATCTTATTCCTCCTGCCCAGGAAAAAGGCAGTAAGGAAATCAGCAGGTATCAATTGTGGTCCGAACCCTGACCTTGCATGCCAACTTTGTGTTGTAGACTCCCTGGTGCTTGCTTTTATCTCTTCTCTCTTTGCAGCCTGGCTGGCTACACAACCTTCAATCTGAGCCATAGGGGGAAGAAGATTTGGGGGGTTGGTGAAATGAGGGTCAGAGGGGTTTAACAAGTACCTGCAAGTCTCAGGAGTCAACTACTACTGTGTGTTAGCTCTTCCTCCAGAACACCTTATTGCAAGCCTTCTGAGCTGTTAACTCCCCAGAAGAATTGGCACATGTAGGAGTATTTCTATTTATTTATTTATATATTTATTGCTTGGGTGAAACTATCCACAGAAGCGGGTTAAAAGTTGAGCATGCAGAACCCACCACCACCTACCAATGCCCATTTCAAAATACCTAAACTGGCTTTTACACCAGCAGAAGACTGGAAAGACAAAGGCCTGAGAAGTACATTTAGATATAGCCCATATGGTCCTTTAATGGAGTGCCAGTGTGGTTTAGTGGTTTCAGTGTTGGGTTTGAATACCTGCTTGGCCACAAAAACCACTGGGTGACTTTGGGCAAGTCACACTCTCTTAGCCTCAGAAGTGGCAATGGCAAACCCCTTCTGAACAAATCTCGCCAAGGAAACCTATGATAGGCTCGCCTTAGGGTCGCCGTAAGCTGGAAATGACGTGAAAAGCAGACAACAACAATAATAATAATGTGGGAGGGGAACAGCATGGTGTAGTGGTTTGAGTGTTAGACTATGGGGGGTTGCAGACTGCCAGAAATAGTGTGAATTCAGTCCACTTTTAGGGTTAGGGTTAGTGCTAGGGAATTATGGGAACTGTTATTTTTCTGAGACATTGAGCCTTCTCTGTCAGACAACTCTGATGCCACAATAAAATACAGTTCCCATGGTTCCCTAACTCTAACCCTAACCCTAAAAGTGGACTGAATTCACACTATTTCTGGCAGTCTGCAACCCCCCTATGACTCTAGAGACCAGGGATCGAATCCCCGTTCAGCCATGGAAACCTTCTGGTGAACATGGGCAAGTTCCAATCTCTCAACCACAGAGGAAGGCAACGACAAACCCCCTCTGAACAATTCTTGCCAAGAAAACCCCACAATAGGTTCGCCTTGGAGTTGCCACAAGTCAGAAATGACTTGAGGGCACACATCAACAATAATTCTGTGTGTGTGTGTGTGTGTGTGTGTGTGTGCATGTGCGCGTAGGTTTCTGGATCACTTTCAGGGGTTTTTTTTGGGGGGGGGGGTGTTGCACGTTTCCTGCACTTTCATAAGCAGCAGAACAAAAAGCACCAGCAGCAACAACAAAGAAGAGTCCTTGCCTTTGGGATGCAGCCTTAGAAAAGGGGAGAAGTGTAAAGGTTTGGCTCTCCCACTCTGCTTCTCTTCTCTTCTCTTCTCTTCTCTTCCCTTTTTCCTTTCCTTCTTCCTTCCCTTGCTCAGGGCAAACAATAGCCTCCTCGCAAAGGGTAATCTGAAGAACGTGTTCTGCTCTTGGCCTGCGGGGATCCAGAGAGCTGCCTGCCCTTTGTAGCACTGGGAGCGCAGATTTGAATGCCTGAGTCTGCTTTTGTCTGGTGAGGCTTAGTTATTACCCAGGAAAAATAGACCCTCTCTTCCTTCCAAGCAGGCAAATTAGACACTCTGGCAGTTTCGGGAAGGCAGGGAAGGAGGGGGACTCCTTTATCTCTCACCCAGCAGGTTGCATTTTCTGAGCTTCTGGTTGCTAAATTCAGCCAGAGATTGGGTCAGCGGGAGGACGGTGGGGGCCTGCAGTAGATGAATCTGCGGCAAAGTGCTTTGCTTCCAAAGGGTGGAAAATAACAAGAGCTCAATGGGAACCGGGGCTCAGCATTGGACCGTTTTTTTTTGTTGTTGTTGTTGTTGTTGCTTATGTGCTGGGCTTTGGCTCTGGAACAGGCAGAGAAAGTCCGCAATCTCCTCGACCAGTGGTTCCCAGCCTTTGGTCTTCCAGATGATTTGAGCGTCAGCGCTTCATTGATTCTTGACTGTTGGCCAAGTTGACTGGAGCCTCTGGGAAGACCAAAGGTTGGGAACCACTGTAACAATGGATCTCCAACTTTGGTCTGCTAGATATTATAGATTGCAACTTCCAGATGCCCCAGCCAGGATGGGTGATGGAGCTGGGAATCCTGGAAATCCAAACCACCTGGAGAGGCAGAGTTGAGAACCACTCTCCGAGTGCCTTCATCTCCTCTGACTGCATGTCTTTCCTAAGTTCCAGTTTTCTTCTGAGGTGCTCAGCTGCCGTCATTTGTTGAGGGTTTTTTTGTTGAAATTGTAGGGGCACAGGGAACTGCTATGCAGATTCTGCATTTCTGCAACTGTGCCACACCAGTATTTGGCACAAAATTAACCCATTGAAGTCCCAACAGAAATCTTTTAACTCACAGGTGGGTGAAGGGGGGGGGGAACATTGGCTACATCTGCACTGCTGAGACAATGCAGTTTGATGCCACTTTAACTTCCATGGCTCAATGTTATGGAATTCTGGGATTGGTAGTTTTGTAAGATGTTTAGCCTTCTCTGTCAGAGAGCTCTACAACAAACTACAAATCCCAGGATTCCAGAGGATGGAGCCATGACAGTTAAAGCGACATCAAACTGTATTTTCTGCAATGCAGATGTAGCCATCAACTCATCTGAAGTATGGTACTGGATATGAGTTCTATAGATACCACATGGATGGCCAAAAAAGACACATATGTGGGTCCAAGAGCAAATTGACCCAATGCTTGCTAGAAGCCAAAATTATTCAACTGAAGCCAACATACTTTGGTCATACCATGAGTTGAGATGATTCACTGGAAAAGGCAATAAAAGATCAAGACAGTCAGAAAAGAGGAAGACCACATTACAGATGGATTAATTCAGTTAAGGAAACCGTAGACCTGCATTTGCAAGATCAGAGAAGTCCTGTTCATAAGGAGGTCTCTCATTCATCAGTTGACTTGGTGGCACAAGATGAGAACTGGGTACAGTATGGCTTAGCTGCTACTGTGCAACCATCCTCAGCAAACTATATCCAGAGGTCTGGGAGTTGTAGTCCAAAATGTTCCCAAAGCTCCAGTTGCTGCTCACCGGAGGATTGTGTGCTATAAGTCTGAGGTTTAGCTGCTCTTCCTCTTGGCTTGTGTGCCAAGCTTCATCCATTTGTGCCCACCCTTCCCTTCCCGCTTTCCTCAGAGCCTGCGGTCGGCCGGTTTGTCATTTAGCCGTTTGGAGCCAGCGCAAATAGTGACATTTGCCGAGCGTAAAAATTCAATTAATTCCAGAAGGCAGATTAAATATAAGTGAATTTTAATAATTTGCTCTAAAGGCTGAGGATTACTGTAGGCGAAAAGGAGGAAATGACACTTGTGCGATGGATTTTTTTTTCCTTTTGGCACAAATATGTGGGATCGCTGGCCGAATATAATTAATCTTGTTAATTCTTAGCTTGAGGGGAGGGGTGGTCAGGTAGAGGAGAGAAAGGTAAGGGCAAGTTTGCACTGCAGAGGTTTGATGGCTTGGGGACTCCCAGTCCTTTGAATTGTGAAACAAGTGTCTCCAGAACTGCAAATCTTAGGCATTGCTTCTTGGACGTTTCAAGGAACCTGGGTGCGAAGTTGGCCATCGCCAGCTCCTTTGTAGAGGAAGGAAGGATTTCCAGCACATGCTTAGGGCAGGTTCCTGGAACTGTGCGATTTTTCATGAACCCACATTCTAGTAAGTGAGCCAAGGTGCATGGTGCGAGGGACGTTCCTGGAAGATGTAACCAGTACTTGAAGTCTCCAGCTGTACACATTTTGTTGTCGTGTGCCTTCAGGTTGTTTCCGACTTATGGCAACTGTAAAGTGAACTTTTTATAGGGTTTTCTGGGGCTGGGAGTGTGTGACTCACCAAAGATCACCCAGTGGGTTTCCATGGCTGAGCGGGGATTCAAACCCAGGTCTCCAGAGTCATAGTCCAATGCACATACCAGTACACCATACTGGCTCTCCTATATATATATTCAGGAGCTTTTTTTTTTTTTTTTTTTGATGGGACTAGCAGCTTGTCTTTATTTGCAGGATACTGTGTCCCCATAGTATTCTGGCCCCAAATCCCCCCACACCTTCTCTCTTTTGGTGTGGGTTTTTGGCTCTTGCAATGAACAAGGTGCCAAGCCATGGTATTGACACTGGGAGCCTTGTTCTGACCTCAGAGCAACTCATACCCAAAGCAGCAGTATCAAGGAGATCACAAGGACCATAAATAGTGACAAGCAGCCATCATTTCTGCAAAGAGATCTGAAAATCCATGCAAAAGGTGAGTTGTTTAAATGCATGTTAGGGAGAGGAAGCCTTGAATCAAGTGCAAGTGTTGTGAAGACACTCTGCATCCAAGTTGTGGTTTTATAGAGAGGACGCAGCGGGCCCGGGAGAAATTTGGGATAATTTGTCCATGTAGACAAGCCCTAGAACATAGGTTGATGTTTTGGAAAATAACATGGTCAAGAGCTCGGTGAGAGCCAGCGTGGTATAGTGGTTTGAGTGTTGGACTTTGACTCTGGAGATCTGGGTTCAAATCCCATCTCGGCCATGGAAACCCTCTGGTTGATCTTGGGCCAGTCATATACTCTCAGCCTCAGGGGATGGCAGTGGCAAATCTGTCTGAAGAAACTTGCTGAGAAAACCCCATGATAGATTTGCCTTAGTAGTCGGAACCAGAAGTCGGAAAGAACCTGAAGGCACACAACTACAGGACTGCATTGTATATGAAACAGTGAGAGAAACCTGGGGTGCGGAATCTAATATTTGTAATTATTGGAAATGGGCCAAGGTCTTGTTCTCTATTTCATGTGATTCCAGAAAGGCAGTCCTGGTTGTGTTGTTAGGTGTGACTTGCGCATCAGTGAACACCTCTAGAACCAAGGGCGCATAAATTACTGGTTGCATTGCTGCCTTTTTCCAGATATGCAGCTGTAAACCTGAAAGCCAATGCCACATGTAACACAGCACTTTCCTCCCCATCCGCGCACTCTCTGAATGTCCCAATTATTCTGTGTGTGTTTCTGTAATTTACACTCCCCAGCTCCGGATTCATCAATAATGAATGCACTACCTACCTCTGCCGGTGAGCTTGACAGGGAGATTTAAGAGTCTGCTTTGAAATAAGGGTGGGGTGGGGATGGGGAGCTGCTAGACTTGCACACTTGTTGTTGATGCACCCTCATTTTGTCGCCTGTGCCACCTGCTCCTTGCTGCTGTCGGAGGGCCGCCTTGGGCGCAGGTATTGCACCTTGTTGTTTCCATCCTTGGCTTTAGCGCCTTGTTAGTGTTCAAAGCACATGGATAAAACCTTGGTGCATCAATCTATCTTGTTCACTTGTTCCTTCCCATATGCTGCTCCCACCCGCTCCCCACACGGTTTGCTTCAGAAAGCAGCATGGTTTCACTTCAGGCAGATGCAAAACAGGCTTGTGATAAGGGAGGCCTGGCCGTTCGCGTTCTTTGCTGCATTTCAGCTGTCTGTTGGGGTCGTGTCTGTCTGTGTGTTGTTGTTGCTGTTATGTGCCTTCATTTCCGACTTAGGGCATCACCTTATTATCTTGGGTTTTTCTCAGCATGTTTCTTCAAAGGGAGTTTGCCATTGCCATCCTCTGAGGCTGAGAGAGTGTGACTTGCCCAAGATCACCCAGTAGGTTGACACGGCAGAACCAGGATTTGAACCCTGCTCTCCAGAGTCCTAGTCCAAGGCTCAAACCACTACACCATGCTGGCTCTTGTGTGTGTATGTACACATTGATCTTTCCTCCGTGTAATCTACAATAGCCATAACTGGGATGGGCCTGTGTTGTTCATAGTCCACCCTGAGCAAGTTTGGGAGCATGGTGCCCATAATCCCCCAGCTATCATGGATGCTAAAGCTGGATAATGAAGAAAGAGGATGGAAGAGTGTCACCTTCTTTGGGATGTGGTGCTGAGGACAGCCAAAAAGACAAACAGATGAGTCCTAGAACAAGTTAAGCCTAAACTCTCCCTGAAAACCAAGATTATTAAATTGAAGCTGTCATACTTTGGTCACATCATCAGAAAGTATGACTCATTGGAAAAGACAATAATGCTAGGAAAGGTGGAGGGATGCAGAAATAGAGGAAGACACACACTCTCAGATGGATCAACTCAATCTGAGAGGTCACAGGGATGGATTTGCGGGAACTATCGGTAAGTAGAGGAGTGGAGGCCAAGGGGTCTTGGAGATATCTCATCCACAGGCTTGCCATGAGTCCAGGCTGACTCAAAGGCAGTTACCAATAAACAACAACAAGCATGGCCACCTCCTGTGCCAAATGGGGGAATCTGGGAGCTCTAGTTTTGAAAGTAGCATTTTCCAGCTTTGCATTCTATGCCTGTTCTTGACCGGTGTCTTCTTCCAGACACTTTTTCCTCTTTCTAAAGATAAAGAGTTTGCATTGCCTACTCAAGGTTTTGCCAGTTTTCCATGTCAGGCACACTATTGTGCAGTCAGAAGAAGGATTCCTTTTCTTTCTGCAGTTTCCTCCATCCCTTTTTGAGTTTCCTCCATCTCTTTTTGAGGTGCTTGCTGAGTTCACCTCATTCCTCCTGTAAGGCCAGGCACAAGTATACCCCAAACACACTCTTCTTTTTACCTACAGTTGCTTTGCCCACACCCTTGAAAAAGTGCCTCCGTGCAAATTTAGCAAAAGAAGTGGAAGATCAAACTGGGCCAGATTATGGACAAGTTACCTTCTTTTGGCACGTAGCTCCCAGTGTGGCATGCTGACTGGGAAATTCTGGGAGCTATTTTCCAAAGGAAAGCTAACCTCTCCCAGCTCTAAACAGGGGTCATCACTGGAGCCAAGCACAGCTAATATGGCTTTTTTGTTAAACCTCACAAAGCACACCTCCGTGTTTGTCCTCACCGTGTGTGGGTTGTTCCCAGATTGGCTCAACAGCACTGTTGGACCATAGCACCATTTTATTTATTTTTAAATACTTGCAATCACGCTGCTTTACCAAGGCTGGCAATATCCCAGCCATCTGAAATGTTTGTTACTGGCAGATAAATGGCATTTGTCATCTACCCCCCCCCTCCCCAAAACAAATGAGTTGGGTAGCTGCAATCCAGATCTTGACACCTAGGAATTGAAGGACTGCAACCTCCAAGACTTCAGTTTGCATTGAGGATTCATAGGGCATGCCTTCATCACGGCAGTCCTCCCTGGTTTCCAACCTGTTCAACCATCACAACCTCAATCACAGTATTTTGAAATGTCTATGAGTCTATAGCTGTGTGATTCCTATTGCATTCCCATTGCTCTAGGAACAAGCCATACTGTTAGACTGGTTTCAACCCATTTTCCATTTGTAATGTACATGGTGTCATAATGGTATGAGTCCCCCCCCCCCCCCAGTCACAAGTCTTAAAAAGTATGTAGCTTGGAACCACTTGCTCTTAGTACAATCCAAATGGTTCCTCCCTCCTTTTTTCTTTGGGTGGTGATGGTTGTTATACACCTTCAAGACAGCTGCAAATTATGGCGATCCTATCCTATCCTTGATTCTAAGGTTTGCCATTGCTTTCCTCTGAGAGTGTGTGACTTATCCAAGACCACTCAATGGATATCCGTGGCTAAGCAGGGATTTGAACTCGATCCCCCAGAATCTTCATCCAGCTCTCAAACCACTACCCCATACTGACTCTAAAAAACAGTGTTTTCTTGGCCAGATTTCTTCAGAGGAGTTTGGCCATTGTCTTCTTCGAAGGCTGACATAGCATGACTTATTCAAGTGGGTTTCCATGACTGAGTGGAGATTTGAACCCTGGTCTCTCCAGAATCCCAGCTCAAGTCTTAAACCACTACATCACACTGTTTTTCTTTTCTTGTGGTATCAGTTCTGACTTGCAATTCCTCGGTGCATCCTCCCAGCACCTCTTGCTATTTTCTCTAGGATATCTTTTCACATGGCAAGGGCTTTTGCAACACGTTGTTCTTCTCATAGTAACAGAAATGGTAATAATTTCTTATATACTCCTTTTTGGAAAATAGCAGAAAATGGCATTTAAAAAGCAGAGGGAGGGGGGTGTTTGCCACCAGATGGCCCCTCGACATACCCTTCCCTTCCACCTGCTGTTTGTCTGAGAGAGCTGGAGTGTCCACCACCGATAACAAATGTGTTGGAGCCGGTGCCGTCCAGCCAACAGGCTTTGCCAGCCCAGCTTGTAATCGGCAGAGCAGTCTTCCAACAGGCACTTGTGCCAAGTGCTTACCATCCTGCTTGGCCTTGCATATGCTGCAGAGATCACCAACCTGCCCATCAAGAAACTGGCTCTGGACTCAGTGAGCGTTACCCTGGTGACAGGGAAAGGTTGACTCCAGAACTGCACAGAATTAAAACCAAAAGTCCTCCCTCTCTGTGTGCATATGCATATATGAGTGCTGGTGGCTGGTTCACCTTCCAACTTGTTTTCTTGCAAATGGACCTTGGGTGGCAACCCCAGACTGACAGATTCCCTTTTGCTCACAACTGGATACTGCCATACACCTTTGAGCAGTTGGTTCCTGTGTCCTCATGCCAACTGTAGCAGATGTGCAGTCGCTGTGCGGAGGAAGATGTTTGTCTGAGATTGCACCCTGCTAAATTTTGTGCAACGTGAAATGCACTTAAGAGTTTGGGAATGTACTTTTTGGGCACTGTAGTTCTCAGAATCCTCCAGCCATGCTGGCCTGGGAGATTCCAGAAGTTGCAGTTCACAAAAATAACATTTCCAGATTACTGTACTTAACGGGATTATTATGCCCCCAGGAGCAACTTCTCTAAACTTTTGGTGCAGTTTAAGTGTATCTTCTTTCCCTTCCAATCCAGAAAACAATGATACCTTTCTTGGCCAACCAAAATGTACAAAATACATTTTGTACTCCCCCAATTGCCTAAGCCCCCTTTGGCTTTTCTAACCTATGAACGGAACAAGATGAATATTTCACCAAAGGACAGCATGTCACTGAACATGTGAAGAGTGCTGTACTTATATTGCAAGACTGTGCTCTTCTGGTCTTAGGGATAAAGCCTGGAAGGGCCAGTGATGTGCATTAAACACAAATTATCTTTTGCTTTCCAGGTCATAGCCCCAAGATCCTTTCCACTTACCTTCTAGTTGGGTTGCCTTCCATTCCCACTCTGTTCTCCCCACTTCTCCATCCTCCTGTGGAAACCTGGGTTCATCTTTCAGAGTCATTAACCAGTCTGCAATCCCTCTTGGATTGTTTTGCATGCATAGCAGGTGTGCACCCCCTATGACTGGCCATAAGTTTCAATAGAGCCTCACCATGCCTCTTATCTTCCCTGCCCTGTCGGAGTGGTTGCCCAATGATGCCTGCTTCTCTATGTCCTCTGGTGGCAAGGCTGCCCACCAGCTGCCACGTTTGGCATTGCCCTTGGCCAAGAGGCACAGCTGCTTTGGGGAGCCAGCCTCAAGCTCTGAAGTCTCCCTTCTTTCCATCACCGATGTGAATTTTGGCAGCCTCTCCTTGCTGCCTCTTGGTCATCCAAAGCTCTTTTGGATCGTCACAACTTTGGTGAGAAAAATCTGGCTTTCCAGATTCGCTCTTCAGTCTGGACCATCCCTGTACTCTCCCCATGCACCCCCTTTTTACTTCCAACAGAGATAAATGTCCAAGCCATAGCTTGTATGCCGAGGCAGCTTGGCGGATGCTGTTCCCCGGCTGCTAGTCAGCCGGGCAGCCAGATGGACGCTTCAGACGGAAGCTTCTCTTTCCATTGCATTTTGGAACACAAAATGCTTTTGTTGTGAAAGAAAGAAAGAAAGAAAGAAAGAAAGAAAGAAAGAAAGGCAGATTTGTACTTTGGACTGTGATTTTAGTGAGCCTAAGATGAATATTTTGTGTCCCTGTGGGCAGGCGTGTGTGGAATTTATACAGAAGTGAGGAAGGACTTCAGGGCAGGTTGCCATTGTTTGCTTATGGTTGGTTTAATTTAGGAACAGAAGACGTTGCCTTAAATGAAGTCTAAACTTTGGCCCATCTAGTTTTGTCTGCTCTTTGGGGTACCTGGCTATCCCTGGCTTTCTTCTGGTGGTTTTCCAAGTACTGTCTGAATGTGCCCCTGCTTAGCTTTCGAAATTAGACAGGACTGGGGATGTCCAAGCTGGGGGGGATGAAGAATTGAATAGGAAGCTGCCTTGCATGGAGTCAGATCTTTACTCCATCCAGATCAGTAGTGGTGACACTGTCTGGCCGCAACCTTCCAAGGTTTCAGGTGAGGAAGGGATTCTGTCCCAGCCTGCTGGGGACTCGAGCTCCTGGGACATTTTCCATGCAAAGCCTACTTGTTGAGAGGCAAGAACTAGAGAAAGCTACCTTTTAGGGAAAATCCTGAGCATCTTTATTGCAATGAGCTCAGTATTATTAGGACTAAGAACAGCTTGGTATGTTGCTGAATTGGTGGTAGCCAGGTAGCCCTAGTGGCGCAGTGGTTAAATACTGCAGCCACAACATTGCAAATTTGATCCCAAAGGGCTCTATGGTTGACTCAGTCTTCCATCCTTTTGTAGGTCGGTAAAATGAGTACCCAGCTTGTTGGGGGCAGTTGGCTTACATGTTGTAAGCTGCTTAGAGACTACTTAGTTCAGTATGAAGCGGTATCGAAATGTAAATGCTAGCCGGTTGCTTGGCTAGGTGGACCAGTGCTGAACCCAACATAGTTTTGCAATATGATTTGTCACCCATAAGTGGTGGAATATGGAGTAGAAACAAACTGTTACAGCTGGCTTGCACTCATTATAAGCAATGTTGTTCTCTTACTTGAGAAAGGGAAGAATCTTTACTTCTTTACTTGGACTCCTAGTTAGATACAGGCACCCGTAACCTAGATTTGGGCAACGATGGTCTTTGTTTTTGGGGCTGCAATCACCCTACCCATCATTATGCAAAGGGATATTGTAGCATCAAGTCTCAAAGGTACTACAATATCTCTGCAAACTGATCAAAAGTAACATGGCTATGTGTTTGAAACCTACCCATCACTGTTGACTAGACTGGTTAAGTCTCCCTTATCTGAAATGCTTGGGACCAGAAGAGTTTGGGGTTTGGGATTTCCCCCCAAGATTTTAGAATATTTGCATATACATAATGAGATCTCTTGGAGATCTCCAAGTCTAAACACAAAATTCATTTATGTTTCATAGACACCTTATACACAAAGCCCAAATTTAACTTTATACCCCATATTTTTAAATAATGTTGTGCATGCAACAAAGTTTGTGCACACTGACCCATCAGAAAGCAAAAGTGTCACTGTCTCAACCACCCCTGTGGACAATTGTAGATTATGGAGTATTTTGAATGTCGATGTTCCAGATAAAGGAGACTCAACCTATAACAGCTAGAGCTCTTCAGAGCCATAAACCAAAAACATTTGAAGGATCACAACTGCCTGCTTTTGCAGTAAACCCTTTTCTATTGAGATGCCCAAGAGAGTCTTCTCAGTCTTTTTTCCTAAACCTAGGTAATTGATTTACACAGTTGTAAGAAAAACAATAACAATGTGGTGAAAACCAAAACCATTTTTTTAGACCTGAATAATTTATCCTGGAATATTTCAGGGTGCTTTTTTTTTTGGTATGAATTACTTGATTAGGAGTTTGTTACATACTTGCCAGAATGTTATATTTTGTTTCCTTCAAGCAAAAAGGAAACTGGATGGAGAGATTTTTTTTTTAAGTTCATGGTTTGGAGAATGGGGAGGTATTTGTTTTTGCATTTGCTGTCTTCCCAGTGGCACCCCATAAAGTTGAAGGAGTGCTGCTGTAATGGTTCAGCCGTTGTTGCTGCAAAGGGTCCCAGTTGCTTTTGGTGGAAAAATTCCCAACAGTAGATTTTGCCAAAGGCTCAAGTTGCCTTCTCATCTCACCAGCCAGTCAAAGACTGCTTTGCCAAAGTCTGCTTTACAGGCAGCAAATCCAGGCTTGAGAGTCAGTTGACTTGGATCCCGAGTATCTTCTGGGACCTGAAGATGAGGCTCATAAACATGGCAGGAGGGTGAAAGTGGCTGGTAAAGAGAAAACGCACAATGGTGAGGTGGCCTCCTCTCTCGTTTTAGGGCTTTCCACCACAAATAGGCTGAGAAGGGTGACCCAAGGTGCATCTGCACTGTAGAAAGAATGCAGGTTGACACCACTTTAGCTGCCACGGCTCCCTTCTACACAATCCTGGGATTTGTAGTTTTGTGAGGCACCAGCCCTCTTTGGCAGAGAAGGCAAAAGACCTTGTAAAACTATAAATCCTAGGATTCCATAGGCTGGAACTACAGCACCAGAGTCACTTAGGGCCTTTGCAGACTGCCAGAAATAGTGCAAATTGAGTCCACTTTTAGGGTTAGGGTTAGTGCTAGGGAATCATGGGAATTGTTGTTGTTGTTTGTCAGACATTGAGCCTTCTCTGTCCGAGAGCTCTGGTGCCACAATAAACTACAGTTCCCATGACTCCCTAACCCTAACCCTAACCCTAAAAGTGGACTCAATTTGTACTATTTCTGGCAGTCTGCAACCCCCCTTAGTTGTGTTACCTGGGTCAGTTCCCTGATGATACCCAACAGATATGCTTCCCAGGTAGAAGACTTGCAGACTTGGTGTGGTGCCTCTCTAAAAACAAGGCTTAGATGCCCACCAACCCTTCCATGAAGTCTCCGGTGTACCAGAAGTCTTTCCCTAACCCTCTCTACAAGAGCTGCAGAATGAATCTGAGGGGAACCTTTCTACATTTAGAGTCTATGCACCTCCACTGAGCTTCAGTTCTTTTCCTTTCCTTTCTCATAATGAGCAAGCCAAACCATACACTGTATGAGGAAGCCAGGGAAAATAAATAAATAAAATAATAAACTAATACTCAGGGTCAGAAGCCATTGTGCCTCCGGTGAAATTTAAAATGGCAGCATTTCAGCAATTAAATGTTCCTTTCCCCCTCCCACTCCCCAAGACCCAACCATGCTCAAATGTTGCCTCAAATTAGACAAGCAATGAATTTCTTTCTTTTTCCCCCCATCTTAAATAATGTTAATTAGTTTTGATAAGTTCTCCAGAACACTGCAGATGGCAGGTATCTTGCGATGAGGTCTTCCCTTTCTCATTCACATCAGAAGTGAGATGCAAAGGTCTGGCAGCACTTGGGATCAGCAGAATTTGGAAGTGCTGTTTTTCCTAGTTGCAAAGACAGGAGTAGAGATGGAGGGGGGTTGTTTTTCTTTCTCTGTTCCCTCTGTCTCCCCTTTTCATCTCTACAAAGGACAGAATGCCTCTTCTAAGGGGCTAGAATTCAGAGACATAGCAATGTAGGTCTGAAATATCAGTATGCAAAGGGATCTTGTAGCACCTTTGAGATTAACTGAGCAGAAGAAGTTGTAGCATAAGCTTCATAGACTTGGTCTACTTCCTCATAGACTTGGTTTCATAGACTTGGTCTGCTTCACAGTGTACTTCATAAACTTAGTCTACAACCAGTGCGTCCATCCGAGGAAGTAGTAGACCATGTCTACAAAACCTTATGCTACAACTTCCTCTAAGGCTGTGCCTTCTCTGCCAGACCTGCAAGCATAATCAAAGAAAGCATGGCTGTTCTTTGGAATTGTTGAGTTGCTTTATTGCTATGCAAATATATGCAGCTTTAATGGATTAATCAGTTAAACTCATAGAATTAATGGGCTCACTAAGATTTCTTTAACCAGGTTACAGCCATAGTAAAATTCCTTCGGTGACGGTCTTTCCAAAACTTACCCACCATGTCCTACCAAGGGAATTCTGGAGGGGGATGAGGGTTTAAGATTGTTAAGAGTACATTTTGCATATAGAAAGGGGCCAGTCCTAGTCCTTAGCATTGAAAGGGCTTTTTGTTTTTAAAGGCTCAAATGGCCGATAATAAAAAAAAGTCTCATCTGACAGATAGTGTGTGAAAGGGTCCTCAAGTGGCCATTCTGGAGGCTTTCATGCCCTCCGGTGGTCTCAGTTTGGCCTGATGAGTCCTCTGCCATCCCACTTTTCCAGCTGCTTTTAAAATGTCCCGGCGCCTCTCTTCCTCCCGCTTTCCCTCTTTGTCCTCAGCTTATTTCAATTGCTGCAAACTGGTTTCAAAGTGCAAAAGGGAGAGGAGATGAGAAGTCAGAGTTTTGCTTTCCCCAGTAGGCTCAGGCAAAAGCAAAGTATTGCAGCCTCTCATAGCTTGTCTTTTCTACGTCACAAATAACTTTTGCCATCTTGACCACATTCGGACATTGGTTGGTGACAGATGTCCCATTTTTCTTCTGCGAAGTATAGGAGGATTTGCTTTGAGGAAGCGTGTCTGGGCTCTTTTTTGGATCAATTTTCAGAGGGGGTACGAAAAGCATAAAAATGATGCATGCATCACTCCAAGGTCCCTAGGGATTGAGTGTGGCTCTGGGTAATGGCTCACCATCATGAAAGGCAGTTATTTGGGTAGATGATCCAAATGCTTTGTATCTGGATACGAGATCTTGAGTCGATCACTTTTGCAAGATCTTGGTAGCATTTTTTTGCTCCGTGTGTGGGTGCTTAACACACATACATACACAAACACATGCTTGTGCATGTGCCTGTATAAAATACACAAAACTACCTCCCTGCGATGCAGGGCAGCAATTGTTAGCAGATGGTGCTGGTATTAGGAAAATGAAAATACATGCAATAAATTTGCTATTTGCTAGCGTTAATTTCTTATCCCTAGGTAAAACCTTCCCGCTGGCCTATACCACACCATCTGCGTGTTCATAAAATACATTATGCTGGGATTGATCGGCTGTGTGTGAGCATGTGCTGTTTCGTGCAAGCCCAGGGTCTGTTCTGTGCTTGAAAGGGAAACAAGACCTTTGCTCTGATGGATGTTTAACTCAGCTGGATCTCTAATCCCAAAGCATCCTTTTCTCAGGTCCGCCAGCTTTAATGGGCTTGGACCCACAGGACTTGGCTGGGGAGGTTAACCATAGGCTAGTGGTCGCTCACCTTATCCCTGAGTGTGGCGAAAATAATCAATCTTACCATAAGTCAGATCATTTCTGGTGCTCAGAGATCAGTTTGCATGGGTGCAAAAGCAAAACATTAAAGGTACAGCATGAGGTACAAATTAAAGGAAGCAGCACCGGTACAAAGAGGATAGCTACAGAACTCATTAGTATTTAATTTTCTGAGAACCAGTGTGGCGTAATGGTTTGAGTGTTAGACTACGACACTGGAGACCAGGGTTTGATTCCCAGCTCTGCCATGAAACCCATTGGGTGACCTTTGGCAAGTCACATGCTCTCAGCCTCAGGAGAAGGCAAGAACAAAACTCCTCTGCACAATTCTTGCCAAGAAAACTCTATGATAGGGTTGCCTTAGAGTTGCCATACGTCAGAAACAACTTGAAGCCACACAACAACAACAACAACAACAACAACAACAACAATTTAATTTTCCAGAACAGAACTGTCCATCCTATCTAGAAAATGAAAATGTCAAGACATGGCCTCTGCCTCCAAGTTATAGACAAGAGAGTGGGTTGGTGAGTGCAGTGAGAAAAAAGGTACTCTGCACATTCCCAGAGGCATGTCTTTCACACATGCTGAAGCTAAACCCCAGCAGTTTCTTGCTTGAACATGATAAATGATTGTGTAAGCACATGTCGCATGGCTCCTGGGATGAGCTGTAGCTCTGAAGCAGTGCGCCCATTTTGTATGCAGGACCCCCCAGGTTTTGGTCCTGGCATTCTCCAGTTAAAATGAGCTGGGGACCTTGGATAGCTTTTGTTGATGGACATAGACCAGCCTTCCCCACCTTGGCAGTTTCTGTAGGACTACAGAACTCATCATCTCCAGCCACCATGGCTGAGGGAGAGCCAGCATAAGCAATAATGAGTTACATGGACCCAGTTTGGTAGAATTCAAAGACATAGCAGTGTTAGTCTGGAAAATCAGTATGCAAAGGGATCTTATAGCATCTTTGCGACTAACTTGAAAGAAAGAAGAAGCTAGGAGCATGAGCGTTCGTAGACTTGAGTTGAGTTTTTCATGCATCTGAGAAAGTTGACTCAAGTCTAGGAAGGCTTATGCTACCACCTTCTTTCTTTGAGCGAGTCTCAAAGGTGCTACAAGATCCTTTTGCATCCTGATGGACCCAATGTGTTGCTTGCTTTCCTTTTTCTCCTCTGAATGCATGAAGAGCTGGCGCAGTCTTTGGACCGGACAGCCATCTTCAAGATTAGGATCTTCTTCCATTCTCTCTCCCACCCATTTCTTTGCACTCACTGCATGTTAGAAGAATGCACTTTTTGATGCTCATTGCAAGCAGGGAAGGGGCTCAAGCGTCTCCCCTTCTCCTTGCATCTAATTAAGGCCAAATCTGTATCTCGCCTGACACGCTGCCCCGTCCGCCTTCCCAAATGAGGCGATTAACAGGCAGTTTCTTCCAAGCGCCGGGTCTCCTCCTGAGTGTGGCGGGATTGATAGAGATTGCCGCTGACCTTTGCTAGGACAGGGAGTATTATCATTAATACTTCTGTATTTCCCCGGCTTCGTGTGACGCATAAATCTCATATCAACTCAGGCAGGCAAAATAATCTGCCAGGCGCTGTTATTAATACACCCCACCCTCTCAATGTAAGCGCTTTGTTATGCGCTGTGCAACAAAAGGCAAAAATCACCCAGGATTCTGGAGGGGCAGCTGGTTTTTCTAGCAGTGCGGGAAAACAGATGGAGGCAGCCAGATCTTGACAGCTTGGCTGGTTGGACATCTTGCAACCGCCTTGGCCCAATTGACTTAGCATGGCATCTCTTCATCAAAGTGGGTGCGTCCTCATTTTGGAAGTGGCCTTGCTTGGGGTGTATCCACACTTCACAATTATAAGGGTTTGACACCACTTTAATTGACATAAATCCATCCCATGGAATCCTGGAGTTTGTAGTTTGGTGAGATGTTTGGAGTTCTCCGATAGAGAGCTGTAGTGCAGAAGAGTGGATTAGAGCATGGTGTAGTGGTTTGAGTGTTGGACTGTGACTCTGAAGACCAGGGTTCAATTCCCATCTCAGCCATGAAAACCCATTGAGTGATCTTGGGCAAGTCATACTCTCTCAACCTCAGAGGAAGGCAATGGCAAGTCTCCTCTGAATAAATCTTGCCCAGAAAACCCCAAAGTAAGGGGGTTTAGGTTTGGCATAAGTCAGAAATGACTTGAAGGCACACAACAACAACAACAACAACAAGCAGTGAATTTTAAGTACCTCCCCAAACAACAAATCCCAGGATTCCATAGGAAGGAGCCATGCAATGATGCTGGTATCAAACAATTGTAATTGTGCAGTATGAATCTCTCTCATGGCCTGGTGAGGCTATCAAGCCAACTTGGAAGCCTTTGTTATGTTCCCATCAAACCATCCCAGAAACATCAGCAGAGACCATTCCCCAATCCCTTCTCCTTCCATCACACCTGATGAAAGCAAACGGCTTTTTAATTCTGTCTACTTTGCATGGAAACATGGCAGCTTGGATTGTGAGATTGCTTCCAACCCACAGATGAAAGTGAAGTACTTTTAATGTTGTAAGCCGCCCCGGTTGTGTCTGCAGAGGGGCGGGATAATAATAATAATAATAATAATAATAATAATAATAATAATAATGACAACCAAGACTAATATACTGAGATATAGAGAGGCATTAGGCTGAGATCATGGAGGTGGCTGGGTGACTTGGAAGTAAATGGTCTCACTCCATGGCAGGGCAGAGCATGGGATGGAAGTGTGAGGCTTTAAAAAATCACATCAGGCAATGGAACTGATTTTGCCTCAAGGATGATCTCAGTTCCCTGGGATCAGAGCCCGTTCCCTGTGCCATAAACAGCACATGGCATATCAGGACTTGAGCTGCGACATGAAGAATATTCCTAGGGCTAAGCTTTGGTTGGTCCTCTCATAGGTGGCGATGCCCTGCCAACGAGGCTGTTGGCACAGGAATTGGCAATTGGTCCTGATTGTCTCTGTCTTCTTTTGCACTCGCTTCTTCCCAGCAGAAGCGGCCTTCCTGTCTCCCGCATCGCTCTGGTTCCCCAATCCCATTAGTCATGCGCATGGTGTCATGGCCTCTCCAGCCAACAGCCCTTGGCTACCAGTTCCCCCTTGGCCTTCAGATCAGCTGCTGATGGAGCCAACGCAGAGCCAGCTGTCTTGTGGGCCAAAAGCCCAGGCATGCACATGTGTGTTTGTGTTTTGTGTATGTGCTTTTCTAGCTCTTTCAGCCAATAGGGTGGCTTCAAGGCAGCTGCTACCTCTGCACATGAGCCTTCGAATGCCAGGGAAGGATAGCTCCCCTGATGCTTCAAGGGCCACAAGATACTGTTCCAGCTGGTGTGAGCCTTCCATTCATCAAATGGGATCTGCCACCCTCCCCAAAAAACCCTTTGCCCAGCACGATCTGGATTTCTCCCTCTTTGACTCAGGTTCAAACAGCCAGAGATGGCAATCCATGAGGCCAGGGAAGCTGTTGCCAGCTGCCATGGAACAAAGTTGGCGCTGTTTGCTTCCACCTGTTCCTGGCTCTGTTCCTGCTCTCCTACAAAGATGAAAAGAGCAGCAGAAAGGGGCGATGAGGAAAGCAGAGCAAGGGGCTCCTTGCTGATGTATAAAAGAAAAGTATGGTTGGAAAGGGAGCAAGAATCATAACCTAGTCAAGTCTCCATAGTTGACGTCTTGAAAAAGGGCTTCAAGCCTACCTGGGAAGTCTTCTCGCTCCTGCTCTTCCAGTTCCTTATGGGCTGCATCCGCAGTGCAGTAATATAGCTGGCCCTCCATATCCACGGATGCTGTATATCCACGGATGCCCTTGGGGCTTCAATCATCCATGGCTTGAAAATATATTTAAATATGTATACATTCCAAAAAGCAAACCTTGGATTTGTGTAAGGGACCGTATTTTATTATGGCATTCAATATAATGGGACTTGAGCATCCACAGATTTTGATATCCATGGGAGTATCCTGGAACCAAACCCCAGCATATACCAAGGGACCCCTGTAATCCAGGTTGACACTGCTTTAATTGCCATGCTATGGAATTCTGGGAATTGTAGTTTGTGGTGGCACCAGAGCTCTCTGACAGAAAAGACTGAATGTCCACAAAACTACAATTCCATAGTCATGGAGCCATGGCAGTTAAAGTGGTGTCAACCTATATTGGTTCAGCAGTGCGGATGCAGCTTTAGTGGTGCGGAAACTGACTGGGACTTTTCAGTGGTAGGAGAAATGCGATGGCCAATATGTTCAGAGGCACTCTTGTTCATTCCTGCATGGTGCTGTATGTGAAACCACATCCGATGGGGACGGAGGGGGTGCATCCTCGGTCTTTTTTCTCCCTTTCCAGACTCCCATTCCATTGAGCACCATATTCTACTTAGACTTCTGACCTAAGCTCCCTCTTCTGTTTGAGGGGGCTTGGCATTTGGCAAGATCATCCCCTCATTTGCACAGCGCAACCTCTCGTCCTCCTCCACCACCATCCTGCCCTCCTTTCCCTCATCCCCCCTTTTTCCCTTCGCTGTTTCATTCCACCTCTCCCTCCCTCCCTTCCTCCCTCCCTCGGCCTTTTCATTCCCTGTGCCAACTAAAGCCTGGGTGAATGTCTAATCTCCAATTTTATTCGCTCGGCTCCGTCCTGATTTACATAATCCACATAATCACCCTGGTTTTAATTGCCCACAACTCTGCGGAAAGATCATGTGGTTAAGTGGTAAATCATAATTAGATAAATAATTGGTTTGGCCACAGCAAGCTGCTTTGTTATACCTGCCATCTGCTGGGTAAGTTTTCTCTCCCCCTCCTCATTTCGATTAGAACAATGTGCCTTGGATGGCAAAAGCGGGCACCTCCCTTTCCTTGTCTGCAAAGGGGGCTCTGGGGTGTGTGTGTATTTGTGATGGTGTGTGTATATTGGGGGGCAGGCAGGCAGTGAGGGGGGTGTGGGGAGGAAGATGACTAAACCTGGATTCCTGCCCAGTAGCTCTTTGCATTGCACGGTCCTCTCTTTTCTCCCTTTCATCCCTGCATCTTTCATAGGCACTTTTAACAGATGCATTAGCCATTCATTAACAGAGCTTGCTTAATGCATCAGAATGAGAAATTTGACTTCTTTAGCATAAAAGTGGAGAAAGTGGGGGGGGGAGTGCCGGGGTCAGAAGGGAGGTGTATGAACGCTCTTGTGCTAAGGAAGCTCTTAGATCTGAATCAGAAGCAGAATCAAAGGCAGGACCCCAGTGGATTGTGTGTGTGTCTGTGTGTCTGTCTATGGATGTGTGCGATAGAAGAGGTTAGAGAATATCCATGGCATAGTTGGCATCTCCACCCATCCTCTATCCCCAGAAGTTTGAAGCCTCTCCTCCTTTCCAGGAAGAAGAACTAACCTCTGTCCTCTGTACAAAGAGGTTGAGTTTGCCAGCATTTCTGGGTTGGCTTGTAAAATGATTGTGTCGTGTATGTGTGTGTGTGTGTGTGAATGAGTTTAAGAAAAACCTGTTCCTGCCATACATTCAAATGGCAAGATTTCAACAGCCACTGATCCCGAGCCTATTAAACTGAGTCCCTCCCTTTCTGACCTCAAATGCCCATTATCCAAGACCTTAGCGAGAAAGATTATTATTTCCAGACCATTCAAAAAGCTTCCTAAGAAGCCAAGGCAAACCTTTGGCCATTTCAGGCCTGGTTGTGTGTTTCTCAGGGGTGCAGCATGGCAACCTGTCACACTCTCAGAAAAGTCCCGCTCTCCCTTTTCCCTTGGATAGTGTGTTATTCAAGTGATGTCCACTGTCCACAATCCCTCCAGAAAAGCCCCAGGATCACAGCTGGGTATTTAGGAGGACCTGACTTCATTTATCCACAGTGTGCAGGGTGTATGTTGTGCTTTTTAGTTGCCCCAATAAGGATATCACGCTTGTGTGGATTTGGGATTTTGTTGTATTTTGCGTCATGGCTTGAATGCATTTCCTGACTTTATTTTAAAATGTTCACCCGTGGCAGTGTACCTAAAGTGTGTAGGTCAAATGCTATGTCGAAAATGATCTCAGATCAGTCCATAGGTTGGTTCAGCAGTGCTTTTTTCAGAAAAGGAGGACATTCTGCTTGGTAGCTCTCTTTTCCTCCGCCTATAGAGATTACTTGTCGCCTTTTGAGATTTGTGCGTTTTGTTGGGTTTCCTCTTCTCTCTTCCCTCCAACCCCCCCTCCAGCTTTTTAAAAAATTTATTACTGCAGATGTTTGCACAAAACTAAGATCTTTTGTTGGAGAGCCCATCTGCTCTTCTGCTGTATGTTCCTTTCCTGCGTCGTCTCCTGCCTCCCACTACAAGAGTGCTGCGAATGAGAAAGCGCCAGGATGTCGGAAAGGGGCCGCCAGCCCCTCAAGGACCGTATTGTGCCCACATTGAACCAGCAAGGAGCTTTGGAGAGGGCTTAGGAAGAGTGTATTTGGTGCACTTCTGAACCTCGTAGCATGCACAAAAGGCAAGGGCCCATCTTCAGCCGCCATGCATCTGTTCCAGCAGCCGCCCTCACAGAAGGGGGCAGTCCAGGTCTGGCCTTCTCTGCACAACCAGTCTTCAAGATTTACATCTTTTATGTGGATGCATTCTTGTGTGTGCTCTCCATTAGACAAAGGTGCACTCGCTTTATTTAATTGCCAAGAAATTCTGCTGCCCGAATGCATTGTGTGAACGAAGAACTAAGTTTGTATCCCGATTCCTTCTTTGCAGTGCTTTTATTCTGAGCTGGTAGAGTGATGATGGGATGGGAAGAACTGTGTTGCGGCCCCATAGCCTCTCCCCATGCCTTAACCAACCCACATCTGCCGTCGCCCTTTCTACTTAGAGATTTGAGACTTGCCCCAATATCTTTTCAAGTTTTGCATTGTGATCATAAGGTCTAGACATCTCTCTGTGTGTGTGTGTGTTTTTAATAACACCACACAAATAATGTTTTCTGGTTGCTGAATTTTGTGCAGTAATACTCTTGTCCTTATTGTGTAATTGGCATGTTTTAGGGCTGCTGTCATTTGGAAGAGATGGCAGGGCAAGACTTCTGTGTCTTAAAACATCTGTACCTTGAGCAGAAGTAGACTTGCTGCCACTTTTTTTGGAGATGTGGTGATAAAATGTTCACCTGTTGCACTTCTGTGGTGAAGCTATCTACCCTTCCTTGTGGAATGTCTTCTTACAACTCTTACATCTGGTTTCATGTCTTTAAATAACACTTTTGAGCTCTGTTTTGGGTTACTCAACTTTTTGCTCTGCAAAACAACAAGTAAGACATGGTCAAGGTTTATAAAATGGCCTTGCTGGAAAGGAATGATAGAGAAGCTGGTGCAACTGGAGGTTAATAGGTTGTTGTTACTGCTTCTGTGTGCCTTCATGTCATTTCTCAATTATGGCAACCTTAAGTTTTCTGAGGCTGAGAATGTGGGACTTGTCGTCAAGTGGGGATTCGAACCCTGGTCTCCAAAGTGGTCGGTCGCCCAGTGCCCAAACCACTATGCATTAGGAATGCCAAACACTCAGAGTCATCTAGTGAAATCTACAAGCAGTTGATTAAGGAAAGGCAGAAGATAGGGTACTTGTTAGGTTGGATGGCTTTAAATATGGTTTAGGATGCACTCCATCAATAGCTGTATGTCTCTGAATGCAAAATGTTAGAGAGAAACATCAGGAAAAGACTATTGGTATCGCACTATGGTTGCGAGCTTCCCAGAGATCAGAGATCATGGTTGCCCAAAAGGACACTGGACTACGAGGGCCTTCAGCTTGATTTGGCAGAAATTTTGGGCATTCTTTCCTTGATTCTTGGAGGAGATTGTGGCTTGGAAAGTACCCACAATGCCCAGGAGAGCACAATTGATGATTTGCTACAGATATCTGTGGGTTGAACTAAGCCAAGGGTAGGCAACCTTTCCCCTTTAAGGGCCAAGGGACTTCAGCTCCCAGAAGCCTCAGGCATGTTGGCCAATACTCCCATGTTGGCCAATAGCTCCTGGGATTCTGGGAGCTGAAGTCCCTCGGTCCTTAAAGGGGAAAGGTTGCCTACCCCTGAACTAAGCCAAGAGCATCCAGTCAGGTGAACTGGACATGGTCCCCAAAACAAATTTCTCTAGCCCACCAAAGGTTTTGCTAGAACTAGTGTAGCAACATTGATTGCACAGCTATACTGCTCTTTCACATGGAGGAGTTCCTTTTCCCCATGAATGATCTCTGCTTTTTCTCCATCAAGATAATTCTTATGATTGTTTTGTTTTTTTTAAATGGAACAACAGGAAGAAATGCATCTGAAATTGGTCTCAAAATCCATACAGAAAAGTAATGAAACAGTCTCAGGCGTGCCTTTAAATTCAGGACAAAAAAACCAACAACCAACCAATTGGAAGTTCATCATCATCGCCATAGTCACAAGAAGACACATTTTGCAGCTAATTCTGCATACCAGGTCTAGCTGGCTGAGCCCAGATGTTGCAGAGGAGTGCAGGATATACATTCTCTTGTTTCACCACAGTGATCATATGCCCAAGAGTCATATTCTTGCCAGCTTGGGCACACTGCTTCTCTTGCTCACTCTCTCGTTTCATGCACTCGCCAAACAGGCGCTTATTAGCTGGCTTGTTGTCATTTGCCAGATCAATGATCCGCAGCCGAGTGATCGATGAAAGAGCCTATGGAAACTGAATGGGGCTAATAGGGCGGCCAGAGGCACACCAGGGGTGGAAGACTCCACTTTCCACCCAAAGAGGTTGGAGAAGACAGCAGCTTGTGCTTCATGCCAGCCCTCCTGCCATCCTGTTGCAGGAAGTCTGGGAACAAGGATTGGGAATACTAATAATGTAGAACTCATGGTTGCTTGTGCAAGTGAGTTGCCCTGGTGTATGCCTTCAGTGCCTTGTTCCCTTTGGGACATGGCATAGTGGTTTGAAACTCGCTGGGTGGCCTGGGCCAAGTCACACTCTCTCAGCCTCAGGGGAAAGCAATGGCAAACTTCCTCTGAACAAATCTTGCCAAGAAAATCCCATGGTACGTTTGCCTTAGTGTTGCCATAAGTCGGGAATGGCTTGAAGGCACACACAACAACAACAACAACAACAACAACAACAACAACAACAAGGCATAGGATATTATTTGAGTCCTCAGGGGCCTGCAAGAACTATTAAGGCCAATGATGTCCTTTAAAGGTGGACCTGTAGTTGTTGGACTTCACTTCTCAGAAGCCCTAGCTAGCATTGCCAATGGTTAGAGCATGTGAGAGATGACATCTGTGCACATCGACATAACTGGAAGTTGCAATTCACTCCGTCAAGCCATTGGTTTTCATTGATTTGTTAGGATCTCTTGAAGCATCCCTGACAAAATCAGCAGCAGTGGGCGGTCTTGTGATTTCCCCCAACCTTTGTGTGTACAAGGTGTGTTGGGACTGTTTTTTGGGGTGGGTGGTGTTTTTTTGGGATAGGTAGTGCTCTTGAAACTCTGGAGCTTGGAAGAAAGTCCATTCAATGGTGTCTGCTGTCTCCCAGTCTTGCAGCCATGTTGGTACCGATGTGCAGCCAGGGTAGCCAACTGCAGAATAGCCTGAAGACACTGGTCTTCAGACTATTCTACAGTTGGCAACCCCAGCTGCCCATCTGTGTGCTGAGGCCAGCAGTGAGGTCTCTAATTTGGGGGGTCCTGATCCAGCTGGCTGATAACACAGAGGGCAATATTGAGGACTGTGGGCCTGACCACTGCTTTGCATGGACCAAGTGTAGACCCTGAGTTTGCTCCAGGCTTCTTAGCAATGTCCGAATGTCCCATGGTGGACATTCAGGGGTACTTTATTGGATACAGCACTGCACTGGACTGTATCCAGGCAATCAGCTGTGGTCAGGTTTAACAGCCTGAGCCAAAATGGTGTAGCAGTCTCAGTGTTGGACTGCGACTCTGGAGACCAGGGTTCAAATCCCTGCTTGGCCATGGAAACCCTCTGGGTGACCTTGGGGAAGTCACACAGTCTCATCCTCTAAGGTAGGCAAAGGTAAACCCCTTTTGAATAAATCTGGGCAAGAAAACATCAAGATAAGTTCACCTTAGGGTCTCCATAAGTCAGAAATGTCTTGAAGGCACATGCCAACAACAAGTTTAACAAATAGGTATCCACAGCAGGAATATTCAAGGCTAGACATTTTTCATTCTGGTCTATATCAAATAGCTGGGGTGTGTAGTTGTGGTTTGCTTTTTAGCTTACAAATTATGAATTGAGGCTGGAAAGTGCCGCAATGTGAGCTGCTGTCAGAAGGCAAATCTTGATTCAAACGCAGCCTGCTAAGCATCACTCTCAGGTGCCTTGGTTCCTTACATGTGTCTCTCCTACAAGAATATGATCCTAGGGATTCGTCGCAGACACCATGATGGGTTGGCGAAGGCCGTTCACCATGGCCTATCCAACTCATGGCGGTTAATTTCCACCAAGGAGGCTTCTTGCTGTGAGCCAATTAAAGCTGCTCTGATAGTCTTGTCTAATTGAAATGCCATCTAAAGAGAAAGATTATTCCAAGAGTGGTTTTTCTCCCTGCCCTCAACGGTGTTGGATTAAAGCCACCTTGCCCTGCGGAGGAGGAAAAAAACAAGGCCTAATCCTGCACAGGTCTAAGCGTGTGCCAGAGATTACTGTGAAACCAGACACCAGCATCTCTTCAAAAAGAAACCGATTGGAGGCTGTGAGAGGAGAAGAGAGGAAAGCCACCCTCCTCACCACCAACATCACACATTTGTGGTGGATTATTGTGAAAATAAGGAGTTTGGGGGTTCAAATTTGCTTGGAAGCCATAATTAGCATAGTTTTCCGCAGGGGTTGGGGTAATATTGTAGTACCTTAATTGTTGTTAGCTGCCTTTGAGTTGGCCTCGACTCATGGCGAACCTGTGGATGAGACATCTCCAAGTTTCCTTATCCTCAACTGCTCTGCTCAGTTCTTGCAAGTTAGGGCCCATGGCCTCCCTGAATGACCTATCCATCTTGTCTCCCTCTTTTTCTTCTGCCCTTTACCTTTCCTGGAATTATTGTTTTTTTCCAGTGAGTCACACTTTCTCGTGATGTAGACAAAGTACAACAGCCTCAATTTAGTCATCTTGGATTCAAAGGAGAGCTCAGACTTGACCTGTTCTAAGACCCATTTGTTTGTCTTCTTGGCTGTCCAAGGTTTCCTCAGTAGTCTTCTCCAACATCACATCTCAAATGAGTTGATTTTCTTGCCATCTGCTTTCTTTACAGCCCATCTGTCACATTCGTACATGGTGATTGGGAATACTATGGTTTGGACTATCCTAAGTAGTATTCAGTTTTATATCAATGTTATACATTAATAGTAACACATTTATAATACGCAAGTCTGGCCTGGAATCCTGTTGGTGACATACACCAACATAACCCCCCCCCCCCATTGTTGTTGTGTGCCTTCAAGTTGTTTCCAACTTATGGCAACCCTAAGAAAACCTATGAGGTTTTCTTGGCAAGATTTGTTAAGAGGGGGTTTGCCATGGTCTTCCCTTGAGGCTGAGAGCATGCAACTTGCCCAAGGTCACCAAGTAGGTTTCCATGGCTGAGCTGGGAATTGAATTCTGGTTTCCAGAGTCATAGTCCAACATTCAAATCACTGGCTCTCAAACCCCCATTACACCTTTGTATATTTTTTATGAGACCCAGTGCAATGTAATGGTTTAAGTGTTAGACTAGGTCTTTGGGAGGCCAGTATAAGAATCTCCGCTCAGCCATGGAAACCCACTGGGTAACCTTGACAAGTCACACAACATCCAGATGACACCGGTTGTGCCTCGTCCTGCCTTGAACAGTAGACAGTGCTGTTAGGCAGCTTGATAGAGTCATTGGAATCAATGCGTTCATTGTGTGAAGGCTCTGTTAAGCTCAGCATTTTGGAAATCGCAGGAGTGGAGAGGCAGCACTCTCAGGCTCGCTTCAAAGCTTCAGGCCTCCATGCGCTGTCACAAACAGCATCATGCGCTTAGCTTTGAAGTGTTGACTGGATGGCTCCTGGTTGTCTGCACCCAGCTTTGCTTTGGAGCCATAACAAGCAAACAGGTTGGGAAGTTGATTTAAAATTTAAAATGGGAGATTTGGAGATGGCTGGGCTACCTTCCAGCTGTGCTGAGTCTTCTGCCTTGGGTGCCCTTCCTAGTATCACAAACACTCCTCCAGGTATAGTCTCTTGCCAATTTATTTGTGTGTTCTTTTCTGTCTTCTTCTAAAACAAACACACATACACACACAAACATCTGGGTGCAGTGTCTCCACCAAATTTCCCTAGAAGAATAAGACCAGCAAGACATGAGATCTCTGGGCTCCAGTCAGTCGCCTAATTAATTTGCTAATGAAGTCGGCTGTAGGTACACTTCAAATAGTTTCAGCAAGAGACTGAAACAATGCAACCAGCTCAGCAAGAATCTTCATTTAAAGAAAATAATAATAGTAAGGGGAAGCCATAAAGCATGCCTTCCATAGTGATATCCCCATGTACTGGGCTTGGGGTGAAGTCTGAGATAGGCTGAATACTGGATTAGAAAAACTGTCCCTTCTTCATCAGCAATCCCAGTCAAGGAGCCAGGAATTACACCGCAGCAAATGTCACCCAAAGGTTTTCAGCCTGCCAACGGTCACAGAGAGTCAACGTGGTGTAATGGTTTGAGTGTTGGACTATGGAGACCAGGGTTCAAATTCCTGCTCCATCATGACAACACATCAGGGGGCCTTGGGCAAGTCACACTCCTCTATCAGCTTTAGAGGAAGGCAAAGGCAAACCCCCCTGAACAAACCTTGCCAAGAAAAACCTGTGAAAGGTTCACTTTCACCATAAGTCATAAATGGCTTGAAACACACACAAGAAGCACTTCCAAACTGGAAATGGGCATTTCTGTTTACTTGGGAGCAGCTGTTCTGCCATAGAGGACTCCTGTTAGCAGGCAAGTGGGTGACCTTTAGTAGATCCTCACTCAGCCATAGAAACCCATTGGCTGACCTTAGGCAAATCACACTCTCACAGCCTCAGAAGAAGGCCGAGGCCAACCCCCTCTGAACAAATCTTTCCAAGAAAATCCTGTGACAGGTTCACCTTAGGGTCTCCATAAATCAAAAATGATGTGAAAGCACACAACAACAACAAAGACCGAGGCAAACCACCATTGAGTTTTAGTTGACTACAAAAACCCTATGAATTCATGGGGTCACCATAAGTCAAAAGGCAACTTGAAAGCACTCATACACACATGCACACATACATTTCATGTGTACTGTGTTGCTAGGACAGGGATGGATACACATTGGGGCTTGGCAGGCGATATATATATATCTTCTCTGAGATCCTGGATGGCCATATATATAGATATAGATATAGATATAGATATAGATATATCTTCTCTGAGATCCTGGATGGCCATATATATATATATATATATATATATATATATATATATCTTCTCTGAGATCCTGGATGGCCAAACTGTGGTTACCATTTTGGAAAGTGAAATTTCTTCATACCTGGTTGTTGAGGAAGGGTTGAGAGCGTCTTCTTTTTTCTGTTTTGGAGACTCTCCAGAACAATATTACAAGCCCATAATCAATATTTTCTTGGCTGAAAAATTGGGAGGGGGGATGGTTGATTCCCCCCAAATTGTGGGATGCTGGGGATTTGAGAGGGGTGAAGAGCCATACTGGAGCATTCAAATGCATTACACAGCCCAGGTGGGCCAGTGGTTGTCCATGATGCTGGTGGAAATCTTGAGAGAACCTGACTCAAAATCCAATATTTAAAGAGAGCACCCTATTGTAGGGATGCTCAAGATGGGGAAAGGGTTGGGTGTCCTGCAGTCCACCCCAGCAATCCACCCCATTCATGAGATTAAGTTCACAAATGATGTTGGTGGGAGGGTATGGGTTGGATATATTACAATTCACTCCAGAGACTGGAAGCATGGAAACTGGAGTGGCAGCCCTTGCCGATTAGTTGCCCTGGATTAGGAAGCGTGACTGTGTGATGTGTTACGTAGTGCTGGGGAGCAAGCGGCATGACATGCTCTGAAATCGAGCCGCCACCTGCAGCTGAGCTTTGCTGGGTTATAATCAAATACAATTAAGATGGAGAGAATTGGCACCTGACATTTTTGCCTCCGGGTTCCTCAGGAAGAGACATCTTCTTCCCTTGCATGGTAGTTGGGGTGAGGGAGCGTGGTCTAGGTTGGCTGTGTTATGTTCCCAGCACCCTCCAGAAAGTGTGGGACTCTTAAATCCAGCCATCATTAACCATCATTCCCCTTTTGGGTGGTCAGTGGAATATGTTCACAATCCAGTAGGCAACTGAATATTTCTGTTTGGTGGTCATTTATCCCACATCTTCACTTGTTGTTCTGCTGTCTGCAGGCACTCATTTCTTTATGAATGTGTATAAATTGCATAGACCTGAAGATTTAAAATCATGGCATGGTCATTATTTTTGTTTTTACAAACTAGTATACAGTTATTCATGCTGTCCATGAAACAGGTGGACTAGGTCGAACTGTACAGGGAAGGCTGTAGATGCATTTTCAACAGGCATCGAGAAATAAAAATTGTTGGAGGATTGGAGAGACTGGTGTGCCAAATGGTGGGTGCCACCATGCCCAATGCCTTGCCTCAAAGGACTGTGGAGTGGAGTGGCACCACTAGGAGGACCTCTCCAGATGACCCACTAAAGACCAAACAATATAGTCTTATTTCCTATTTCTCTTTTTCTGGTGATATATTTTAGTCCAGCGATGCCCAGACTCTGGTCCTCTAGGTGTTTTGGATGTCAACTCCCAGAAGCCCCAGCCAGTTTGGCCAACGGTCAGGAATTCTGGGAGCTGAAGTCCAAAACATCTGGAGGACCAAAGTTTGGGAACCACTGTTTTAGTCTTTTCCAGCCAGGCATGCTCCAGATGTGTTGGAAGTACAATGCCCAGCATCCCTCTCCAGTCTGTCCATTGTAATCCCAATGCATTTGCAGGTTGAAGGAAAGGCTGCCTTCTCTCTTATTGCTCTATGTTCAAGCATACACATGCCATCCTCCCAGCCCACATTCTTTCCCCACTATCCCTCCTTCCCTTTCTGTTCTGGCCATTCTGAGTGGCACAGCGGCATTGGCAAGCCTTCGTGTTCTGGGTTTTGCTTTCTGCTCCATTTGCTGTTGAGAGAGCAGATCTCCCGATTGCCTTTGGTAATAAATTATTAGTTCCACCGCTGCTGCCTCTTTTGCTCCCCTAAGCTCAAAATAACTGCTTTTTTTTTTTTTTCCTGAGCAAGCAGCAGGGATGGCTGGCACAGGCTAGGCTCAGTGGCAGTAAGCTCCTGAAGGGTGCTTGACTATCATTATGAGCTTTTAAAGGTGACTGCTGGTACTGAGCTGGGAGTTTAAGTGATGGTGCTGAACCTTTGCACGCATGCTCCCAGCATCTCCTGGAAACCTTTCCTGGGGGCCAGGTAGGAACCTGAGGGTGCTGGAGTGATTTCCAGCCGATACCCTGGCCTTCCTGGCAAGGGCAAGGGCAAGGCAAGCTCCTCTTGCTGCCACTAGCCCTTCTCCCTGCCTGATTTATGGCCTCCCCATGCCCGCCCGCCCTCGCTCTGCCTCATTACGCTCCTTGCGAGAGCCTATATATCTCCCCACACACCTGCCTCTGCCGCCTGGTAATTGCTGTATCTGTCAGATGCCAGGGCTTGGAAAACCCAATCCTCCATATTTTACACAGTGGGCAGAGGAGAGGGAGGTGTGTGTGTGTGTGTGTGTGTGTGTGTGTGTGTGTGTGTGTGTGTGTGTTTTGGGCCTGGCAGGGAGATCAAGAGGCCAGGTGGCATGGCCCTTCTCCCAGTGCTGAATCCAAAAATAAAAGAAGCAGGGTGGGTGGATGGGGAAATTGAAGCCTGCAATCTGACCATTTTCTTTGACTCAGAAGCTCTTGTCCCCCAACTCACACCAAATTCCAGTTTCCAAAGGTTTGCACTTGGCTTTGGGGCAAATGGACTCTGCGCATGCTTAAAGGCACTCTTTTTCTGCACTGTTGCATCCCTTAGCAAAAGAGGCAGGCTCTTGAGCCGAGTTCCGCTTTGGATTACGCCTTGTCTACTTGCCGTTCCCTTTGAAAAGTGTCCTTTTCTCTGTTTTCCTCTGCCTCATCTCTCTTTTTTTTTAAAAAAAAAAAAAGGAAGGAAGGAAGGAACCCAAGGAGGAAAAGAAAAAGCAGCAGCATCTCAATTAATGACTAGGGGAAGCAGTGCTAATGAGGCCTAAAGCTGGGAAGAGATGAGAAGCGTAGCTGTTGCTCACTGATATGTGGAGAGAACAGGAGGATTGCCATGGTAAAGAAGGCTGAAGATCTCAGACTCTTTGTTGTGTTTGGTAGCCCATTGTTGTTTCTAGTAGCCAGTGGGATGTATCTAGATATGTATGCATGCATGCATGTAAATCATTTCAAGCTTACTTTTCCAGGGGGGGAAAGCTTCTGGAGCAACTTACATAAGATCAGTTTTAGTTCCTCTGTACAGACTTGCAGGCTAAAAGAACACAAGAGTCTTAAAAAGATGGGGAGGGAAGAGGAAAAAACAAGTCACTGAAAAGGTCCATCTTGTCTCACTTTACCTCCTGCTCCTACAGCAAATTTGACTTTCTTGCTTCCGCCTGATGAAGTTGGGGATGAAATTAACAGAGAGCGGTAGTAACACTGAGTTGAATTTACAGGTATAGAGCATATTTACAGGCATACAGCATTATATAGAATAGGATGCAGGCTGTTACTCATCTGTAAGAGCACACTCGGCTTTACTTTGTCACTGGTAGCCTTTTAAAAATGTGTTGCTCTTTTTGACAGAGCGACACCCCCCAAAGGTTTTCCTTACAGATCATCAAAATTCATCCCAGTCTTTCCAGTCTCTTTGTTGCCCAGTTTTCCGCCAGTATTCTCATTCCATCGTCGTCTTCTTTTCCTACTTCCTCCCCACATGCAGAAATTCATGGGTGTTTTTGTATGCATGCTTTCTAAAAATGTACAGTTTTTAAAAGACCTAGCTAGAGCACTTGTGCACATTTTCCAAAACATGTGCAGGGATTTCTGCACATGTCTGTCTCCAAAGTGTCCACAGCCCTTTCCTCTGGTATTCTTATGGGGTGCTAGATGGGCATTTTGTTACAGAAATGCGGGAAATCCAGCTCTTTTCCCCCTGCTTACCTGCAGCCAGGTGGAGTGAGCATCTCTTCTTCTTCTAGTCAAGCTGCTTGCTGTGATCTGAGCAGAGCAACAGCTGGCCAGTTGCTGCCTCCTCGTGGCGTCTTGTGAAAAATGCAGTTTTTCTGACCCTTAAACACGCCCTGGACTTGGTTCACGCTCCATTTTAAGCCTTTCAGGATTGATTTGAATTAAGCTGCTTTAACCCTGCAGAAAATGTCAGTGTCACATTAGGGCGAGATGGCTGTTGACTCTGTTGCAGCAGCCAACATGGAGCACCGCGTTCCTCTCTCTAGATGAATTTAGAGAGTTCAGATTCAAGTGGGTGCCCCAAGCAGAGAAGTGGTTGCTCCCGATGACCTGAGCCAGCCAGCCGGCCAAGCCAAGCGTGAGAGGAGATTATAAAACAAAAGCCAGGATTGCTAGGCAGTAGGATTTGCAAGCCGAAGAATTAGGGATGGCCACTAGCTTAGTCTGAGCTGACTCTTTTTCTCTTCTCCCTTTGGACTGCTGGACTCAGAATTGCCCAGCCAGAAAATTCATGGAGGAGAAAAGCTCTAGCAAGGGTTCTAAGCCATGGGGGTTAATGGAGCTTCCACGTCCAAAAGCAGTCTACCCCTGAGAGGTTGACTAGGTGCAGGGAGCAGGTAGTAGGGGAACATGGTTGCTGACATGTTCTGTGTCCAGCTAACCAGGGCATCTAGTTAGCTGCTACGGATAGATGAAATGAGTGCTGGCAGTCACCTGTAAGCCACCGTGGGATTGTGGTTTGAGAGTTGGACTACGGCTCTGGAGAGCAGGGTTCGATTCCCAGCTCGGCCATGAAACCCACTGAGTGACCTTGGGCAAGTCACATGCTCTCAGCCTCAGGGAAAGACAATGGCAATGGCAAACCTCCTCTGAACAACTCTTGCCAAGAAAACCCCAGAATAGGTTGGCCTTAGCATCACCATAAGTCGGAAACGACTTGAAGACACATAACAACAACAGCAAAATCACTTATAAAGCCCTATACAGCTTGGGGTCATGGTGTTTGAAGGGCTGTATTTCCCTTTATGAGCCCATTAGTCTTCTGGAGATGCCTTTTCTCTGTCCAGCCACTTTTCAGGCTCATTTGATGGGAACAAGGGAGACCGGACCTTTTTGGTGGTTGCTCCCAGACTATGAGGCTGAGAAGTCTCCCTTTTTGTTTTCCTTCTGCCATCAAAGCATTCTTATGGTGTCTGGCTTTTAGCAACTGACTGGGATGGGCTTTTAATGGTGTACTATGCTGTTTTGCAGGTTGCATATTGTCTTTTGAAGGTGGTGTAATGGTTTAGATGTAGGACTAGGACTAGGACACTAGGAGACCAAGGTTTGAATCCTGGCTTGGCCATGGAAACCCACTGGGTGACTTCAGGTGAGTCACACTCTCTCAGCCTCAGAGGAAGACAAAGGCAAATGCAATTAACATTGGTTTAGTGAAAGTGTGCCCAGAAATCAACAACAAAAAATTAAAAGTTAGGTCTAGGGGCTCCAAGGGCCACACTTAGGGGTCCCAAGGGTTGCATGCATGGGGCATATTTTACCCACCCCCATTCTAGGCTGTTGTGGGCCCTGGTCTGGTTTATTCAATCCCATATCCAAACACCAACACGCAACTCTCCTGCTGCTGCCACAGACTGGTTCTGCTTCCCCCCCCCCCCCCCGGGACAATGCCCCTTGCCAGAAACCCCAGTTGGGGAACAGGATGGCAGGTTCCCGGTGCTTGTTTTCATGTCAAAAGGCAAAGGCAGGGTACATGTGTGGCACCAGCCATAGCGGCGATGCTACGGAGTCTTGGCTGTTGGGCATTCCTTGGAGAGGCACACCTGCACCAGGAGTTGGCTGCTAGTCAGGCATTGCCAGTTGCTTAGGAAGAGCCTCCCAATAAGGCCCTGAGGAAATTCAGCTCTAAAATACAGATTTTTTTTCTGTGCTTCTCGCTGGCCCTTGGCCATTCCTGTTTGCTGAGTAGCAGATCAATGCAAGAGCCCGGGAACTGTCAAAGTTTAAAGGATTCGAGGAAATCTCCACCACTAATCCAGTGGCTTGCCCTGACCGCCTCGGAGATAGCCTAGTAGCTTATTAAATCATAGTCTAAAGAGTGGGAAGGGGCCACAAGGATCACCTAGTCTAACCCCCTAACGCAACTTAAGTACTCTTATTATTTATTTATTTATTTCAAGGATTTATATCCTGCCTTTCTCCCACAAATTTAAAGTCTTCCAAAGCTGGAGAATCCACCACCTTCCAAGGCTTCCCAGTCTCCTCCATATGCTTTTTCTTTGAAAACTGCTATCTGTAGCTATGAACAACTCCTACTACAGTCCCCCCTCCTTTCTCGTGGACTTAAAGTCAACGGATTTACATATTCACGGAGGGGCGACCTCCATGAAAATCAGTCTGGTGCGCCCCTGTGGATGTGCCCCTGCGCACTCCCATTGGGGCATGACCCATTCAAGCCTATGGGGCTTGAATATTCCCAAATCTCCGTTTTCATGGGGGGTGGCAGAACAGATCCCCCATGAAAACAGAGGGCTGACTGTAGTTTCTTCCTTAGTTCCCCCTCCTTCCGTGTTGCCCTGTGTTCCCCACCAAAAGATTCTCCCCATGGTTATATATTTCGGAAGTCGGTAAAAGAAGGGAATGCTTGGGCTCGCTGAAATCTCAAAGCCAAGAAGATTCAGAGACCAGTGGGGAAGGCAAGGGCTTGAACCCATGGAAAGGAAATCCTGTCCAAGCTGTTTCAAGGCATGCCATGCAGGAAACAGGACGAATTGTTCCCTGGGGTGGCACCAGTCATTCTTAATTCTGGGATATCTCTGGTTAAAAAGGATGGGGGGGGGGATAGGTGACAGGAAAGTTCTGGGCACCACAATTCAAAAAGGATGTTGGCAAGCTGGCGTGTGTCCAGAGGAAGGTGACCAAAATGGTGAAAGGTCTGGAAACCCCCCAATCCGGTGAGGGAGCTGCTGGGTATGTTTAGCCTGGAGAAGAGAGGGATAAGAGGTGATGTGATAATCATGTTTAACTATTGGAAAATATGTCCTATTGAGGACAGAGCAAGCTTGTTTTCTGCTGCTCCAGGGACTTGGACATGGAGCAATGGATGCAAACTAAGGGAAAAGAGATTCTACCTAAATATTAGGAAGACCTTCCTAACAGTAAGAGCTGTTCGACAGGAGAAGACACTGCTTTGGAATGAAGTGGAATCTCCTCCTTTGGAGGTTTTTAAACAGATGGCCATCAGTCACAGGGAGGGCTTGGATTGTGTCTTCCAACATGGCAGAATGGGGTTGGAATGGATGGCCCTTGAGGTCTCTTCCAACTCTATGATTCTATGATTCCAAGTCTTTCTCCATCTGATACAGAACAGACAACACTTTGCTAGAGGGATACTTAGTCTGATCTGGCTGATCAGTGCATATGCACTGCGGAGCCTGCCTTACACCAGCCAGATCAGACTCAGCATCCCTCTCTCTCTCTATAAGCCTATATATATATATATATATAGGCTTGCTTGCAGCCCACAGTGCTTGCAGCATGGCCCAAAGTGCAGCGTTGCATTAAGGGAGGCCGCCAGTCTGTCTCTGATAGTGCCAGCCCACTGCGTAGATTCAGCAAAACCTGCAAGGTGACACCACTTTTCACCTCTTTCTGGCGGCACTTCTTGACCTGCAGTGGAGCAAGAGGCGGCGCCAAATGCGTAGAAGGTTTCATCGGTTGGATTTCTGCCTGTCAGGCAGCCATGCAAGGGCTGGGGTGGGGAAGCTGCCCGAAAGGCAGCAGCAGCAACAGCAACAGCAACAATAGGAACCCATCTGATTGATGCAAGCAAGCATCACCTCTTCACTTTCCAGGACTGTCGACACAGGAAAGGGACGGGAGTGGTTGGGAGGAGTGAAATCCTCTGGCGCCCGGGGTGTGTCTTGCAGCATCAGCAGGTGGTTTTTGGCAAGGGAGGCAAATGGGAAGTCCCACCTCCTCCTAGGTTGGCCTTTCTCTTCTGGAGCAGCAACGTACATGAAAGGTGGAGGGTTATCTTGATGCCTTGGGCTTGTCGTTTCCCTTTTGCAAGGTGAGTTCTTCCGCCTGAGTTGCTAAAGGCTGTTTCTCTGTTTCCCCCACTCCCCGCTTCCTAAGCTTAAAGGTATCTTCGTTTTGCAAAACCAGCAAATCCCCTTAATACAGATGCAGAGCATGAATGCCAATCCCACACATGGAGCTTGAGAGTTGTTAAAGGAAGGCGCCGGTTGGTTTATTCTTTGCCCGGAAGTCTATCTAGCAAGGAAGGAACTCTGTGTGTGCTCGAGTGATACTTTCTGTGGCCGAACTTTCCCTGGTGCTGGAAAGAGGTTTTAAGATCTGATCATTAGAATCCAGCCTCAGAGGCAGGATGGGTTCCCAAGTTCTCAAAGGAGTTAATTACTAGTCATATTATATAACTAGTAATTAACTACTTTGAGAACCTAGGAACCCATCCTGCCTCTTAAGGCTGGATTCTAATCACACCCTGAAACCTCTTTCCAGCACCAATGTGTGTGTGTGTGTGTGTGTGTGTGTGTGTGTCATATTACCAAGGTTCCCAAAATAGTTGCTATAGGTTTTTGTGGGATTTTTGGGCTGTGAGGCCATGTTCTAGATTCCTGACATTTCTCCTGCATCTGTGGCTGGCATCTTCAGAGAATGCTGGCATGGAGGTGTTTGTGGTATATATATACTGTGAGACCCTTGGTATATCCCACATACCTCCATGCCACCATTCTCTGAAGATGCCAGCCACAGATGCAGGTGAAACATCAGGAATACATTCTTCTAGAACACAGCCTCACAGCCCAAAAAACCCACAAAAACCTGTGGATGCCGGCTGTGAAAGCCTTCGACTTCACATAGTTGCTAGTTATTAAGTTCCCACATATGAAAAAGTAACTGTCATTGTAGAGAGATCTTGGAGCAGCTTTGAGATTAACTGAAAGAAAGAAGTTGGCAGCGTGAGCTTTCGTAGACCTGAGCCTACTTCCTCAGATGCAGTTGTCGTTGTCGTCGTTGTATGCCTTCAAGTCATTTCTGATGTATGGCAACCCTATGGCAAACCTATCACAGGGTTTTCTTGGCAAGATGTGTTCAGAGCGGGTTTGCCCTTGCCTTCCTCTGAGTGTGTGCCTTGCCTATGGTCATCCAGTGGGTTTCCATGGTTGAGCTGGGATTTGAACCCAGGTCTCTGGAGTCACATTCAGACCACTACATCATGCTCGTCCTCAACTGCTGCTTGCTGGCGGCATTAGGCAATTCTGTCATTCCTACCTTTGCATTTCAGAGGACTGCTTTTGTCTTTGTTTTTCTGCTTGGTGAGAAATGCACAAGACCCCTGGAGTCTTGGGATTTTGGCTATTGAGTTGCCTTGGGGAAAGGGGGCAAAAGCAGGCAGTCTGTGGATATTAGGTTCAGGAGTCATGCCAGGTCAATTTGGGTCAGTCTCTGGAAAAATATCTAATTCAATAAGAGAGAAAGTCTCTGCTCTGGGCGGCGCTGCGAAGGCCTGCCAGAACAAAGAGCCCTGCCTTGTACGGAAAGGCACACCGTGCGAGTGTGTGTATGTATGTATGTGTGTGTGTTTTTCATGTGTTTTTCTGCGCCTGTCACAATACAAAGGTTGAGGGCGGGCTGTGGTTTTCCTGGAAGTGCATCTGTTTGCATGTCAGTTGCGGGCAGCTGAATGAAGAGGCTGCATCTGTTGGGCCAAAACAAAGAGCAGGAGAGGGAATTAAAATGAAACAGACTTTCTGGGGAGGAGGAGAGACTTATATCTCTTGGGCTGCCTCCTCTGAAAGGCAAGCTGGGCCACTGGACTTCATGCCAGCCAAAAAATCCCATCCTGTTCTTCCACCATTCCTACTTATAGGGCAGATAAGGCTAGATGGGGCATTTGGACTGCAGAGGTTACCTGTCCTCCCCGGTAACATTGATTTGTTTGTTTGTTTGTTTGTTTGTTTAAAATATTTGTATATTGCCTCCCAACTAACAAAGGCACCTGAGGCTATGGAGAAGAAATACTACTACTACTGCTGTTGCTGCTGCCACTGCTAATAATAATTAATAATAATAATAATAATACAATAAAAAAAATATTTGTATATTGCCTCCCAACTAACAAAGGCTCCTAAGGCTATGGAGAAGAAATATTACTACTGCTGCTGCTAATAATAATAATAATATTAATAATAATAATACAATATACAAAAATATTTGTATATTGCCTCCCAACTAACAAAGGCTCCTGAGGCTATGAAGAAGAAATATTGCTGCTGCTGCTGCTAATAATAATAATATTAATAATAATAATACAATATACAAAAATATTTGTATATTGCCTTCCAACTAACAAAGGCTCCTGAGGCTATGGAGAAGAAATATTACTACTACTACTACTGCTGCTGCTAATAATAATAATAATAATAATAATACAATATACAAAAATATTTGTATATTGCCTCCCAACTAACAAAGGATCCTGAGGCTATGGAGAAGAAATACTACTTCTACTGCTAATAATAATAATAATAATAATAATAATAATAATAATACAATATACAAAAATATTTGTATATTGCCTCCCAACTCACAAGTTCTTGGAGGATGATAGGAACCCTGCAGCAGATGCAACCTTGCTTTCCATGCCAGTCAAGACTTGGGGGCCAGGATCGTATGCTGCCAGCCTCTGCTCACTCCCTGATTCCTGTTAGTTTTCTTGCAGGTGACCACCTTGCTCTCCCACTTGATTTGGGGGAAAGGTGGTTTTGGGAGAACCAGCTGGTTTGATCTGACGATTGCCCCTCTTTCCTGTGTGCAATTTTAGGAAATGGGGGTCCCAAAAGTCCCAAAAAGTTCTGTTCATGACAGGGCTGGAACACGGAGCTCCTTTACACACTGCAGAGGGTGGCACATGTGTGATGGGAAGATTTCTGGATCTTGCGTTGTGTTTAGGCTTGGGTGGTTGATGCTGGGAAATTAGAATAACTTCAGAAGGGGATCCGGTGCACAAAAATACATGGGAGAAACCCTAGCTTAAGAGACAGGCCTGTCCGGAGCGAAAGAGCCAGCTGAGCAGAGTCTGGCAAGGCTGCCTTCTGAGTAGCCATCTGTGCCTGCCTTTTGAGCTGCAGGCACTCAAGAGAAGGTTTCGCCTGTTGCTCCTTATGCCCCTTGCAGATGGCTGGGGCCAGTCCAGGTCAAAGACTTCCTCCTGGATTGTAACCAGATACTAAGCAAGGATGTCCAGATCTTCAGGAGAACAGGGCAGGAAATAAATACATGACCAGCTTGGTAGTCTTGGCAATCTTGAGAGCATTTTTAAAAACGCCAAAGACTATGACTTAGGTGGTTAAGAGAGCCAGCGCGTTGTAGTGGTTGGACCACTGGACTAGGACGTGCATCTACCCTGCAGAAATAATGCAGTTTGACACCACGTTAAGTGCAGTAGCTCCATCCTATGGAATCCTGGGATTTGTTACTTTGCAAGGTCTTTAGCCTTCTCGGTCAAAGAGGGCTGATGCCTCACAAAAGCTACAGATCCCAGGATTCTGGAGGATGGAGCCATGGCAGTTAAAGTGGTGTCAAATGGCATTATTTATACCAGGGGTAGGCAACCTTTCCCCTTTAAGGGCCAAGGGACTTCAGCTCCCAGAAGCCTCAGCCATGTTGGCCAATAGTCCCATATTGGCCAATAGCTCCTGGGATTCTGGGAGCTGAAGTCCCTCGGCCCTTAAAGGGGAAAGGTTGCCTACCCCTGATTTATACAGTTTAAATGCACCCTAGGACTTTGGAGACGAGGGTTCAAATCCCCTCTTGGCCATGGAAACTCACTGGGTGACCTTGGGCAAGCCACACTCTCTCAACCTCAGAAGGAAGGCAATGAGAAACCACCTCTGAAGTAATCTGGCCAAGAAATCCTTATGATAGGTGTGCCTGAGGGTCACCATAAGTCAGAAATGACTTGGAGGCACACAGCAACAACAAGAATATGACATCTTTCTCTCTGTTTGACTGAAATCACAAAATATTGGCTTTGTTGGTGTCTGGCCAGTGATGGGGATGGGTGGCCTTGTTTGCCCTGTTTCTCTGCCTCTGACATCCCATCTTGGGATGCTGATCTATAGAGAATTCTCCTTTAAGGGAACTGATCTCATCTGCCGGTTTGTGTAGACTGAGTAGTTTAAGACTCTTGACTTGAATTTGCTGAAGTTTGTGGTTGATGAAGAGCTCTGTGTTACTCAGCAGCTTCCTTCCTTCCTTCCTTCCTTAGTAACCTCCATTTAAAAAGATGTGTTCTGTAACTCTCACAGTCTATGTCCACAGGAGGAAGCTACTCCTTCCTGTACAAGCATATATTGTATTATTCACCTGCTTGATATTTATGAAAAACTCTGATGTCTGTGCTGCTATTCCAGTGTGTGGATTGCTTGTTCTAATCTAAGGGAATGTCATCCGCTGGCCATGCTGAACAGGGAAGAAGAGAGTTGTAGCTGAATCCGTTGGGAGATCGCCAGGTTGTAGAATGTGACTTATTCCTTTGCATTAATTAAGGAATAGTCAATGGCCCTGTATATGAAAAGGGAGTCTTGCCCAAATATTTAATCCCAGGATGAAATTGATTTATGTATCTATGTACTTTATTTATATGCTGCCTTTCTCCCAGGCTAGGACCCAAGGCGGCTTCTCTAACAACACATTAAAAACCTTAACAAAAGTTTTTAAAACCAATTTAAAAACACCGCATTAAAACACTATAAAACTGAAAATAGTTCCTAAATTCTCGCAACCCACAGCACCGGTTTCCTCTGAAAGGCTCAAAAAAACGTGGATTTTCTGGGGCCAACCAAACAGTAAACTCTTATCGATCCAACGCTACTACAGCGTTGGAAACACTTCTAATGAGAAGCCAGTTGCAAGCCCTTAATTAATGCAAATGTAGCCCTTAGTGCAACCTGGAGTCTGGATCAGTGGTGCGAAGCCCTACAAGGAAAACCGTGCCTCTGAGGATGTGCAGAGCACTTTGGTCTCCCCATTAACTACCCACAGCTCCCTCCCTTGGTCCAGAATGATGGGGGTAGGTAGAAGTGGGGAACGTGGCTTCCAAATAGACTCCTTATCCTCTCTTCTCTTTGAAAATGAATTATCCATGGCCTGGGCTTTGAGCTCTCAAACTGCATCTCTCGCTCTCACTCCTTCTCTTTAAAAGGCCTTGCTTGACTCCCAGTTTGCCAGTCTAAGCTGATCTCCATGCATTCTTCCTGGGCGGCTTAATTGAATGGGCATGATTCGATTAGCCTGCAAAGCACTCTCCGCACACGGCCTTTTTGGAGGTGGGTACCTCTCTGGCAGATTAATTGGATTCTGTTCCTCGGAAGGCAAGAGGGGCTGAGAGCGTGTGCATGCCGGATCAGGAGAGGGAGGAAGGGAGAGCAAGCCAGCCTTGGAGCCTGAAGCAGTTAAGTGCGGTTCCTGTCTGAGATAACATTGCAAGGGAAGGAGATTCTGGGTTGTTGTTTTTAAAAAAGACCAGCACCAAGCAAGAAGAGAGAAGGCTGAGTTGACTGGTCTTAATATGGGAGGAAAAGCTCCCTGGCAAGGCTGACTGACTTGGGAAGGATGTCCAACAGTGAACAGTTCCTCTACTGCTTCCAGAAAGCAAGAATGAGCAAAACTAGGTAAGGCGATGCCTTCTAAATAGACTCAGGTTCCAAGGATGAAAGCAGGCGGGTCTATGAATTGCACTGAAATCTTTTGCTATGGGTTTTGCATCGGCCTATATGGAGATCAAAGGGCAACATCCCTCTGAGGCTAAACTGCTGAGGTCTTGCCTCCCAGACTCAAAAGCTCATCCACACTACACAAATACAGTGCTGTGATTCCACTTTACGGTGGGCAGCCCTTGGTGTCTGCTGGGGTTTAGTTCCAGGATGATACCAAAATTAGTGGGTGCTCAAATCCCATTATATAGTATAGCCTAGTAAAATGGTGCCCTTCATATAAAATAGCAAAATCAAGGTTTGAATTTTGGAATATATATATATATATATATATATGTGTGTGTGTGTGTGTATGGACTATTTTCAAGCCGTGGGTAGTTGAATCCATGGATATAGAGGGCCAGCTGTAATTGCCAAGGTTCCCTCTGATGGAAGTCCCAGGATTCTACAGGATGCAGCTGTGACATTTAAAGTAGAATCATAGTGCTATAATTGTGTCATGTGAAAGGGGCTATAGTCTGTCACATCAGGGGCTGGCCCATGGGATACACATGTGTTGCTGCCACCAATCCCTTTTTGTACATGGTCTGCTCAGTTGTGCTCCAAAGTAGAGTGTTTGCCTGTCAGGGAAGATGGACAGTACAAACAGGACATAGAGTATATAGATGCTCTGGGGATTTTCATTCCTTTCGGTTGCTCTACATGGGAAACATCTAAGGCCATTGGTGAAGAGGCTGTGGAAGATTTGTGGTGGGGGAGACAGCCACAATAAACTCTTTTTAAAAAACCCAAAACCTCTCAAATACAGCAAGGAGTCACATTGGATCACAAACCAGGGAGCGTTCTGTGATGTTTGCTTGCAACATAAGGTTTCTCATGATTTATTTGTGCATACATATGGCATTGTGATATAGTGGTTTCAGTGCTGGACTGCAACTCTGAAGAGCAGGGTTTTAATTCCCACTTGACCATGGAAACTCACTAGGTGACTTTGAGCAAGTCACACTCTCTCAGCCTCAGAGGAAGGCAAAGGTAAACCCCTTCCGAACAAATTGTGGCAATAAAACCCTGTGATAGGGTCGCCATAAGTTAGAAACGACATGGAGGGACACAGCAACAACAATCTATGGCATTGGGTAAGAATCTGGATAAAAGAGTGTCTCACCTGGAACAGTTGTGTAAAAGGTGTTAGGGACCACGGTTGAAGAAAATGGACATGTACATAGGGAAACAGGTCTGGCTTAGATGCTGAGCACAAAACATATACCTACTGATCATACTGAGTGGGAAGGTTGCCTGATATCTGTACTTTTAGCCAAAAAATTCCTTTCATTTTGAGCCTTGAGATCTAGTATCACCCATTTTTTAAAAAAAACTGGGGGAGTTAATATGCTTGAGAACTATAGGAGCTACAGAAGTTTACATTTCTTGTCATACCCCAAAGCTTGTGTCTGATACGTGTTCCAGCGTTTCCGCAGGTTCACCTTCTAAATTCCTTGCTTATGGATTCCCAGCTGCCTGAGTTTCCTTCCATCCATGACTTTCTTTAGATGTGTTCTCTTTTGCACATCACAGCAGCGCTCAGAAGTGCCAGAACAGTTTCTGCACCTGGGGGACTTCTAAGAGAGCAAGAGAAAGAGAAAGAGAGATAAGGCTTATCTGATGGAAGGGCTTGTTCAGGAACCTTGTGATATCTCCGGAGGGGGAGGAAAGATCCGGTTTGATTGTCAGGAAAGAGAAAGCATCAACTCCTCCTAGTTGGCATGAGTGAGCGACTTGTTCCCTTACTTCACTTAGAGCCAGGAATGAGGCAGCAAGAAACACAGGGGATTTCAGCAGGCAGACGACGAAGCCCCCTTTCCCCCTTGGGGTGGCTTTGAAACACCTTGGCCAAAAGGATGAACTGTACCTGAGTGGGGAGTTAAGCCTCAAAACTGGCTTCCAGCATCATTACAACGAGATTTGGAGGAACGCAGCATAAATGCAGCTCACTGTGGTGCTGGTAGTTACCTCTTAAACCTGCTTTGAGCGGATGAACACTCTTGCCCAAGGCAAAGGACTCCATGTTCTGAGCACAAGGGAACTCTTCCAGAGACCTTGCGTGACTTGGAAGGAGGAGGAGGAGGTGGGGATTGCACAGACTGCCAGTCGGTTCCAGGCTCGATCGGAAAGGATGCCAAAATAATGAAACCCTGATGTTGCCAGATCAAGCCTGAGGATTCCCAAGAGGAGTCAGAAGGCTTAACGTCCTGCAAATGGGTCCACAATAAGCCTTTCTGGAAAATTAAAGAGAGTGTGAGCATTACTTTGTGGGATACATTTTGTCTCTTAGTGGTACAGTTGACCCTCCATATCCACGGATTCTGCATCCATGGATTCGACCATCCATAGCTTGAAAAAATCCTCCTCCCCCCGCTTGTCCCAAAAAATTCAAAATTGCAAACCTTGATTTTGCCATTTTATGTTACTATGCCATTGTATATAATGGGATTGCAGCATCCACAGATTTTGGTATCCACAGGGGATCCTGGAGTCAAATTCAAGTGGATATCCCTGTACTCCCCAGGGGGAATCTAGAGTATTTCATGGCGGACTTGAGTGGGCATGCTCTTATGGGCATGTTTACATCAAACATTTTAAAACAGTTTGGAAACCCATATGACTGCTTTGGCAGTGGTTGACCAGTTGACTCTGTGAAGTATAGCTTTGTTGATGGTTGGAGGTGTTTTGCAAAAGATTCTCTCTGCTCTCTTATTCAATTTCCACAATGCATGCTGCGTACCGATCCTTTGCAGGTAAACTGCTTCAGGCTGGCTTTAAGTTTTGCAGTGGAAATAGACTCTGAAAAGATGTTGCGGGTTCCACTCTTGGGATATGTTTTGCCTCCAGCTTGTGGTGCAGTCCATTGTCATCCCTGTTCTTTTGGGGGAGTACAGTTTGCTTGGCATCTTGGTTGGGTGAAACATTAGCAGCAGGGAAGAGAATGGGTATATTATGAGGGGTCTGGGGGACCTGTCTCTTTGCAGGGATATGAGAGACCTCCGGTGCCCATCACTCAGGGGTGTCCCGTATTTGTTCACAAACATTTCTTTCTCCAGTAATGAAAAATTACCGGGAAGGGGTGATTAGGGGATTCAGGCCTGCCGTTGAATTGGGGAGGGTTTTATTTTTCCTGCTGAGCTCTGCTTTCCAAGGTATAATTATCCCAAAGAGGGTTGTCAAGGGGGAAAGGGGGGCTGGATTTGGCGCTTGAACAGGGACCCACAGAAAATTCATCGGAGCTATTAACTGGTAATTACAGAGCACCAAAGTAGCAGGCCTAGAACCGGGCGTCTGCAAAGAGCTGGAGATGAAAGGCAGCGGTAATTACGGAATCCGCAGGAGGCAGGCAGAACGCAGATAAGTAATGCTTCTTGAGCCGTTTATTGGGCATGGGGAGGGGGAAGGATGCCTTATTTCACGGAAGAGAAGCAGCTTGCGTTCAGCATCAAAACAAGATATCCATCGGGGTGTGGATGGGTGGGTCCATTTTAAAGATGAAGACAGGAAGCAAATGGACAAAGCTCATTTTACAGGCAGGAGTCATGCAACAGAAGGACCCATGAGTCCCATACAGGGTGACCAGACATCCTTCTGTTCCAGGACACATCCTACAATTCAGCCTTCTCAGCCCAGGAGGAATTCCAAACGCTCTCCGTTTTGAACATGACAGAGAAGCATGAATTTATATTTATGTGAGTGTTTTTAGCTATTATTTTGTAATCTCGTACATTTTTCTTGAACGTCCCACATTTTGCGGTGCTTTGTCCTCCTTTGAGGTTATAAGATCTGGTCACCTTGGTCCCATATGTGAGAATGAATGTGCCTCTGAATGCTGGAAGGCTGCCCTCCATGCGCCTGTAGTGTAGATTACATCTAAAGGCTGTCACTTTGGTACCAAGGTGGAAATTTAGGGGGTGTTTGCAGGTGCAGGAAGGATCCTGCCTTGGCATCACCCCTTTGACCCAACCAGATGGCTCAGTCCACCGGTTTATGGCTGGAACAAAAGAAGCATCCAATTGTTTTTCTGGATGGCTCCATGCCTTCTTCATCCAGCAACAGGGCAAGAGCACACACACAAACGCACTCAGCTTTCCGCTCCCAGCTCTCCCTCCCCATCCTCCATGTGCAGCTTTCATTCCCAGCTGTTATTGGAATTAATTTCCATGAGCTGATCATGCAGACGAGAGCCAGTCAATAGGCAAGAGTGCCCAACTTAATAAATGCTTGCATAATGAGGGCAGAAGGGAAGGGGCCGAGGCCAAGGCCAGGGCTTGATGAGGTTGCAGCGGGGAGAAGGGCGGGAGGATTGTGGCTGGCAGCAAAGTTGAATCAGCCGCTGAGCCAGAAAGCCACCTCTTTCATCCCCAGCGGTGGTCTCTCATCCATCTCCTTCCCGAGGCGCAGTGCCTGTTTCTGCCTGGCAGAGCCTGGTCTTCCATCACCTCTCTCCTTCCAGCATCCCATTGCAATGCCCTCTATAGCTCTTGCCATTTGTCACCTGTGCCTCCTAGTAAAAAGCAGCCCAGTGGTTTAGAAAGACAAGAATGTGCAGCTGAAGACGTTGTTGTACACAGACATTGGATGAATGGTGCTGAGAAAAACTGGAACAGGCAACCTGCCTCTCTTAATGCAAGGAGAACACTTCTGCATGGATTTGCTTATTTGGCACAATTTCTTCCACTCCTTCTTGTCGTTGAGTAGGGAAGAAAACTGTGCTTGACCTCAACTATCCCCCCCCCCAACAATGGAAATCCTGCTCAGACATCTTCTCTGCCTTCCTGAGACTTTCCCCTTCAGGCCTAGAAACTTGATTTTAAAAAACAGAAACACAAAAACTGTGTTTCTTGGATTTTGGAATTCTGTGGCTAATGCCAATGTTGTTGGGCTTGTACATTGCAGTTATAGCCTGTCCAAAGCCATGAGGAGCTAGACAAGAGCGGTGGGTCCTAGAAGTGGCTTATCTTTTTGTAGTGCTTAGTGCTTAGTTTAATACTCTTTTAATGGGGTGGGTGGGTATTGGTCCTTTAGGATTTGTATTTTATGTATTCTTAATTGTTGTTAGCCGCCCCAATTGTGCTCAGAGGGGCGAGGTATAAATTATTATTATTATTATTATTATTATTATTATTATTTGGATCTGCTGGCTTTGTATAATGAATGACTGTCTGTTGTTGGCACCAAATGGCAGGACAGCACTTCCCCCAGTATATTCAGGTTTGGTGCTTGAACAAAGCACCCTCAGTGGGCCCTCTTAATCTGGATAAGTTTGGCTGCGTCTGGTCTTTTGGAATATTTGTGGGGATGGGTAGCCCTATTAGGGCAGTGACCTCCTGCTGATCTTGAGGTCCAGGCAAATGTCCAATCCTGCCATTCTCTGGAGTTGGTCTGGTGCCTATCATGGGACTCTAGGGGCAGCCACCCAAAAGCCCCTGTCTTGTGTCCCCACCAGCCACACCTGGGCCTCTCCTGTGAGCCTTAGGACCCAGGCAGGCAGACTCATATGAGGAGATACAGTCTGCCAGATAGCTTGGACCTGAGCAAATTAGGACTTTATAGGTCGTAACTAGCACAACCGCCAGCAGTGGATCTGTATGGTTCCTGTAGCCTGCATTTTGTCTTTTGATTTGTTGCATCCTGGGGAAACAAAAGACTGAAGGGATGTCCCTGTGTTACACAGCTGGAGTCTCTGAATATGTATGCACCGCTTGTTGATCTGTTCACAGGTAGAGCTTTTCACAGGTGACATCTAGCATGCGTACATTGAAAGAAAAAGAATGCCTTTCAGGATGTGGCCGTTTTGCAGCTTTGATTGTGGTTGAGGGTGGCGCCAGGACCATTTTATCATAGCAACATCAAGAAGGAAGTTCACCCTAAGGTGACCCATTTGTCTGGTGCATCTCTGTGGCGCATGGGTGCTAATTCATGGTGAGAAGTGAATCCACATTATCATTGTCATTCCAGTGCCCTTCTCAAGCAGATGCTGCCCAGAAGTGTTGGATTACAACTCCCAGAAAAAAACAACTACCTGTCACATTTATTGGGGCATCTATCTGTGCATTGTAGTTCACAACGTCTGGGTGGCACCTTCCTGGAGGAGGACAATTCTTTTGCCTCTTTTCCTTTGGGACACCAGCCCTGTGGGACTTCAGAAGCAATGAGACTCCCCAAGGCTGCCATTTCCCAGCTCTAGTTGCCCTTCTGTTTCATGCCATTCCCAAGGACCCCATGCACAAACACCTTTCCCTCACCCTGCAACACAAGCAATGCTAATTTTAGAAGAGCTAATGAAGCTGCTCATTTGAAATTCTATTTTAAATGACCCAACATCAGAGAGCTCAGCAGCTCCGACATTGGGAGGGGAGCAGGATGGAGGGCACATAAAAAGACTACCGTAGTTGCTTGCAGAATAGCGCCAAGGCGGAGGGTGAAAGGGAGGGGTGTATAATCATGGAAAGAGAGACTGTCTAGGAGATCCCAAGCATTCACCACCTGGGTATCCCAAAAATCTACCTGTGGGGATACAGAAGGAGAAGACCTCCAGGAGTGCTGTAGTTGAACAGATTTGGCATTGAAATTGGATGGGAGACTGTCAACAAGTACCGGGGGCTGTTGGCTACATTTCAGAGGAAGGAACTGTCAAGACCAGGATTCCTTGCCTAAGAAAACCCTATATAAGATTGATGGAGCCACCATAAGTCGACAGGTGACTTGAAGGCACATAATAACACAATATAAGTATTATCACCATAGTACAGATTTCCCTAAAAGCACCAGATCCTGTATGATTTTTGTAAGCCCAGCAGAGTCAGCTTTGTAAACATATCCAAGGGTAGCCATGTTGGTCACGCAGCCAAGTACAATAGCATCCAAAATCCACAAGACAGCTATAACTTTATTGGCCAACAAAAACGCATCATGCATCATGTATTTTGTACATTTTGGTTGGCCAATAAAGGTATCGCAGCAGGGTTAGCCCTGGTTGGTACTTGGATGGGAGACCACCAAGGAATACCAGGTAGAGGAAGGAACTGGGAAAACCACCTCTGTGTATTCCTTGCCTAAGAAAGCCCTATGAAATTAATAGGCTCACCATAAGTTGAGAAGGTGACTTGAAAGTACATACACAGAGAGAGAGACATTGCAATCTGGGGAGTAGAAGGTGAGTCTGCTCAGAGATGTTCTGGCCATGGGTTGGGGGAAGATGAAGGAGAGTTCATGACAAGCTACCAACCAGTACCTTAGGACAATGGATCTCAGCCTTTGACCCACCAAATTGGACATTAGCTCCCAGGAGCCCCAGCCAGCCTGGCCAATGATCAAGGAACCTGGGCTTTGGAGTCGAAACTGTTTGGAAAGCCAAAGGTTGAGAGCCATGTTGCAGCATGTATAATGTGCATTTGGGTTGGCACAATAAAGGTATCACTATTTTGTGGATTTTGGATGATATTGAATTATTTAGATGTACTCCAGGATGATGGGAGGAATCTATGTTTAAAATTTTGACATGACTGAGGTCCATCGACGGCACATGGCAACATAGCATGGTTTTGGAGCAAGCAGCCTTAATAGAGTGTATGAAGAAACTCGTACCATGAAGCACCTGATATTTTAGGGTTCTGCTTCCCACATAACTAGTTTCGTGTGAACTCAGTAGGTGGCCTTGCGTCTGGGCATGTTTCTCTTGGGTTTAAATGGGGAAGCTATCTGAGCCGACCAATGCTTGCCCTGGACCTCTTGTGCTCTGGAGGAGTTAAACCCTAAAGCCAACCTCTGTACAAGTGCAAGTTCTCTTCTGCCTTCTAGAAACAGATGGAAAAACCACAAGTTACCCCCAGGCTCGTACTGTGTCAGCACTTTGATTTCCTTAACACAGTTTTTTTTGTTTTTTGCAGGAGGTGGCTGATACTTGTAGATGCTTACGTTGCGGTGGCGTATGATTTATTGTTTGGAGGGTGTGTGTATGTGTGTGATTGTGTGTGTGTTCGCTCCTCCTTCCCTCCTTCCCTGTTTCTTTGGAGATGAGTCTTTTGAAACGGTTCAGGGCTGTGTGTGCAAAGCAGATTGTTCCTGGCAACTTGTGACTCCCACCGGAAGGCAGAAAGACGAAAGACGCTCTCTTTCTTGCCTCAGGCTGAGATCCTGCAAGCAGCTCTTTTTTAAAGCTTCCACTTAGATTGCTTTTTCTTCTTGGGTACTGTCTCTAATCTGACTGGAAAAGGTGGGAAGGGGGAGCGCTTTGTGTCTGTGCCGAAACCCAACTCACCGTCCAAAGACAGGCTTTGTCTGCCAGGGGAAAAAAGGAAGATACTGTAAGCTTCCGTCACCTTGAAAATCTCTCTCAGGAAACAGGCCCATTGAAATTTTGCTTGTTGGTACAGTCCTGCCCCAAGGTGTGCCTATCTTATATGGGACTTTTTCTTCGTCCTCTCTGGCCGGACTGTGGGTTTGGTCACCAATTGGTAGATGAATCAGGTTCGGAAGGGACACCAGGAGGGCTGTGATCTACTTGAACTCCAAAGGCCAAGGTGGTTGTGTTTGCTTGTACCATATTTGCAAGAGTGTGGCATGGAAGTGGGTTAAGGGTGGCTTAAAGTAAGGTTGGGATTCCAATTTTCGGTCCTAGGACTTTCCAGGGACTGCTTGGACTACCTGCCTCCTCAAAAAGTCCTAGAAGGTCCCAAAACTAAAAGTTCCCAAAAGTCCAAACAGTGGCATTGGAGGGTGTTTTTTTAGCTAAACAGTGTAGGTGTCCAACCAATTTAAAAGACAAATGACTGCTCCTGGATGCTTCAAGAAGAGGCAACTCACCATCCACCCCCGCTTTTAAAATTCCAGAACAAAGATGTTCAGGTGGTGTCAAGGGCTGTAGGATCTTTTGGGGCCATATGCAGCCTCAAAGCTGCATTTTGGACACCCTTAGGAGTGGGTGATGTCCTCTCCTGTCTTGGGCTCTGCAAACAAGAGGGGGTGAACATCTGTGACTTGAATCTCCAAAGATGTGTTTAGGGCAGGGATGGGAGCCTTTACTCCTACAGATGTTTTTGACTTCCACTCCCAGAAGCCCTAGCAAGCATGGCCAGCGATCAGGGGTTCTGGAAGCTACGATCTAAAACATCTGGAGGTCCAAAGTTTCCCTGCCCCTTTAGATTTAGTGTGTGCTCTTCAAATAATTTCCAACTTGCCCAGGACTACAGGGTAAGAAGGAAAGGTAGAAGTGGTCATGCTTATTTTAACCATCTGTCTTCTCCTGCTTCCCCATCAATTCTCATTTTATATCACTAATAATTTGCCACATTTTGCCTTGACAAGACAGGAGAAAGTATGATGCCCTAGATATATCCAGGGGTAGCTATGTTGGCCATGTTGCAAAGTACAATAACACTGAAAATCCACAAAATAGCTATACCTTTGTTGGCCAACCAAAATACACAAAATATATGATGCAAGCTTTTGAAACTCCGTTAGCTTCTTCATCAGGCAAAGGTGTTAAAAATCATACGGGGGGGGGGGGGGGGGGGATTATGATGATGCTAGTTGCAAGCCTGCATTTTGTCAAGATGTAGATGTTCTCGGTTCAGGTGGTGTGGAGGGACATTCATGCAGGCAAGCCCTTCCTCCTCCTGGCCAGGAAATAACATTGTAAGTTCCATTAACAAGACAAAAAGAGATCTCATACGAATGTGAACCTGGTGGCAGGGCTAGTAACTCAGTAGGCTCTTCCGCCCGTGTCCCAACCTCATCTGTCCATGCATTCTCTGCACACCTGGCCTCTCACTTTACCTTACTGGGGTTATGAAGTCTTCACTCCCTCCTTTTGTGAAGCCACTCCTCACCCCACCCCACACCGCTGCAAGACCTTAGCCTTGTAGAGGGTTTGAAAGCCTCCTGGTAGGTATGCCAGGGAGCCTGGGTATCCCAAACCACCATTGGCCACCCCAAGCCATGAGCCCCTTGCATGTACCTTCAATGCCAGGTTTGACTCTCTGGGATGATGTGACTGACTCCTTCTCTCCCAGTGACATGGATTCTTCTTTTCATTGTTTCAGGCATGAGCCATGAGCCAAAGTCACCTTCTCTAGGAATGCTTTCAACAGCGACCAGGACCACCGCCACCGTCAGTCCCTTGACCCCTTCTCCTCTCAATGGCTCCCTGGTGCCCAGTGGCAGTCCGGCAGCCAACAGCACTTTGTCAGTCCAGTCAGCACCCTCCTCCAGCTTTGCTGCCGCCCTGCGCAAGCTTGCCAAACAGGCCGAGGAACCCAGAGGTAAGAGCGAGGGAGGATTTGGAAGGAGGAGAGGGTGGGGAGACCAGGAGGAAGCCATAAGGAAGGGCACCCTTGGCAGAGAGGCAGAGAAAGACCCCCCAGACCCTGAGATCGGTGGCACCACAAAGGATTAGGCCCCAATGCAGAGCTGTTTTCCAACCCTTCCTCACTCGTATAAGTCCTTCACTTTCCCCATTTGAAAATGAAAATTATTTCATCTCACTCGCATTTAAAAAGGAGCCCGACAGTATGCAGTGAAAGTATTAAAACTTTTATAGCACAGCTGTATCTGCAGTTGGGAAGCAGGAGGGGAGTGGGGGAACCTAGAGATTTGTATTTCAAATAAGTAAAAAGGTGGAAATAAAACGATAGTGCCAATATCTGATGAGAGAGAAAGTCCACAGGCCAAATGTATGTTGTGGGAAATGGATACCTTTAAGCTCTGGGGATGGGAGATAGTGAGAGGTGTACCTGGAATAGTCCGGCATACAATTTCTCCTATATTTTTCTTGCTATTCCTATACGTTATTGTTGTATGCCTTCAAGTCGTTTCCAACTTATGGCAACCCTAAGATGACCCTAACATGGGGTTTTCTTGAAAAGGTTTGTTCAGGGGGAGTTGTCATTGCCGTCCTTGAGACTGAGAGAATGTGATTTACCCAAGATCAACCATTGGGTTCCAGGATGGAACAGGGATTTTCAAACCCTGGCCTCCTGGAGTCCAACACTCAAACTACTAAACCACATTGGCTCTCTGGTGTTATTGGGCATGGACTTTTCCCCACCAAAGCCACATCAAGCCACATCTCATTTTTTAGGCAACTGGTGAGAATGCTCACTTAGTAGTATAATAGCCCTCCTATCCTTAGCAATACGCTTCTGGATTCCAGGTCATTTAATGCCATCTCCAACATGGGTTTTGGTTTCTCTGGAGTGGATTCTTCCAAGATGAAGAGTAAATGGGTGTTATTGTAAAGGGTTTTCCTCTGTTCAGTCTTCCAAGTCCTTCCACAGGCCTGGTTCTCATCGCTCCAATCACACAAGAAAGAAAGAGAAAAAAAATATGGCTTTTCATACAGTAGCCCTAGTTTATCGTTTACTTGGTAGCAACAAATAGCACTGTGCCAAGAACAGAAAGGGACATAATAGGGGGTCGAAGGGGGTCAGAGAGGCCAGGGGAGAAAAGACGTCCAAGTGGGGTGTGAGGACCAGCAATAAGGGAGAATGAAGTCCCCCTTTTGAAGAGGTCTGAAGGATGAATGTCAGGTGCCTTGAAAGATGGCAAGAGGGACAATGACCCAGCCATTAAGGTTCATTTCATGACTTCTAGAAGGAAACGTCCTGCAGGTTTTTTGTCTCTGACCCTCATTTTATGGATTGTTGTGCAATGCAGTGGTGTGCTTCCCCTAACCCTCCAAAGGTGCACAAACCTCCCAAAAACACACACACAAAAGGAGGGGAGGGGGAATCAGCCAAAGGGGCAGCCAACAGTGGCTTTGTATCACTTCAAGCACACCGAAACACAACAGTATGGCCTGTCAGGCAGGCACAGGGAAGAAAAATGCCTCCTGCCCTGTGTTCAGTTGCCCACCCCAATCCTTTGGACATGTTTTCTGCATCAGGAGCCCTAGAGGAGTTGAACTGGGCTTTACTTACCATACTTCCTATAAAGCCTTCTGGAAGAAAAGAATGGGTTAGGGTCCTACAGTCCCCATTCAGGGATCACCAAAGTTGTGGCTGTTTTGTGGAGGAGACCAAGCTTTGACCAAAGGGCTTTTCAGGCAGTTGGGCTCTTGGGCAACGGTGCAAGCAACGGTTTTTGTGGGCATCCTTTTTCTATCTGCATGGAGCCCCCAACACCTTGGTCCCCCTTCCTGCTAAAGTGCTTGCTTTATTTTTAGCCGTTGAATTTTGTTCTCTTCCCCCGCCGCTTGACGGGCTAATGTCTTTCCTCGGCATCGTGTCTCGAGGGGGCAGTTTAAAAATTCAATTCAGACGGAGTAATCCAAATGCCATATCATTTGCCGTACCCCGAGAGAAAGTCTGGAGCGGGAGAGAAATGCAGGCAAGAATCTGTCCTTTCCACCGCAAATAGGCCTCATTGCTGCTGCCGCCGCCGCCGCCATGCTTCATTGAAATTTTATTTTTCCTAAGGCTCCTAAATGTGTTCTTTCACCATCCAAAGCTCCCCCGCTAAATAACAAAGTCAGCGGCTGCTGGGTGCCAGTATGGTAAAATGCACATCTGAATATTTTTCTCTTTAATGGGCTATTTAACAGGAGCCTGGCTGAAGGCGGGCGCCTTGAAGCCAGCAGGAGGAGGTGGAGGTAGGAATTAGTGGAGCAACAGAGGGAGGCCTGGTTGTACCAAAGCGGGGAGGGAAATTTGCAACGCTGGGGGAGAGCATTGGAAGTCTTTTTGTTAACATAGGCATGAGAACAATGATGCATACCAAGCTCTTGGCTTTCTTTCCTTTTCACTGAAATGATGGCCTATCTTAAGCCCAGATAGCAAAGACTTGCTCACCACTGAGATGAGTGTTCATGCTCACAAACACACATATGTGTACACGCAAAGGAACCACCTTATGGAAGAATATGGGGCAGGAACCTTTCTCCATCCATCCCAGTCCCTTTATGGTCTTACGCAGAAGTCTTTCGTGTCTTTTCCAACTTGAGATCCTTTTTTAACTGGAAATCACAAGGATGAAAGACCAAAGTTCCTGCTTGCAAAGTTATGTGTTTTTGCCACCAAGTAGTGCTCTCTTCTCAAAAAATTGGCTCACACCTATATTTCTGAAGATTTTAAATCATTTGTTGTGGTTGTTGTTGTTGTTGCTGTTGTGTGCCTTCGTCATTTCTGACTTACGGCAACCCTATCATGGGGATTTTTGGCATGTTTCTTCAGAGGGGGGTTGTCATTGCCATCCTCTGAGAGTCACCCAGTGGGCTTCCATGGCTGAGCCAGGATTCAAACCCTGGTCTCCAGGGTCATAGTCCAGCATTCAAACCACTTACACCACGCTAGCTCTGCACAGATGAATTGTTGGAGGAATGGCGCCCCAAACTTCTAGCCTGCAAAGTTATGAGCCTTGCCACCAAGCTTCACTCTCAAAGGTGATATGATAGCCTTGTTTAAGTATTTGAAGGGGTGTCATATTGAGGATGGAGCAAGCTTGTTTTCTGCTGCTCCAGAGAATAGGACCCAGAGCAATGGATGCAAACTAAAGGAAAAAAGATTCCACTTCACCATTAGGAAGAACTTGCTGACAGTAAGAGCTGTTCAACAGTGGAAGACACTCTCTTGGATTGTGGTAGAGTCTCCTCTTTTGGAGGTTTTCAAACATCTGTCAGGGGTGCTTGCATTGTGTTTTCCTACATGGCAGAAGTGGGTTGGACTGGATGGCCCTTGTTGTATTCCCCAACTTTATGATTCTATGTCCTTCAGAGGATGCTCATGGTTTGCACCATTGCTCCCTGGTGTTAAATGCTCAGTCTTGCTTGAGTATATGGGGGATTAGCTGCCCTCTTGGTCTTCTTGAAAGCTGTCTGGAGCTCTAGGGAGGTTACTTGTGACCTGAGATGTTTACCGTGGAGAGTGAGAAGGTCCCATGATAGCCTTGGCCTCTTACAGCTATTGCCAGGTAGAAATGTCATCTGCTGGGCCCACTTAAAGCTCCAGTCCAGCTGGTGGTTGGCATCTCCTGGGAGGGAAGAAATAAGAGAGGTTGGTTTGCTTTTCTAAAAGTGGCTCTAGTCTATAAGAACCATGGCTTGCCTCTGCAATGCCACCAGCTGCACATTTGGGCCTTCTATCCTCATTTGATGTTATGGCTTATATGTGCCAAGGTGGCGTGGAAGCAGATGGCTCCCGACCTCTGTCATAGGTCCACCATGGGCCAGCCATCGTCTGTATAGGATTTTGGAGACTGTTTTGACACCGGAATGGGTCCCGGTAGCTGCTTTGCTATTCCACCACGTCTGTTCCATTTCAGAACGTGCTTGCCTTAAACAGAGGTTTTGTTGTACATGGCAATTATCTAAATTGGAGCCGAGGAGAGTGAGTCAATTAAGGCTGGCAACGTGGCACTGTTTGGTGCTTCCGTGCAGGTGGGCAAATCCGTGCTCCCCGAGGCGGGCGAAGAGCTGTGTTCACAGTTCAGAGAACAAACCTGGAGGCTTCTTGGATTTGAATGCTGCCTTTGGGGTCTATTGACTGCCATCTAGATAGATGGCAGATGCTGTCAATCTTCCATTGGGGAAAAGAGAAACAAAAGAATGCCAAGCAAGGGGTAGTTAATTTCCAGAAAGCCAGGTCACAAGCCTGCTGGGAAGCGTCGACTACCGATCGTTTCTCCTAACTTCAGCTCCGCAGGGTGGCTGTCTTAAGGTTTTCATGGGGGTGAAGCAAACGCACTCTGTGCATGCTTTGAGGCATTAGTTTATTACGGGTTTTGCTGGCACTGAGCACGAGGCAGACAACAAACAGTGTGGGTTGCAAAGAGAAGGCTGTAAATATGAAAAGCATCTGAAGAGCTCAGCTCAAGGAAGGAGGAACCAGGACAGTCTAATCAGGCACTAAAAGACTCTGAGCAAAGAGGAAAGGTAGGCTTAAGAGAGGCAGGGAATGTATTATTGTGGTGGAAATTGCCTGTCCTTTTCTGCAGAGAGCGTTAATCACCGCAGTCCCCAATCTGGATAATGGGAACAGCCTCCCTCCCTCTCCTTTCCACCCAAAGGGGAAATCAATTTGTGCAACACTATAGATTAGAAGATGCCTCACCCGTCCATCTCTTTCTCTGCCCCCCCCACCCCATTTTCTCCACTATGTAGTGATGTGTTATTTTTTCTTCTTCCACCCCCCCCTCTTTTTTTGTCTTCCTCATTCTTCTCTCCTGCGGCTCGCTGCTTAGCCCATCAAAAGCGACATTAGTGGATTTTGACATTGATTTTCCTGTTGCTTGAATGTCCTCTCCAGCTCCTCTGCTTTTCCTTCCTCGCAGATGCAGTAATTTTCCTTTCGCAAGCTATATACAAATATCTGCCCCAGCAAAATTTGGTTGATAATGAAAAGCTGTGGTGGGTTTTTCTTCTCCATTGATTTAGATTTAACTGCAGTATAATTTGATTGCCAAAAAGGAAAGAAAAGAAAAATCCCCTTGCGTCGTCTTCAGAGTTCTCCGCCTGTCTGGCTTCTGGAGATGGATCAGCTCAGAGATGCTTAATATGAGATTATGGGCATTGGAAAGTGCTGAGCGAGAGAGATTGAGAAGGCAGCATAAATCAAGGGAGCATGGAGGCTCCTATGGCAAGGAGGGCAAAATTTTGTTGGCCGTCAACCAAAGCAGTGGTTTTGTGTACAGAGGCTGCATCCGCATGGCAGAAATGATCCAGGCTGACATCACCTTAACTGCCATGGCTCAATGTTATGGAATTCTGGAACTGTAGTTTTGTGAGATATTTAGCTTTCCTTGTCAGAGAGGTCAGATGCCACAACAAACTGCAATTCCCAGAATTCCACAGGATGGAGCCAAGGCAGTTAAAGTGGTATCAATCTGGATTATTTCTGCAGTGCAGACGCAGCCAAAGCAGTGTTAAATGCCTGATGGGAATGGAAGCATCTTGAAACTTAGCTGCTGCCACACTGCAGAATTAATAATCCAGTTTGACACCACTTTAGCTGTCATGGCTCCATCCTGTAGAATCCTGGGATTTGTAGCATGTTGTGGTACCAGAGCTCTCTGGCAGGGAAGGCTAAATATCTCAGAAACCAACAATTCCCAGAATCCTATAGCATTGAGCCATGGCAGTTAAAGCAGTGTCAAATCATAGAAGTCAGGGTCATCCAGGCCTCAGTATTTCTGATTTCTATGTAGGAGTGGGGGGAAAGGTGATAGTACGAAAATCTACTCATTTGGGGAATGTGGGAGAAAACAGGGATCCCAGTCTACCGGAGCCAAGGGGAATAATTCATGCCAAAGTTACACCCCAAATGCAAGAGACACGATGTTTTGACAGTGCTGTGCTTGACCCCTTTTCATCCCCCATGGCTGTTGTGTGCCAGATCCCAACTTGGTTATGCGGAGGATGCTCAGCAGACACTTGCCTGGGTCGAAAGGGCTTTTTGTGAGCCTAAACCGAGCAAGAAAAACCACCCAAGCCTTTAGACGGGGATTTTGCCTCTCCTTCTCAATGCCGTTGCTCAGCATGAAACACGACTTTGAGTGGAGAGAAAACAAGAGATAACCAGGAGTGCGGTGCCTGACGGGGATTAGAGTGGCGTGGCTTTTTTCTTGCAATTTTGTTCTCTTTCATCTCGAAAGCTTCACTGCCTCTGAAGCAGCAAGCAACAGGAAAAAGTGTGTGTGTGTAGTGTAGTGTAGTGTAGTGTAGTGTCAGTGCCAGTGGAGAGCCGGGGCCTTCCAGAAACAGGAAGCTGCTTAACATATTTATTGATATCAAATGGATGTTAATTGAGTTCTGGGAGCTCTCAGATTCGATGCAGAGAGTTCAAAGTGATTTTGTGTGTGCATGGCTGGGTGGATGTGGGCGGTTGTCAGAGGGAACGGTGTTAAAAAGAAATTGGCCCCCAGGAGGAATAAGGTAACAAGAGCAAAAGCCTATATGCTGGTTGGGAAGATGTAAGAATTATCTCTTTGGAGGGGTGGGAGAAGTCCATCAATGCCTTTAAAAAAAAAAAAAAGCCTTCTGAGCTGCATTGACCAAAAAGAGAAGCAGGAGCAACAATTATTATGTGGAGAGGACTTTCTGGTCAAGACGGAGTACCTTTGGTCAGGTTTCCTTATGGCTCTGTTTCCCCATCTGGAAAATGGAATTGTGGTGACTTTGCAGGATACAGTTCTAATAATAACTACAATTAATGCGCAAAGTGCTTAACCAGTGATGTACCTATGTTATTTGACATTTAGTGTGGGTCATTTTTTAATACCCCCCCCCAAGAGCTGCTGACCAGGTGGCAAAGGGAGGCAACTCTTTACTGCGGTGCCAGCAGAGCCACCAGACCAGGAAAGCAGTCCAGTCCCACCAATGTACTGGGTGACATCCCTCTCTGAGCTGTCACCCAGTGCAATCTGCACCTCCTGCACTCCCATAGTGACACCCTTGTGCTTAACCATTTTTAAGTATCCATCCATAAGGTTTCTTGTGGTGGGATGAAACATGCCTTTGCTCATCTCTCTCTCTCTCTCTCTGTCCATTCCCCCAGTCATCTAAACTGTGGACATAGATGAAAAATTCCATTTTGGTACAGATGCACTCTTTTGGGAAGAGAAGTCCACCAGAGATGGCTTTCAACAGCTCTCCCCCCCACATTTGTTTCAGGTCCAACTAGAGTTTCTAGCCCTGCTACTGTGATCAGAAACCACCTGTTGTGGGGTTTGTTAATTATCCATTAGTGGTTGAGTCTAGAGTTTGCCATGGTGAATATTTCTAGGATACTAGAAGTTGACATTAGAGAGTCAGCATGGAGTAGTGATTTGAGTGTTGGACTAGGAGTGGAGCCTAGGGTTCAATTCCCACCTCGGCCATGAAATCCACTGGGCAACCTTGGGCAGGTCACATGCTCTCAGCCTCAGGAGAAGGCAATGGCAAACCTCCTCTGAACTAATCTTGCCCAAAAAACCCCAGGATAGGTTCATTTTAGGGTCACTGTAAGTTGGAAACGACTTGAAGGCACACAACAACAAGAAGTTGACATTACGTGGGAGCTGTGTTTCTTGTTTTTAATCTCATCTGTAGATAACTAGAAACACCTGTAGAAAGAGGTATATTGTCTGTGGATTCTTGCATTACCAGAAAGGATAATGGGGTACCACAAAGTGATTAACGTGTGCTTTCATGTACCCTTGTTAGCTTACATGAAGAACAAATACTCCTGGAGTCAGCTGAGCTAGCCGCCAAATATTAAAATTTTGGAAGGCGATGTTCTTGTTTTGTCTGAGTTTGTGTTCTTTCTTTCTTTCTTTCTTTCTTTCTTTCTTTCCTTCCTTCCTTCCTTCCTTCCTTCTGTTGCAAACTGTTGACACTGCCTGAGCTGCCAGACACCCTGTGAGTTCATTTTCATCTCCCAGCTAGGAATTTTCACTCTCCTTTGAGATCAAGGAGCAGATCACTTTCCACCCCGGCAAGTGGAGGAAGCCACAAAGCAAATCTGGGCGGCCGCATCTGCTGATTCTCAGCTTCAGTGGGTTCAGGTCCACGCGGGGGCCCTTTCTCTTTTCCTCCCCCTTCCCCTGCCTTTCATACTTCGTCAGGGTCTCAGCTGTTAATTACCTTTGCCTGTCAGCCTTGCCTGCTAATCTGCTATCACTGAGTGGAAAGCAGGAGGTCAGACAACAAAGGTGACACTGCCACACTGCGCCTCTTGTCATCTCCAAGCCAGATTAGTTTCATTGACTAACTCCTGGCTGAATACCGCCAGTTAATTATAACGATCACAAACCCTCCCATTTTAAAGCCACACAGCGAGAATTAAGGGTTCTGAAGTAAGACTTTAGCTTCATTAATTGCCCGGCTCTTTGTGATGGTATTGATTGATAAGGCTCTCGCGTGGTGAGTAATGGCTTCCCAGCTCTGAGGGGATTAAGCCTGCTAATTGTTGTCAGCCCCGCACTGACAAGATAGACTTCACTGGGTGTCAAATCCATATCTGCGGCTTCCCTTTGTCACAAGCAGCATCCGTGCTGCTACCACTCTCCAGAATGAAAGTACTGCGCAAGAACCCGGGAATAGTTAATAAGGCATTGTCGCTGGCAGTGCATCGCCCTTCCTTTCTTTGTCGTCCTTTCCTTTCTCTCTCTTCTCTTTCCTCTCCAAGCTTGCCCTGAGTGGTTTCACTGTCTCGGAAAGGGAGATATTTTCCTGGAGAAAGGGTCCCTCTTCACTGACCAGCCAGTAGCCTAAAGGCATGGCAGGCTTTTTTTGTGTTTGAAGAACATTTCGTCAAGCAAAAATGAACATCTAGCACATAAGGAATCGCAATTAGATCTTGCGTGATCCTTTTTATATTTCCCATCAGGATGTTTTTGTAGGCAAAAGTTAAATGGGCTGCATAATCGCTTTTGGACTGTACATTCCTTGGAGGCAGGGGCCTTTTGCCATGCCAATCAGTAATACAGTATTAATAGATATTGCTATTTTCTGTTGTTTGTTCTTAAGAAAAGGTAAAACCCTGGCAGCAGCTGGTCTTCAAGATCGCCATCCAGTTCAGGCCTTATCAACTGACTTGACAGTTAGAGGAGTAGCCATTGTGGCCATCCACAGTTCCATTGGGCAGTTCATGCAGATAACCTTTTGGCCTGGGTGAACATCTCTTTTTTGTGCTCTGGATTTCCTCCTTGGCCTGTTGGGAAGATCTGCAGTATTGTTACGCTGGGTTCTGCAATTTTAGTTGCCTCCCCTTACCACCATGGTACGGTAGCCAGGCTTTGATGAGGGAAGTGAGTCTCAGGCTCTGTAGTTCAATAGAAGAGGGGGCAAGTTTTGCCTCATCCACAAAATTCAGCTGAAGGCTGAGACTTGTTTTGGCTCCACGCTTTCTGGTCACAGAAGCAGAGCACGAAGAAGCCCTTCCCTCCAGCTCAGAACTGGATGAGAGAGGTACAAGTGCATAGGCCTTACTGACAAGACATTGTTTGGTGGGATGGGACTTTCTTGGTTCTCTTCCCTAGCTTAGACTTAGCAAGTGAAGCAAGTGATTTGCTGAGATGTAGTGAGATCAGGGACAAGACTTACTGTCCCTTGGAGAAAAACAATCACAGGATACAGTATGCAAAATGATCTTTGTTGTAGAAGTTGTAGCATACACTTTCATAGACTTGGTCTACTGAAATAGACCCAAAGCATCTGCTACAACTTATTTTGCACAGTTAGTCTCAAAGGCACTACCAGATCCCTTTCTGTACTGATAGTCCAGACTAACACGGCTCTGTCTCTGAATTCTACCCACAAGTTACAGGCTGGTCATTAAAGCCTACACACATTATCTCTTAAACCACTGACTGGCCCAATAAAATAAGGGATCTTGATAATCCCAAACCTAAACATGGTATGAGGCCATGCAAGCCTCTTTTGGCTCACACCTGGCATAGTCAGTTCAACCTAATTTGGCTCCCTTTTGTTGTGAACTGTCTAAATCAGTTGAACAATGTGTCTGTAAACTACAGAGTCTTAAAAGGGAGGGCCAAAGTCATTGGAGTTGCGTGCAAAGGCTCAGTAATAACTTGAGGACCGTGTTGTATGACCAATTTGCCAACACTTGTTGCCACAAGGAAATTGCTTACCTTGTAACTCCTCATGGATGTTACCTTATTTGAATATTGTTTATTTGTGCACACAAAAACTTACCCTTGCCTTGTTTTTCATGAAAACGTTTCCACCCAGATACACAATGATATCTAGCTAGAATGCCTGCCCTAGTTAGCATCCTATTTGTATTTCTGCTCCAGCCACCCTCTTCTCTATGCATGGCAGTCTTAATTCCAGTCCTGTGGTTCCATTTTTTCCCCTTGCAAATATCAGCAACATCCCTAGGGTGGGCATAATTTAAAATACAGATGTATTATGCAAATGGCCTTGCCCAAGGGTTAAAAAAGAGAGTTGTTCTGTACACATGAACGCCTGTCTCTTTGAGTACAGTTTCTTGATCACAGTGGTTTTTACAGGCTTGGCTTCTTGCAATTTTTTTCTTGAAAGAAAGCAGTTGCTCCTCTAATTGTGATGCTGTGTTTGGTGCCGTGATGGATGGATCCACACTGGGTGGTGTCCAAGCCTGGGTCTTCCATTACCGTAACTCATGCAGATACTGGAGGAGTATCTCCGTACATTCAGCCTTTTTGCCTTGCTGGAATTTTTTTGTTTTTTGAAGGAAGGGGTATCTTCACTGAACTAGCTTCCCACTGGAAGCCATTCTGTCTTGTCAAATGCTAAAGTGTGAAGGTCTAAAGGCTAGCGAGCAGGAACATTTGATGTGAAATCAATATGATGGAAGCAGTAGTAAGCAACAAGTTGTATCATGTTCATCATCTATCATCTCCATACAACACCTAGCACATACTAAGTTCTTTATAAACAATAAAGCAACATGTAGCAATAAAGTAAGGGCAAATGGCACTTTGCCTTGAGAAGAGTAAGATCTTGGAACTGAGGAATGGGCAACTAGGCAGATTTGCAACTTCTTGTTGTTAGTACGGAAAAAAAATTTCCTGTGTTAATATTACATCTGTTGAGGTTTGTCTGTTTTCCTCCAAACACTCGAAAGTGTATTGTTACTGTGTTCCATCAAATCATCTGTGACTTATGATCACCCTATCATAGTTTACTTAGAAAGATGTTCCTCTGAGGCTGAAAAAGTATTACTTGCCTACATCCACCCAGTGGGTTTCCATGGCTGAGCAGGGATTCAGATCCCAGTCTCTCACATTCCTAGTCCAAGGCTCAAACCACTACCCACGCTGGCTCTATTAAAGTATATGCAGTCCAAATTTGTGATGCCCCCACTGCTTTTATTTGTCCATAAGGGGTTTTGTGGTGCCACAAAACACACATCCACTCTGCTCCCGTCAGCCTCTGTCTGGACATGAGAGCATCATGGTTGTCCGCATCCTTTACGGAAGATGGTGGGGTTTGAAACAGATCGATGTATCCCACCTGTGTGGAATGACCCTGGGAGTCATGCCCATCTTGGCCCCGATGAAGGGTTGGCTGTGGGTGCTTCTGGAACAATGTTTGGGAAGAGATCCTTGGCCAAGTTAAGCATGACCAGGACTTAGCAGGACTTTGTCTCAAAAGCTTCTCTGGGGTTTAACTGTTGATAAGGATCATCAAGATATTCTTACTAATGTGTTTGTATGTTTTTTTTGTGTTTTTGTTTTAGGGTCATCAATAAGCAGCGAGTCTTCTCCTGTTTCCTCCCCGGCCACTAACCACAGTTCCCCTGCAAGCACGCCTAAGCGAGGGCCGATGGGACCTCTCATTGTCCCGCCGGGTGGGCACACTGTGCCGAGCACACCTCCTGTAGTGACCATTGCACCTACCAAAACTGTGAATGGCGTCTGGAGAAGCGAAGGACGGCAGGTAAGGCTCCCTATGGATGAGCACAATGCTTGTGGCAGGTGCAGGGCTGTATGTCTCTGGGGATTTGTGAATTTAGTGGGGAGATGGGGGAAAGTGTCAAAGCAACACAAGCAGGGGGGGAATAGGTCATCAGGTGAGAAAGAAAGTGTTTCTTCCTTGACAAAATAAGTTACAAACACCTCAAAACAAAAACTGCCAACAGATTTTCTGCTTTTCCTTTGATTCATGGCAGCTAGAATCCTTCTCTCTATTATGTTAACCTATTGAAGGGACCATCCTGGGACAGGGGACAGGCAGGCCATTGCCATACTAGAGCATCACTGCCAGGGAACATAAGAGAACAGATAGTTTGAGGACTATAGTAATCTAGAGCAGTGCTACTCAAAAATTGACAGTCCATGGACCAGTGCTGGTACCCTAGCCATCTCCTGCCATCCCCAGGGAGTTTCCAGAAAAGAAAGAACCAATTGTAGCCAGTGGGCACAAATATGAGACCAGTCCATGGCACATTGAATGGGAGGAAATTATTAGTCCCTACTATCAGATTGCTTAAGAAGCACTGGAGAGGATCCTGCTATAGGGGGGAATCACTACGTTCTTTGCATCCATCTGGGTGCACCCATCTGTTTGGTCACCTCCAGCCTGATAATACCTTTGATCATCATGCTGATCCTCCTGACAGGAACCAAAAGACGAAGGCAGGATATGGGATCATGGTCAAGCCAATAACCAAATTATAGATCAGAGACTTGTGGAAATCTGGGGCAGGGAAGAGGGCAAGGCAAGGCAAGTCAGAAGTGCAGGAGGATCCAGGTTGTTGCGTCCTTTCTGTCTGGGTAGGAACAGACACCATCTAAATCAGTGTTTTGATTCAAGGGTCAAGGGTCCTGAAAAGTAGTAGAAAGCCAGCAGATGTTGCCAGTGGTCTGCCCACACAGGCCATCATCTGGGGCCTCACTGCAGGCATACCCTGGCAGCCTGGCTCTATTTGCTATCCGTATATCTCTTCCTTACTCCCATACGGGCGGCAGCAGGGAGTCAGAGTGTTTGCTAATTAAGAATCATTGTTAGTGGTTATCCTTCCCTTGTATTTTACCCAGGCTTCCCAGCGGGATTGCAGCTCTTGGAAATACTAATTAAACCACAAAGAAAAAAGGAGAGGGAGGGGAAGGGAAAGTGGGACCCCTGACGCTTGGAAGAAGCACAGATGATGCCCCAGCAGAGAAAACCATGTAGGGACAGGCACACACCCCCTGAACTCTTGATCAGGCTGAAAGGGAAATGCAGCTTTCTTAGGACTGTTCTGTGATGGTACCTGCCATGTTTGTGCTAAGTGTGGTCTTCTCCTTTTAACAAATGGTCTTGGAAAATCCAGCCAGCTTAGGTTAACCAAGTGCAGTTCATTGCTCCAGATCTCTGCAGGGATAGTAGAATTGCAGTTATTTTCATGTCCTGTGAGTGCAATCAGCTTTGATATGCTAGAACAGGAGAGGCTCAAAGAAGGAGGCTTTTCTCTCCTCCTGAGCTGAGAGCCAAAGACTCCTGGATTTCCACACAATAACTGGCATCATGTTAGTGACTTACACAGGCATGGATTATACTATAGATGCAGGTAGATTTTTGGGGACAATGCATAACGGTCCTATCCAGCTGAGAAAAGTGTAAGCTGAGTTGTGCATGCAGGACCTTCGCTCATGCAGTAGCACATTAAAGTAGCTCACAGAGCAAGATAAGAAAGTATTTGTTGTTGCGTGCTTCAAGTCATTTACGACTTACGGCAACCCTAAGGTGAACCGTTCATCCATTTTATTCTCATGATTTGCTCAGAGGGGTTTTTGTCTTTGCCTTCCTCTAAGGCTGAGAGAGCAAGGCTTGCCCAAGGCCACCCAATGAGTTTCCATATCTGAGTGGGAATTTGAACTCTGGACTCCCAGGGTCTCAGTCCAACACCCAAACCACACCATGGGCTCTTAAATGTGCATTGCCTCTGGACACTGCAGTTGCACAATGGGTTGTCAGCCATGGTCATAAACTGTGGATCCACTTACGTTGCTCTCCAGTGGTATCCAGCTTTTGTTTCCAGGACTAGACTTTTTGTTATCAGTCTGTTGGGAGCTTCTTGCTGTGATGAATTTTCTGATGCAAATTCATAATATGTTTCATTTTATGTGCTGTGGCATAACCCTGCATCCATTAAATTATCTGGCGTGTGTTAAACAATCCTACAAAACACTAGGATTTCTTTTGAGCCCACAAGGTGCCTTTAGTCTTTCTGGTGGACTCAGTCCCATTCTTCCCTGTCTCTGCCAAAATCCATCCTTCTATAAGAAAACCCTCCACTGCGTCTCTGCATCCCTTGAGAGGAGGGAATCATTTTTCTGCTTCCGCAGTTTGCTGTTAATGAAGCGCTAAGGCTGCCAGAGAGTGCTCCCAAGTAGCGAGCTACGCAACAGATGATACGGCCCATCCATCCTAGTATAGAGATTTGATTAAAGCGCTAATTCTTTCTCTGGTGGATGGGGAGAACAGAGCACAGTCACCTGGCAAAATAAGAGAGGAGGAGGAGGGAGGAGAGAAGAGGAGGTGCTTGGAAGCTCTATGAAAACGCTAAAATCAAAGTGGCGGGCTTGCTGCTGGCACCCATCCATCAGAGGTTAGCGGTTTTTCAAAGATAATATGGAGCCCTTTGAAAGGGCGTGTGGAATGAAGAATTGTCGACTTTAAAGCTAATAGGGCATGTCCTGTGGTCTCGCTGGCAGAGATGGCGCACTAATCACCAGAGAATGACGGATCTTCCCATTTTCTCATTTCTCCCCACCATCTTTGTTGCACTCCTTTCTTTTACCACTGCAGATACATTTGGAACCACTGCTGGGAATCAGATTCATTGCAGGCATGGCATTTTCAGCCTGCCTAGAACTGATGTCTATCTTTCTTCCCTTTTTAAAATAATATTTATTATATTTCAAATCATAACATACAAAACCAGAAATCAAGCAACACCAAAACATATAAACACAATACTAACACAAACAAACAAATACACCTAATTATCCTTTTAAAAAATCTAAAAAATATAATTCACCACCTATTTTGAGCAGGGGTAGGCAACCTAAGGCCCGGGGGCCGAATGCGACCCCCTGAGGCCTTTGGACCGGCCCCAGGCCGGTCCTGCCGCCCCCCCCCCCGCCATGATGATATTGATTATTGTCGTTATTACTTGTTCTTGGGGTTTTCTTGGCAAAATCTCCACAGGGGGTTTGCCATGGCTTTTCTGGGGCTGAGAGAGTGTGCATGCATATTTTATTTATTTTTTTAAAAAATTAAATGTTTTTTATTTTTATTTTAATTAATTAATTAATTAATTAATTAATTTTTGGTGCTTCAGCCCCCCAATTGTCTGAGGGACAGCAACCCGGCCCCCGGCTCAAAAAGGTTGCCTACCCCTGATCTTGAGCATGTGCTGCATTCACTAAAGATGCCATGATGCAATCCAGTTCTAAGGATATAAGGAGTTTCTCAGCTGGCTGACATCGGTTCATTTAACCAAATGCAGTTTATTGTCCCTGGCAGCAGCTCTTTGAGAGTTCAGACAGACGCCTCTTCCTCCCCTTCATTCTTCTTGGGACGAATACTTGTGCAAAAAACAATTAGAAAAGGTGTCAGTGTAGAACATCACAGCCTTTGGCTGCCATCCTGTTAGTGACATTCAAGCATAAGTCCATTTTAGGCTTGTAAATGTCTTCTTCGGTCATTGTGGAGGTTGGTATTCTTTCCCACCTTCTACAACAACCAAAGCCCCCCACCCGCCCTAGGATTCATGGTTTTGCTGCAATAGTCCTCCTGAACAGCCATTCTGTGGCTGTTGGAGAGTGCGGGGGATCGGAGAAGCAGCTGGCTAAGCCCTACAGCTAAACACAGGCCAATGTGTCTCCATGGCAGAAGATGTTAATGATGTCCATCTGGTTATGGGACATACCCAGATGCTTCTCTCATCCCCCCTCCACTAGCCATGGAATAGCCATTGAAGGGGGCTATTGCAGCAAAAGCCTAAGTCCTGGATGTGGGTAGTGGGGAATTGTAGCAGAGTTCTGCTAGTAGGGCTCTTGTGTTCCCCTGAGCAACATATCTTGGTCTTTAAGTTATTAGAATCTACCCAAGACAGTTGTCATAGCCGCATTTCTCACTTAAGAATCCAGCTTGCCATCCTGAGGTCTGCAAAGTTCAGCCACGGACTGCTTCACAGTATGCCCACAATATGCCCAAATCCCACATAGATTTGCATTTAAAGTCAGAGAGGACTTGAAGGCACACACTCATACGTACAGGGAAGGGAAAGAACTTGCTTTGGCCAGAGTGTGCCCAATTCTTTGGACTTTTGCAACCCTTCCTCTGGTTGTTTACAGATCATTTGATGAGAATACAGTTTGAAAAATAAAGTCAGTTTTCTAAATGCCTGTTGTTTTCTGAAAGGTTAAATATTGATGTTCCCCAGTGATAATGACCAAACTAATCCTTTACCATAACTAGCTGGGCTGTTCTCTTCATATTGAGGATGTCATATTGAGGAGGGAGCAGGCGGCTAGTGCGGTTTGCAGATGCTGCTTTGGCTCTCTTTCCTGCCACGCTTCTGAGGAAATGCTTGACTAACCTGTTTATTTTATAGCCACTATCAAAGGGCTAGTGGATTTATATTTGCTCTGCTGTTTCAGGCTCCATAGGCATCTGTATCTTCCCTGGGAAGATTAATGACTCTGAGGAACAAAGCAGCCAGTAAATCTTAAAAGGCAGGAGAAAATAAAAGGCCCTCTTCCCCTTTTCCTTCCGCTCCTCTCTTTCCTCATTACTGCCAGGCTTGGCAGAAATGGACCTGGCTCGCCACCCATCTTGGTGATCTTTGTGCCTGTGCAAATCAAACCTTTACAAGGCAGGCAGGATGCTCCCCTCCAATCCCTCCATATGCAGCCATTCCCCCCTTCTGCTGACCTATAGTACATAAGAAGGGGGTCAGTGGGGGGCATTTACCACCACCCCTTCTTTGCTGTGTGCCCCCTTTTTCAGCACGCTCAACTACTTTGTCCCTGTGTACCCTATAGCCATCCTCTTGTTCCTGCCGCCCATACCTCCCACCCCGTGCATCCAGATCATTGACTCATTCATGTACCTTCTGGAGAAGGTCGGGGCTGGCTGACTGCGGAAGAGGGCCGGGTGTACGGCGCTCCAGGCGCATGCCGCGTTCTGAGAGCAAGCAGATGTTCCTGCTCATTAAAAATTCCAATCAGCAGGCCCATCTCTTTGAATTAATTATGGCCGATGTATCTTCTGAAGAGATTATGAAAGTCTTGAGGAGCTCTCAGCTGCTTCCAGAGTGTTTGTTGTGGTCATATTTAGTAAATACACTTGACTGATAGAGGCATTTCTCCCTGTGCCAGCCGGTAAGAGCTGCTTCATCCCAAATGGAGGTATCTCTCAGATGACGCAAGGACAAGTTGCCCACCTTGAGGAGGACAGGTGTGCAAAAATCTATGGAATTATATTATCTTGATCAATAGAACTATATCTAGATAGAGGGAAGTAATAGTACCAATCCATTCTGCTTTGGTCAGGCCTCACCTGGAATACTGTGTCCAGTTCTGGGCACCATAATTCAAAAAGGATGTGGACAAGCTGGAGCGTGTCCAAAGGAGGGTGAAAGAAGCCATGCTTTATGAAGAGAGACTTAGGGAGCTGGGTATGTTTAGCCTGGAGAAGAAAAGGTTGAGGGGTGACAGGATGGCCCTGCTTCAACATTTGGCAGGATGTCATATTGAGGAGGGAGCAAACCTGTTTTCTGCTGCTCCAGAGAATAGGACCCGGAGCAAGGGATGCAAACTACAGGAAAAGAGATTCCACCTCAACATTAGGAAGAACTTCCTGACAGTAAGAGCTGTTTGACAGTGGAACACATTCCCTTGGAGAGTGGTGGAGTCTCCTTCTTTGGAGGTTTTTAAACAGAGGCTGGATGGCCATCTGTCAGGGGTGCTTTGACTGTGTATTCCTGCATGACAGGGAGTTGGACTGGATGGCCCTTGAGGTCTCTTCCAACCCTATGATTGTAAGATTCTAAGCAAGGGACTACTTCTGCCTTTAAAGCTCAGTCTAGAAAAGCCTTGGTGGCACTTTGGTTGCATGAGGATACTGTCCAGTGCTTCTTTATCTCCCTAACTATGAGAGGGCCAAGCGAGGAGTATGACAGGTCTTCGCTCCCCTTCAGAGAGACTGGCAGATTTGTGTTACATGCCTGGCAACAGCCACAATGCACAATCCAATTCTCTATTGTATTTTCCCCCAGAGTAGCAGCTTGGGGCTCTGCCGCACCCCTCCAAACTGGTTCCAGTTTAACTAGAGCTTCCCAACCTTCTTTCCAAATCAAAAGTAGCTTTGCCCGTCTCCCTCCCTGAAGGATGTCATAGGTACAGCTCATCTTCCGAGAACATCAACTAGCAAGCCTGCTAGCAATTTAGCAAAGAAAGCTTCACTTCCAGAACAATATCAATAAACTTCAGAACAAAGCATTGCTGTGCGCATGTAATGTCAAGTTTCGTTAACTGCCTTTGCAGACTGCCAGAAATAGTGCAAACTGAGTCCACTTTAACTGCCCTGGCTCAGTGCTAGGGAATCATGGGAACTGTAGTTTATTGTGGCACCAGAGCTCTCTGGCAGAGAAGGCTCAATGTCTCAGAAAAAAATACAATTCCCATGATTCTCTAGCACTGAGCCAGGGCAGTTAAAGCGGACTCAATTTGCACTATTTCTAGCAGTCTGCAAAGGCCCTAAGTCTTTGGGTCGAAGGTTTGGGGTCCTTTTGACACCACACAATTATATGATTCCTATGGAATCCTGGGATTTGCAGTATAGGGAGAGGTATTTAGAATTCTCAGCCAGAGAGCTCTAGCGCCCGCCAAAGTGCAGACCCCAGGATTCCATAGGATGCAGCCATGGCAGTTAAAGTATTGTGCATTGTGAAAGGGCCCTTAGTCTTCAGATGGCTTGCAGATGGTTCCTGTGGTCTGGATGTTTCACCTTAAGCTATAGATGCGTTTGAATAACTGCCATCTTCTGTAGGAGGAATTTGGCAAGAGCCTGGGCTAAGTCAGTGCTGAAATTATTTCTTCACTTCCCCTAGTCCTCCTCTTGCCATTGCAGCTGTAATCTCCCAAAGAAGTATACTGCTCCTATGAGCTGATCCTCGGCTTGGTCTTCATGCAGCAGTGACCAGCCTGCAGAAAAGCTAGGATGAAGCCAGATGTGGTTTCACAGCAAAGGTCAATGAAATAAGAACTCCCTGAATAGCCAGGGAGCCTTGGTAGCTCAAAGCTGCCCCATTTTGAGAGAAAATAATGTCCCTATCCTACAGGCAAAAAGCACCTGAATCCCATCCATGGGGCAGTATCTTCTGGGCCTCAAAGGACTCACAATATAGGACATATTGCTTATTTAAGTGTGCAGAGTCTGAAACTGGAATATGTCTATTATGCAAAGAGGCATATTGTTTCCAAATTTGTGTGTGTGTCTAATTATAACTAATTTGCCAAGCAAATCAGGAAATCAAAGAACATGGCAATTTGGAGTTAGGGTGCCCATAAGGGCAGTTCGTAAGAAGCAATAGCAGCCTCTCCAGGTTTCTACATTTGTTATTGTTACTGTGTTTTCAAGTCGTTTCCAACTTACAGAAACCCTAAAGCAACCCCTATCATCACTGGGTTTTCTGTGAAAGATTTGAGCAGAGGAGGTTTGCCATCGCATTCCTCTTAGGAGGCTGAGAGAGTATGACTTCCCCAAGGTCCCCCAGTGATTTTCCATAGCCAAGTGGGGATTTCAACCTTGGTCTCCTGGAGTCCTAGTCCAACATTCAAACCACCACACCACACCACATTGGCTCATTTTACTACCTGCCTTTGTGTAGTCTCAGTATTTTCTTTAGCAAAGCATTGAGAGCTAGAAACCTTGCACTTTCCACCCCCCCCCCCCCCCAAAAGAAATGTGAGATGCTTAGGATACCCAGACTGGCACCAGATCCAGATTGTGCTAATGTGAAAGGGAGGGTAGGAATCGGGAGCGGGGTCTTCAGTACTCTGATTGTGACTCCTTTTAACATCCACGAACTGAGTTTTTTCGACCTGGGCACACATCCAGGGTGCTGCTGAGCAGAAGCCCACCTCCTGCAGCTCCCTCAAAGCCATTAGGAGGTTTTTATCCTTTTAAAGGGGCCAGGGAGAGCTTTCAAGGGCCGCTTGGCTCCCTCCAGGCAAAGTACGCATAAAATAGACCCCACTGACTTGTGGGCTCTGCAGAAGCTGCCGCTGCCGGGATCTTAATAGCTCATGTTGCCTGTGTGTGTGGCCTGCAAAAGGTCAGCTTTTGGCTGTCTGGCCTGGATGTGGGAGCTGCTCCGAAGGGAAGTGGTTCACCAAATGGGATTTCCTTCCAGTTATAAGCAAAAGGAGGAGCCCTGTCAGACATACAAGCCCATTAGGCGGTTAGCAGTTGATCATTCAGTATCACCTTGGATGGAAAGAGGGGCAAGCGAATTGCTGGATTCTCCTTTTTCCCCCCTATGCCCAGGAGGTGTTTACCATGGCAGCTTTTTCGGGCTGTCGGTGAGACCTGCTCCACCCTTGTTGGACTTTCTTGACCTGTGAAAAGTCAATTGATGCTCCAAGCAAGGTTTTGTTAGCAGTCAGAGAAGGAACAAAGAAGCAGCATGGTCAGAGTTGTCTGAGAGTCTGGGTTGTGACCTGCTCCCTTTGTTAAATGCCATGCCCACCTGTGTGGTTTTGAAGCATCTCATTTTAAAAATGAAGCTCTGCCTGTGGACCAATAGTCTTGTTTTTCTGGTCTGACTTTTCTGGAGTTTGTAGCTGTGTTGGTGTAATGCATCTTTTAAACTGTGAGATGCTGCGGACAGTTTTGGGGAGTTGACAAGCTGGTCTAAATCCTGCTCAGTCACACTTCTTCTGTAGGCTTTTCAATGATGGGGGGAAGAGGCCTTGTTGCCCATGTGCAAGTGATCTGATGTCTCATTTTAATGGCTTACTTATCTTGCTGTATCTTGGCATCGATGTCAAACAAGGTGGTAGATTAATACTTGTATGGATTTAAACAAAGCATTATAAACAGTCTTCGATATTACCATTAATGAGTTCTGAATAGGAAGCTAGGAAGCAAACTTTCCAAATGTCTTTCTCTCCTTGTTGTCTTTGGTTTTGCCAGAGAAATCTTTAGCCACATTGACATGACCATTCCTTGTAAATTGGCTCTGCCCCTTTGAAGTCTTCCCTCTCCCCTTATTAAATGAAGCTAATATAAATGGATAGCTGGATACTCAAACCTGATAGTTACCTGCAAATGCTACAATTTGTTTTTCTAGTGCAAGGCAGCTTCTGGACCTTCTGCTCCCTTTGGTGTGTCTTCATTTTTCTCCTGCGCTGTTTCTGGTGGTTTCCCAGAGAGCGTCTGGCCTCTCTTGATCTCTGAAGGTACTGGAAACAGAGGCCACCACACAAGGTCCCAACCGGATGCTGTTGTCTCTATTCCCTCCTTTCTTCTTCTGTCGGTGTTGCCCAAATAGCTGTGACAGCCAAAGGCGAGCAGCTGCCTGTGCAGTTGATGCCACGGTTGGCCTCTTCAGGGAACGACTGGTCACAGACCGGTCTGCTGTGCCCCACTGGCAGTGCCAGTTTCCTAATGCCCTCTGTCGTTCTTTGTACATGCATCACTATTGCCAGGATACTCAGCATGGCAGCTGAGCAGCTGCCATTCCAGCTGATGCCAGTCTCACTCCAGGAATGACTGGCACAGAGTCTATGTTTCAGGGGAGAAAACAGGGAGAGCTCCAGCTAGTTCAAACACAGGGCAGTTTTGCTCAGCACTGAATCCATATCTATGGCATATTGTAGAACCAAATCCAAAATACACCCCATAAGGAAAGGCTTGCTAGATCCAAATCTCCTTTCTAATAGTGATCGGCCAAATGCTGCTGGGAAGACCACAAGTAGGACATGTAAGCAAACTATCTTGGCTTAAAAAAAAGTGTTAGCCCTCTCTTGATCCATAAATTTGTCTGATACTTAAAGCCATCTAAATTGCACCTTGTGTCTGGAAATACCATGCATTAATGATGTCTTGTGTAGAAATTATTTCCTTCTAGTAAGCCCTGAATACACTGCTACTTTATTTCAGTGGGCAACGTGTACTCTTCCATGTTCAATTGTACTGAGCTCTAGTACAGAGGAGGAGGGAAAAAAGATCTCTCTTCCCACACTATTTATACATTTCATAAATGTCTTGCATGCTGACATGATACACATGCTTGAAAAATACCTCTCTGTGTCTTTCTGTTTGACTTTAACACTGATCAGATGTGGAGATAATAGACAGAGCGTCAAAGGTGATTTATGGCTTGCACATACAAACACATTTGACAGCACAGTCCTTGTGCATGTTTCATGGAAGTCCCACGGTGTTCAACTCCTTGTTGTATTTGATCAGAATCTGGATCCCACCCAGACCAGAGATTGCTTCTGTGGCCTCAAATCAGTCAGCATTTCTCAAGTGATGATCCCTACATTGTTGAAAAGGAGTAGTAGTTGGATGTAAGGAGGGTCAACATACGGTAGTAAGGCTTGTAAAGTGCTTTGCCAACTGAAAAGGGATAGAAGTGCTCTTTGGTTCACACTCCTGCCAATCACACCAGGATTTTTATGTGGTTTGTATGATCTTGAAACCTGAAAAATGCCCAAACCAGTCTCCGTTATTGAATTGATGGAAACTAGATAAAGTTCCTCTTCCCTTAGCAGCAAGTAGTGTTAAACTTCTTTGACCCAGGCACATCTGTATGTGCTCTTTGTGTCCCCTTCTGTTTTCCCAGGGGACAGTGCAAGGATATAATGGTTTATCTGTTGCTTCCCCCCCCCCTCCTTTAGCAAGAAGCTGGGTCGCGAAGCACTGGTGGGAACAGCAGCGGTAACAGGGACCGCCTGATTGCTGAAGCACCGTTACCCCAGGAAAAAGCCAGCGGCCCGACGGTTCCTTCTCACTTGCTTGGGACACCTTACTCCTTCGGGATCCCACCCAACTCCATTGTGCAGGACTCCCGCTTCCCACCTCTCAAGTAAGTGGTGCTGTAGAGGATGTATGAGCACAAGGGGAATGGCGGGGTTGTGTGTGTGTGTGTGTGTGTGCGCTACAAGAACAGCTCCTTCCTCTCCAAAATGCAAGTACCTCAGCAGCTGGTGTCTAGATGTCTAGATGTCTAGCCCATCTATGGTTGTTTGTTTTTTACCTTTATCTGAATCATTCTGCCTAATCATATTCTGACCTTTGCAGAATAGTTCCTGAAATCCCTTCCCAATCACTGTGGCATGATATCATTTTACATGTAATAGACTGGAACTTAGTTGGGAGGAAATAGTCTTAATTCCATATATGTGTCTTCTCATGTGTCACTCATCCTAGAGTCCTACAAAGCCCTGGTGAGCGCCAACCACTTCCCTGCACCGCTGTTCCAGCACTGCTGTAAGTAGCACTGGGACAGCAAGCAGGTTGCAATCACTAGGTTGCGATTACTTGGGTGCATGTAAGAGGCTTTACCCTCCTTGCACAAGATGGTGTTTTCCACTGCTATGGGGAAAATAGCAATCTTGATAAGAATAAATGGGAGGGAAGATTTAATCCCACCCCCACCCCGATCCCATCCTCTGATTTTAGCAAGTGAGGAGGAGAGTTTAAACTCCCCATCCCTGTGTAGTGAGATGTGGGTTGGTGGGAAATTGGGTTGTCTTATGCAACACCCTCAATTTGGCCCTGTATGTAGTTTCCAAGGCAAAAAGGTTGCCAGGGCCTGCTCTAGAGGAATAGTCATGCTGCTGTCCTGTCCACAGCACACTATTATCTGTCTAGGTTACATTCATGCTATAACACATTGGAGTGGGACCATACAGAAACGAAAGGAATACAGCTTAATAGGAGATTGTCAAAATGACGAGGCTATGTGTATGTGCATGTGAGTTAATGGGCCTTATTGTCATTAGGCTTTTAAGGAATATGGTTTATGCTGCCATTTTTCCTGGGGACTAGCCATGTTATTACATTGGAAAAGCAGTTGTGGGACCTTAAAGAAGTAACTGCCTTTCCCCCCTGTTCCCTGCCTGCATCTTGATAGGCACCTCTTGGCATGACCTCTGCCCATCTGTACTTGCATCTATATCTTATGAGACTAAAATGACTTGTTCTGGTGTAACCAGTCCCAAAGGCAGCCATAACCAAAATGGTTGTTGTAAAGGGCCTCAACTACTTTCTTTCTCCTTTTGTCCCTTCTTTCCACCATCAAACGTAGGGTGAGACAGGCCCATCTTGGTGCCTGCCCCAGACTCTGTAACTCCCTCCCAAGGAGCTCAGAATGGCTCCCTCCTTGCTGTCCTTTCATCAGCAGGCTTTTAAAACAGAAAGTTTTAAAAGAATAGGCCACGGTGTTGTGTTGTTTTGAAGTGAACTAGCTGCTTTTAAATTGCTCTTCATCTTTTCAGTTGCGTTTTATCCTTTCCAGCGTAGGTTTAAATTGTGTTAATGCCGCAAATAATTTAATGTCAACATTCACTTTTGGTTTGTTTTTAGCTGTATAGCTTTTTAAAATTGTCAGCTGCCTTGAGTCCCATTTTTTGGGGAGAAAGGTGGGATACGAATAAATGTGACAATAATAATTCCTTCCACTTAGCAGCCTCCAGCGGCCTGTCCACCACGTGGTGCCTCCCAGCGCGGTCACAGAAGACTACCTGCGGAGCTTCAGGCCTTATCATACAGCCGAGGAGCTCCGCATGTCCTCCCTGCCTCCCATTGCTCTGGATCCAACCACTGCTGCTGCGTACTACCATCCCAGCTATCTCGCTCACCATCCTTTTCCTCACCCGGCCTTCAGGTAAGAGCTGGCCAGAGCCCACATGGGAAATCTTTGCCCATTCCACTTTTCCCTTGTGTGGAGACCAGGATTTGATTGAGGCTTTTGGGCAGCTACCCAGGCAGGTCCTTTGGAGCAAGTGCTAATAAACAGGTCTTGCCCAATGGAGGCTTCTCCGAGGGCTTCGGCACAGCTGTAATAAAGCACAACAGGCAATCACTTAAAGCGGCAGCAGGACTTCAGATGTCAGGCTACTAATTTGTTCTCTGAATGAGGCCCTGTGGAGCAGTGCCTGCCTCGGCTCAGCTTCTGTTATGCCCTTGGCAGCAAGGCGTGCTGTGCCCACGGAGATCGGAGATCTGACAATGGACGTGGAGCACAAACGTTTTTAAGAGAAGCTGTGGGGAACCAAAGAACCACCCTCCAGTTTTTCCTCTGTGACGGGTCTGCCATGTTTACCATGCATGCAGATATGTATGCTTGGATTTTTATGGCATTTGTTTGGGAATGATCTGTACATCTGAACCCAATGGCCCATTACTTGAGGTTTACATACTCTTCCATGGTAGAGTGGCCAAGTGGTAGTGACCAAGGATTGAATCTCCTTTGTCAGGATGCTGCCTTTCTTGAGGCCACCCCATTTGATGTCTTCCAATATCTATGGGCTTGGGCAATGTGTAAAAACTGTTTTAAGTTCTAAGGCTTTGAACTACAGAAACAGTGAATTTCTACTCTGCCACTATTTGTACTGTTTTTTAAAAAGTATCGTCTTATTATTGTTGTTTTAAAGTTACTATTTTTATTGTTAAAATTAGAGTAGCTACCTTCATCTAAATTAAATGGAAAAGAAAGGCTACAAAATATATTAAATAAAATTGGGAGTGGGTGTGTTCTCTTCACACTTTTTTCCTCTGGTCTCAATGAAGCTGAAGCACTCCAAAGCCAACAATGATGAGGCTTCAGAATCAATTCATAGGGCTACCATATAGAGGTATACCTCAGTTAACAAAGCAGATATGTCATTTCTTTAACAGAAAATTTGGTATTGGAGGCAGAAAAACATGGGAAGAATAAGGATAGGTTCCTATGGCACACCCAAAAATGAGCAGTTTATCACATTTCAGCAAACATTTTATTTAAAATTAATAATATGCATGTGAGAAATAGAACGGTAAGCCTTGCAGAAGAAAACAAAAACATTTTGAACCTTCTAAACACATCCAAAAATGTCCCCTACACCTTTTCACTAGCTTCCACTTTTCTTATGATTTTTCATTTTGATGGCCAGACATGTGTTTTGTAAAAAGAAGTTTCTTTGCCAGAGGCCTTGTTAATTGAGGTATGCCTGTATATTATTTAGGGGATTTTGACGTGTGGTGCTGTTTCTGTACCTGTCGTGAAGCAGGAGACATAAAAATAGTCCACCTCCTGATATCAGAATGCCCTGATAATATTCCTTCAAAGAGAGCCTTTTTACTTACCTAATCAATTTCATTTATTTGGCAGACTCCAAGATGGCTTACAAAGGCTTATCATAGGCTAACTGCATTTCTCTTTCCAGGATGGATGATTCCTACTGCCTTTCAGCTCTGCGCTCGCCTTTTTATCCAATTCCAACTCCTGGTTCACTCCCGCCCCTTCATCCATCAGCCATGCACCTCCACTTGTCTGGAGTGAGGTATCCCACTGAATTGTCTCATTCGTCTCTCTCTGCACTTCAGTCCGAACGCATATCCAGCCTGACAGCAGAGAGGTATGAAACTTTCTTTTAGAACATCTTGGCTACTGCAGGAAGGAGCTGAAGGTTCCCCGTTTTTAGGCTTACTCGAGCTCTGCTTTTCCTTTGTTTCTTCAGGTTACAGATGGATGAGGAGCTGCGGCAGCGGGAGCGAGAGCGAGAGAAGGAACGAGAACGGGAAGCTGATCGCGAACGAGAGAGGGAGCGGGAGAGGGAACGCGAGCGGGAAAAGGAGCTGGAACGAGAACGAGAAAAGGAGAGGGAAAGGGAGAGAGAGAGGGAGAGAGAGAGGGAGTTGGAAAGGCAGCGGGAGAGAGCCCGGGAAAAAGAGCAGAGCATTGTCAAAGCCATGGAAGCCCCCTTCCTACCAGTGTCAGAGTTGCCCGGGCTGAGGAGCCACCCACCGGAAGAACGTGTCAAACCGTCTGAGCCGCTAACGCCAAACCGAGCAGGTGACCTGGAAACTGTTTTAATTTGGAAATTCAAAGTCAGGCCGTCTAATTTGCCATGGATCTGACAAAGCCAGCCAAAAATAGAGACTTAGTACCTGGAATGTTAAGCAGTTGGATAATTTGTGGGCTGCTATCCCGCTGTGATACCTAGCTCTGTGAAGGTTTTACATTCTGAGGTGTTTCCCATACATCAGCTCTTTCAACACTCATCCTTCTAATGCACTGTTGCTGTTGTATTCATGGCACACAGTTCATAGTGTATTTGCAGAGCTTGTTGCTCAGCACTGCTGGTAAGTTTGTACTGTCTGCACTCCCATGGGTTTGCCCGTCAACTGTGAAATCTGGTTGATTTGACATTAACATAATGTAAAGTACTCCCTCCCAAACAAAGCACAATTCTAGCCCCAAGGTGTATGGAGAAACCTTTAAAAATGTATGGTCCTTTCTGGTAAAGCCTTTTCAGACAACTTGAGAGCTCTCAGTGGCTTTTCTGCCTTATACAGATATGTCTTTTGCCCATCATTACCAATTTGACCTCTGGGCTGTCTGGGCTACTGTCCCCATCTACATTCTTCCTCTTCTACAGAACAGTGCACTGAGTTCACCATATCTGGTTACATGTGTTCAAATTTTCATGAATTATGGGATCTGCATTCTGAATGTAGCTTTTTTTCTGTTTATGTAGGGCTTTAAAAAAAGCACTTTGTTTAGCATCAATACTTCTTCCAGATTAGAAAGCAAACTCTTTTGGCCAAAAGAGAGCTTTTCTATAGAATATCAGTTTTCATTAAATTAGGGCATGGTTATGTCTGCACATGGGGATTTACCCAGGCCTGCTGCTGGGCGTAGATGCATTTTCTATATGCTTCGCATCTTTATGCATTGTGTATGGGGGCCTTGAAGACCCTAGACCATACTGTTATTTCCAAAGTTATATTATCTTCCCATAATAGTGTCAACACTCATAGGCACAGTGCATAGTTGATATTGTTCCCCAATTATTCTTCCTCCTTCTTGAATATATCAGCTCTTTTACTCATAAACATTTGGTTCTCTTTTTTCTCTGGCAGAAAAACCCAAGGATTCTTCTGCAATCCAGACACCCAAGTCAGTGCAGCATCCCTTGCACCAGTCATCTGCCTCGCACCATCCAGTGCCCAGCCTCATTTCCAACCACAGTCTTTTCCCCCTGCCCGGAAGCAGCACAGCCACAGCACTCCTCATCCAACGCACCAATGAGGAAGAGAAATGGTTGGCACGGCAGCGACGGTTGCGGCAGGAGAAGGAGGACCGCCAGTCCCAAGTGTCAGAGTTCCGGCAGCAAGTGCTGGAGCAGCATTTGGATATTGGGCGCCCACCTGGACAGATGGAAGTAGAGCACAGGCCAGAGAACCCCCGGTAAGATTTGCTTCTCAGTGAGTAGATTGCTTTGCCTCTTTCCTAAGGCCATCCTCCTGGTAGCCAGCTTGCTGTTGTGTGTCCCTCTCCAGATTGTCAGGTTGAGGAGAGCTGAAAGCACTCAAGTCCCTGATCCAGTTTGAGGTGGTTTCTTTATAGGGAGAGTTGGACTGGTGCCTCAGAAGGATAAACGAGACCCAGAGCCTTCCTCTGGCTCCATTGTGCATGGGTTTCAGCAGGCACAAACTAACACCATCTGACAGCTGCTTGGAAGCTTGGGCAGCATGAGCATCGTGGCCTCCATCCAACCAACGGTCACCAGGTGCTGCTGAGACAGTTGTCACTAATTGGTGCCATCTTTGGCAGATGGAGGGAGCAGGGCCTGGGCCTGAGAGCCTTTGAGACTTTTGTCTGTGAATGGGTTACAGTCTGTCTGGCAGTGCAACTTCCCGGCCTCCAGTCCAGGCCAAGGCAAAAGAATCCAAGGCTGGCTTTTAGAGCCTTACTGTCCACTTGGCCAAGAGCAAGATGATTGCTCTTGAACACAACATGAATCTTTCCAGCCAGTGGTGCATGTTTTTGACTACAGACTAGGAGCTTAGGCTTCAGTCCCAGTAACAGGGTGAATAGCTTTCTGCTACCCCACCTCTCCCTTGTCCTGTGCAATGTGCGAAAAGCTGGACATATTAAGTGCAGGATCAGAGAGTAAAAGCAAAAATATTTACACAGAAAGCCCATCTCTGTCAGTGCCTGCCTCCATGCTGCTTTTGCTTCTGGGTGGATGGATATCTCTTTTCTTGTTCTGATGCCAAGGACTCACTTAAGCACTACTGACTCAGCTCATCCCTTTGGCTCTGCTGCTGGCTCCCATTGTTGGTTTTGGGTATCAAGGGGATTAGAGGAGCTAATCAGGTCTAAGGAAGAGTGGATGGCTGGTGTGTATGGCAGTGTCAAATTCTCATTTCATCATCCTCATGCACAGCTGTGCGCACTAGAACAAGGTCACCTCTAATGCATACATCAAGAAGGGCCTTGGGCTGTTTGCTCAAAAAGCCACAATCCAGTAGCCACTAAGCCATTATGCCTGGATAACAGATATGCGTGCGACAGAAGCTACAACTGTAGCCAAATAGTGAAAGGGCCAGCATTGATCAACAGAGCCATTGTTTCATTCTTGTCAGTTAACTTCATTGTTTCCCCACCCCTCTATCTTGACATTTTAAGGATGTGTTTGTGGACAAGCAAGTTTTAAAGCCTATTTGTGAGTTTGATGGGTGCTTCTTTTTGTTTAATGATTTTTAAATGTCTTGCTCTGGAGAATTATTTTGTATCTCTTGTATACCATTTAGAATGCTCCTTTGATAGAAAAGAAGCTCCGCAGGGGTGTTTAGCAAATATAAACAGATACATATTTGTGGAAATTAGCAAAGCTGATAGTCTTAAATGCTATCCCCTGCAAACAGTTATTCCAGAGATTTCCATAGCTGCACAGCAGCCGCATTACAGATCAAGGGAGTAATCTGCACTTGATGCTCCACCGCACGGACCCCCAGTGCTCTGGAGTGGAAAACTGTTAAATGCACAGCTTCAGCACATGCAATATTTATCCTGCTAACAGTTTTAGTCCTTTTACTAGTTATTTAAAAAGGATTTCATGGTGTCATTCCCTTTGTGCCACTAGAGCGTAAGGCACTTTTTTGGATGTTTTGTTCATTTTGAGCCTATCCAGAAGTCCCAAGTGTTTGTAACTAACTAAAAGTGAGTAGGAATAGAAGGGCAGAGTTAGTGCTTCCATCATTGGTTGGATCATATTTGGTTGCCTTTCTAAGGGGTAAACCACTCTCTAAGCAGCTCGCCACAACACCGTAACACAATATATAATGACATGATTGTGAAAGATTATTCATTATCAGTTTATTAAACACGGACAAAATAATATTGTCAGAATTTAGATAGTCATAGCATTTCCATTGTCCAAAACAACATTAATACTTTGAAGTGTGTATGTGTGTGTGTGCCTTAAAGTCACCTTATGGCAAATCACCTTATGACTTATGGTAACTCCATGAATTTCACTGTTTTCTTAGGCATGGAATTCCCAGAGGAGGTTTTGCCATTTCCTTCCTCTGTAATACAGCCTACAGCACTGGGTATTTGTTAGGGTTTTTTTTACAGAGAAGTTCCAAATCCTACTCAGTAAAGCTGTCAAGGATTAATGAGAATTATAAATTAATTAAAACATAAAAGGGTACTATAGAAATGAGACATAAACAAAGAGGTTTTGATAGGTGTGATTCCCATTACCTTGCTGCATTAATTCTAAAAAACACTAGATGTCACTTCAGTTCCAGACTCCCAGCAAGCACAAATGTGCATATGTGTCCTGGATGAGCTCCCCTCAGTGGATATGAGAAAAATAGCCAGCTCCACAGCAGCCACCATGGTGTCATGGGTTGAGTGTTGGACTAGGACGTTGAGAGCAGGATTCGAATCCTCCCTTAGACATGGAAATCCTCCGGGTGACCTTGGGCAAATTACATTCTCTCAGACGAAGGCAAAGGCACACCCCACCTAAACAAATCTTGCCAAGGAAATTGGTTCGTCTTAGGGTCACCATCAGTCAGAAATGACCTGAAGGGACACAACAAGATGAGCTTTGCTTAGAGTAGAAGGTGGTCTGTATTGCAACAAGGAACCTAGATATGAGAATCATTGGTATTTCAGCATAATATATACAAGAAAGTCAGTGTGGACTAGTGGCTTGGGTGTTGGACCAGGGAGACCAGGGATTGAATGCCCGCTCAGCCATGGAAACTCACTGAGTGACCCTGGGCAAGTCACATGCTCTCAGCCTCAGAGGAGGTCAATGGCAAACCTCTGCTGAACAAATTTTGCCAAGAAAACCATGTGACAGGGTCACCATAAGTCAGGAACGACTTGAAGGCACACAACAGCAATATAAAAAAAACCTCAAGGAAACAATGGTTGCTATTGACCAGTGACTTGATTTTTGAGGTTTTTTCCAGCATGACACCAAAAGCAGATGACAACACACACACACCTTAGAAAATAGTAGTATTGTAATTAGCACTGCCACTTAATCATTGATTTATAAAGAACGTCCACAGAGTCTTCTCTTACCTAACAAGATTTAGAAAGCCCTGGGAGGGCACTGTAGGACTGCTCTTGTGCTCTGTGTTAACCACTATATTTCCATCTTTCCTGCAGATTGGGACCAAACCGCCCTGAACCAAGTAGCCGAGACCAGCCACAACATTTTGGAGGGCCGCCTCCCCTCATCTCCCCGAAGCCACAGCACCATCCTGTCCCCACTTCCCTCTGGAACCCTGTCTCCTTGATAGACAATACTGAACCCCGAAGGGTACAAGAAAGCCACCCTCTCCAAAGCCATGCCAGCCAGTACGAGCCCAGCCGGCAAGCCATCCCCCTTGTGAAAGTAGAACGGGTATATTGTCCAGAGAAAGTAGAAGAAGGGGCCAGGAAAAGAGAAGCCTTGGACAAGTATCAGCAAGCCAGAGAGCCTGGAGGTTCAGAGCATGGTGGCTTTCCCCATGGGCCCTTCTTAGCAGAATTGGAGAAGTCCACACAGACCATTTTGAACCAGCAAAGGGCGTCGCTCTCACAAACTGGACAGTTAGTTGACACCTTGAACAGTAAACCTGGCTCACCTTATAGGCATCCATTACCTCGGAGCCACGACCCCATGTATGTTTACGACGAATTCTTGCAACAGCACCGCAAACTGGTCAGCAAACTGGACCTGGAGGAGAAAAGACGGAGGGAAGCCCAAGAGAAAGGTCAGTCTGTAGGTGTTTCTTAAAGGGCCTACAATATCTCCACTGTAGAGCCTAAGATATTTCAGAAAGGAAGGCGCTAAATGGAGCTTTAAAAGAATGGGAGCTTTAGTTATCTTATGCTTATCTCTTCTACATCAAAATAAAAGGAAGGAAAGAGGGGGTGAGGAAGCGATGGAAAGTGCTTGGAAATGTCAAGGTCTAGATTGCACTTCCTTGTTTTAAGTCAGATCAGAGCAACAGAAGTCAGGTGTGGTTTGTTTTCCGTTGTGGATTTTGTGTGAGAGGTGTGTGAGAGAAAGAGAGAGAGAGAGAGCTCAGCGGGGCAGGTCATTGCCAGTATGTACTTTAGTTGGAATCTCTAAATGCCATCCATTGTTTCAGCTGTGGATTCAGCATGTCTGTTTTAAAGGAACTATTCATGATGTATATGTATTGTCTACACATACACACACAGGTTTGTTTCAAAAGTAATGCAACTTGACACATTTTAAACCAACACAAAGAAATCCCTAAAAGTAGTGTCAGGCAACTCTCTTCCCTTCCCCCAGCTCTGGTTTTTCAATTTCCCTGAAGGGCTTCTGGCACCTATAAAATAGCAACTTCTGGCCCTCTGAATCTTGCACCAACCATGGTACCAGAACCCCACTAGCAATCCACTTAATTTGGATCCCATTCTCTGATGACTGGAAAAGGCACCTTCCTAAATTGTCCTTCTGATGGAGGAGCAAATCCTGGGATTTCTATATAATAGTATATACGTGTGTGTGTGTGTGTGTGTGTGTGTGTGCACGCATGTGTGTATGTAATATTGTAGTGTGATAAGGAGCTGAAGTGCACTAATTTTACACCTTGATTTACATGAAGGCCTTCTGGAGCACGTTGCCTAGTTTTCCCTGTGTTAAAACACGACTTGCTTGTCTAATGCCTAGTAAATGTAAAATTAGTGGAAAATAGCCTTTGAGTTTTTATCAAAGCCCTAGCAGATGAGGGTCACATTGCTGTCAGGAAACTAATTGCCCCTTACAACAGAACAGGCAGTGCTTGCTCGCTCTTCCTACTGAGTTTGCAAATCGCCTTGAACACCCAGTGCATGCTGCTCTGTAAATCCTGCCTCCAAGACAGGCCCAATTAATAAATGATGAACCGAGACTAATAAAGCAGCTTTAAATATTAATCTGGAATGTACAACCAGAGTGGGATTGGCAAAAAAGAGGAAAGCGAGGCACTCGGTTGGGAAGGTGAGGCAGTTTGGATACATAGTCTGCAAAGCATCCATTGTGTGTTGTTACACACAACCTTCTGCTGGTGGCTGCCCATGACCCATTGGGTACCAACTAGGCTTGTTTTGTCCTGAACATATCTCCTTCTCCTGTGCTTGCTCCGTTAACCCTTTTGCACCACCAAGCCAGATAGCAACACAGTCGGTTGCTGTGCTACTGAAAGCATGAACCTGATCTCCTGTGCGACTGGAGAATATACCAGGGCTGCTCCTGTGTTACCCAAAGGCTCCCACCGCTGTGGTTGGGAAGTGTGAAAGGCCTGCTTCTCAGAGTTTGGCAAGCCAGCCAACTCAGCACACTGAAGAACCAAGACCTGGTCATTAACAGCCCTCCTCATTCATCTGCTTGGTATCTGCTGGTTGCAACATGCACAAAAGACAGCCTAGTCTCTTGCTGTTCAGCAGGAAGCTCAGAGTATAACTCAGCCACTGTCTCCTTTTATAGGCAGAGCAGCCTTACAGCTAAGGGGCCACAGCAGTTATGTAAGTTGTAGCTAGCTATTGCCTGCCGTCCTCTTTCCATTACTGTCTTCTGATTAAATCTGTTCCTGTTCTGCATAATTTCTTCCTTGTAAAATTTGAGTATTCCTCAGGCAGAGAGTACACACAAGTCAAATCAGAGTCTGTACCTGTTTTCCCCCAGAAACATACCCGCAGAGCAGACTGTTATCTTTCCTAATATAATAGCCTGAGTGGATATGGTCTATTGCCCTTGCTGGCATGGTGTCTGGGTTTCCCTTTGCTCTTCCATGAATGTTGAACAGCAATGGCAATTCATTCAGCTGTTCCTGAGAACAACTCAGTAGGAAGCAAACAGTTCTAACTAGGTTCTACCATAGGTTAGATAGATCAAAATAAGCTAAAAGAAGGAAAGCTGTTTGAGGAGCATTCTGTTAGTGGCTTCATATTTGTCTTTCTGCCTTGTGAACACAGGTTACTATTATGATCTCGATGATTCCTATGATGAGAGTGATGAAGAGGAAGTACGAGCCCACCTGCGTTGTGTTGCAGAGCAACCACCTTTGAAGTTAGACACCTCCTCTGAAGTAAGTCTTCATTCTTATTTCATGTGAACATGTGTACTTGTGTGGCCTTCACCAAGTACCTCTTGTGAACCTCGGAGCCAAAAAATTGCCTGCCCTAGGACGGGCCATTAATACCTACTTCTTTTCCTGCCCAGCTGATATGCTTATATAGTGGAAGAAACTGGACAGCTAGGAATTTCTCTTAAAGAGATGCTAGAAAGTATTATGGCTTTCCTTGGTGAACGATGAAGTGTTCCTATGACTCCCCCCCCCCCAAAAAAAAAAGATACATTTCTTAAGAAAATTAGATCGGGTTATTGAAGTACTTCAGTAAAAGAACAGTCTTTTTTCTTCTTTCATTATAATCTTCCTCCAGAAACTGGAATTCTTACAGCTTTTTGGACTGACCACCCGGCAACAGAAGGAGGAACTGCTGACCCAGAAACGGAGAAAGAGGCGGAGAATGTTGCGAGAGAGAAGTCCTTCCCCACCAACGGTCCAGAATAAACGTCGAACGCCTTCTCCACGGTTTGTGCTCTCGACACGTTACAGCCCTGATGAAATGAACAAGAGTCCCAATTTTGAGGAGAAAAAGAGATTTCTCACCACCTTCAACTTAACTCACATTACTGCTGAGAAAAGGAAAGGTATGCATTGAATTGATGGCAGCGGTAGAAACAAGGGCTAGAAATCTCTATTGCAGTCTATGTTCCGTAACTTTACATATGCCGAGCAGAGGTGCTAAGATACGTAATGGGACACTGGCAATAGCATCCTGGAAAGTGTTGGTGTCCATCGGCACCCGTCGTACATTGGTCCCAATAAACAAAAAAGTTATTTCGCTGGCTCCCATATGCAATAATGGCACAACAGCCCCTTGCTAAATCCATATTGCAGAGCTGTTCAATTGTTTCCTACAGGCGTAGGTCCACTTAGGAAGTCCTCAAGTGAATTCTGGCCATGAATTAGAAATTCAGGCAATCATGAAAGGAGATTTTTCCATGCCTGATAAGTTAAAATATCATAGGAAGACCATATTATCTGTTGCAAACTAGTCATTGGCCTTTTGGTTGATACTCTGCATTGTCCGAGAAAGAGAACAGCCTGCTAGAATTGGTGTAGTGCTATGCTGAAGAGCATGAACTATGAACCAGCAAATTATTTGTGAAGGTTTTTGTTTAAACTATGAAGTCACCAGCAAGTCAATCAAGCAACCCTTTCTGCTTGCAGTTGTAATGTCCGCATAACAATACTGTACTTTACTACACAGTATTTTAAAGCTTACTGCAATGTGGTATATTATGTGCTTTGATAAACTTTTTTTAAAAAAATGCAGTATCAGCACTGAATTAGTATAAGGTATTAGAGTTGCTGGTCAAAGAGTTCAGAGCAGGTGAAAACTAACACAGTCTGGAACCGAGAGATCATCTTTCCTAAGCTCAGTGAATATTTACCTTTTCTCATTTGACCAATGAGTAAAGTCTGCTTCACAGTCTTCCTTCCCATCTTGTAGACAAAGAGAAGCTCGTGGAGATGTTCCATGCCATGAAACAAAAAAGTGCTTCCATGGCAGTATCAGTGAAAAGTTCCCCACGGGACAGTCCTAGCATTGTTCAAGCTGGTAAGTGCCTGTAAATAGGATTGTTGGCATTTGGTTAAGGCTTCTTGGGGCTGCAAAATGTCCCTGGTAGACTTGTTTATCCTTTGTCTTTAACTCTTTACTATAAAGCAGGCATAGTCAGTAGAAGGAGAGTGTGTTTGAGTGCCAGATTCTTTGTGCAAAGGACAAGCAAGAGTGGTGAACATCCTAGTAGCAGATCTGTAGTGCAAGCCTTTGCACATTTACTCAGAACTAATTTCTCACTGATTTCAGTGAGATTTCCTTCCAGGCAAGCATGCTACAGACTGCTGCCTTTAGCAACCTATGCTGAAAGGAAAAATGTCTTGTGTGTCTCATTATCTACAACCACTTCTTAACCCTTGACAGCTGGTCAATGCTGGGAACTCCAGCATAACAGGACCATGTGGACTAGAAGTGACTATACAGGTTGAGTCTCACTTATTTAAAATGCTCAGGATTTCTGTCTGTGTTTGGGATTTCAGTTTTTTGGATTTTGGAATATTTGCATATACATAATTAGGTATCTTGAAAATGGGACCCAAGTGTAAACATGACATTCCTTCATGTTTTGTATACACTTTATATGCATAGCCTAAAGGTAATTTTATACATCAAATTTTTAATAATTTTATGCATGAAACATAGTTTGTGTACACTGAACCATCAGAAAGCAAAATTGTCACTATGTCAGCCATCCTTGTGGACAATTTGGAGTATTTTGGATTTAGGGATTCTGGATAAGGGAGACTCAACATGCTGTTTTGGTAGCATCTATTAGCATACCATCTCAAATTAAGTCATTTATCTTTGCACAGACAAGGAGACTTTCTTTGCTTGAGCAAGCCGTTTTCCTCCTGCTCAAGGATAAACCTACATCTACTTCAAGGTAGATGTTTCAGTTATTTCTTGGAACAGAGCAGCAAAAGGGTAACATGTTGACTGTGTATAAATACAGATTTGTACAAAGCTATTTTAAGAGATCTTTTAAATGTGCATGTTAGAATTTTTTTTGGGGGGGGGGAGGGAATTCTTTCAACCATGCATTTCAGGAGTCACATTTCTTGTTACAGCAGTGAATTAACAGCAACTCCATAATGTACGAGATGGCAATCTTCTTCTAAAACTTTTTTCCAGATATCTGTGTTTATAGATATGTGTCTCTGAACCATTCAGTAGCACCACTTAGTTGTCCTGAGTTTTGTTGTCATTTGTTTTTTCCCCCCAGAGCCCCAAGTACAACCAACTGCAGTAGAGTCAGATAAACCAAGCAGCATTGCTGCTTCTTCTCTGCCAGATGCCCCAAAGACCGCTGAGCCCTGCAGAATGGAACAACTGCGGCCACACGAGTTCCCGAGAGCCAAGGAACCTGTTCCTGTCTCTGTTGAAAAACCCAAGTTGAGCGACGGGCATACAGCCAAGAAAAGCCTAAGCATCCTCAACTACGTCCGAAGCTCTCTGCCGAAGGACGTCCCTGTGCCATTGTCACACAGTATGAATGGGAAGAACAAGCCATGGGAGCCCTTCATAGCTGAGGAGTTTGCACATCAGTTCCATGAGTCTGTGTTGCAGTCCACACAGAAAGCACTGCAGAAACACAAAGGTAATGAAAATGCAAGCAGCAAAAACTGAGGCAGGTAGTGAATATCCAGCCAGGAATGTATGTATGCATTTGAGGAGGAAAACTCAAGGGACTTTAAATTGTGGTTAAAGGTTAAAGCCTTGTATAGGCTTGATTTCCTTGTCAAAAGATGTAATTCTGCAGGCCAACTTCTGCTTCCTTAGCTCTACTATTGAAGCGAATCAACTTTCATTTTAAATAAACAAAGTTGCACAAATTGGCTTAACTCATTTGGGAACACAAATTTTTCTTCACATTCCAGTTTCAGTATTAGAAAACGCCTCTGCAAGGATGTTTCCTGAAATAAAAGTTCCATTTTTATTCCCTGTTATGAAGGGACAGGATCAGCAGCCTGGTTCAAGTTCCAGTCACTTTCATAACTGTAAAAGAAAAAGTGGTCTCAAATCCTGTTATTATTTCTGACTGGAGTAGTCTGTTGAATCACTGGCCTTTTCCTATCTGCTGACTCTAATCCTAATTAGAGTTGACCCATCCAATCAATTATTGAATGGGTCCACTCTAATTGGGATTAAGCAGTAAGATGCCAGCCATGGTATCCCCACAAAACATTTTACAGATGTTTAATATTATCAGTAATATAATTTCCTCCTATTGCAGTAGCTTAAACAATTTTCAGTAAGTGGTGATAACTCCACAGAGTATTGGAAACAAAACACATTTTGTGAAGCTTATTCATTTCAATAGACAAGATGTGGAATATAAAATTGTGAGTGCCAGCAAGAAGCTGTTGTTTGTAGGAAATGTCATTTAAAAATTAAGACAGCCAATAAGAGCAGCCATTTTGGAGCCAGTGTGGAAGGTACAGGCTGTGAAAAAAATTACTGACTGGCTGTGGGAAAATAGTAAAAAACCCTGAAAAGATCACTTACACTGAATAAAAACATTAATCTTATTAACCCACCTCTCCACTGAGGTAATAGCTTGAGTGGAAACTACCTAAAACTGTTGATATCCTTTTAGACAGTCCAATTTTAATAGTAGTGGTGGCATGTTTCGCAGATACATGACTGGAACTTGGCTGCCCGGGGTCCTAGATTGCCCCACCGTTTTGAGATCTTGCTAAGTGTGTTTTTTCCATCTCACCTGTCCATCCCACACACACCTCATACAAATGCTCTTCCCCTTCATTGCTGCTTCCATGAGTCTGCCTGTCTGTAGCTTCTTCTGAGTAAGACTTGGAATTCTGGGGCAACCCATACAAGATGCTGAAGTGGTAAAGAAGAATGTTATACCTCAGCCATCTTACCAAGCTTATGCATTCATGTTAGTATTCTGAAGTGAGGGCAATGCTGGTCCTAACATACACATTGATCAAAATAATGGCTGTGATGTGTGTTTTACCTCTTGTATGCTGGCTTCTAGGTAATGCAATGGTGCACTCAGCAGAGCAGAACCACAAAGTTGATGCCTCCATCCATTATAACATTCCGGAATTGCAGACCTCGAGCTGGGTGTCTCTGCCACAGCAGAATGGCCAGAAAGATTCCCAGCATAAGGGCTTCAACCCCCCAGAAAATGACAAGACATCCGACTCAGAAGATGACGAGGAGGAGGAGGAGGAAGAGCACCCCAAACCCAAATGGCATGGGATCGAAGCAATCTTTGAGGCTTACCATGAACATATAGAAGGTAAGGAGGTCTTTGCTGTTTTTCAATGATGCAGAATAGCTGTGGAGTACCTAATTACCAGTACTCTCATTATCCTTCTTTGGAAGGGGACGTCTGCTAATTTTGAATGGGGGAAAAAAACAACAGTTTTTGAACAGTAATTATATTTTAATTATACTAACAATGATGTGAATTCCCCTAGTGCTGGTAGCCCAAACCACCACATACCCATGATATGCACTCAACTTTGAGGACTATAAAAATACCAAATCCTGGCATGGGAGAGTCTGAGACAAGATACCCTAATAAGTACAGAGCATGGGGTTGGAGTGGGGGAAATGGAACAATGTCTGGAAATTTCCAACTATTTCACACTGCACTATTTTGTTGCAATCCCTGTTTGTATTTAAATTCATATACAGTGATATGAATAAGGAGCTTGGTAAACGTGTGGTGAATTACATTTGGGATGGTTGGTTTTTGGAAAATCCAGTTTTCTAATTATAGGAATAAACACTTCTACTAATGATCCTTTCACTGCTGGGAAACATATTCAGGGGTAGCAAGGTTGGTCATTCAGCAAAATACAACAAAAACCAAAATACAGTTGTCCCTCCCCGTTCACGGACTTCAAGTAAGCAGTCTTGCTCTTCGCAAGGAGGGACAAGTGCCTATATTTAAAATGGCCATGCATGCCATTAGTTTCAGTGGTGCTCAAATATTAGCGAGCTGGGGCAGAACGGATCCCCTGCGTATTGGCAGGGGCAACTGTACACAAAACAGCAATGCTTTTAATGGCCAACCAAAATGTGCATAATACATCATGCAAGTTTTCAAAGCTTCACTGGGTTCTTCATCAGGCAAAGATGCTAAAAAGTATTTCTATTGTTTATTTATACAGTGACATCTATGTACATGGTGCTTTACAAAGTTACAAAATAAAATATTTATTCAATAAGATAGTATTAAAATAGAATGCGAAAAAAATCCACACACAAACAATGCAAAATAAAACTAAATACGCAATACAAATAATCAAATATAGTAAAGATATAAATGATTAAAAACAACAACACCAAAGTGAGGCAGTTAGAGCCACTGGCTTACATTTTATCAGATAAAGTAATCTATTCTAGAGGGATATCAATTCAATGCATTTTGTGCAGTCTTGGTTTCACTGTTGGGGAGAACAAAGAATTTAGCTTTTTATAAAAGGCTAGCAGGCCACATGTGAATATTTGAAGTGCAAATTCAGTACTCAGGATAACCAGTGCTTTTCAAAACGGAAACATTCATAATTTACCAGAAAACTAGCCTGCTCCAGAGGCCCTGAGCTGGATGAGTAACTTAATCCAAATTTGATTGCAGAGCAAAACCTGGAACAGCAGGTGCTGCAAACCCAGTGCAGACGCTTGGAGACCCAGCACTACAATCTCAGTCTGACTGCAGAACGGCTGTCACACACCATGACGGTAAGTATAGGTATAGAGGCAATATCCACAGGTGATTTGAACCATTTGGCTAATTGTCTTGAGGTAGTTATCTTGCTCTATCTCAGTTCTACTATCTCATTTTCTGTCCTGTGACTGGCCTGGGTTCTGAAATACTGAGACCTTTTTTCTTCTTCATTTATGTTAAGTGTACATTAATGTCTTAACATTTCTCTTCTTTTTCAGGAACTAAGGAATCAGAAGCAGAAGGTTGTTGCTGAAAGGGAACGACTTCAGGCCGAACTAGATCACTTGAGAAAGTGCCTTGCATTACCTGCAATGCAGTGGTCTAGAAGTTATTTCAAGGGGTATCCCAGGTGACACTCCCTTGCACTAAGCCGAACATATAGTATAGAAATAATAATCTATTTTATTACCAGGAATATTTAATATTTTTCACTGGGAGGTTTGAAGTTTAAAAAATAAATAAAAAGAAAGAGAATGTGCCATGCATGAAGCAAAGGATTGTGGGGATCCAAGAAAATCCAAACCCATCTTTTGAAAAGATACAACTGAATTGTTTAAAACTCTGCAAATACCCCATTTAGAAGACCTCTAATTTTGGTTTAAAATGTGAAAGGTGGTTTTCCTTCTACTTCCTCTCCTCCTGCTTTTTTTAAATTGTGTTTAATCCAGAGATTCCACCAATGACACTAACATCCATCTCCTGTTGAAGGGGCTGGAATAATCTCCACACCAATCTTCCTTTTTGTTGCCATATTAGTTCAACTGCCGTCCTTTGGGATCTATCAGTTTCTTTTGTTCTGCACTGTTTCACAATCCAAGAGGACACCAGGTACACATCAGTTTTTGTTAGAATGAACTGGATATTTTGGATACAGAAATAATTATTTGCAGATTAATAGCCCTAGCAGAAGAAAATGCAGCTTCCAAACTTGACTTCCCATGCATTAATCAGCTTTCTGCTGAAAATGCACTTCACACAAAAAAATAAAAGTGAATAAACAAACTGAAGGTACCTTTTTATTACTGGGGAGGGGAGGATGTACAGAACAGTGATATACATACAATACACACAGATTATGTACCCCAGTGGGTAGAATTTTCATACAAAGATTTTGCAGTTAAAAGAGTTGAAAAAGGTGCTTCAGCCTTGTACTGTGTATATATTTAAAATGTTTTGTATGTTTTTATTACTTTAATTATTGTTATAAAAAGCTTGCCATTTTCAATATGTTTCTGCTTTTCTTTTTTTTTTCTTTTTGGCAAAAAGATAGCTTGCTTTTAGTGTTTGTACTGCTGCTGGTCAGGACATGAAAAAAAATATTGAAGTGTTTTTAAAAAGAATTTTAAAGAAAAAGCTTTCCACTGGGGCACGTGCTATCACTTCTAGGTATTTTGCAATGTGTAGCACCAGTTACTGATATAGTAAATTCTCTTGTGCAAAATGACAAAAGAAAACACAATTTTCTCTCCCCTTGCCTCCCCCCCCCCCCCCGCCTCATTCCCTACTTCTGGAACTTGGAATACTGAATGTCACATGATTAGAGAGAACAAGCTCTCAATGTAAAGTTTTAGGAACAAAACTGATCTATAGTAGACAATACATGGTACTTCTGCATTCACATAAAATCACAGCACTAGGAGCATCCTTTCTAAATGAATAGTTCAAAAATGGCAAAAAGCTTGTGCAAAGGTGGGGAAAATCTTACGTATGCCTGAAGCTAGCTGTCTCTGACCTGTTTCTCTCATGCCTACCTGCCCACCAGCATGGAAGCTGATTCTGGCATGATGTAATCCCATCCTGCAAGTGCACATGTCTGAATACAACCATGTGTACATAACACATGGGTCTTTCCAATCTAATCAACAGTCAGTGCTAACTGCACAGCATGCAGTTTGCCTGCCTCTATTCATATGTGCACTCCTGCAGAGGGGCATCACATATGCTGAAAACAGGCCCTATGTGCCTCAGTCCATGTGATGAGGATTTTATCATTGTATTCATCCATGGTTGTTGTTTTTAATGAGCATTCAACATCAAGAACAAAGTTACTTACATTACTTTGGACCTCTTGTCATCTGGAACAGGCACCTCTTGTCATCTGGAATAGGCACCTCTTGTCATCTTTGTACTGCTCTTTTAAGTACTACCTGGTTGGATTTTAAGGGAATTTCTAACAAGAAATTTTGCTGTCCTTTCCAACAATCCATATATTGACAATACCAAAACAGCTAGGCATGATATTTTGCAACCTGATGCTGAAAGCAAGCTAAAGCCCTGGTTTTTAAACCTTGTAGTACTGCTTAAAAGCAGGGTGTGTGTAAATTTAATCCCTGTCCCTTTCAAGTAACCATAGAATGAGTTGTTCTTTAAGGGACAAGCACAAATTCTACATGCATACACCATTCATGCTTGATAAAGGGACAATAGTATTCCATTCCACCTCACCAACTAATTTTTAAAGCAAAGCACAATATTTTGGACAGGAGAACATTTACATTTATGAGATCTGCAGCCTTTTCAGTCAAGGTTCACTGGTTTTATTTCATTTTTGTTGTTTACTTTTTGATTTTTCAGTAGCTGATGGAACACTCTGTTTGCTGTTGCCATTAAAATTGTTCTTTCTTGAACACTGGCAATGAAAGGCACGTTTATTCCAATGAAAGGAATAAACTGTAATGCTGTAAAGAAAGACTACAACTCTATGCCTTTAATAGCTGCTTAGAAGTAGATTCAGTTGGTGCAGCTTCTTTGCTCCATGTGACAAAGCTATACCTGCCACAATTCTATGCAACTCATAAGAATACCAAAGCCCTGGCCACCCTCCAGAAGAAAGCATATCCATTTTAACAAGGAACACAGAACAGCAAATGCATGGGCCTGTGTTAGAACGTCTTTCTCCTATAGCTGCAGCCATGAAGCGACCCTGATTTTCTCCCCACTTTAACAAGTGATCCATCACAGAACTAAACCTGCCAGTTTCTCTAATAGTATTCTGAACATCCTTTCTTGATGTATTGAGACAATCAGCTCTAATGGAGCATAAGAGAAAAGAGTAGGAAACAGGGGAAGTATTCATGTTACACTCTTTTCCCTCTAAAATGATTGGGCATCATCATTCATTTGCCTTCCATAGAGTAAAAAAAAATATTACTGCCCTTTCACTGTATTAATTGGTTGGAGGAGGGAAAAACTAATTAAACCCTGAAAACTTATTTTATCCCTAGCCTATAACAGTAGCTGAAAAATATTCAAAGATAGGACCACAGCAAAATTCAAGTTACAAGTAGCCTCAGTGCTTTCTGCAATTCAAATTCAGCTCTGAACAGAAAACAATTTAGAAACATTTACAGAAGCTAACCAAGTGGGAAGGCAATGAGTTATATCAAATACTTCCTCAGGGGATGGCAATAGTGCCTTTAGGCATTTTTGACAAGTGATATGAAAACAAAGATGGGACATAAACAACTCTTTTAACTTATTTCTAACCAAATAAAATTTTACATCTACTTCCTCACTTTTAAGTTATCAGGATTGACAGAGGGCAGTTTTGCTGGTAATTCCACATTATGTCTCTACAACGGTTGCAATAGCAGTGTCTTTCAAGTCAGCATGGATCATAGCTTTTTCTTCCTACTTTTACCAATGAGGGAATGGGAGGGAGGGGGGAACGAGAAGGGCATATAAAGATGGAGGCCATTGCATTCATTCTTCTAAATGTAATTGCACTACTTTTTCTTTCAACTAAGTGGAATATGGGCTAGATTCTGGAAAGATATTGCATTGCTTCAGCTTGTGTAAACTCAACATGTGCTGTTTAAGGACACACATGAGAGCCAACTGGCTTGATTCCCTAATGTATGTACAAGATTAAAGAATGGATGTGCACTTAGTCAAACTTGGTTGGACTCCAATCCAGCTTCAGGCAGTTGTATTCAAGCTGCCAGATCAGCCACAACTTCCTATTCAGAACAAGTCCATGTTGTTTAAAACTCTTTCCCTTGTATGCTGCAAAAGCATAAAGGGAAAGGTTGAGGTGCCAGTATAAATTTACTTTGAGCAATTCATCTTTCAAAATGTTCTCTCCTTTTCTCCTATCCTTCACTTCCTTCTGACCTACCCCATGTCCAGACTGCCTCACCCACTGCTTACATTCTCAAAGTCCCCTGTTAGCTATCCCTTGCCCCCAGAACCATGCTGATTGGTTGTTATAATACGCAGACTTTCTCAAGCAACTAAGCACAGAGCATGAGGGGAGAGCAGGAGGATTAAAGGCCTGCTGGGGCAGTTTAGATGCTGTGAGACAAACCTGTTTTAAGTGTACTTGTTTGAATTAAATGTAATGTAATATATTATTTGTTGAATGTAGTAATTAGGTATTTATGAATATATTGTTGTAATTTCTGACAACATCCAAAAAATAAAATGTTCCTAAATCATGACAAAGGATTATTTTCCCAGCCCCAGTGGTGAATAGAAGCTACAACAGTTCTGCAGAAGTTTAAAAACTGAAACACGAATTGTACCTGAATAGACTCTTAGTAGAAGACACAATGAAATTCTGCATTATAATCAGATTTATCAGGCCTTTTATACTGTTTCGGTATGAAATTAACTCCCCAAGAAGAAGAACAGGCAAGCCTGAAATCTGTGAAGCCTTGCAGGTGCAGCTAAATCTGGGACATTAATTCCAAAATGCTAGCACTAATTCAAAATAGCTCACAAGTCACCCTTAAGTAGCATAGGAGAAGTAAACAAGTAGAGAAGTGACAATCTATTAGAAACCAGGTGTGTGTCCATGAATAAGCATGATTGTGGCCTGAAGTACACATGCAACTGATTCCTCACATAAATTAAAGATTATTATTAAGATGATTCTTTTCTAAAGAACAGATTAACAGGGTTCTGTCCTGGGCCCAGTGCTATTCAACATCTTTATCACTGACTTGGATGAAACAATAGGGGGCATGCTTATCAAATTTGCAGATGACACCAAATTAAGATGAATAGCTAATACCCCAGAGGACAGGATCAAAATTCAAAATGACCTTAATAGATTAGAAAGCTGGGCCAAAGCTAACAAAATGAATTTCAATACGTAAAAATGTAAGGTACTACACTTAGGGCAAACAAATGAAAGGCATAGATATACGATGGGGGACACCTGGCTTAACGAGACTACGCGTGAAAAGGATCTAGGAGTCCTAGTAGACCACAAGTTGAACATGAGTCAAGAGTGTGATGCGGCAGCTAAAAAGGCCAATGGGATTCCAGGCTGCATCAATAGTAATGTCAAAATTAAGGGAAGTAATAGTGCCGCTTTATTCTGCTTTGGTCAGGCTTCACCTGGAATACTGTGTCCAGCTCTGGGCATCACAATTCAATAAAGATGTTAACAAGCTGGAACATGTCCAGAGGAGGGTAACTAAAACGGTGAAAGGTCTGGAAACCATGCCCTATGAGGAGCAACTTAGGGAGCTGGGTATGTTTAGCCTGCAGAAGAGAAGGTTAAGAGGTGATATGATAGCCCTGTTTTAACTATTTGAAGGGATATACTGAGGATGGAGCAAGTTTGTTTTCTGCTGCCCCAAAGAATAGGACCTGGAACAATGGATGCAAACTAAAGGAAAAGAGATTCCACCTAAATATTAGGAGGAACTTCCTAAGAGTAAGAGTTGTATGACAATAAAACAGACTCCCTCAGAGAGTGGTGGAGTCTCCTTCTTTGGAGAGCTTTAAACAGGCTGGATGGCCATCTGTTGGGAGCATTCTGATTGTGAGTTCCTGAATGGCAGGGGGTTGGACTGGATGACCCTTGTGGTCTCTTACAACTCTATGATTCTATGATAAGCAGATTTAAATGTCGGGATAGTTGGGACTACATTTTTTTCAGTATAAGCAAGATCTAGTTCCATTTTCAATTATTTCACAATGCAGCACCATAAAAATATACTACTCATGTGGATTAATCAGTTTCACACCAACATGGAAGGCACTAACAAAGGGAGTTAAAAGAGCCAATAGGAAACAAAGACAAGTTTTATTACAGCTTTTTGTATTCTAAACACTGTTTGATTCTACACATCAATTGTTTCAGATTTTGACAAACACTTCTCTAAAAGGTATCAAAATCACACTACTTTTAAATGCTACATTTCTTTAGGTGTTCCTTTGTAATCAAAATAATCCCACAGTCAGCCAGCAGAGGTCACAGTATTAAGAATTAAGCAAGGCACCTCTTAACTGCTGTCTAGTTGAGAAAACATCTCATTGGCACTTGCCGGGGTAGTGGTATATATTCTCTTATTATTACTGTCCCTACAGAATATAATCCAGACAGCCAACAACATTCACTATATGACTAATGGCTTGAACACTACCAGCCAATGAATAAACTATACAGTTAAAATTAGATCCACCTGAAACAAGCAGAAGGTTTGAGGAAAGAAAGGAGAAAACCTTCAATACAGAAATTAAACAGTTAAGATAAACCAAATCAAGTGATGTGCCTTGTTTCTGTGAATCCATTTCCTCACAAAGTACTCATTCTTCCTTTTAGCAGACACACATACATAAAAGCACTGCACTCTAATGGTTGCTGTCAAGGAAAAAGAGCCTGTGTCGCTAGGCAGAACCCCTTTACAAATAAGAACAGCTGGCAAATTGACCACAGTAAGTAGAAGCACCATGCCCTTCTGGAAATATGGGTTAACAGTTACATATCACTCTGAGGCAGGCCCACAGGAATGCTGTGCAGCCAGGTGTTCAAAATAGACTCACACTGACATTTCTCCTGGAAGCACAAGAAAATAAGGCCCACTGAGGAATTGGATCCCTCAGAGAGAGGACTAATTTGTTTCCTGCTCCTGGTTTAAGACAAAGAATAAAACAATTCAGCACAGAGGATGGTGAAGAACTCTAACCAATTCATTTTGGAATGACAGCCACAGCAACACAGGGACCTGGAGTTCTGCTGGGCCAAAGCATCTGTTTATTGAGGACAGGCATTGAAGCAAGAGGTCATGGCCCTCGGAGTGAGCCAATTCCCTGTAACCCTGGCAGGCTGGATCAGCTACCTTGCTGCAGCTTCAGCAATGCACTACTTGCCCACAAGCAAATACTACCAAATACTGTATCAAAAATTTGTCACAAAGTAGTTTTTGCTTTCAATAAAACTTACCGAAAGTGAATTAATACTAAAGATGTGATTGGTTTTAAGACTCAGGAAAGACTGTTGAGCAACAAACTACCAGAAAGTGCACGGATTTGTGCTGTCAAAAGTCCTGGGACTGGGCACTCCCTCCAGGTTGAAGATTTGTGCGAAGCTTGTACATGTGATCTAAAGCTTGGGTGAGGAAAGCACCAGTGGTGTTGATCTCCATCAAAGTCAGATTATCCAGCTTTTAAGAGAAGGGGGATACGTGTTACAAAATGACAACAGTACCTGTGATCATATTGAGAATAACCACAGCTTCAGCATTCCTGACCACTGCTTGGGACTAACTGGAATTGAAGTCCAGAACATCGGCCTGTAGAGATTTACATTCCTCTTCCAAAATATTCCAAACAGGGATACAGAAAAAAAAACCCTACTACTGTGATTCACTCTATGTATTTCATTTAGAATTTGGAAGGTAGGATGTGGGTCAAGATGGCTGTAATTGCCTTCCACCTGCAACTGAATATCAGCCACAGAAACAAACCTCAATCTAGCCTTCCCCAATCAGACGTCTGTCGTTTTGGAATACAGCTCCAGAGAACCCTCATCATTGGCCCTCCTAGCTGACACTGGCAATCCAATACTTGTGAATGGCACTAAGGCCCAAAGCAGACGGCAAGCACTGGCTTTGGGCTGTGTTGCGGGTGAGACATGCAGATGACTCATGTCCCAAAAGTGGTCAGAAGAGCACACCAAACCCGCACCAACCCAGAAAAGCCAACACAGAAAGTTTGCTTGACATACTACAGTTTAAGAGTACGTATTTACACAAGCGTAACAATATTTCAAAGAGACACTTGTTTTATCATGCACACAAGCAGGAGGTGCATTTGGTAAGAGCTCATTGATAACAAATTCATAGCAAGATTAATGCACATCACTACAGAAGAATATAGCATACCATCAGTCATAACTGGTGAAACAACTTTAGGCTTAATTATAATCTCAATACAAAGTTGAGCAAGAAGAAATGAAATCACATACCTGTAGTAAAAATCTGAAACCTGTTGTTTCCTTTCTTGGCTAACAGGAGTCTACAGTCTTACAAGTCACTGTCACTTTTACTATCAGTTCATGATGGGTTCAGACAACACACAGTTTAAAAATACTCTGTTCATCAATAACACATCAGATTATAATGGATTTTTTACCTTGGCATGTGCTTCTTGCTGTCGGACAAAGCTGTCTGCAGACAACCGGAGTTTTGCTATTCGCGTGTCCCATGTATCCTTAACCAATGTTCGGATCTCATCTGCCTTCGGAATATTGTCTGCAGCACTAACAAAGAGGGAAAATTTATCAGAATAGGCTACAAAAGACCAAGACACTATAAATGATCAGTATAAGAAAAGCTTGGACCTAAACAATATCTCTCAGCTTCTGTACAACAAACAGGGTTTTTTATTCTATCAAAGACAAAGTAGTGGTCGCTGTTTAATATTCCAACAATCTAACTTTACATTACTGAAAGTACTAAAAGTTCAAAAGGGGAAAAAACACAAAATCTACCAAGACAAGTGCTATTGATGCTTGCTAAAAGAGACGAACACATCAGGCAAGACCAGTAAAGACCAGTGATGCCCAGACTTTGGTCCTCCATGTGTTTTTTTATCTCAGAATCAAGCTGGCCAGGGCTTCCAAGACCTGTAGTCCCAAATATACAGAGGGCCAAAATCTGAGTATTACTGCACTAGACATCTTGCACATTGTAATACTCTCTCCTGGTTTCCCAAATTGAAATATAACATGACCTGAATACTTTTGTACACGAACAGCACAAGAATTTGTCCATTAGAAATCATTTCACTAAGAACAAAGTGACAATGTGTTACAGTGAGAAATCTACTCACTAGTTCAACAGCAATTTAGTTAATTCCATGTAGTAAGGGCTAGGCATCGGGGTGAAAGTGTCTTCATTGCGCTCCTGCTCTCGGATTTGCTCCAGCTTTTCTAGAAAGCAATAGACAAAGAGAAGGATGGTTTACAAAGAGCAAGATGTGCTGCTGCAGATTTAACCATTTAAGTAAAACAGCAAACGTCAAGATCCAATGGGAGGACTTTGGCAACAAGCAAAGGGATTCTGTGTCAGTCTAGCAAACTATCACACTGGGTAAAAGTAAACCAGCTTCTCCACTAAGGTGCCACCTTTCACCAACACTCAAAAAACCTGGCACCTAGCATAACAATATAAGCAAATTTGTCTGGTAGAGTCCTACTTGACATGAAATGACTTTTAAAATGATAAGGTATCTTAAAACCTGCAATTGTTTAAAAACTGTTAGTGAGATGCAGCAATATCTTTGTGCATGTGCAACCAATTAAAAAAGCAACTATGACATATTTTAGAAACTGATGAGCAACTGACTAGCAGCAAAGCCCTGGCTCCTACAAATAGGGACCACTCAACAACTAGTAACTCAATAACTAAGAGAGGAGTTAAGCTCTTCCTTACCCACATCCATCCATTCTGGAGGTATCAGTCGACACTTTTGTCTCTGCTTCAGGTTGATAGCCAGCCAGAGCGGTACTTGTACAGGTAGCCCAGGATTGAAGGGACCCAGATCCCCCTACAAAAGAGAACCACAGTGGAAAAACATTAAGAAGCCACCTTATAGTTAGGGTTCAGGCTGGTCCTGGGTCTTTTATATTATTCCATTCATTTAAATAGATCTACAGCAATAGTGTTTCCAAATTTTATGTATAGGTTTAAAACAGAGGCTGGATCCTCTGGTGCACAGACCTAATCAAGGAAACAACAATCCTGAGTTTGCAGGACCTAAACAAGTTTATGTTTATGACAAGGTGTCATAATGGAGGTCTCTCATTCATAGGTCAGCATAATACAAAGATGACTTGACAGCAATTAACAACAGCACCAGTGGTTGGAAAACAAGAGTGAGAAAAAGTGTCTGTCCTCATTCTTTCTGACGAGTCAGACACAAAGGATTGACCTCTGTGGAAAACAAGTTGTTACACTAGAAAAGCTTTCAGTCTGATCCCACAGACCACATCTGATGGTCAGACCTTCCTCTCCTCTGTGGGTAGCTGCTCCCTCAAGTAATTTTTGCACTCAGTTTAATTTTGGTTTTTAATTCTGTCATATTTTACATAAATTATTTAACAGCTGCTAAAGAGGCAACCATCTCAGTCCAGCAGCTAAATACATCTTGCAAGACTCAAATCTATGTGGACCTAATGGAGGATAATGCTTGCTGGCAATTGGTAATATGGACTCTAGTATACAAACTGAGAGTCAATGTGGCATAGTGGTTTGAATGTTACGACTACAACTTTGGAGACCTGGGTTCAAATCCCACATCGGCCATGAAACCCACTGCTAACAAATCCATGAAGCCCAGCCTCAGAACAACTCTTTCAATGAAAACCCCATAATAGGTTCACTTTGTTGTTGTTGTGTTCCTAAGTCATTTCTGCTATATGGCGTCCCTAAGGTGACCCTATCACGGGGTTTTCTTGGCTAGATTTATTCAGGGGAGGTTTGCCATGGCTTTCCTCTGAGGGCGAGAGTATGACTTGCCCAAAGCCAGCCAGTGGGTTTCTATGGCTGAGCTGGGATTCGAACCCTGGTCTCCAAAGTCCTAGTCCAACACTCAGACCACTGCGCAACACTGGAGGGTCTCAATAAGTCAGAAACAACTTGAGGACACACAACAAACAACAACTATACAAACTCTTATGCCAGAATAAACAAAGTGAAACTGCAATCTGTGTCTTCATTCTTTTAATCTGTGTGTGTGCATGTGCCTTTAAGTCACCTGTCAATTTATGACAACCCCATGAGTTTTGTTGGGATTTTTTTGGCAAGGAAGACTCAGAGGTGGTCTTGCCAGTTTCTTCCTCTGAAAAATAGTCTCCAGCAACTTCTTATTCCTTGGAGGTCTTCCATCCAAGTACCAACCATGGCTGAATCTGTTTAGCTTTGAAGATTAGATGAGATGTGGTACCTTCAGAGTATTTATGCTCCTTGAATCTATGCAAGGAGGAAATATTGACTATTCTAAAAGGATAAAAAGCAAATACAGTAGGCCCTCCACTTTCGCTGAGGTTAGGGCCTATACAGACTACCAGAAATAATCAGGCTTGAGACCACTTTAACTGTCCTGGCTCAGTGCTAAGGAATCATGGGAACTGTAGTTTACTGTGTCACCAGAGCTCTCTGATAGAGAAGGCTCAATCAACGTCTCAGAAAAAAAAACAAAAAACTACAATTTTTTGATCAATGGGGTATATTGATAAAAATGAATATGTAAGATTCCCGAATAAATACGATATGCGGTTATATATATGTGTATGTATGTATATGTGTGTATATAGGGGTAGCCATGTTGGCCATATAGCATCCAAACAATACCTATATTGGGCCAACCAAAATGCACACCAGCTTCTTCATCAGGCAAACAGGAGAAACTAACTGAAGATGTTAAGTCTTCCAGGGGTAGGCAACCTTTCCCCTTTAAGGGCCGAGGGACTTCAGCTCCCAGAAGCCTCAGCCATGTTGGCCAATAGTCCCATGTTGGCCAATAGCTCCTGGGATTATGGGAGCTGAAGTCCCTCCTTGGCCCTTAAAGGGGAAAAAAGGTTGCCTACCCCTGGTAGGCCTGCATTTTCTACTTCTGATCTCAGTTCAGGTGTTATGGGAGGGCTATTTGCAGGCTGGCTCCTCCGGCTCTGGCCATGAATTCACTGGAAAATTTTGCAAGCCAAGCAAAGTCCTGGGAGAAGGGTGCGATACACACACACACACACAAATGCATATATTTATGTCTATTATATATTTAGCAGCTTTTATGTATTATTAAATATGTATATAGCAATGAAAGCTGCTTTTTTAAGTCGTCCGCCTAACTGAAGCATATATATATATATATATATATATATAAATTATATATATGTGTGTGTGTATACATATATAATATATCTATATACTTATATTTATTTAAAGATTTGTATATCTATGTAAATAGATAGAAACTTAATATACACACATATTATAGAAGAAGTAAAAAGTAAAAGGGACCCAAGGCATTTAAAAAAGTTCTCTGAGTAGAAGAGAAGTGATGCTTATTTTGTATTTCTTTTATGCATTTTAATAGGTAGTTATGTCTTAGTCTAGTTTATGTCCTTGTTTAGGTTAGGTGAGTTTATCTAATGTGTTGCTTTGTATTAATGTCGGTTTTAAGTGTCGGAAAATGAAATTTAAACACTCAAAAGCTGAGTATCTAAAACTCTATACAACCATTATACGCTTCTACCCGCCGACCCCGTAGACTGGGGATGATGGAATTGTAGTAGGCCTGGGAGTTTGTGGAGGAGACCAGGCTGAGAAAGGCCCTTTCTCCACCTAAATGTCCCTTTTGTTCATTAATTTTACCCCCTTCAGAGTCCCTTCTCCCACTTTAAGTCCTCTTTTCCCGTCGCCCTCGCTCACCCCAATGAGGTAAATCCGGTCCAGGCTGAAGTTAGGGATGATGGTGACCAATTCTTGCTCGGCCAAGAACTCGACTTCCGCGGCCTCCATTCCAAAAAAGAGACGGGAGGCGAGCGTTTAGCGTCCAATGGCCGCCGGTGGAAAAACTCAAGAGAGGCCGCCTGAGGTAACTCGGCCTTCCATTGGTTGAGAAAGCGAGCAATCCCCGCCCACCAACACCGTCCTTTAAGGCAACGCGGTATTCCATTGGTTGGAGGGGGGCAACCATCCCCGCCCCACCACCTCAGCTTCCTAGAGCAACTCGACACTCCATTGGTTGGGAAAGAGAGCAATCCCCGCCCACCACCTCCGCCCATTGAGTTAACTCAACGTTCCATTGGTTAGAAAAGCGAGCAAGCCCCGCCTTCCTCGAATGAAAGACTCGACTTCCCCCCCCCACGCGCGCGCGCGCTCACTCCAGCGACGCCTGCTATTGGTTGGGAAGAAAGAGAAAGCGATTGCCACTCTCCTTCCTCCTATGAAAGGCTTTTGGGGCTTTTCTTCTCGCGCGCTGAGGGAGGGAGGCCTGCCATTGGCTGGAATGGGATATCAAGCCACGCCCTCTTGGCGTGAAAGCCTCTGCTTTTCTCCTCCCCTCCCTCGAAGTGATGCCTATTCTTATTGGCTGAGCGGAAAGAGAAAGTGCAACCTTCGTCCAATGAAAGCAGACTTTTTAATTCCTCCTCACTAAAGCAACACTCCCTACCAGTGGTTGAGGAAAGGGTGAAGCCCGCCCACTACAGACGAGTCTGGCCTTCAGGGAATCAGTTAGCCCCGCCCACCGTTAATAGCTATTGGCTGGAGAGGATGTTTGCCTTTTGCATTCCCTCCCCGCTACCTGTGACGTCTCCCAGTTCCTGGCTTCTGATTGACTCATTTCTCGGATGCTTCTGTGTGATTGGTTGTCGCCTCACATCAGTCAGATGATATTATAAAACCCTAGGGAAGGGTGGGGCTTCTCTGTGGGTGTGTCTACACTGTCGAAATAAATCAATAAATTATTATTATTATTATCATCATCATCATCATCATCATCATCATCATCAGACTTTATAATATTAAACTTCATTTAATAATATCTTATATAATAATATATTAATACTTATTTATTTAATAAGCATTAAACTTTATAATATTAATTTAATTTTAATATTTTATGTATAATAATAAATTATATTACTATTCATTTAATAATTATTAAACTTTATTTTTAATACTTAAACTTTATTTAATAATCTTTTATATATTATAATAGTTTAATATATTCATATTTATTGATTATTAAACTTTATTTAATATATACATAATATTATATTAATATTATTTAATATCATCAAACGTTATAATAATTAAACTTTATTTAGTAATATTATATACATATATATTAATATTTAATTCATAATTTATGATAATAATTAAACTTTATTTAATAATACATATATAATATAATAATAATATATTAATACTTATTTAATAAGTATTAAACTTTATATATTAATTTAACTAATAATATTTTATGTATAATAATAAATTATATTAATATTCATTTAATAATTATTAAACTTATTTTTAATAATACTTAAACTTTATTTAATAATCTTTTATATATCATAATAGTATATTATATTCATATTTATTGAATAATTATTAAACTTTATTTAATAATATATACATAATATATTAATATTATAAAACTTTATAATAATTAAACTTTATTTAATAATATTATATAAATATATATAAATATTTAATTCATAATTTATAATAATAATAATAATAATAATAATAATAATTAAACTTTATTTAGTAATATTTTATATACAATAATAATATATGTTATTTATTTAATAATTATTACACATAATAACAACAATTTGTTGTCACACAGCAACAAACAACAACCATCTCCATAACTATGGATTCTAGCATCCATGTCGTGAAATTATTTTAAGAACATATACATTCCAAAAAGCAAACCTTGATTTTCCTATTTTATAGAAGGGACACCATTTTACTATGCCATTGTATTTAATGGGACTTGAGCATCCATCGATTTTGGTAGGATCTTGGAACCAAATCCTAGCGGATACCAAGGGCCCACTGTACTAAGTATCCCCTTGCATTTCTGGGCACAATTCCAAGTCCTATACAGTACTATATCTCCCCATTTCAGCCTGCCTTAGGGCCTTTGCAGACTGCCAGAAATAGTGCACATTAAATTGAGGCACTGCCCTGGCTCAGTGCTAGGGAATCATGGGAATTGTATTTTATTGTGGCATCAGAGCTCTCTGACAGAGAAGGCTCAATGTCTCAGAAAAAAATACAGTTCCCATGATTCCCTAGCACTAACCCTAACCCTAAAAGTGGACTGAATTCACACTATTTCTGGCAGTCTGCAAAGGCCTTTAGTCTTGCACTTTTCACAGGAAGGCTAATTAAATTACCAATTAAAATGTTGGAATATTGCTAGTTACTTTAAGTTGGTCTTGGGAGGGGGGGGAACTTCAAAATTATAAGACAATCAGATAAATTTGGGGGAAAACACTTTCAAAACACTCTAAAAATTCTTTAAAACAGTCTTTGCTTGGTAAAGTAGCTAGAAAATACGATTCCTTACACCCCCCAAAAAATCACTTTGTATGTTTGACTCGTTTTTCAAAAATAAATTAACTCAGTGCCTTTAAGTTCCTTCCTTGTAATGCACTGCTTTCAAACCGTGCGACGGACGGTTTCGTTGGGGGAGATATAATTTAAGGATGACATTTATAGAGAAGAGACAGTGTGGCATAGTGGTCTGAGCATTGATTCTGGAGAACAGGGTTCGAATTCCCGCTCAGCTGTGGAAACCTACTGGGTAGCCTTGAGCAAGTCACACTCTCTCAGCTTTAGAGGAAGGCAAGGTCAAACCATTTCTGAACAAATTATGTGGCGAAAACCCACAATAGGTTCAATTTTAGGGTTACCATAAGTTAGAAATGACTTGAAGACGCACAACAAGTTCTGAGAAATTGAAAAACAATATTGGGAATATATATCCATAGAGTTAACTTTAAATGGCTCTCCTATTCAAACTAGAAGTCTTGAGAAATGGAATGGTTTTCAAATACAATTTGTGTCGATAGAAACAGGACAGAACAATTTGCCCAGAAAACCAGGTGGACATTTTTAATGCATAATAATAAACCATGATGCTTTATAAATATTCCCATCCACCACCACCACCCAAAAAAACACCTGGAAAACATTATTTCAAACCACAACAAAACATGCCAATTCACAAAGATTAGACTCCATGCTAAGGCTGGAACGAAATATTCAGTCCGACATCACGTTGAATTCGAATTATTTTCAGCCTTTTTGGATAAATCTAGCAGAAAGAATGGAGCGGCTGCAAATAGAGCGCATGGATTTCAAATATTATTTAAAAAATAGGGGAAATAGGAAAGTGCATTCGTTTTTCTTAAACAGCTCATAGATTGATAAAGTGTGCAGTAATCTAATAGTCATTCCAACAATCGTTCCATCGGTAGCAATATAATAATATTTAATACGAAAATTCTAGGAACTGTACATTTGGGCACGGAGGTTGGTTTAGGTTTTGTTTGTTGCATGGCACTGCAATGGAGGAGAGGATGTCCAGCCAAAATCTTTATGGCTATTTGAGATTCCCTGATATCGAGCCAAAGGATGTATGTGGCCATGGAAACGCAGATGCGTGATATTAAAAAGTGATCAAATAAAGTCAGTATTCATCGAAACAAATGTCGACGCTTCTGTTTGCTTTCCTTCCATCCGGCTCACATTACAGACTTGCGCAACAAACGCACAATGGTTTTCTCTCATCGGTTGCTTGCCGCATCCACACAAGTTCCCTCAACGGAGATATTCGATTGCAGGGAAGATCACATTTCTTTAAACAGGAATATTTCGTGGCTGGGAAAACGTGATTTTCTTTCTCTAAGATGTGAATTTAACCTCTTCCTGTTAAACCGCGGAGTGTCATTGCAATTATTTTCTTGGAAAAGATCAGAGCTGCAAAACTCTTTGATTCTGTCTATAACATTGTCCATCTATATCTATATCTATATCTATAATCTATATATAATTGGGACTGTCCCTATCAATTCAAAACAGTTGGAGAGTATGAAGTTGTTTAACCGGATATAATAATAATAATAATAATAATAATAATAATAATAATATTTATTTATATCCCGCCCCGCTGTAGAGCAATCGGGGCGGCTTACAACATTAAAATTTCCATAATTTTATATATCCGGTTAAACAACTTCATACTCTCCAACTGTTTTGAATTGATAGGGACAGTCCCAATTAATGCTCTGACATCCCACTTTTTCATCTTCTATTGCAATGTCATGGTTTTTCTCTCCTCCTCCTCCTCCTTTTCCCCCCTCTTTGTCCTCAGCTTACTTCAATTGCTGCAAACAGTTCGAAATACAAAAGTTGTTTGCACTCCGTAAACTCAACATGAAGGACACGACAAGAAACGGCAGAATCTTTTCCTTCCCAGTAGGCTCAGGCAAAAGCAAACCGCTGCGTTTTCTAGCTTGTCGGTTCTTCCTCAGGAGTAACTTTTGCCATCTTGACCGCATTCTGATGGTGCATGGCCACGTGTGTCCTGATTTTTATCTGTGAAATGTTGGGGGATATACTACTTATGTTAAAAAATAATAATCTCGGGACATCTTGCAATGTATGACTTGCATCAGTCGTTCCCAAACTTTTGTCCTCCAGATATTTTGGACTTTAGTTCCTAGCATTCCTGACTGTCGGCCAAGTTGGCTGGGGCTTCTGGAAGCTGTAGTCCTAAACAACTGGAGGGCTAAAGTTTGGGAATCACTGACGTACGTAGTACCACCATGCTTAAGTGCCCTCATGGCATCCCATATTTAAGGAGCAGAAACAAAATGGCAGGTGTTTGTTTCCAAATCCTTTGGCACTTTCCAAGCCGGCTGGGATCTGGTCAGAGGACTTTCGGTTATCTTCCCACTATCGGCTTTATGGCTTCTTTGCCTGTATGGGGGCAAAAATTGCTGCTCTTCCCACCAAATAGTCAATTTCTACCGAGGAGCATTTCCCAAAGTATTATTAGTAACACGGATGACATTTCAATTTCATCTTCTCAGGAGAAGACAAAAGGAACAAGAGTACTCTTATGGCTTTACACCTGAAACAGCCAAAAGCCCTGGATCAAGGCAGGCTTGTGGGGTTATTATTATTATTGGATGATGATGATGATGATGATGCATGATGATGCATGATAGAGGGTGACTACACTGTAGAAATACTGCAGCTTGACACCACTTTAAGTGCTGTATCTCCATCCTATGAAAGCCTGGGATCTGCAGTTTTACAAGGTCTTTAGCCTTCCTTGCCAAAGAGGGCAGGTGCCTCACCAAACTACAAATCCCAGGATTCTGTAGGATGGAGCCATGGGCAGTTAAAGTGTTACCAAACTGCATTATTTCTACGGTGTAGATGCACCCCTTGGTTTAGAGAGGACAGTCTCCCATATGCAGAATTGTCCAATCCACATCTGGTTTCCAGATAACGGACAAGATCTTCTGTCAACCATGTAGGCAAGATGTTGTGGTTAAGATCCATTTCCTAATGCAACCTGCTACACCCACCTTAAAATCCAGGCATCTGGACCAAGAGATGGAGTTCTGGGAGGAGAACTACCTGGATTTTAAGGTGGGTTTCAGTGCATTAAAGAATGTGGCAACAATGCAACTATTCCCAAATTTAAATGTGAATGCTAAACAGTTATAAGGTCACAAGCCAAGATTACAACTTTCTAACAAGATGCCATGGTGGTTTGAGTGTTGGACTACAACTCTGGAGACCAGGGTTTGATTCCCCGCTTGGCTATGAAACCCATCAAGATGACTTTGGGCAAGTCACACTCTCTCAGCCTCAGTGGAAGTCCATGGCAAACCTCCTCTGAACAAATCTTGCCAAGAAAAGCCCATGATAGGTTCACCTTGGGGTTGCAATGTTGGAAATGACTTGAAGGCACACGGCAACAACAGGATGGCAGCCCAAGAGTCATAAGAAGGGAGAAGACTGTACAAATTTGCCTGTTGGCCGTTAGCACCTAGATCAGCGATTCCCAAAACTTTGGCCTTCCAAGTGTTTTGGGATCCAAGACCATTGGCCAAGACGGCTGAGGCTTCTGGAAGCTGAAGTCCAAAACACTTGGAAAGTCAAAGTTTGGGAATCACTGACCTAGATAGCAATACTGCCCAGGTGGACACACAAGTCACTGCCACAGCCTTCCCTATTATAGTGAGATGCATCCTATTCCTATTTCAACTATGGCGGAATTTCTAAATTTTATTTCTAAAATCTGCCCACCAATGAGCATACACACATTGTATGCAATGTACATCATCCTCTCTTTTGGGGGTGATGCCCTCTTAATTTTTTTTGGGGGGGGGGGAATGGATAGACTGAAGCCACTAATGAAAGACCTGAGACAACAAGTAACATCTCCCCAATTTGAAAACTCCTTCCCTCCAGTAAAATCTGCCTCCTTCCCAACTCCATCCAGCATTGTCCTTCCATGTCGGCATCCGCTGATTTTCTCAACACAAGAAAAGTTTTTAACGGTACGGCGGTCCCAACAGCGAGGTATGCGTAGATCCATGAATAAATCTTTCATAAAGCCGTAGAGAGGAGACGAAAAGAATAAGGGAGGAGGGCTTGCGGAGAAGGAAAAAGACATAGTAATCCAGAGGCACAAATGAGTTCCTGAGCAAGCTGTCCACAGCGCCAGACCCTTCGACGGCATCTCCGTGCCCCGAGTCCCAATGCAACGGGGTTTGTCCCATCCCAAGCCATCTGGCTCAGCAGTTGTTCTGCAGCTCTTCCCCTCCTTGCCTGGTGTCTCCCGACAGCCCCTTCCCTGTAGGAGTAGGAGGGGTGATAATAATGTCTGGGACTTTCAGGCGTTTGTCAGTCATGGCAGGAACCTCGTTGCTGCCTCCTCCTCCACCGCCAACACCGCCACCTCTGCTGACGCATGTTTTGAAGCCTGAAGGACCAAAAGAGACAGAGTCAGAAATTACCTGCTGGTCATCAAGGAAACAAAAAGAATGACCACCGAGGAGGACCTTCACAAGTTCAGCCTAGACAATGAAGACACAGAAATAGTCAAAGAGTTCCCATACCTGGGAACATCAAGGAAACAAAAAGAATGACCACCGAGGAGGACCTTCACAAGTTCAACCTAGACAATGAAGAAATAGAAATAGTCAAAGAATTCCCATAATAACTGGGATCAAACATGGATAGAAATGGGGACTGCAGTCAGGAAATCAGACGAAGACTAAGAATTTGGAGGGTGGCTATGAAAGAACTAGAAAAGATCCTAAAATGCAAAGATAGACAACTCAGCACAAAAATCAGACTCATGCAAGCCATTGTATTTTCTATTACCATGGATGGACATGAGAGCTGGACAGTTAAGAAAGAGGATAGGAAGAAACCCAATGCATTTGAGAGAATGTGTTTCTGGAGAAGAGTGCGGAGGATCCCATGGAGAGCCAAAAGGACAAAGAAAGGGGTCCTAGAGCAGATCAAGCCAGAAACCTCCCTGGAAGAAGCCAAGATGGCCAAACTGAGGCTGTCGTACTTTGGACACATCATGAGAAGAGAAGAGTCATTAGAAAAGACAATAATTCTGGGGAAGGTGGAGGGAAGGAGGAAGAGAGGAAGGCCACAGGCCAGATGGAGGACTCTATTAAGGAGGTCATTGGGATGAAGGGGTTGCAGGATTTAAGCAGAGCAGCGGAAGACAGAAAGTCTTGGAGATGTCTCATCCAGAGGGTCACCATGAGTCAAGATCAACTCAAGGGCAATTAACAACAACAACCAATATTTCTGCTCCTATCCTGTATTTTTTATTTTTAAGAAGCTATATCTTTAATATTTTAGGTCCTCTTATAATAATAATAACAACAACAACAACAACAACATTTATTTTTACCCCGCCCCTGTTAAAAACAATTGGGGCGGCTTACGGCAATTAAAAATTACATCAATGCAATCTAAAAGCCCCAACCCCCCCACCCTCCCCATAAAAACATGTTAAACTAACATCTGTTAAAATCTAACAAATCTTAAAATAACATAAAATAGAGAAATAAAAATGAATCCACAGCATCTTTTATAATGCATCTTTTATTCTTGGCTGCCTTTAATTAACTGCTGCTTTTAATGGCTGCTGTGCCTCATTCTGCTGTTGTGGTTTCTTTCTATCTGGATTTCTGCAAGTGTCAACAACCTCTTGACACTTGTCAAAGGAAATTAGGTACGGTCAGCTCTCCACATTTGCAGCTTTGACTTGTGCAGATTTGATTATTGTGGATTGGAGTAATATGCTCTCTCTAGGAATCTCTAGGTCCTCCGCCCAATTGACCATAGAGTCACAATGGAGGACCTAGATATTTGTAGAGAAAACTCTTTTGCGGATTTGATTATTCACGGATTGGAGTAATATGCTCTCTCTAGGAATCTCTAGGTCTTCCAGCGTGACTCTGCCAGAAGTTGACCATAGAATTGCAATGGAGGAACTAGAGATTTGTAGAGAAAACACATCTCTAGGCATTTGTAGGTCCTCCAGTGCAATTCTATGATCAACATCTGGCGGATGTTGGCCATAGAGTTGCACTGGAGGGCCTAGAGAGTCCTACATAGGTGTTCTCAGGTTAAATAAAACAATAGTTTTTCCCTTTGTGGGCTTCCCAATTTCACATTTGTTCACCCCAACAAATGTGGAGGGCCCACCGTACATTTGGTTTCTATTAAGTATCGAAATCAGTCCTGGGAGTCGGGTGGAAAAGAAATCAGCAGAAGTTAGGAAAGGCGACTGAGTCTCAATGGGTGGCTTCAACAGAACTGGGAGAAGTTACTTTGTTCTGTTACTCATCACAGTGTATGAAAAATAATTCCTCCCTGTTACTTATTATGGTTAAACAGTTTAAACAGTTTCAAACAATAACATCATTATTATTATTATTATTATTATTATTATTATTATTATTATTATTACATGGTGCTAGCACTGTGGTAAAGAAGACCCCAATTACTTTTAGTTAGGTGTGTTGATATAAATATAAATGATATTTTTAGCAATAATGCCTTCTCCAAATTTCCTACAAGCAAAGTTTGCTATTAGAAATGCTGTAATGGTGCCCTCTTGTGGACATAAATGGTGTGCACAGGAGAACATCATTCTGGTGACATTCTGCAAAACTGGCTGCATCTACACTGCAGAATTAATGCAGTTTGACACCGCTTTCATGGTCATGGCTCCATCCTGTTGAATTCTGGGATCTATAGTTTGTGGTGGCTCTGACAGAGAAGGCTAAATATCTCACACAAAAAACTACGAGCCCTAGAATTCCATAGGCTGGAGCCATGACAGTTAAAGTGGTCTCGAACTGCATTCATTCTGCAGTGTAGAGGCAGCCTCACTGGGAGTTAAGGTGGACCAGAGGGGCCAGGCAGGCCTCCTGCCTAAGAAAACCCATCATCCACTCACTGGCATGAGAGCCAAACGGCATTAATTCTGCAGTGTAGATGCAGCCTCAGTAATAAAACTGCACTAAGAAAAAGGACAGTATTTTTTCTTCTTCAGAAATTGAAAGTAATGCAGCTTTGAGCTAAGGATGGATAATTTCATGCCTTCTGTACTGTAACTTTGCTTTTTGTTCCATTTATAATTAGAAAAAACGTAAAGGAATCCTGGTAGCAAATTCCTTTATAACTTTCTAATGCTGAAACAGACTAACACTGCTATGTCTTTGAATACTTTCGAAGTGAGAGGGGATGTGTCTTGCCAGAAAGCAGGATTGCTTTGTATTACAAAGTGCTTGTAAAAATAACTATATTAGTTACCTCTCAATAAGGGAAAACCAGGGTAGGGGGGAACCAAGGTGTATTTGGTTGAGTATATACGGTAAATCTCTCCTTCTTGCATTGCATTGATAAATCTTCACTATACTGCAGTCTACATTATTTTTTGGAATAAAATTAGAAGACAAAAACTCTGAAACTTTCACTTCTCTTCCAAGGGCAAGTGGGGAGGATATTTGCCGGACAAACATATAGAAACCTAAAATGAACTGGCCACTTTCACTTCATGGGCAATCGGGTTCTCCTCGGAAATAAGCTGTTCTTTGATAAGTGTTTCAGTTTCAAGGTCTCAAAATGTATTATTTTAATAATGCTTCATTTACGCACTTATTTAACCTATTTATTTGTTGTTGCTGTTGCATGCCTTCAAGTCATTTCTGGCTTATGGCAACCCTAAGGGGAGTTTCTTGGTAATATTTCACACAAAAAACATTTCACAGATAGAAATTGGGAAGTGCGTGGCCAAGCGACTCAGTTTGCAACAGTGGAAGTAAGCGAAGGACCAAAGGAGAAACTGGGAGGAAGCGAGGGAAACTGGGACATTTTAAAGGCAGCTGAAAAAGCAGGAATATAGAGGATTAATTGGGACTGTCCTTGCCAGATCAGAACAGCTGGAGGGAGTAGCATATTTCTTCAATTCAAAAATGAAATGAGTAGAATTGCAGAAACATCACACTAAAATGCATTTATCAGGAAACAGAGTTCGACTTTGAGGAGAAAAACACACATTAGGGGAAAATTATGGAAATCAATGGGCAGAATGCATTCAAAATGTTCAGGCTGACTTTTTAAAAAATTGCAAAAGGATGCTGAAAGGGATCAGTATGAGTTTGTGATGGGGGGAAAATGAAAATGTGATAGAAAGTGAAAGAGATAGATTCATCCATGCATGGTGTGTGTGTGTGCCTTCAAGTGTCCCATCAACTTGTGGCGACCCCATTAATTTTTAATAGGTTTTTTTTTTTAATTTTTATTAAACATAAAGACAAATCATACAAATTAAAAACACTTCAACCATTCAAACTTACAGGAATATAACATATATAAATCATATACAAATATATATGTATATACAACATCCATGTACTGTATATCCCTATATATTTAAGCAGAAACTCCTATTTTAAAAACTTGTACTTTTGTACTGGCCGAATGGCCGTAATAAAGCTTATTATTATTATTAAAAACTTGTACAACATTCATCCTACATCAACAACAAATTCAACATCAACATAACATAGTACAAAACTATATTGTTCATAATGAATTTTCCTTATATTTTAATATATTATTGTTATTTAAATTTTCAACTATCTGACTTCCTTCTTGCGTTCTAACAATCACTTACATATTTCTATGGTTATTCCATATATATCTTATATTATAGTTTTAATCATATTATTTTCTATAAATTATTCGAAGCAGTCGCACTGGATAGATTAACCGAAAGTCTAAAAAATAATGAAATAGAAGAAGTATGGGAAGAATTAGAAATTTTAAGAAAGAAAAAAGGTTGGAAAAATTAATAGGGTTTTATTAGGCAAGGAATCCTCAGAGGCGTTTTTGGCATTTCCTTCCTATGAAATCTTGTCTACAGCACCCGGTATTCCTTGGTGGCCTCCCATCCAAGTAATAACTAGGTCTGACCTTGTATAGCTTCAAAGGTCAGATGGGATCTGGTGTCTTTAGGGTATTTAGGCCCAGCTCATCCATCCGTACTCCCATATAAGTGTTCATAGGACCCCAGCCTTTACCACGTCACCACACTGGCTGCACACAAGAGTAGTAGTAGTAGTAGTAGTAGTAGTAGTTGTTGTTGTGTGTCTTCAAGTGTGTCTTATGGGGACCCTCAGGCAAACCTATCATGGGGTTTTCTTGGCAAGATTTGTTCAGAGGAGATTTGCCATGGCCTTTCCCTGAGGCTGAGAGAGCGTGACTTGCCCAAGGTTACCCAATGGGTTTCATGGCTGAATGGGGAATTGAACCCTGGTCTCCAGAGTCAATTCAATCAGGAGGGGAATGATAAGGGTAGCCATGTGTGTTGTGTTGGCTTTCAGTCATTTGATGGTGATCCTAAGACAAGCCTATCTTGGCAAAATTTGCTCAGAGGTGGTTTGCCATGGCCTTTCCCTGAGGCTGAGAGAGTGTGACTGCCTAAGGTCACCCAGTGGTTTTCACGGCTAAGCTGGGAATCGCTTCCAACTTATGGCAACCCTAAGGCGAACCTATCATGGGGTGTTCTTGGCAAGCTTCGTCCAGAGGAGGCTTGCTTTGCCTTCCTCTGAAGCTGAGAGCATGTGACTTGCTCAAGGTCACCCAGTGGGTGTCACAGCCGAGCCGGGAATCGAACCCTGGTCTCCAGAGTCACAATCCAACATGAAACCACTACACCACGCTGGCTCTGGCAAACCAAGGAATCAAACAGGAGGCTTTCCAAAGCACCTGGGTGTTGCCTTTGCAAAGTCCACATCTTTCCATGGTGCTCAAAGAGGAGCATCTCGTCTAGCCTGAGGCTTAATTCTCACCTTTCTCAGCCCTCCCTGCTTGTGATTCAATGGCATTTAGTAGAATGAGCTCAGTAGGCCATTAGTTCAAAGGCGCTGGCCTCATCTGTTATTAATGATGATAGAATGGTGCTCTTTCTCTGGGAATCAATAAGTCAAAGTCTCTCTGCCCAGCTGGTGTACAAACCTGCATCTGGGGCGGCAGCCAGAATTGTTAGCCACCGAAAGAGAAGTGATTTTACAAATGCATTTCCAGGCAATGGAGAGCATGCAATTGGATTGTGTTATTATTCATAAAGGGCTTGGCCTTGGTCATATCGAGCCCAGTTTTATTCACAAAGCTTTAAGCCCTGCCAGCTCAGGGAGCGGAGAAAAAATCCATCCTCCCTCAAAACTAGCAATGGGTGGATTTATTTGGCTTTCTCTAACGTTTGCATTTATTTTTCCTAAGCAAAAGGCTTCATTGGTTCGACAAGGCTGCTTTTAAAAGTCTAAATGAAAATTGAGATACATTTTTGTACACATTTTCTTCTAACGTAAGGGAATTGGCTGTTGTGTGCCTTCAGGTTGTTACTAAATTATGGCAACTTTTAAGATGAACCTATCATGGGGTTTTCTAAGGCTGAGAGTATGTGACTCGCCCAGGGTTGTGATATGTTGGGAACAACTTGAGGGTACACAACAACAACACATGTATGCACACAGAGGATGCTTTGGACTTTTGGCCCTGGGAGGTAGACATTGGTGGTAAGAGCTGAATTCAGAAAATCTTGCTAATCGAGCCAACTTTTTAAAATCCCCGAAAATCGCCATTGAACAGGCACAGTGATTTATTGGGGAAAAGAAATAAGGAATATGTCTGGCCAACAGGAACAGTGTTGGCATATAAGGTATGTAGAGAGATCTTGTAGCACCTTTGAGACTAACTGAAAGAAAGAAGTTGGCAGCATGACCTTTCCTGGACTTCAGTCTTCTTCCTTAGATGCTTTTGGTGGAGTGGAAGCCAGGGACAGACATATCTAAAGTGCGACAGGTAGAAATCCAACAGGTATGCTTCCCCAAGTGCAGCATCCTCTGTGTCTGCACCAGTCAGATTTCCGCCTGCGACATTGCTTTCAAAGACACAGAAGTCCAGGCAGAGAGACGTCAGCCCCACCGATGCAGACAAGGCATCCTCCAGGTCACTCCCAGCTTTGAGCGGCTGGCCCAGGCTTATTAAATTGAATGTCATCCTTAAGAGCAAATAAATAATCCATGGCTCCAAAGTGGCGGAGGGGGAGGGAGGCTTTCCACCTCTCCTTCCTGAGACACGGCTTTGAAGATCCTGTCCCTTGGAAACTACTACCTGCGGGAGCTGACCTGGCTCCATATTGTGGAGATCCCCGGGAGGAAGGCAAGCCAAGCAACGGGCGTTTGACCCTGCATTAAAGCTGGCAGAACAGGCTGGCACCGGGGCGAAGCAGCAGCAAAAGCTAATGGGCAATGCAATATTTAGCATGTGTCCTGATTACCCAGCAAGAAAGCAGAGCGCATCTAAAAGCAGAAGCAAAAGCAGAAGAAGAGGAAGGCTGCTTTGCAAAAGGTGCTTTCTCCCAGCTTGAGAGAGAAAGGAAGGCTTGGAGGAGGAAAAGAAGGTGTCTTGGGGCATCCCTCTGCAACTCCTGGCTTTCTTCTCTCAGCCCTGAATGATCCCAAGTTGACTCTGAAACAGGAAACATGTCGCTCTCTTGGGATGCTTAAGGACTTACTTATTGGCGTAAAATGCTTGTGCATGGCCCAAACTGGCAAATGTAAAGGATGCTTGAGTTTTAAGATCCTTCAGGGGAAGGGTTGCTCTTGGATGTTGTCACTGGATTGGTGAGGACCTGGGGCTTGCTCCAAAGGTGTGGATTTCCCTTCCAGGGGAGGCTTCCTTGGTTCCCTTTCTGCTTTTTAATTTCCCCTCCAGCAGACAAAGACCAGGGTTTTAAAGACAGCTTTTAACAGGCTAGCATTCAAGGGTAGCCCTCTTGGCCATAGAGCAAAATCAAGCATCTACCAAAACAGTGATCCCTTTCTTGGGCCAACCAAAATGCACAATTACATCTTGCAAGCTTTCAAAGCTCCACTGGCTTCTTCATCAGGCAAAGTATTAACAGGCTGCTTCGGAAAGGTTTTTTTTTTTACTGTGGAGTGCTGTACATTTATCTTTGTCATTGTTGTTGTGTGCCTTCAAGTCATTTCCAACTTATGGCAACCCTAAGGCAACCCTACCATGTTCAGAGGAGGTTTGCTATTGCCTTCCCCTGAGGCTGAGAGAGTATGACTTGCCCAAAGTCACCCCGTGGCTTTACATGGCCAATTTATGGCAACCCTAAGGTGAATCTATCATGGGTTTTTCTTGACACAGTCTGTTCAGAAGTGGTTTGCCATTGCCTTCCTCAGAGGCTGAGAGAATGTGACCTAGTAAGTTATATTGGTGTCTTACCTTTCAGGCAGGAGAGACTAAGGCCCATGATTTCATCCTTTTAGCAAGTGGGACCAATTAGAGATGCAAGCATCCACAGTGGCTCCTCTGTCTTATTAAACCTGGAAGGAGCAGAAAAAGAAATGTTTTTACAGATGTCACTGTATTGGATGGCTCAGAGGTGGGCAACACATGGGCCATTTGTTTGGAAAGATTTTCTATCTTTTGCTATTCAATTCTTCATTTCCTTGTGCTACTCTTGTTTCCCGAAAAACAAACAAAGAGACCAAACACAGGATAAAAAAATCTTGTTGTTTCTACACCTTGCTTTTTGGGTTGTCAGCCTGCAGTTATTAAAAATTCAGGACAGTATAACATGAATGCACAGTACTGCAGAGAAATTGAGGTCACAGGATTTACTCCAATGCATAACCCTTCCCAGGATTTACTCCAATGCATAACCCTTCCCCATCTTGAAGACTTGGGGCAAAGTCTAAAAATGTGGAAAATAACCACACTCACACAACCACGACAAAATCAAACAGCCAAAAACATGCTGTTGCATCATGCTGGAGTATTGGGTTTTTGTTGTTGTTGTGTGCCTTTAAGTAGTTTTCCACTTATGATGACTCTAAAGCAAGCCTATCATGGGGTTTTCTTGGCAAGTTTCTTCAGAAGGGGTTCGGCTTTGCCATCCTCTGAAGCTGAGAGTGTGTGACTTGCCCAAGGCTATCCAGTGAACTTGCATGGCTGAGCAAGGATTTGAACTCTGTTCTCCAGAATCCTGGTCCAACATCCAAACCATTGTACCAAGCTGGCTCCTCAAAACCACTCTGAGCAAGGTCTGGAACCCTGTTAGTGGCATACGCAGGTGTAATGTTGCAGTACACCTGTTGATGTATGTTTTGGATAGCTGCAGATGGAGGAAGGAAGCATCTCCACCCACAGTGGCCCCCTGACTACACAACCCATCTCTCTTCTGCCATTTAGTGGTTGGGACAAGACAGAGGGTTGCCAGGTGGTGTTAGATTTTGTTTCTGCAACGGGGAGGTCTTCCAGATGTCTAGGAACATGATGTTATTGGACGCTACCTGGACGCAAAATGGACACCATCTGGCTACCCTTCATCCTTCCCTGGCCACTAAACCATTATTAGATGGGACCCAGTGACAGAGAAGAAGGTTGTGGAGACAAGACAAGACCTAGGGTCACTGACTTCTGCTCAGAGCCTGGAAAGTTACTTTATTAAAGCAACATGTTAACAGTATTTGAGCTTGTTGTTTTTATTCTTATTGCAATGTTCCAAAGCAACATGTTGCATTTTTCGTTACTTTTCCCCCATCACTTTCTGCTTCTTTGGAAGGACTTGGGACTGAAAGGGGAAAAAATGGCACGGTACAGAGTTCAGGAAATTTCGGACAAAACTGCCCTGAATTGTAACTAGAAAAAAGAATATGACAGTATTCATTACCAACAGAGCAACATCATTCTCACTCATGATATTACTTTTGAGATGTAACTTTGTTATGCCCTTGCTATCAAAGGAAGAGGCTTGTGACAGTAACACCTTATTTGCAACATGCTACTTCCAAGTTGGGATTTTGAATGAAAACAGCGCAGGGCAACTAATAGCCATTGTCTGATGAACTCCTCTAAAAGCATGTTCATTGCCAGCTGAATACTGGGCAGGGCTTTGTCCCAGCCCAATCTCTGCAAGAATAAATCTCCAGAGGGGGGAAAAAACCTGTCTCTGTTATCTTGACAGTATGGTACAGTAAGGAGAACTTGTCAATATTGGATGATTTAACTCTATGATCAGCAAGCTCAGGTCTGCATTTAATCATTAACTTTGGCTTTGCTACGATAATGCCAGGATTGTGCATCACCGCAACCAGCTATAAAAAGCTGGCTTTGTTTGATTTGTACCTTGACATTCTGTCCTCACAAGGAGCTGGAAAGGGACATTGACACGTGTTGCTCTTTTGAGATCCAGGCAGAGCTAGGAAGAAACTCCTAAAGCTGTTGGCTTATGATTTACATCCTGAAATAATCAACTGGTTCCCACACAAAGGATGAATCCCAGGATCCAAAAGGGATCCTGTGGCACTTTAGAGACTAATGTTAGTCCCAAAGGTGCTACAAGATCCCTTTCCATATTGATATTGCAGACTAGCATGGCTATGTCTCTGAATTCCAGGATGTTCTGGTGGTTTGGGTAGTTGTTCAGCAGATGGATATTATCATGGTAGCCTCAAGGCTATGAAATTGTGGTGAAGGGATCAGGGAGATATAGCATAAAGGTCCATCAGGCAGAAACAGAACTAGACCACACCTTCTTCCTCAATGCCCCAAATCCACCTTTTAGCTGCTGCATTCCTCACCCCACATGGCTACATACTGGTGAACAGAGAATAGGATGGTTGTTGAAGATAAGCATTCAGGTGTGTTCCTATAACTTGGCATATAGAAGCAAAGCATCTTCTGTGAGTGTGACCTCCTGGAAGGTCCTGGCAGATGACACCAGTGTTGTGAACATAGTTGGATGCTTCTCCTCCACACATCCACTTTCCATTGGCCAGTGAATGGTTGTTTTGTGAGTGGGATGCTACAGGTAAAAACTGGGTTTCGGGAAGGAGTTAATTGTGCCAGGTCAGTAGAGAATTTGGACTTCTGCAACAACCAAAACAACCTATGCAGATGTAAGTTGGAGAGCCAACATGCTGTAGTGGTTTGAGCATTGGACTACAGCTCTGGAGACCAGGGTTCGGGCAAGTCACACACTCTCAGCCCCAGAAAAAACTGTGATAGGTTTGCCTTAGGGTCACCATAAGTTGGAAGTTGGAAATCATACGTTGGATGTATGCCTGTGCAAGTAACAGAGGATACACATTTGGTTAGTCCTGAATAGACCCATTGAAACAATTGCTAAATTGTGAGTCAACACATAGGCAACCCCCATTCAGTTAATGGGTCTACAGTAATTGGGACTAACTGACCAAATGGGGTGGTTATGGAAATACGAAAAGCTGCATGACTTGCAGGGTTCAAGGAAGAATCCGGTGAACTTCAAAAGTTTGCATACTTCTCCATGAAACTACACTGGTCCTAGAAAAGATGGTGTAGGGCTCTCACTTTTCTGGCAGCAGAAGTGTCTTTTGACCTCCAGAGATCTACTCCTGTCCCCAGTCTGGTCTGATCCAAGACATTTGGCTATGGGGAGCAGAGCTGGAAATGGTGCCTTCCCACTTACCCATTCATCCAGATTATGGTGCACAACACACTTTCCAAGTCAAGAGGAAACAGTTGGCTGACTTTTTCTTTCCTGATGCTTCAAATATACCACCTGAGGCAGCTGCCTCATTCTGTTCAGTAGTGGGGCCAGCTCTGTCTTAAGACAATCACTCCTCTCTTCTAGTGATCAATATAAAAATATATGACTGCCCAATGATGGGCCTGTTCCTCCTTTTTTAGGGCCAATTGAGAAGAAGAGAAACATACTAGGCATCTCTAGAATGATGGTTTCCAAAGGCATCAAGATGCCGGAAGACAGACCATTCTGGTGGTGACACCAGAGCCTTAGAAAAACTGGTAAGCTTTCAAGCCTTCCCTGGTCCAGCTGTTGCCTGTGTAAGAAAACAAACAATCTCTTGGCTTGCCAAAGCTAAGATCTGAAATCAATGAGACCACATAAAATGGCTGTGAATATCAATATTAATATCCTCTTTTTTTAACCACTTAATTTTCTCCAAAGAAAGGTCTGCACACATTCTTATCTATGGCCTTTGCAGACTGCCAGAAATAGTGCAAATTGAGTCCACTTTAACTGCCCTGGCTCAGTGCTAGGGAATCATGGGAATTGTATTTTTTTCTGAGATATTGAGCCTTCTCTGTCAGAGAGCTCTGGTGCCACAATAAACTACAGTTCCCATGATTCCCTAGCACTGAGTCAGGGCAGTTAAAATGGACTCAGTTTGCACTATTTCTGGCAGTCTGCAAAGACCCCTAGTAACAGAAGCTGCACAATGGACAGGTGGGAGAAAAAGACTCTGAGATAACCTTAAAAACAGCTTTCGCCATAGATAGCTTCTCTGCAAGCTGATGAGAATACAGAGGATGTGAGAAACACATCCTTCTGTTAGTCCAAATGAGGCAACAGCCTCAGGCAGCAGATACTGGTGGTCAGCAATGGCACCACCTGTTTTTCTTGAGCACCCCACCATTCTCCCCTTTGGGAGGACAGCACTGTGAGAGGCACATGGTTTAGTTTGTACTTCCTAACTTAGGGCCTTTGCAGACTGCCAGAAATAGTGCAAATTGAGTCCACTTTAAGGGTTAGGGTTAGTGCTAGGGAATCATGGGAATCGTTTTTTTTCTGAAACATTGAGCCTTCTCTGTCAGAGAGCTCTGGTGCCACAATAAAATACAGTTCCCATGATTCCCTAACCCCAACCCTTAAAATGGACTCAATTTGCACTATTTCTAGCAGTCTGCAAAGGCCCTTAGCCTAGGGCTCCTGTGGGCTTCCGTCCCATAATAGAATCACCAACCTCTTCCTCTTTGGATCAGGCAGGAAAATGTCTTGATAACATCAGTGGATTAGGTCCGTTCTTTGCTCTCGTCCATCTTTGGCCAGAACCCTGCTGGGGCATGATGTTAGCATTAAAAACTGGAAGCGTAAGTGTGGTCCTTACCGCAGCAAATTATCCTACAAGAAGACACGCAGTCAAGGCTTCTTATTTTTGGAGAGAGCGGGTGGGGAGTGAATTGATGGTTGCACAGTCAGTTCTCAAGGCGGTGGTGTCTCTAGTAGGAAAATGAAGAGGGCTCCTGTTCCTTTCATGGTTGTGTAGAAGAGGGGAAATTCAGCAGGTGTTGCTTGTCACACAACCAGGTCACAAGTATCACCTGCTGAAATCCCTTCTTCTGCACCATCAGTAAAGGGACAGGAGCTCTCTCCACTTTTCAGTTTGACAACTCTAGTCTATAGAGCACTTGGTTGCTCAGCTGCAGAGTCCAGTGCAACTGCGACAAGCATGTATTTATTCTGCACTTAGGATTTTAGCTTTTGGCTCATTTAAATGGCACTTAAAGTTTGAATTGAGGTTGTTTCCACCCCATCCTGATACTCACTGTTATTCCAATATTTGACTTGCAACCCTGAATTTATCTACATCTCCAAGGAAGCATATTTTCTACAAACCTGCCAAACTTTGCATCCATATCAATTATTAGTTGGGCGGGGTGTTGTGTGGAAACCTGGGAGTCCGGGGTTCAAATAAAACCTCCATGGAGGAAGTCAGTCTCAGCCTTGGTTTCCACTTCTGCAGCGTGAGGTTTATAATAGCTACAAAACCTCCAGGATTGGGGGCAAATTTGAGGGTATGATCATAATATTGGCCAAGTGCTTCCAGTTTTGGGAAATGTTGGAGATGACAACAGCAACAGGTCTCACCCAAAAGTCACTGGAAAAAAGTTACTGCACCCAGGCAGAATGAGTTCAGAGCAATAGAGGCCAAGTTCTTGGAGGAAGCTGGAGAAATAAATAGGTTAAACCTCCTTTTCGCCCAGTTCTACACACTCTCTGTCTTTTGGGGGTGGGTGGTTTGTCGGTATCAGGACTCTTTGCAACCCCCAGAATGAAAGCAAGGCCAAAGAAAGAAGAGGAGCAGAGAGGCAGGTGGCACCTGAGGGTTTCACCCACTCCTTCCTTCCCTGCCCTGCCAAATATCCACATTTCTGCATTTATTTATTAAAATAGTTCTGTCTCACAATATATCAGGGCAGCAGATAGGTGTACACACACACACACACACACACAGACACACACAGAGAGAGAGAGAGAGAGAGAGAGATTTAAAACAATTTAAAGCAATTTCAATAGACAAAAAAACCCAACAGCAACACCCTTCTCTGAATTAAATAGGTTAAGTTAAAACTGTGTTTTAAAAACAACCGTGAAAACAGTGGAAAATTAGGCTTAAAACCATGCACACACACACACACACACACACAAATAAGAGGAGGAAGGAAGGAAGAGGAGTGGAGGAAGGAAGGGGAAAGGAAAGGAAAAGAAGAAAGGAAAACAAAGAAAGAAGGAAGGAAGGAAGGAAGGAAGGAAGGAAGGAAGGAAGGAAGGAAGGACAGTGAGGGGAAGAAAAAAGAAGCAAGGAAAGAAAAAGAAAGAAAGAAAAGAGAAGGAAGGAAGGAAGGAAAAAGGGGAAAGAAAAGGGAAGGGAGGGGAGGGGAGAGAAAAGGAAAGGAAAGAAGGAACAGTAAGAAAGAAAAGAGGAAGGAAGGCAGGAAGGGAAAGAAAAAGGAAGGGAGGGAGGGGAAGGGAGGGAAAGAAAAAGAAAGGAAAGAAGAGGAAGAAAGAAAGAAAGAGGAGGGAGGAAGGGAGGGAGGGAGGGGAGGAAAAGAAAAGAAAGAAAGAAAGAAAGAAAGAAAGGAGGAAGGAATGCAGGAAGGGGGAAGAAAAAGGAAGGAAGGAAGAGAGAGAGAGAGGCAGGCAGGCAGGCAGGGAGGCAAGTGAGGGTCCTTTGGTTTGGTTTTTCGCTTTGGAGCTTGCAGGAAAGCCAGGACAGAGAGCAGGGGGAGTAGAAACTTCACCCCAAGACTAGGGATCTGCTTTTGGGGGGCAGCGACTCACCCCTCTCCCGGTGCAATGCAAGGGGCCTCTGCCTTTGCCTCTGCTTCTTGCAGGGTTCCCAGTCAGTCCAGGAGCCTCCTAGCTCCGCACCCGCCTCTGCTCCCAACTGCAGCAGCAGCAGCATCAGCAGCATCAGCCCTGGGCTGCATCCCTCGCTGCCAGCCAGCCCCAGCCAAAGGGAAAGGAAGGAAGGAAGGAGGCAGAGGCGAGCTGGCAGGCAGCAGGACCAGGGAGGGGGCATCTCGATGCCAGGCAGGGGACCAGCCCCAGGGAGTGGGGAGGGGAAAGGCAGCGCCCCCCTCCTCTTCTCCATCCATCCCTCCATCCATCCTTCCTTCCTTCCTTTCCTCCTCCTCTGCTCCAGCCTCCTCTCAGCAGCCGCAATGCCTGCCCAACGAGGCTGGCTTTTGCTGGCATGGTACCTGCCAAGGGCTCCTTGCAGGTGGAAGGGGTCCAGCTGAAAAAGGCTGGTTGCTGCAGCTCTGTTTTTACTACCACACAGAGAGAGAGAGAGATGGAAGGGACCCTAAGGGTCATCTAGTCCACCCCCTCTGCCATGCAGGAAGGCATCATTGCATGCTGCCACCTTTTGAAGCTCCAAGGGCTTCTTCAAAGGCAAAAGGGTTAAAAAGTTGGAGAGGGGGATACTGACGAGGTTAGTCACCTGCAATTTGTCAAGAAGTTGGTGCTGACTATGGAGGGATTATCTATGGAGGCAGGACACTCCTCCTTTCAGCCATGGGGTATTGGGAAAGACAGCATTTGAAAGTCCAGGGAATGTAAAGCCCATTAGCAAAATGAACTTCCTAGGAGAGCCAGGATATCTCAGTGCTTTGTGAGGCAGGCAACAAACCCCTTGGTTTGGCAGAGAACAGTGAATCTCTTACAAAACAGCAACCCTCCATGCTTTTGCATTAGGAAATTTTTAAGTGCTGTTAAGTAAAACATGTCAATTGCAGTCCATGTGCACCTGAAAGTTGCCCATTGGCTTATAACAACCCCATAAGTCATAGGGTTTTCTTAGGCAGAAGCTTCGCAGAAGTGGTTTGCCCAATTCCTTCCTCTGAAATATACCCTGCAGCAGATGGCATTCCTTGGTGGTCTCCCATCCAAGTACTAACCAGGGCTGACTCTGCTTAGTTTCCAAGGTCAGAAGAGAGCGAGTACTTTTAGCATATCTGGGCAGCTGTGTGTGTATGTGTGTCTATATATATGTTTATATTGATGGATGGATGTAAACACACACTATGCCAGTGTGGTGTAGTGGTTTGAGTGTTAGTCTGACTCTGAGACCAGGGTTTGAATCCCGGCTCGGTCATGTAAACCCACTGGACAAATCACTTTGGGCAAATCACACTCTCTCAGCCTCAGAGGATGACAATGCAAACCCCCTCTGAAGAAACTTGCCAAGAGAACCTGTGATAGGTTCACCTTAAGGTTGCCATAAATTGGAAATAACTTGACAGCACACAACCACCACATACACACGGATGTGTGGGTGCCATGACAAAGAAAGCCAAGAAATTTCAAGCATAAACTTTCATGGGCTCCAGTCCACTTCCATCAGGTGCATCTCATGCTAGGATTTTCTTTTTCACAGGTCATCTCAAAGATGCTAGAGGAGTCCTTTATAACTCTTGGTACAGTAAAGGCTTTCAGGGGTGTTAGGAAATGAGATTATTTAGTGCCAGAATACACAGAATTATAGCGGAGCACAAAGGCCTTCTGGTTGAATCAACGGCTGGTTCAGGAATCCACAAATACCTGGGTACAAGAGCAAATGTCTCTAGAAATGAAGATTACTAAACTGAGGCTGTCATATGTATTGACTCAATAGTCCTCAAAAACAAGATTTCTAGGTATGATCGAATCTTTGATCTTTAAATGAGGGTTACAATTGCAAAAGAAACTTTCGACAATTGCTGCATGATGCTGGCAAGGCAGCCTTACCCTGAAAACTCACCTGTTGAGCATCTCTAGCTCTCGGAAAGGTAAGGGCCCCTGCTAGAAAAAGCAGGGACAGTCTCCAAAAGCTGATGCTCGGAATGTTTTCTTCCCAGTTAAGTCTCAAAGGCCCTACTGGATTCCTTCATGCCTTTTAATGCTAGAATAACATGGTTCTCTCTTTGGATATCAGAAAATGGTGAGGGAAGCTCCTGCAACAGATACAAGCACAAAATCCAGCATGCTTCCGATCTCTATGCAGTGACTGAACAAACATACCAATATCTGGAATAAGGTCCTCCATTCCCCTTATTAATCAACAGGTCCAAATATTTCCAAGGAAACTAGATCATCCCTTGTCCTTGGGGGAACGCAGCAGCTGTGTGATTCACTGCAGTTGCACAGGCCTTGCCTGGGCATATATTCTGTTGTGTTCATCAGTTGATGACCACAAGCTTTTTGCAGTTGCAGGAGACAGAGGATCAATGATGCATGATGATGCTCCCAATGAGTTTCCAGGAACGCTGCGGCTAGGGGTTTGGGTTTGCTTTCTAGATCTGAGGCCAGAATGACTTTGTTCATTCAACTATGCACCCACCACCATTCTGAATGAAATGTTCGTATCAGCAGAAAGCAAAACAGCTTGGGTAGCAGAGACCAGCCTTGTAGGAGAGCCTTTGGTATCTGCTGGTGTTTGGACCCCCCGTAGATACCAAAATCTGTGGATGTTCAAGTCCCATTAAATACAATGGATAGTAAAATGCTCCTTGTATAAAATGGTCAAATCAAGGCTTGCTGTTTGGAATTTTTTTTTTTAATATCTTCAAGCCGTGGATGCTTCAATCTGTGGATAAAAAAATCTGTGGATACGGAGGGCCGACTGTATAACCAATCTGCTCTTTCAGACATCATGTAAATTTTTATATACTTCATCCCATATTTGTGTTTTCTAAGCTAAACTGCCTCCAAAATTGCAACCCTTTATTTTTCCTTCTATTTTTTAACTATGCCAAACATGGAACTTGCCCTTTAACATCCACATACTGGATGGACATTTTTATCTTGCTATTTACTATAACTACAAGCTTCCTTTCTGGGTCAGCTGCTACCACTGCAGATCCCATCAATGTATATATGAGAGAGTGGCTATTGCCTCCAATATAGCTCACCTTAGATTGAATCTCATTTGCCATTTTAATGCCATTTCCTCCTAGTTTTGAGAGGTCCTTTTGCAATGCATTTTTGTTCTAATCCTACCCATATAACTTGGGGGGACATTGGTAAATTTGGCCACCTCACCATTCACTCAATAATCCCAGGTCATTTGTGAATTTTAAAAAGTATATAAATAAGGATCCCTGAGAGACTGGTGCTTCATATCGCTCCATTGCGGGAAAACCACTTACCGTATTCCTACTCTCTGCTTCCTTCTTCCATCTGCGTGGATGGGAGGTGTCTTCAGCTCTTTTCTGAACAATCAATTTCAACATGCACACCAGCAAACCTCTGAGTTTAAATGCAAGCCAAGCAACATTCCTATCTGTAAAATGTTTCCCAGTTGACAATAAAACCACAAGTTGCCATCCTGTAAAACTCTCCCATACACACACTCATCATTTGGCATTGCCAGAAGTCCTAAGATCATTACACAAAGAGGCAGGGTAGCTCAGCCAAGTCCAGGCTGGGCCAAAATGTAGGCAATTCAAATCCTGTTTTCAGAGAGCACAGATCTTAAAAGCAGCAACCCCAGATTAAAAGAACAAAACAAAACACCATTTGCATTGAAGATTCTGCTTTGTCTTCCAAATAAATATCAACTCCAAATCCCCCAAGCCAGGAAGATTTCTCCATTTCATGCAACTAGACACAGTGTACAAAAGTTACTCCCAGGATCCCTCAGCCAGTACATCCAGGGGCCATGTTCCCTGGGGGATTCTGGGATCTGTAGGGTGCATTCAGACTGCAGAAATAATGCAGTTTGACATCATTTTAACTGTCATGGCTCCATCCTATGGAATCCTGGAATTTGTAGTTTGTTGTGGTACCAAAGCTCTTTGGCAGAGAAGGCGAAATAGCTCACCAATCTACAAATCCCACAATTCTATAGCACTGTGCCATGGCAGTTAAAGTGATGTCACACTGCATTATTTCTACAGTGTGGATTAGTCCATAGTCCAAAAAGCAACATTTTCAGGCTTTGGCTTGATGTTACATTAAAGTCTGCTCTGGTAATGACTGGTTATATGCTCAGATTCACTGGTCACCTTACAAATCCAAAACTTGTTTCATCAGTTTTATTTTCAAGATGATGGGGAGAAGGCAAGAAAGCACATATGGTCAGTTAAATAAGTTTCATTCAACAAGAAATCTCAAACTGTTACGGCTTAACATGTAGTATGTCATAAAGGTTACGTTCATACAGTACAGAGGAGTAGAAAAAGACAAATAAATATATATAAAATAACAAGAAGATGCCACACACCTCCATTGAGAGGCAAACTTAAATAGTAAAGCAGCACATGTAAGCGGTACTGAAAAATTAAGACTCCTTTAAATGACAAGATCTATACATTACAAGTCTATTCTGAATGGACAAAACTGGGTCTGTACTAAGCATCGACAACATAGAGGAAACAGCACCAAGTTAGTAAGAAAAAGAAGACAAGAAGTCCAGTGCTGAATAAAACAGATTCAACAATTAGTTATAATTACCTGGCACATTTTGGAGTAAAATATTACTCCTCCATGACCTGAGATTATTTAAAAAAAAAATGAACACCTAACATGTAGAACTTTCTTCTACGCAGGGGTAGGCAACCTTTCTCCTTTAAGGGCCGAGGGACTTCAGCTCCCAGAAGCTTCAGCCATGTTGGCCAATAGCTCCTGGGATTCTGGGAGCTGAAGTCCCTCGGCCCTTAAAGGGGAAAGGTTGCCTACCCCTGTTCTACAGCATGATAACATTCAAACTAGAGAGCAAGTTTTAATATAACAGGAACAGAACTACATTTGGTGCCGGATTATTTTTAAAAAGTTTCAGTTTATGTAGACAAGAGTGCTTCAGAATGTGCTAGCTGCTTATAAACAATTCCTAAATCTATTTTATTCAGCACCAGATCTTTTGCCTTTTTCTTTCTTTCAGTCCTAAGTGTAACTGTTTGATTTCATGAAACAAGGGGTGTTAATAAAAAGGAGCATCTCTGATGAAAGACCCACAGCTGTGAGAGGTGTGCAACTCTTAATACTTTCAATACAGCATAGAACAGAGGTGTGACTATTTAGTTGGTGGGTTTGCTGATTCATTTTAAAGCATCCCTTAGGAGTTGCTACAATTCACGTATGCAGGTATATTCTCACGACAGCTGCAGTAAGATGCAATGGTGAAATGTCTCACATATTCCTTTCTTCCATGAGTGAAGACAATTAAAACCTTCTGTTCCAGGAGTGTAGCAAACCATACTAGGAAGTTTGTGTGAACCAGAATATAAGTGGGAAGAAACTGAACAAAATAGAAAGTGGTTTCAGAGGCAAAACCAAGAATGATAGCTTCCCATTCTTTCTTCACAAGTGGAGGGAGGGTAAAGGCAAAGAGGGAGAGGAGGTAACCAAGGCTAAAAGCGGCTCATGCAAATAATGAGACCCACCTTAATGGACTACAAATCCCAAGTTTCCCAAAATACATGGATGGGAGCTGTAGTCCACAGATAACTCTTTCTGAGGTCTGCTCACAACAATGACTGTAGGCAGTAAAATGTCAAGAATGGAAAATCAGAACTGAAACGTCTCTTACTAGATGGGTGCATGTTTACCCAAGCATGGAAGAAGTTGTAAGATCTTTCAGCCATAGGGTTAAAGAGAAAAACTTTTAAAACAGAAATAAAGGAAGAATGAGCCCATAACTCATTCACCTTATCTGAACATTCCATGATGTGTCAAAACCATGGAATGGGCAAGCCATTCAAGATGAAACCTAGTGGGTTCATATAACATTTTGAGTCTGACAGGCAGAAAAATTGCAGCATTCCCAGAATGACTGGGAAACTTGGCAGCATCTGAGGACATACAGTATTGCTTGTCAGGCTATTATTTTCATCCTGTGCAGCGTGTCCTAGCAACAAATACAGTGGTGCACAACATCCAGCAGGTAGCACTGAGAATGACAGCTCTCAAATGGCCACAACATTTTCACTAAGAGTTTAGATAATCAGTTCTTTTTAAAAAATAAAACTAGCGCTTAACTCTCCAAAAGATATTTGATAAATTTCTTTTTTTAAAAAAATTACTCTCTAAAGGTTATAAAAGGTTAGTCAAAACTTTTTAATATGAATAGTTTGGACAAGCAGATCTAATTCCTGATTTGAAAAATTACAGCAACGTATTATGAGTAGTCTGTGAGTGTGTGTGGAAGTCCACAAAGGAGCTTAGAAACTAGAGTCAATAGTCCAAGGATTCTCATTAAAAAGCTTTGACTGCATAGTGACACATCCTTTTCCAAGTGATGTGTCTTACTCATTGGCTTTCCATCTGAAGGAACCACTGGTATTCTATTGACATTCAAAATCTCTTTGCACCCCCCCCTTTCTATTTTTTTCTTCAGCACAGCTGGAAATGCCAATAAGTCAAGTCAGTGGGTGCCTCCCTAACACAGGTGGAGGACAGCTTTATTAATCTCGGGGTTTGTCCAGTCATTCCGGATGTCATCCAAATGATTATCAAAATCCACTAGCGTTTCATACGATCGGCTGTCCAAAAGGGAGGCGGAGATCCTCTGGGCTTCTGACCAATCTTCACAGTAATCACTAGGAATTGGGGGGAAAGTACAGAGTTAAATGGCCCTTAAAAAGAAGCAACCAAGCTTCCAGTCCTGCTTGAGTAAGAGGCAAAGGAATTATGCACAATGCCAGAACATTGGGGGGGGGGGGGGGGAGATACTATTTTTAGACTACAAGTCTCAGAATTTCCAGGGAGATCTGAGCAACTGCAATCCTCAAAGTAATTTTTACAAGCTCTGGCAGTGTGTATAACAGCAAGCAGAGGCTCAAATATACAGAGAACATTTAAATTCACTTCAGCCAACTTTCCTCCATGCAAGAATCCTGGGAAATTGTGTGACACGGTTTTCTTTTTCCTTGACAGTGTTCTCAAACTGACTGCATTGTGGAACTTCAGTTTAGATGTAGCTCCATGTGCCTCAGGCTTGCTCTATGCAGCTGTGAGGAGATTGGAAGCATTTGCTTCTTTTTTTTGATTAAGCACAGTTGGACAAAACTGTTTACCGAAACAAAGCAACTTTCAATCTTGGTTACTGAACCTGGCCTATTTCAATACACCGTGATTAAGATCAACCATAGTTTAGGATTAGGATGTCATGTTCAAATATGGCTAACACAAAAAAAGGCAATGAAAGGCTTCTGACCTCTTTGTGGTCATAGAAGAGAGGGGACACCATGCAAGAATGAGGGTCATTCATATAATGCTAAGCCACAATTTAGTGTGACATCTGAGCAAGGTCAATGCTTGAATAGAAAAGGAAGAGGTAAGACAGATAAGCCAGCTCACATACTGGAAAGGACAGGAAAAATGTAACATGGTAATTTTTTGTTTGTTTGTTTCATGTTTCAGTCATCCTGTCTCTCCTTCCACTTCCCAAGTTTAACTCTTTTCTAGGTAATTTTTATGTTGCCATTCTGAGTTTATTGGGTTTGCTGTTATTGGATATGACTGCATCAGTTCAAAAGATACAACATTTTGTTATGTAAATATTGATAGTATACTACTAAGGCATTATTGTATCTTGTATTGTATCTTAGTTGATTTGTAATTATGAATTGGATATAGTACTGAAACAGCTTTGTTATTTAGAAAGAATGTGTCTGTGTTTGCAATAAACTGTAATTTTGAAAAAAAAAGTCTCTTAATATTTACTTATTGTAACTTGCTTTGGGACTCAATTGAAAAACAAGTATAAAGAATGAAAAAGTGTGGAACACTGGCTATCTTCCTAAGCAGGTCTTCCAAGCATACTCACAAGTGTGGGTCTTTGCATCTCCATTTGTTTTCGTGATGCTCATACACATGAACTGCCGGTACAATGCACTCCATTGTAAATTTAGTATTATCCACCTAATGCAGAACAGAAAGAAAGGACATGTTTTTTCTATCTTAAAACTGTGTGAGTGCTATAATGGTCGTGTGGATTTCAATGCAGCTAGTCTTTCCATGACCATTACTGGGAGATTACATGCAGACTTTTGTTAGGTACATATGTGTACACATTGTGATTCTGAAGCAGTTGCTCCAATATTAGCATGCATCAGAAATGTTTATATATGTGCCTTCAAGTGGCTTGTCAACTTATGGTGAACCCATTTCTTAGGGTTTACTTTGGTAAGGAATACTCAGAGGTGGTTTTGGCAGTTTCTTCCTCTGAAATATAGCACACAGCATCTGGTATACTCTTACTATTAATGTGCTGAAAATAGTCACATCAAATCTTGAAATTCAGAAAACTGAAAAATATACTCTTCAGTACAGACTCCCTTTAAAGCAATGTTTTTCAAAACTTTCAAACTTGTTTTTCAAAACTCTACTTTCAGGGAACCCATTCCTGTATCATTCCTCAGCTGATCAATCCATGAAGGCAAGCCATGGAAAGTTAGCATGTTACAGAGCAGGGGCTCTCAACCTTTTTGACTTGTGGAGCTCTAAGGGCTCCATGGAGCAGAGGTTGGGAACTGCTGTTGTAGAGAATTATGGGATGTGTTCTGTTGTGCTGATGCAGTTAAAGGAGCTGGCTCCTGGCAAATCTCCCCACAGCAGAGGATGCCAGAAACTGGCAGTCATAGCCATGAAAGGGAGTTTTTGTGGTTGCCAACCATCTACACTTTGATGGTGGGCACCTAAAGAGGCGGTTCTGGAAACCATTTTAATAGAAGTACGTTTTTGGCACCAGATCATTATTCCCACCATCCATTGCACTTACTTCCCATCTAGTCTAAATCTCAGCCATGCAACAAAGCACTTCTGAGAGATGGACATCCAGGCTCTGTCTACCACCCACCAAGGCAGTCTATTCCACCGTCAACCAGCTCTTACACTCACATATTCTAGCGGTTCCTGTTATTTGCCTTCTTATCTTAATACAAATTAACTGGTAGAAACTTGAGATGCTTCTGGAAAACAGTTTTGAAAACAGTTTTTTCAAGTACAATGTAATACTTAGGTTAGCCAGTCCAAGTTGTATGAAAAACTAATGAAAGTAAAAAAAAAGAAAAGAAGGGGGGGGGGGGAGATCTTCTATACCATTATGAGTGCTGGATCACTGAACCCTTCTGCAATCCTGGAGGCGACCTTTTCAGCAACCTGGTTTGGACTACAAAAGAAGGGCAAATTACTTGCAAGATTCTACTGCAGTTCATATAAACCAAAATTAAATAAAGACACACTAAGTTATGGTCACACATGATCTAGGAAACTGGACTATGGAATCAATGAAAATATATTCGTTCAGTACATGAAAGAAAAAAGACACTGAGGGATTATTAACATGTACTGAAAAGGAGCCTTTTTCCTATTATTTAAAATTAAATTTCCTTGAAATTAATTGCTCCTGGCAGGGTATCACCTACCTTGTACTGCCCAAACTGCTGCATCCGCTTAATGAGAATAACAGTTATACTGAAACTGCAATGTGGAGATATCTGTGAGTATGAGTGCATGCAATATGAGCTGTGTTGCAACAGGCATAAATCAAAGCTTAAGCCAGACAGTTGGAGGAACATACCTGGCATCCTTCACACGCTCATTAGCTTGATAGTACCCAGCTATTACGTAGCTGTTCTCTTTGCACCACGAATCAATCTAAAAGAGGACATCAAAAATATCCATAAGCACACCAAAGACCAATACAGCACTGTCTTAAATTATATGGCTTCCCAGCGGAAAACAACTAGTGAACAAATGGATTCAGATGGACACTTGATGCTCACTCTGGTGGTGATAAGCTTGGTGTGGTCAAACTTCTCTTCCTTTGATAACTGTTTCCAAGACATAAAAATGAAAGCACTTAGGAAGGAGGAATGGGACCAACAACTGACAACAGCTTCAAATCTGCTAACTTGTCAGGTGAAAAAATATCGCTCTTGAACATTTTATATAGGACTATTAATGTATACAGAATTGTTATCATGTTAATCATAAATCACTGCCAACCTCTGGGACAGTTCACAACTATTCTCCCATTATAAATGTGAGAATTGAAATTGCACAAACCGTTTGCATCAAATGAGAGACAAGCTCAAAACCCACAAATAATTAGCCCTGTTCTCTGACCACTGGAAAAGATAGGCCAGGAAAAGCCACTTATCCGTAATTTATTTTATCTGCTTTGAGCGTAAATTAAGAGGTCACACGCCACCTCTGCCATAAACTCATGTTTTTGTTCAGGTCACTTTCTAAGCCTAAACTTGCTGTCTTGTTAAAGGGAGGTAATGATCTACTTTACAGGGTGGTGCCTATGAAGGCAAACAAAACAAGTACCATAGAACACATCCACATAAAAAAGGTAAGCACTTTACTTCGGCAGCTACATTTTCATTATGGATTTTTACGAGTCCTACATCTTCATCCATGAAGACACATAGAAGCAGAGAAACCCAAGGAAGAGACCTCAAGAAGAAAAAGAAGAGAAGGGACAACAGAAGAATAGTTAGAAGAGGGGAACCCATCTTTCTTGGTCACACCAGGCAGTAAAGGGGTAGATCCAGTATTGAAGGGGGTTGGCATGGCTGGAAAAAAGAAGACAGACAGATGGCAGAAAACCAGAATCTTTCATCCTCTTGTTCCCCACCTCCAGCTGCTTCAGCAACATGGAGCAAAGGGGCTGGTGGTGACAGCTGGTCCTACCAGTAAACTCCCAGGGAGGAGGAATGGGTTATCAAACTAGCTATTAACCCCATTCCCAAGCAACTGATGTACAACATGGCTGGGAATCAGGGTCATGGGTATTAAGGCAAGGCCAGCATCTCAAGATCCTCATCTGAAGATAAGGTGCAGGCTGTGTGGTGTTTTTTTCCTCCCCACGTGGGCTCCTTTAATTAGGAGAGACATTTGCATAAAACTCATTTCATTTTATCCTAATGTAACATCTAATCTGCCACAAAGCTTTGTTAAAATACCCAGTGGGAATTAAAAGGACAAATTGATATTGGGTGTCAGGAGGCATGGTTTGAAACGATGCATTAATCTGAGTTCAGATTCTGGCTCCGTTTCAGTGGTTTTGAATCTACCATATTTGCTATTCACAATAAGAGTATCCGATTAAGATAATCCAGTGATTTAGGGAGCTGGGGGGGGGGGGGCGGGGAGGGAGAAGCTACCAATTGTACCCTTTTAAAAACATTCTCAACTAGTGTCTTTAAAAAGGGGGAGGAATTAAAGTGGATTCCAGAACATTTTGGATGCTGAACTCCAGCTTCCTGCAAAACACATCAATCACATGGTTAGTATAATTACAGCCCCGAATTAAACTGTCTGAAAGCAGAACAAAGCTATACAAATAATCTCTTCTAAAGGAATGGCATGGATTTATGTGTTTCATTAAATTGTCATTCTGTTGTATTGTTATACTTAAAAAGCCAACTGCTGCTGCAATCATAACCCTAATTTCATGGGTTTATAGATGCCATTTTAATTGTCAGGAACTTTAAATCTTGTAACTAAAAACTAAATGCCTGGATAAGACACTCTTGTTCACAATAAACATTAAAAAACCTTAGTTTTTTTGTAGGTTTTTTCGGGCTGTGTGGCCATGTTCTGAAAGAGTTTCTTTCTGACGTTTCGCCAGCATCTGTGGCTAGCATCTTCAGAGAATTTTCTCTGAAGATGCTAGCCACAGATGCTGACGAAACGTCAGAAAGAAACTCTTTCAGAACATGGCCACACAGCCCGAAAAAACCCACAAAAAAACTATGGATGCCGGCCATGAAAGCCTACGACTTCACATTAAAAAACCTTGTTTGAATTTTTCCTTCGGCTGCTCTATAGCAAACTCAGCTCTCCCATTCAGCTAGCAGAGTGTAAGAGACTACTCAGCTACCCCGCCTTGAAAACTCTGGTTTGTTAACAACTGTTACTAACAACACTTTGTCTTTAAGTGCTGCAGAATTTGCTATGAAACTGCCAAGGCCGTCACTGGATGTAGGAAAAACTAACAAGTAAACAAATGAATTACCTTTACAGGTAGTTTCCTTCTTTAAATGTAAGGAAAGTAATTGTATAATTGTTATGCACACACAACAGCTCTCACATATACAGGTCTTAAACAGGCACTTTCATATCATGATTTCCCCCCCTTTCCAGTGACTCAGTAGGCATACTGCACATAGCCAGACTCCAGGACTATCATGCTTAGAGGCAGGAAGAGGTTTCCAAATTGTCCCTTGCAAATTAGTTCTCCAGAGTTAGAACCCCATTTGCCCAAAGATCTAATTAGCCATTTGTGCCCTTAACATTCCCCACACAAATGGCTTTTGCCAGGCTCTGTGTTTGCTGGCCTGAAACAATTTTGGCTCTTCACAGGAGATCCACTATTAACAAGCTCAGCCCAATATTTGGTGAGAGAGTATTAATTTTTGTCTCCAGTAGAATATCTGTTTAAATCAGGGGTAGGCAACCTAAGGCCTCGGGGAGGGGGGCAGATGCAGCCCCCTGAGGCCTTTGGACTGGCTCCAAGCCGGTCCTGCCGCCGCCATCCCCCGCTGCCCGCCATGATGATATTGATTATAGTTGTTACTACTTGTTCTTGGGGTTTTCTTGGCAAAATCTCCACAGGAGTTTTGCCACGGTTTTTCTGGGGCTGAGAGAGGGTGCATGCATATTTTTTTTTTAAAAATTAAAATTTTATTTTTATATTTATTTATTTATTTATTTATGGTGCTTCGGCCCCCCAATTGTCTGAGGGACAGCAACCCGGCCCCCGGCTCAAAAAGGTTGCCTACCCCTGGTTTAAATGACGAAGGTGAGAATGCACACTCCCTCCATTGCACAAAAGTGACACTAAATGTTTTCAAACTGGTATTTCATAGCCAGCATGGGGTAGAGGTTTGAGTGTTGGACTATGAATCTAGAGACCAGGGTTCAATTCAAAGCTTGGCCATGAAACCCACTGGGTGACTTTGGGCAAGTTCCATGCTCTCAGCCTCAAAGAAGGCAATGGCAGACCTCTTCTGAACAAATCTTGACAAAAAAATAAATAAATCCCATGATAGATCTGCCTTAGGGTCGTCATAATTACTTGAAGGCACACAACAACAACAACCACAACAACAACATTCCTGTTTGCTTCACTAGTGTGATTATTCTAAACAAACAAACAAAAAAAACCAAGCTGGTGTGATAAGGTCCGCAATGGAAAAAACAAGAATATTTGGTAAAGTAGAAAGCAGTAGAAAAAGAGAAAGACTGCATTAGAGATGGATTGATTCAATAAAGGAAGCCACAGCTCTGAGACTGTAAGACTTGAGGAGAACAGTTGAGCATCAAGGCTCCTGGGTTTCTCTCATTCATTGGGTTGTCATAGGTTGAAAATGACTTGATGGCAAACAACATTACCTGATTTTAATGTATGGTTGGTACAATTTGAGAGCCAGTGTAGTGCAGTGGTCTGAGCACTGGATTATGACTGTGAAGACTAGAGTTTGAATCATCTTGGCCATGGAAACCCATTGGGAAACTTCCCTCAGCCTCAGAGGAAGGCAAAGGCAAACCCTCTCTTAACAAATCTTGCCAAGAAAACCCAGATTTGCCTTATGTTGAAAACAAGATGAAGGCACAACCCAAAAAACCAGGACTACTGAACAAAGCGCCAAATACACACATTTTATTTCCTGGTATTTTTTACCAGCAATCTGCAAATAAGATGTCAAATTTGATTACCACTGAGAAACTCTCCAGGCAGCACACTTTAAAAAAATGCACAAATATATATGAGTACCTTGGCCTTGAAAGACATATTGCATTAGCACTGATTAAATATTTTGAAACTGCCATACTCTCTGATTTGCAAGCCATGTTGATTTACTAATTGATTCAACTCTGGCCATTTCCAATTCAGCTTAAAATGATGAATCCAATTCTTTTACAATTAGTTTGCATGAGGACTTGCCTCATCACAATACTTTGACAGATTATTTCAGTTTCTTCAAATTCAGGTTAAAGGCAGAATCTGATACAGCACAAATTTCCACTCAGAAAAAAGTACCATGGATACCTGCTATGGGTTCCTAAGTAACCAGGATTGCCCACTTGACCTCAGGCTCAATTTTGCTATAGCAAAGGGATGTCTGAAAGTTGGAAATGTAAAGTGGTGTCAAACTGCATTTATCTTGCAGTGTAGATGCACCATTAGCTTCCTGTGGAAGGGGATTCCACAATCTGGGGTTGCATCTACACTGCAGAATTAATGCAGTTTGACACAGCTTTAGCTGCAAGGGTTCCATACCACTGAATCCTGGGATTTGTAATTTTGTGAGATGCTGAGCCTTCTCTGTCAGAGAGCTCTGGTGCTTTAGCTGCCATGGCTCCATACTAGGGAATCCCGGGATCTGTAGTTTTGTGAAATGCTGAGCATTCTCTGTAAGAGCTCTGGTGCATTAGCTGCTAGGGAACCCTGGGATTTTGTAGTTTCATGAGGTCTGTATCCTTGGCTGCCTGAGAGTGCTTGTGCCATGGCAAACTACAAATCCCAGGATTCCTTAGCATGGAGCTATGGCAGGTAAAGCACCAGAAGCTCTCTGAGACAGAAGACTAAATAGCTCACAGAACTACAGATCCCAGGATTCTACAGCATGGAGCTATGGCAGCTAAAGCCCTAAAGCTCTCCGAAAGAAAAGACTAAATATCTTACAAGACTACAAATCCGAGAATGCCACAGCATGGAAGCATGGCAGTTAAAGTGGTGTTGAAGTGCATTAATTCTGCAATACAGATGAAGTGCTGGTGACACTCTCTCAGCCTCAGAGGAAGGTGAAGGCAAACCTCCTTTGAAAAAAAATCTTGCCAAGGAAACCCCATTATTGTTGTTTCTGGGAGATAAAAGACAACTAAGGCTCACAAGACTACAAATCCCAAGGTTCCCTTGCATGGAGCCATGGCAGTTACTCTCTCCTTTCGTGTTTATTAAATTTTATTATTAAAATCATACATGAACACATACACACCAGCCCATTCAACATGTTTACATACAAAATATATACAAATACAAATATCTATCACAATCTAACAAATCTGTCAAGTAGTATAACTTAGTTATCACCGATCCATATCTATTTTAATATCTCTTTTATTATACACTCATCCCTCCACATTCGCTGGGGTCAGGGGCACAGGATCCCTGTGAATGTGGAAAAACCGCAAATAACAAAAACACTATGTTTTTACTAGAGAGAACATCTCTCTAGGAATCTCTAGGTCCTCCAGTGCAACTCTGTGGACATTGAGCATAGAATTGCGCCGGAGGAGCTACAAATGCCTAGAAGAGGGTTCTCTCTAGGAATCTCCAGTTCCTTCAGTGAGACTTTTGGTTAAAGTTGACCACAGAGTTGCGCTGGAGGATCTAGAGCAGGGGTAGGCAACCTTTCCCCTTTAAGGGCCGAGGGACTTCAGCTCCCAGAAGCCTCAGCCATGTTGGCCAATAGTCCCATGTTGGCCAATAGCTCCTGGGATTCTGGGATTCTGCTGAAGTCCCTCGGCCCTTAAAGGGGAAAAAAGGTTGCCTACCCCTGATCTAGAGGTTCCTAGAGAGAACACTCCTCTAGGCATTTGTAGTACCTCTGGCTCAATTCTGTGGTCAATATCTGGGAGATGTTGACCACAGAGTCGCACTGGAGGACCTAGATATTCCTAGAAAGAACCCATTAATAAAACCCGTGAATAACCAAACTCGCCAAAGCCTCAAATCAGGAGGGATCAACGTATACTCTATTTAATCCGTTCTATTGAACCATTCTCCTTTGTGAAAATCTTTCCACTTCCTTCCTTCCTCTCCCTGGTTCCTTCTTTACTCCATCCCTTCCCTTTCCCTTTCAACTCCTTTCTGTCTTCCTACAACCCGCTTCTCTTCTCCCATTATTCCTTCAAATCTTCTTTACACATATATGTACTCCTATAATCTGCATCTACTCTGCCTTTCTCCTCCATTCCTGAGCCACGGCTGTTAAAAAGGCGGTGTCGAAGAGCCTTTGCAGACTGCAAGAAATAGTGCAAATTGAGGCCACTTTACCTGTCCTGGCTCAGTGCTAGGGAATCATGGGAGTTGTATTTTTTTCTGAGACATTGAGCCTTCTCTGTCAGAGAGCTCTGGTGCCACAATAAGCCACAGTTCCCATGATTCCCTAGCACTGAGTCAGGGCAGTTAAAGTGAACTTAATTTGCACTATTTCTGGCAGTCTGCAAAGGCCCGAAGTGCCTTAGTTCAGCAATGCAGATGGGGCCCTGAGGCCCCTCTCCTTCCCCCCCGCCCCGAAGGAAGGAAGGAAGGCCCATCATCCACTCACCAGCGTGAGGGCCACCTCCAACATGGGCGTCAGGGCCAGGCTGCCGTGGAAGAGAGGGACGCAGTCCACGAAGAGCGTCGGGGAGGCGGCGGGAGGAGGAGGAGGAGCAGGAGGCGGCGGAGGCCCGGAGAGGTCTCGCTCTCGCTCTCGCTCTCGGCCCCGGGGCTGGAAGTGGTGCTGCTGCTGCGACGACGGCGGCTGCTTCTCGGCCACCAGGAGCCCGTTGACGGCGCAGTGCGGATACTTAGCGCCGTGGAGGACCATCTTGCAGTAGGCCTGAGTGCTCAGCTTCATGGTGGACCGGCCTTCCTCACCTCCAAGTCTGAAGGGCCTCCCGTTTTTACCTCACGGCCGCTACAACAGTACCACCCGCTTCCGGCTTGCCGCCAAGCGGATGCCGTAAAAGGCCGCGGAGTGTCGTAAAAAGGACGCAAAACAGGCTATCTCTAGTGTTCCTGCAGCTTCAGCGGAAAAGTCCGCTCTAGGCTTGGACTCTATGGTTCCCCCATCTTCCGGAGGGTTCGATAGAGGGCGAGGGGCCTAAAGAGTTCCAGTCGTTTGGTCTGCAAGCGAAACGTCGTGGTTATTTTGGGTCACATCTTGGTGGAAGGGGCTGCAAGAGATAGTTTTCTAAGCACCAGAGCACTAAACCAAATTAATCAGGACAAAATAAGTGTTGGAAGGGACTGCGAGATAAAGTTTTCTAAGTGCCAGAGTAGCAGCAATATCCACCTTATTAGCTTTCTAATGAATAAAACTCTTTTATTGAACTCTTTTTAAAACTCATATACTAGTATATATAATACATACACATATAGACGTGTATACCTATCTGACTCTCTCTCTATATTTTTGTGTTAAATCCAAATATTAACCATTTCTCTCAGAGACTGGACAACAAATAAACTGTGTATCCCCCTCTTGAACATAAAGAAAGCCAAAAAGAATGACTACCGAGGACCTTCACAAGTTCAACCTAGACAATGAAGACATAGAAATAGTAATAGTAAAGCGGTCTCAAATTGGTTGGCTCCGTCGTGCGGCTTCACAATATTTAAAATTTGATTCCTCTTCAGTTGCCATGGCAACATCCTGTGGGATTCTGGGCCTCGTAGTTCGGCGAGGCCCAAGAGCCCACCCACCCAGGTTCCCTATTGGATGTTGCCATGGCAACAGCGCGAGAGGCCTGGGACTCCTCCCTCCTGCTTCCCGTCGTGCTTTGCGGCGGGGTTTTCATTTCTAAACCGCTGAGGAGGGGAGGAGGGGGCGGAGTTTTCCGCCGCCGTCCCGTCGTGCTTTGTGTTTCCGCTTCCACTCTCCTCTCTTTGCCTCTCCGAGTCGGGCGTCGTCGGCCTCGGCGCTTAGAGGACACGACCGAGCCTTTGGGCTTCTGGCGGCAGGTGAGGTAGGCCTCGGTTGCTATGGAGACGGCGGGGGGGAGAGACCCGTTTGGGGTCCCTTTGGGGATGCTGGGCTTCCGCCGTCGCGTTTTGGATGATGGGAGTTGTAATCTAGCAAGGGGTGTTGGGTGGTGTTGGGAGTTTTAGCGTAGTCAGGGGTAATATGGGTGGTGGGAATTCAAGTTCTGCAAGGTAGCATGGATGGTGGGAGTTGTAGTCCAGCAAGGTAATATGGATGATGGGAACTGTAGTCCTGCAATGTAATATGGCTGGTGGGAATTGCAGTCCTGCAAAGTGTGATGGATGGTAGGAGCTGTAGTTCAGCAAGGTGACATGGATGGTGGGAAATCGAGTCCTGCAAGGTAATATGGATGATGGGAGTTGTAGTCCAGCAAAGTATTATGGATGGTGGGAGTTGCATTCTAGCAAGGTTAGTGGGAGCTGAAGTCCAGCAATGCAATGTGGATAGTGGGAATTGCAGTCCAGCAAGGTAATAGGGATGGTGAGGGTTGAAATCCAGCAGTGTATTATGGATGGTGGGAGTTGTAGGACCTGACCAGAGCAGTGGAGGACAGGGGATCTTGGAGATTTCCTATCCACAGGGTTGCCGTGAGTTGGGGTTGACTGGAGGGCAACTAACAACAAGAAGGCTAGTAATACGATATGGAAGGTGAGAGTTGTCATCCAGCAATGTGTTATGGATGTTGGGAGTTATAGTCCAGCATTATTCGGGGGGGGGGAGGAATTCCCAGAGGCTTGGAGCAGCTGGCCTCAAGCAATCTGGAGAGGAGCAGGCTATGGCCCACTGCCCTTGAGAAAACTCTGTCCCTCTAGCTGCTTTGGATTGCAGCTCCCATCAGCCCTGCTCAGCCTAGTTATAGTCTGAAATACTTGGAGAGCCAAAGAGAGAGCAGGTCGACAGATGTGATCCTCTGTGTAGTAAACCTGGGATTAAGACCCATTGGGTTTAGGGCTTTTTACAAATCTGCAGTTTGCTTGCAAGTAAGTGCAGCCCTCTTTCTCCTAGGGAAGTGTGCAGAGGAATTCCACCCTATTTCTGAGTAAACAAACACAGGATGTATTGGAGTGAGAGTACAGTCTTTAAAAGCTTTGTTGTTGTTGTTGTTGTGTGCATACAAAAGTTACAAAGCAATTAAACCATCATAATTTTAAGCCAATCAAAACAAATTAAAACAACAACAAATAGGTATTTGTGTATTTATTTGTTGCATTTTTTAAAGCCCCCTAACTAGAATTCTTTGATTGGTGTACAGGAGCGGTTCCCAAACTTTGGTTCCCCAGGTGTTTTGGATGTCAACTCCCAGAAGCCCCAGCCGACAGTCAGGAATTCTGGGAGCAGAAGTCCAAAATATCTGGCTGACCAGAGTTCGGGAATCACTGGCATACCGTCTATTAAAGTTTAAAGTACAGGGAGACAATGACCATTGGTTGCTGTCTAGCAATATCTGGAGCGCTGCATGATTCCTATCCTAGATGTAGATCCATTCTAACATAATGGCGTGTGCCTGATTCATGCTAATGGTGGTCGCCCCTCCGCGGGTTTCAAAGTCCGCTGATTTCAAGTCTGTGGACTTGGAGGGGCAACTGTACTTTAGTATTAACTGAGGGACTGTCACCTCCACTCCATCACTATTTTTAAAAAATGTATTCATTTTCTCTCTTTCAGGATGTTGGCTTCAAGGGCATTTAGCCTTCTTGGCAAAAGGACTATTTCTACTTCGGTTTGCCTAAGGGCACATGGGCATGGTGAGTTCACTCTTTAATCATCATAGTCTGAATGTAGTAAAGCTGCATTCTTATTCAACTTTATAGCACATTTCAGCATACGAAGTATAAATTTTACAAGGATGTCTTACCATAACAGATCTCAGACATTGAAGAGGAAGGTAGTGGCTTGTCCATGTCTATTTAAAGAACTTGAATTGCAGCCTGAAACTTCCTCGATTCCTTCAGCTTTTTCTCTGTTCCAGGGATGGTTCCCCATCTCTTTCTCTTTAGGCTGAGGGATCGCAGGTCCTTGCCCTTTATCAGCTAACTGGATTCTGTCTGGGGCACCTTAGTGCCCAATCCATGATAGTGGTTGTACCACACAGGTTGAGTTAGCAAAAGCTGGCCACTGAATATTCTCTGGCCTGCAACTGCTCCCCACTTGCCAACTTTGAGGAATGGGAACCATGCATGTTTGTTGGATTGAAAGTTTCAGCAGCCCTCGCCACCATAGCCAGTAGTGAGGTCTTTCCTAGTCTATTCCACTGCAGTGCCCTGATACTTCTAGATTTAGCTGCTAACTCTTTTCTCCATGGATCTTGCTTTTGTTGTTCTATTTGAGGAAGCAGCTCGTATTAAGGAGATTCTGGCAACAGGGCCTCTTCATTTATTAGGACTAGTTCAGTGAAAAAGCCACTAGGAAGCAATGTTTATATTTGCTTCTCTGCATGAATGATATGTTTTTTTTTAAAAAATTATTTTCCAGGATTCCTGCTGTTGTACTTTTGTATATATCTGAACCTTTGTGTTTTCTCGGCCAAACAGGTATTGTGAAAACTGAGGACTTCAGTCTGCCATCTTATGTTGACCGTCGGGATATCCCTTTGCCTGAGATTGCATATACAAAAACTCTCTCTTCTGAGCAGAAAGCCCTGAAAGAGAAAGAGAAGGCATCATGGAGCGCTCTTTCAGTGGAGGAGAAAGTTGCATGTAAGCACTGTAGGGGTGAAAGAGGAAAAAGCAGGCGAGACAAAGATTGACGACTTGGTCATTTTAAGCATAACCAAGCTGTCTTGAGCAACCGAAGCAACTTGGAGGCAACCCTTTTCTCTGTTTCACATGTTTTTTTTCTTTTTTCTTCAGTGTATCGCATCAAATTCCATGAAAGCTTTGCTGAGATGAATAAGGCTTCAGCTGAATGGAAGACAATTGTTGGTGGGATCCTCTTCTTTGTTGGCTTCACTGGCTTTATTGTCATTTGGCAAAGGCAATATGGTAAGGGGGGGCATTCAGAGACCATCTTTATCTGTTACAGAAGCATCAGAAAAATCCCTCGAATAAGAAATGCCCACCTCCTGATCTGGTACACAGGTACCAAGGATATGTGCATATGTGTGTGTACACACATGCACTAGGTAGCATGGAAAGATGTTAGCCAGTTTTAGCATTAGATTTGATCCTGTGTTTGCACAAAGGGGATAGCTCTTTGATAGCAAAATGTGGTGTTTTGTTATACTCTGTTAGTTAAGGTCATTCTTGTTTGGAAGGTGTGGTGCTGGAGTAAGGAAGCCTTACATCTGATCCAGCAGATCCTTGTGTGTTACCCTTTTTCTTGTCCCGGGCAAGACTGCAGAAATAATGCAGTTTGACATCACTTTAACTGCCATGGTTCAATACTATGGAATTGTAGGATCTGTAGCTTGTTGTGGAACTTAACCTCTCTGACAGGGAAGGCTAAATATCTCACAAAACTACAAATCCCAGAATTCCATAGTAGTGAGCCTTGGCAGTTAAAGTGGTGTCAAACTGCATTATTTCTGCAGTGTTGCTGGAGCCTTAGAATTAATGTCTAGCTGAAAGATGGTAGTCCTTTTTGCTGGTATGTTCCAGCATCTCTTTGCAGCCAGTGATAGAACTGGGCCCCTAAATAAGTAACTCTACCCAGTGTATCCCATGAGTAGCATTCAGAATGCCCTGTGGCTGGTTAACAGGGTTCCTTGAGCTGAGGTAGAACCTTGCCCCCTTCTTGGGTGAGGCCAGTGAAAGATAGATTCCCAAGAGTCCTATACTGCCAAAGCAAATGAAGGAAATTGAAGTGTGCAGACATGAAACATCTACCATCCCAATAGCTATGAGAGAACTATATAGGCACATGCTTACAAGAAGATTTACTCCCTCTCCCCAGCTGCATATCTGTTCCCAGCCTTAAACTGCCAAGCTAAAGCAGAACTATGTAGGAGGGTCCAGTAAATACAGGGTAACCCTCTCTATGTCACTGGAAAATAATTAATATTTAGTTCTTAACATTTGGCTAACAAGGACTCTGGAAACCATCTGCCTAGTGAGAGAAGCCATGCTCACCTTGCAAATTTTTGGATTCTTTCATCTGTTCAACAGAAATGGTTTGACCTGTTCTAGCATAGATATTGGATAGAACACAAACTTCTTGTCTGTCCATCCTTCTCTCCCTTGCTTACTTTTGAGACAAGTAGGAAAGTTAGGTTTAGCTAGTTACACAGCATTTTATGTCTGGAGGGCTCACATTCCTTGGTATTGTAAAGTATATAGACATCAGTTTACTGTTTACACTTTAAAATGGTGTTCACCTTAAAAAAACCAAGAGTTGGCATCGTAGTGGCCCTCCAGATGTTCTTGGATTACAATTCCCAGCATCCTTTACCATTGGCTATGCTGGCTAGAGCTGATTGGAACTGTCATCTAACAATTTCTGGAAGGCCAACTTCGCTTTAACAAGGAAATCAGTTATTTTCATTGCTTGGAATTGGAGAAAGATTGAACAAACTGTGATTCTAACTCTTGATGAATTGAAGTTGTTGTAAGTTACCATAATGTGAATGTGTCATAAATTAATATAATTATCAATTTGCAGTTTTTGGGCCCATCCCTCACACCTTCTCAGATGAGTGGAAGGCCAAGCAAACCCAAAGAATGTTGGATATGAGAATTAATCCGATCCAAGGCTTCTCAGCAAAGTGGGACTATGAAAAGAATGAATGGAAGAAGTAAAAGCACTCCAGGGATTGCCACTTCCATCCTAGCTTGAAATCTCCAAAATGATTCCATCATCTCCATATGACCTCACTGCTTCTATGTATGGGGGGAAAACCCTCGTTGAGAGAAAAATCTTAATAAATGTCTGGTTTACTTGAAAAATTCTTCTTGTTTCTGTCTTAGAATGCTTTCATTATATAGGTTATAACAGCTTGTGAACTTACAGTGGTTCAAGGCTGACTGCTGTGTTTGTGTACACTGATAGACAGAGCTGCAAATTCTTTTGAGATGGGGCCAAGAAAGTGTTAAATCCTCTGGCTGTTTTTAAAATGCAAAACATGCACAGTAAGATTAAAAATGGCAGTTTAAAAAAGATGCTGTAGCCATCCCTTTATTTGATGTTTGGATGATCTCTATAGAATCTGGATAGCAAAATAAAGGCAGAAGTCCTCCTTTGGAGTTGTGCAATGTAAATCTGTGAAATCTGTGTGATGTGGTGGTTTGGCTGTTGGACTATGACTCTGGAGACCAGGGTTTGAATCCCTGCTTGGTCATGGAAACCCATTGGCAAGTCACACACTCTCAGCTAGGCAATGGAAAGCTCCTGAAAAACTCTTGCCATGAAAATCCTGTGATAGATTTGCCTGAGGGTTGCCATATGTTGTAAACAAATGAAAGGCACAAAACAAGAAGTTTAAATCTCCACATACTGAGTTGTGCATTGGTTGTGCTGTGCAACCCTTGTCTTGAATGGCACTCTTGCCCTACTGAGTGCATATCCAAATTATGCAACTGAATGCAGCAGTCCAATATACATGCACCTCTGCACAATGTCACAAATGCAATTCTGCTTCTACAACTGTCAACTGAATATGGACGTTTTCCATCAGACAAAACTATCCAACTACATCTCAAGAGAAGCTTACATATGTGTGAGACATTACAGGTTTTCAGCCAAAGAATCCAGGCTGAAGAGTTGGGACACTTAGCTACTGAATTACCGAAAAAGTATTATTTGATTGAGTAACTTTAGAAGCCTTTCTCGTACGTTAATGTATTTTTCATTAGTACTTATTGCTCCAAAGTACTGAGCAAGAGTAGCAGAAATAATTTTGGTGATAAATAAGCTGCAGCATTCCCTATTGTGCACCCAGTGAGGCAGGGCTGCAAAATGGATGCAGCAACAGGCAGTATGCCATAAATTATGGTTGGCATGAGTGTGCTCCTGCTCATTCTTCGAGGCATATCAGGCTGGATGTATGAACCTTGCTAGAGCTGCAATGCTATACAGTTGCTACAGCGGATGCAACACCAGCTACAGTAGTGCAGCCAGGTTGTGTGAGGGCCGGCCTATGCATTACTAACACAATCCTGCCTGTTGCTGTGTTAATGTGCTATTGTACAGCCAAAGACTGCAGCAATAAAACCACAGTTGCAGCAAAGTTGGATCTGAATAAAGCCAAGTACAATAACATCCCAAGTACAATAACATCCCAAATCCACAAAACAGCAACACCTTTATTGGGCCAACCAAAATGCACAAAATACATGATGTAAACTTTCAATGCTCTGCTGACGACTTCATCAGGCAAAGGTATTAAAAATCAAACAAGAAGGGTTGGGGTGCGGGGAAATGACAATGTTGGAGTTATAGGTCTATATTTTATCAAAATGTTATAGTTCTCAGTTAACATGGTACAGAGGGATATCCATATAGGCAGAGGCCATTCCTCTTCGTTTACTTTGAGGGCTCTGGAAGACAGAGTCATCAAGTTCAGGAAATAAAATGTAAACTATTAGCAACAGAGACAGTATCATGTAGTGGTTTGAGTTTTGGACTAGGACTCTGGAGACCAGGATTCGAATCTTCATTTGGACATGTAAACCCACTGGGTGACCTTAGACAAGTCATACTCTCTCAGCCTCAGAGGATGGCAATGGCAAACCCCCTCTGAAGAAACTTGCTAAGAAAACCCCATGATAGATTTGCCTTAGGGTCCCCATAAGTCGGGAATGACTTGAAGGCACACAACAGCAACACAAAACGAAGCCCTTATGGTCCAGGTTGTCTGTCCAGTGTGACATCCAGAAAAGAGTGTGTTTACCTAATTTCCTAATTTGTGTGACATGATGCTTTTTATCTGAATGGTAAACCTGGTGGAACTGTGGTTTATGGTTAAGGTATCATTACCAGAGGATGCTCACTGCAACACCCTTCTTTTCTGTGATATCACAAGGGGCTCATCCATACGTCTCAGGTATGAGCCCTGAAATCTCAGGGTCTGGGTTAGTCTAGACCTGGCAACCCTCATTTATTGATCCTGCAGAGGTCATTTTGGAAGAGAACCTCACACTTTCCTCTGCTACTATTCATCCCTGGTGCTCAGGACAGAGGCTCCATCCTTCATGATTTCTGATTAGTGAACTAGTAATCTGAGATTGACTTGGGCTGGGATGGGAGAGGTTAACCTCTCAGTGCTCTGACTATGCCTGGAGCTATGTGCCTCAAAATAGCTCTGGCGCACCACTGACTGCCCATTTGCCAGTGCGCTTTCTAGATCCCAGTGCAGAAAGAGTGAAAGCTACTGCACTTGTGTGTTTGTGTGACCCTCATTGTTCCAAAACAGAGATCCTGCGCATTATTTCTCCCTTTAGAAACCAGCACTGAAGATGCATGTTGAGAACGTCTTAACAAACGATCTCTCTGGGCAGGAAGAAACAGAACCACAGCCGGAAGAAAACAGCTTTTGTTGGATGCTTTGGAAACTGGCCTCAATCCAAGACTTGCTTTCTTGCAGCTGACTTGAGTCATGCAGCTAGCAGAATCCCAGCAAAGGATGGGAGACTGGATGGAAAGCTTTGGATTAGAAGCAATCGTGAAGCCAGGGCCTGGGCTAGCAGTTCCCACTTGTCCTCCAGATTGGTTACGGCTACATTGCTGGCTCTCCTTTCCCCTTCCTTCCTGAAGTAGGTTTTGAAAAGTCACATCTCTGCATTGCATCAGTACATTGGACACTTCCCTTGGCAATAACAGCTGTAGCACAGTGACTCATAGAGCAGAGATGGGTGGAAAAAACCAGGGTTGGGGGGGAGAGGAAGGAAGAGATGAGATGCCACACACAGGAATCAGTAAGACACTGACCAACTAATGATCCTGTGTCACCGCTGGTGGCGTAGGATCCACAGATCTGGAAGAGATCCCCACCCCACCCCAGTTTGCACCTCTCTGTGTCCTGCTGTGACCCTTCACATTAATGCTTGCTTGCTGTCTCTGTTAGCCTCTAGTCCTTGGTCCTGGTTTTGGAGACTCAGGAGAGCTGGTAAGTGGACTGAGACTTCTGGGCCTCCTGCATGGCCCTGGATCAATGCCTTTCCTTTCCCTCTGCCCCATGCCAGTGTTCAGAAGGGAAATAGACGGTGATCAGTTCAGCTGCTGATAAAGGCATCTTTGAAGGTATTGCATTTGCAGGAGGAAAGTGAGTTTCAGCCACAAGGCTTTCTGCTCCTTCCTCTCTTCTCTCTCTGTCTCTGTTCTTTTGCAGTGAACAAGGGGAGAAACGCAGAGTGAACGGCTGTGGTTTTGCACATGTCAGTGTGCGCCTGAGAACTCAGAGCTGCCATGGGGACCGGGATGAGTAAGGTACAACAACCATTGCTGTTCATTGAACCTTAGAGAAAAAAGAAACTGGAGGGGAGGGAGGAGAGGAGAGGAGGAATATTCCCTAATGGTACCTTAAGTGGGTTTCACACTTTTGCAATTCGCTTTGAAGAAAAGAGGCTTGGTTAAATAGGCGGAATAGAGGGAACAAAGTTACGAGTTCAAATTTCACTTCTCCCATGAGCTAACCTTGTGGCACCGGGCAAAACGTATGCTTAGTCTCAGTCTTCCCTTGCCAGTATATGGGGATAATACAGAGCTTGGTATCTTATATTTATATGTTAGAATTTATCTTCTTTCCTGCTTACTAGTTCATTTTCTTTTAATTTTATGCAATGTTTGATTGGTGGCCTGTTATTTTGCTACTACTAATAATAAACTTTGTTTTTATTCCCCACCTTTTGCCTTTGGCAAGGCAGCTCACAACAATTGCATATATATTTTACTGATTGGTCAATTGATGCAACAGAGATTGCTCATACTTTTTCCTGTTGTTTTAAGGTGCTGTATCTTAGCGGTCATTTGATAACACTGTGTGAGCGGCTTTGGACACAATTATATGTGAAAATAGCATACACGTAAAGAGATGATTTATTGTGATGACAACCTTGGCCTACTTTGCAGAGTAGTTATACAAGGATCAGTGAAATAACTGTTATGTGACACATTTGAAACACTTAGCTTAAACCTGAATCCTAAAAAAATTATTTGAAATTACCCCACTTTTCCAGCTGTTTTTAAAGTGTCCCAGTTTCTTTGTCTTCCTCCCACTTTCTCATTTCATCCTCAGCTTACTTCTCTTGCTGCAAAATGAGTTTGGAGCGGAGAACAAGTTTGCACTCAATTCATTGGAGAGAGAGAGAAGTGATGGAGGCAGATTCATGCCTTTCCCTGTAGATTCAGGCAAAAGCGAACTGCTGCAGCCTGGCTGGCTTGTCTGTTCTTCCTCATTAATAACATTTGCTGTCTTGAACACCCTCTGATATTGCTTGGCCACACTAGTCTTGGATTTTCTCTATGAAATATTGCAGAGTATGTCATAATCAATGATAAAGTGGGCTGAATTGAATTTCTAGCCTCATGCAGCATCGACCCACTTTACCAGTGGAACTTACATAAATGTTGTGTTGACTTCCCAAGTTCCCATTGATTCAGTGCATCTACACTTCATGGGACTAGCAATTGGATTTAGCCCTGTGTGTAAAGGAAGAGCTGCACAAAAGACATTCATTGACTGATGGTGCATCTACACTGCAGAAATAATGCAGGCTAACACCAATTTAAGTGCTGTAGCTCCAACCTATGAAATCTTGGGCTTTATAGTTTTACAAGGTCTTGAGCCTTCTCTGCCAAAGAGTGCTGGTGCCTCACCAAACTACAAATCCCAGGATTCTGTAGGATGGAGCCATGACAGTTAAAGTGGTGTCAAACTGCATTGTTTCTACAATGTAGCTGCACCCTAAGGTTCAGCATCAAGAGATGTTTAACTAACAGAACTACCAATTGGCTATTATTTCCATAAAACACAGACAGTTTCCTTTCTCTGGTCAGCCAGGCAAGATTTATTCTTCACTCTCCCACTCCATAGTCCTGCAAAAATCTCACTTTGCATCCAAGTAGGTTCAGTTGCTTTACTTTTCTGTGTCCTGTGTTTGCTTTTTAACTACTGGAACTGGAAGTGCAGCTGCACCTGACCGGCAGAAGAAGGATCAGGCATGGTTCAGTGTCCCTAAATAACTGGGAAGGTCACAGCTTTACCGAATTAAAATTAGATCCTTGACCCAAATAGAGACATTGACTCAAATCAAAGCCCCTCTCTTCCTGTTGTTCTGAAACAACTGCAAGGGAAGGGCACCTGATGTTTAAATGCCTTCTCCAAGACAGACTCTTTGTGACTCCTTGACATTGCCATCTGTCTGAACAGCTGGTGATCCCAGTCTACTAGCTGACAGCAAAGATGACCTTGTGTCCTGCAAGTAGTTGAGAGCCATTGGCTCTACGGATGTGTGTGACAGCTCAAGGCATGACTATGTATGCAATTCACACTTTTCTCCAATAAACTCAAGGGTTCCATCCTGTATCCTCACAACAATCCTGCGAGGTAGGTCAGATTCAGAGAGACGGTGGGAAGAATATGAGAATCAATGTCTCAAGCTCACCTGCTGGGTTTCACTATCATCCAGACTAATGGCCACCCTGCTTAGCTTCCAAGATCAGACGGGATCTGGTGCCTCAATGACTCAGGTCCAACACACACTGCAGAAATAATCCAGTTTGAGACCGCTTTAACTGCCCTGGCTCAGGGCTAGGAGATCCTGGGAATTGTAGTTTATTGTGGCTCTCTGACGGAAGAGGCTAAATGTCTCACAAAACTACAAATACCAGGATTACCTAGCATTGAGCCAGGGCAGTTAAAGCGGTCTCAAACTGGATTATTTCTGCAGTGTGGACTGGACTTCAGTCATAAATCCCCTAAAGGCACCAGATCCCGTCTGATCTTGGAAGCTAAGCAGGGGTGACTGAGACAGTGACACCTTTGCTTTCGGATGGTTCCATGTAGACAGACTTTGTTTCATGCACAGAATTATTAAAAATATTCTGTATGAAAATATCTTCAGGCTATGTGTATAAGGTGCATATGAAACATAAATGAATTTTATGTTTAGACATGGGTCTCGCCTCCAAGATATTTCACTATGCTGATGCAAATATTCCAAAATCTGAAAAAAATATTCCAAGATCTAAAATGCATCTGGTCCCCCAAGCATTTCGGATAAGGGAGACTCAACCTGTAGTTCTGTCTGTACATTTCCTTTTAGGAAGAAGAAGACTTCCCTGGCCAAGGCTGCTCCTGGGCTCCCTTATTTATTTAGTGAAGAGCGCCATGGAATATGGACTTTTAAATATTCTTCGCTCTTCAGAAGCAGAAAGAAGGAAGGGAACCTGTTTTGTTTCAGAGCCTTAATTCAGATTCCAAGCCTTGAACGTTTTGGCAAGGGTTTAAAAATAGCACCCTTGTGCATGCCGTGGATATAGCCTTGTAGCCAAGATCTGGGGTTGTTTGGAAGAGGTTGCTGCTATAGAAACACTAAACAGAGCCTTGGTGTCTCTGGGCCACAGGGACATTGCTTCTAGTTTAAAGCCAAGCCATGTCTGTTTGCATGATCACAGCAGGAAGCTCTTAAGGGTTAGACTGCTTGCTGCTTGGCGTGTTTCTAGAACAGCCAGAGTCTTGCATGTTTCTTAAAACACTACTCATTCTCTGTTCCCTGCAATCTTTATCTGAGTGCCTCTAGCAGATTTTTGTTTGAGTGTTGGGCTATGACTGTGGAGACCAGGATTCAATTCCCAGCTTGGCCATGAAACCCACTGAGTGACCTTGAGCAAGTCACATGCTCTCAGCCTCAGGGGAAGGCAAATGGCAAACCTCCTCTGAACAGATCTTGCCAAGAAAACCCCATGGTAGGATCACCTTAGGGTCACCATTACTCGGAAATGTCTTGAAGGCACACAGCAACAGTAAAGCAGGTTCCAAGCAGACTACGACACAATGCCATTGCTGTTATTGTTGTTGTTAACTGCCTTCACGTCAACCCCAACTCATGCTGACCCTCTGAATGAGACATCTCCAAGCCTCTCTGTCCTCCACTGCTCTGCTTAGTTCCAGCAAATTCATACTTGTGACCTCCTTGATCCATCTATCTAGCATGCAGTCTTCTTCTCTTTCTATTTCCCTCCACATTTCCTAGCATTATTGTCATTTCCAATTATTAATGCCTTCTCATGATCTGTCCAAAGTACGACAGCCTCAGTTTGGTCCTCTTGGCTTCTTCCAGGGAGGTTTCTAGCTTGATCTGCTCCAGGACCCCTTTGTCCTTTTGGCTTTCCATGGGATCTGTAGCATCTTCTCTAGCCCCACATTCTCTCAAATGAATTGGTTTTCCTCCTATCTTCTTTCTTGACTGTCCAGCTCTCACATCCATTATAGGGAATACAATGGCTTGGACAATTCTAACTTTAGTTGTATATCTTTAGGATTTTGTCTAATTCTTTCATAGCTGCCTTTCCCAATCCTAGTCTTCTTCTGAATTCTTGACTGCGTTCCCCATTCTGAACAATGTTTGATCAGCAACTCTTTCGATTTCCTTATTATCTAGGTTGATTTTTTGTAGGTCATTCATGGTCATTTTTTTGGTTTTCTTTATGTTCAGCATTAAACCTGCCTTTGCACTTTTCCCTTTAAACCTTACCATTCTTTTTCTCGGCTTCTTCTCAGGTTGTGGGAGGCCTGTATCTTGGAAACATCAGAGGTGAGTATTTTCCAGTTATGTTTCTCCTAGGAGCTGTTGAGTACATGTAGGTTTAGGGGTCTTCCCTTCTTCCCTGAAGTTTGAAGCAACAAAGGGTAAGATGATTCCAGCTGTGTATGGTCTTTACAAAATGCTAAAATTTTAGTTCCTACCAATGGGATTTAAATTTATGAAGCAAGAATATATACATAGGAAATCTTAAAGCATATCAAATCTGTACTGGTTTGTTAATTTGAATAGGATGGACACTCTCCTTTTCCAAAAGAAGATTGCAAAGTGACATAAATTTACCAAAACACTATACAGTTGTCCCCCCCATATCCATAGATTCTGTAGCTATGGATTCAACGACCCATAACTTGAAAATATCATTTTTTAAATCCATGGATTCAAGCATCCATGGCTTGGAAATATTTTTAAAATATATAAATTCCAAAAAGCAAACCTTGATGTTGTCGTTTTATATAAGAGACATCATTTTGCTGTGCCATTGTATAGAATGAGACTTGAGCATCCATGGATTTTGGTATCCACTTGGGGTCCTTTCCTTTATTCATATGGTAGGAAAGCATCCAGTTAGTCTCAAGAGTTTTACCATTTTATTGAGAGCTATGCCCACTGTACCTGTTTGTTCATTCTGGATCTTGGAAACTTTTGCCACCTTCCAGATTCTGAAGATAGAGAGAACTTGGTGAAGAACGGGGTCACACACATTTTGTCGGTGCATAACAATGCCAAGCCTGTGTTAGAGGTAAGTATGCAACGGAGGCAAACTGGAACATCCCTTCTTCTTAAACATCCGCATTGATTAAAAAGACCATAAGGTCCCCCCAGATTTAGTTCCCAGATTTATTTCTGTTTTAGAGATCCATATACATCTTGTTTATTTGCAAAATATTTTCTGTAGCTCCTGGTAAGATTAGAAACTTTTGATACCAGCTTCCCAGGTCAGTTTATTTTAACACAGTATAAAATTGGAAAAACCAGTATGGTGTAGTGGTTTGAGTATTGGACTATGACTCTGGAGGCCAGGGTTTGAATCTCCACTTGGCCATGGAAAGTGATCTTTGGCAAGTCACACTTTCTCAGCTTCAGAGGGAGGCACTGGCAACCCCCTCCCAAACAAATTTTGCTAAGGAAACCTAGTGATAGGATTGCCTTAGGGTTGCCATAAGTCAGAAATGACTTGAAGGTCCACAACAACAACAACAACAACACCATAAAATTGGAAAGAACAGGAACAAAATATGGGACTTTGTAATCAGTCTGGATTTGCCATTATGACTCTAGGAATCTCTCATCCAGGATTCTGGGAGATGTAGTTGAAAAAAGTAACTTTTGTAAGTTCAGATCTTAAGAAAGATGCTGTGGGGAGAAATAAGAGGATCAAATGATTCAGGAACCACAGTTACACACAGGCTCTCTCTTTCCACATCCCTCCTGCCTTTGGGATCTTCCACTCTATACAGTTATAGCACTATGATTCCACTTTAACTGCTTTGTCTCCATCTTATGGAATCCTGGGATTTGTAGCTTGGTGGTGCACTAGAGCTCTCTGGCTGAGAAATGTCCTTTCTGAAAATGTTAATCCTAGGATTCCACAGGATGGAACCGTGACATTTAAAGAGGCATCGTTATTGTTGTTGTTGTTGTGTGTCTTCAAATGTTTCCAACTTATGGCAACCCTAAGGTGCCTATCATGGGGTTTGCTTGTCAAGTTTCTTCAGAGGAGGTTTGCCATTGCCTTCCTCTGAGGCTGAGAGAGTGTGACCTGACCAAGGTCCTCCCAGTGAATTTCATGGTTGAGCTGGGAATTGAATCCTGGTCTCCAGAGTCATAGTCCAACACCCAAACCACTATGCCACACTGCCTCACAAGTAGTGATATCTCAACTTCTCTTTTAGCAAACTTCATGCTACCTGGCTTTAGGCTCCTTTCACACTACACCATTACATAGTGCTAATAGGGAGTGGTTTGAGTCTTGGACTATGACTCTGGAGACCAGGGTTCAATTCCCAGCTCGGTGACCTTGGGCAAGTCACACACTCTCAGCCTCAGGGGAAGGCAATGGCAAACCTCCTCTGGACACATTTTGCCAAGAAAACTCCAGGATAGCTTCACCTTAGAGTCGCCGTAAGTTGGAAACAACCTGGAGTCCAGGAGGAATCATAGCGCTATATAATTGCGTAGTGCGAAAGGGACCCTAAAGTCATGTAGCCACACAGAGAGCCTGAAGATTGTGAACAGAGATGTTGTGATCTCACTGCCATTAGAGGGCAGTGCAGCTACACAATTAATTGTGCTGGGTATCTCCTATATCAGAGGTGTATCTCAGAAGAAGGAACTGGCCAAACCATCTCTGAGTATTCCTTGCCTAAGAAAACCCTATAAAATTCACGGAGTTGCCATAAGTCAACAGGCAACTTGAAGGCACACCGACAAAAATTTCCCTATAGTTGTGTTGCTCTCATGCATCACTTGCCTTCTTTTGGAGAAAGCTCCATGCCCCTGACTTACTTTGCTTACAAATCACATTTTTGTACCACCAGCCTATTAAAGCATCTTACAATTTTTTAATATGCAACCTAGCTCTTGGCGCCTTCTGCCTAAACCTTCAACTTTCACTGCGGCTTGTGGTTTCTCCCCAGAATTGCCTTATATCCAGCCTTCCTCAGCCTGGGGTTGGACTGCATATCCCATCATCTGCAGCCAGCAGTGTGGGACTGTATATCCCATCATCCTCGACCAGCGCGGCCATGGTGTTAGGGGAGTCATAATCCAACAGAAACCTGGAGTGTGACTGTCTTTATTATTATTATTATTATTATTATTATTATTATTATTATTATATCCATTACTTCATTTAACAAACATACATCCAAACATACAACCAAATACAAATTCAACCTTCTATCTTCTTATCTCCTTTCGTAAGCTCTTGAATATAATTTAAGCGTAACGATAGGTATATTCTTCCTTCTCTTAACATTTATAACCGTACAATACATTTTTTAACTTCACTAATTTGTTTCTAATAAGCTTGAGCACCATACTTCCATCCTTAGTTTGTGTCCGATAGCTGTTTACAAATATCTACAGACTCCTAATGAACCCATATTACAATATCTATTACAATATCTATTGCAACATCTATTACAGTATGATATTATTAACATATACCTAACTCTTCTCCTACTTATGCCTTCTAATTAGCAATTTCTTTGGACCATCTTTCCTTACAATATTGCGCCAATCGTTGGAGTGTAACTGTCGGACAGCATAGACAATACTGAGCTAGATATGCCCCCAATGACCTGACTCTGGTTGCTGCCGCACTGCAGAAATAATGCAGTTTGATACCGCTTTAACCGTCATGGAATCTTGGGATTTGTTGATTGTTGTGGCACCAAAATTCTCTGCCAGAGAAAACTCAACATCTCACAAAACTACAAATCCCATAGCCTTGAGCCATGGCAGTTAAAGTGGTGTCAAGCTGCATTATTTCTACAGTGCAGATGTACCGGGAGTAAAGGATGGTTTGAGTGAATATTGATTTGCTTCCCAAGAATTTTGTTTTTCTTTTTAAGAAAGAACTCCATGAAAAACTCTTTCCTCGGTAAGAGGTTCTTCTGAGTAATGTTCAAGAGAGGAACCGGGGGGACCAAATATGTGTGTTTGTCTCTCTTTGTGGGGAAAACCGCTCACCAAAGCCACAGTTCCTTGGACTCCATCTCTCCCAGTTTGCCAGGCAGATGTTGAATTCGAACAGAGGTCTTACAACACGATGGACTATGGGGGGAGAGAAGGGGGAGAAAAGAGGAACCAGAAACACATGGCTCCATTGAGCAATATCTCAATCGCAGATTTAGCCAAAGAATTGCAGAGCCAAGCGCTGTTCCCATGCACACTCCGCTGGCAAAAGGCCGAGGAAGGGTCCCATCCCTTGAGGAGGAATTGATGCTTTGAGGAGAATAAGCTTGTGCCATGGCTTATTCCCCTCAAATTATTCTCCTCAAATTATCTCCTTTTAAATTATTGTTGTATTTTATTCTATGTTTTAATTTATAATTGATTTAATAATTTTTTAAGGGGGGGGGGGAGGAATTAGTTTTTACAGTTGTATGTATATCTTATTCTTGTTAGCCGCCCCGATTGATCTCAAAGGGGTGGGATATAAATAAACTTTATTATATTATATTATATTATATTATATTATATTATATTATATTATAATTATTATTATTATTATGGCTGAATACCTGGGTTAAGGACAAGCAAGGAGGATACTGGCATGAGAGAGGAGACATTAGCATCCACCCGGATGATTTTGCAGTTGCAAGGGTGTTGCAACATTTATTATTATTATTATTATTATTATTTTGCAAAAATATTTTCTGATGCACGATTTAAAAACAAATACATAAACCCACATGCATTGAGATGAGAGCAACGAGGTTGAGAAAGACTGACCTTATAGCGCAATCTCTGCCTCAAACAATAATGACACTGCAATTGTTGACCACTGCTCTAAGATGGAGGAGATCTTTTTTGGGGAACGGGGGACAAAATGCAGTCCTGGGGCAGCGGGCATGGTATTTTTTTGGCGTGTGGTCCCAACCTCTCCAGTCTCCTGGATATATATCCCCAATAAAATAAAATAAAATAAAATAAGTTGAATTGCTGCACCTGGAAGCCTGCAAGAGTGGCACTTCTTTTAAATAAGGTGTAGATCCAGTGTGGTGTAGTGGTCTGAGTGTTGGACTATGACTGTGGAGACCAGGGTTCGATTCCCAGCTCCTCCATGAAAACCATTGGGTGACCTTGGGCAAGTCACATATTTTCTCGCTTTCAATTCTGTCTTTTTCCTAGCAAAGGGAATTTGTTACAGAAGAAGAAGAAAAAGAACCATCCCTTTACTTTCCCTCAGTCCGATTTTGATGTCCTCCTTCTGCATCCTTTTTAAAGTTCCAGTCCCTTCCAATGTTGGAGGGTTAATGCTCTGAGCCAAATTCACAAGGTTTCGGTTTCTCCCTCTTTTTGCCTCTTATCTCTTTTTGCTGAAATCTGACAGTTGTTGCATAGAGGGACCTGCTGTAAATGACTAAAGGCAAGGACCTGCAGTCTCAAAGTCCTCTTTCTACGTAGGCAGGACAAAAAGTCATCCTCTGGATCTTTATTGCATAAAGCCGCCATTCTCAAGCTTTGCTCCAGAGCAGCTGGGGATAATGGGACATCTAGTTCAACACCTTAGGAGGGCACTGAGCTAGAGAAAATTAATCTAGAGTGGTCTTCCTTTCCTTTCGGACTTCGACTTGGACTCCCATCTCCTCTGGCTATTGGTTGTGGTTGTTGGGGATTCTGGAAGTCGAAGTCCCAAGCAGCTGAGTATCATTGATCTCAAGCCCAGGAAAAATGTGGCCCTCCAGAAATTTTTTGGACTGCAGCTCCCAACATTTCTCACCATTACCTGGGTTGATAGGGTCGATGAGAGAGACAACAACTGCTTTATGGCTGCGGTGTGGAAGAGCTGCTGGATATAAGGCAAACAATGAAAATAAACAGTAGGATGGTTCTCAAAGCACAAAGAAAATCTAAAAGTGATTTCCAATATGGGTTTGATGCCAGAATTTGAAACTTTCTCTGTCCCTAAGTAGAACACGAGTCATGAGTCTCTCCCTTTCATTTCAGGACATGACTTACCTCTGTATATCGGCCTCAGACTCCTCGAATCAAAACCTGTAAGTTTTTTCAGCCCTTCCATCTCCTTTTCACACTGCAAATGCTCTGGCTTTGTTTAAGATCAGAATGAGCCGAGTGTGGTCCTCCAGATGTTGTTGGACTGCAACTCCCATTAGCCTTGGACAGGATAGCTAATAGGGAATGAAGATGGGATCTACAGTCCAACCCCATCTGAGGCTTATCTGTTCTCTATCCTCCATTAAAGAGAATGCTCTAGTTTTCCCCAAGCACGGGTCAGATGCGGCAGATCTGAAATATGTCCCCTGTTTGGTACAAAATTGCACTGTAGATCACTTTGTACATGAAGATACCAGACATAAACGGTGCTATTTTTCTTCTTCTGCAGAGGATTAAGATTGTCCTATGTTCCTTAAAAGAAAAAGTTATTTGAAAAGAAATATGGTACTGGAAATAAAAAGAATCACTTGAATCAGAATCCGATAAGATGTAAGAAGCTGAATACAGAAAATAAAAAGAAGAAATGGGAAGAATCCTGGTCCATGTGCAAAAGTATTTAGGAGTGGACCCTGTTTGGATTTTTGGATCTTTCTCATGCAAAGTGGAGAAAATGTTTTATTTCTTGAGCATAGGGTGTGTGTGTGTGTGCGCCAAAATGAGCAGTGGAAACTAGGGACTCCCGGGTCCCTAGCCACTATCTTATACCCTCTATCTTATACCCTCCAACATTTCACAGATGAAAACTAGGATACATGTGGCCAAGCAACATTGGAGTGTGGTCAAGATGGATCTTGCTGTTCCCTGTAGGCTCAGGCAAAAGCAAACTGCTGCAGCCTTGTCTGTTCTTCCTCATTAATAGCTTGTCTCTTCTTCTTTCTTAATAATAATAATAATAATAATAATAATAGTTTTTATTTGTATTTTCCCGCCTCTCCCTGCGGATCGAGGCGGGATTACAGCAAAAATATAAAACAGTATACAAAAATACAATGTATAAAACCATAACAATAATAAAAACCTACAATCCATATAATAAAATCCAGTACCCAATCATCTACCAAATTTGGTCATCATCTTCAAAATAACCCCGTTCTTCACCAAGTTCTCTCTATCTTCAGAATCTGGAAGGTGGCAAAAGTTTCCAAGATCCAGAATGAACAAACAGGTACAGTGGGCATAGCTCTCAGTTTTCATCTGAGACACATTTCAAGATATGGGACCACAATTATGAGAGACAAGAAGACAAAACCTTTTCCCTATCTTCTTTCTCCACCCCAGGCATAGCTTACCTCTGTAATATCTCCACTTGCTTGTCTTTTTTTTCCTCAGCTCAACAGCCCCAAATATTGTGTCCTTTCCTCTTAGAGCAGTTCCTCTGTTCCTTTGATTGTTTCCATCAAGAAACACACGGCTCGTATCATCCGTGTCTGTCCTTTTCTGCACACCCACTTGGCCTTTCCTTTGAATCGCCAACCACAACGTTTCCAAGAATTTGGTAGTTTATAAAACTGGAGTGAGGAAACTGTGCCACCATGTGTGTGGGCCACCGACTCCACTTGTATGATCCCTGAATTTCCCTTGCCAATCCCCCAAAGACTCCCAACCCCCTCGAAAAAATCAAATCTAAAACGAAACAGATATTAAAGGCTGCCCTGAACTCTCCAGACCCCTCATTTCCATGTATACTTACTCAGATGTAAATCCCCATGGGTTGCCATCCTCTTGTTAGTTCCAAGTAGAGTAGATGCTTTCAGTCAATTGCTGAATGGTTAGGCTACACAAAGATCAATGTAATGGATTCAATAGATTTACTCTAATCAGGAATAATAAAGTCAGCCCTCTCTATCCACAGATTCCATATCCACAGATTCAACCATCCATGGTTTGGAATATATATATATATATATATATATATCTTGATTTTACTTGCATATTCATGGTATTCCCTTCCACTAATCGGTTGTCACATAGACTCAGGAAATGTCTCAGAAACTGTCTTTCACCAATTTCCATTGAGTCCTTTTTCATTATTAATCAGAAGTTATGGGCAAAGTGTCAAAGCGCTTTAGCAATATTACATCAGTTAAGCATTAGGATCATTTTTTCTTTACTAGCATTCCTCTTTCCCTTGCTTGATCTCTGTTGAATTTGGGCCCTGAAAATAATCAATTCTGGGGTTTTTTTTGGGCTGCAACCTTAGCTAGTTTTGATATAACACAAACAGATGGCGATGGAGAGGATACATGTCAATTGGGGAAATACTGGGTTAGTATTAGTGATAATACCAGGACTTCCCTGGGAATACTTTGGGATGGGAAGAATGTCATGTTGTTGTTGTTGTGAGCCTTCAAGTCACTTCTGACTTATGGTGCCTTGAACTTATCACAGGGTTTTCTTGGCAAGATTTGTTCAGAGGGGGTTTTGCCATTCCTCTGAGGCTGAGAGAGTGTGACTTGACCAATGCCCACCCAGTGGATTTCCATGGCAGAGCAAGGATTTGAACCCTTGTCTCCAGAGTTGTAGTCCAACACTCAAACCATTGCTCCACTCTGGCTTTCGAGCATCATGTAGATCTCCAAAATAAAATCAGTTTGTACAGAGACTTATTTGCTTAAGATTCACCAGTTCCCATTCTTTCAATAACTCTTTTTCCAGGGTGACTGGGGGATTGTGGGAGCTATCATACATGCAGTAGCTATTCCAAGATTTGGTGATGGGCTCTGCAGTCTGCAAAATATTCTCCCCGAGAAACTCAAGAAAGACCTTCTTCATTATAGTTGGGGTGTCAGTCTTCCTCTCCTTCTTTTCCTCTTTATTTCATTATTTTTTCTTTTAAGATGTGTGTGCAATCATAGCATGCCTCTAAGCAATGGGCCACAGGAAGGAAGTTTTGCTTTTAAATAGGCTATTTTCTGCAGAGTGCCTGAGACTTTGTGTTTCACAATCTCTGTGAACTTTTAGAAAGGGAGTTCCAAGAAGCAAGAGGAGAAGGGGCTGATTTGCAACGGTTTGAGGTTGACACTTTGGCGGTGGGGTTTGAGACCCATCATCACCTTGGTTTCAAGGTGAGGACTGAATCGTTGGTTCCTCAAAGGACCTTCATGCTAGAAACACTAGATCAAAACTCTGAACTCTTTGCTCATTGATCCAAAGCCATGAACTTCCCTCCCATTTTCTAAGAGTCTGGAAAAGTCACTCTTTTGGACAATATGTCCCAGAATCCCCATGATGCCTCAGTAATTCTGGGAATTGTCATAGCCCCCCCCCCCAAAAAAAAAATTAAACTTTTCCAAGCGCTACATTTTGTAATCCAGAAGTGTACAATGGGAAGATGGGGAAGAGCCATATTTGCTTCAGTTAGGAATGCTTGAACCATTCTGATCAGGGATGCAGCTGCACTGTAGAAATAATGCAGTTTGACACCACTTTAATTTCCATGGCACCATCCTACAAAATCCTGTAGTTTTGTGAGGCACCAGCACTCTTTGGCAGAGAAGGCTAAAGACATTGCAAATTCCAAAATGCAAACCTTGACTTTGCCATAAGGGACAGTATTTTACTATGCCATTGTCCATAATGGGGCTTGAACATCTATGGATTTTGATATCCATGGGAGGCGAATGGGTGTCCGGGAACCAAATCCCACCAAGGGCCCACTATACTAATCATGAACCTATGTAAGGTTTTAAAGAAAATTAAAATGTTCTTTTTAATGATGATGATGACGATGATGATGTTGATGTTAAACTGGAAGGATTTGTACTCTTGCCCATTGATTGTCACCAGGCTAGAGTGAAGAAAGTGGTGTGATAAAATTTTAAAAACTTGCAAAAAAAGGAAAGGCATTCAGCCTTTATTGCTATGATTGTGTGAGATCATTTTATTGTTTTACCAGTCTGAAATGCAAAAAAAAGAAGGCACCAGATCCTGTCTGGTCATGGAAACTAAGGAATGGCCCTGCCTAGTACTTGGATGGGAGGCTGCCAATGAATACCATTGCCCTGGGCCTCGTTCCCACTTACATTTAAACCAGTTTGCCTTCACTCTGTGTTGAATCCATTCCAAAAGGTCCGTGGTTCCCACTATTAAAATGGATATTTTCATTATTCCCTTGTAATCACTTCTTTTTTGGCACGATTGTCGTTCCCACTAGTTTCAAAATGCATGTCAATCATCTACACGTCATTGGTGACGCAAGCGGCAACACGGTGAGGACGGGGCCAGAGAGGGGTGACTATTTTGGCTGCTCAAAAGTATACCATTTCCCCTTTGAACAGCCTGGCTTGAAAACTATTCCCCCCCCCAAATAATAATAATAATAAAAATTGATAGAAGATTCAATCCATTGGTATTGCAACTACTTGTCTCTCTGAGCTGCCATCGTCCAGAACGCCCAATGTGCCGCCAAGTTGCAAAAACAATGGATCATATATTCAGTAATTCCATATATATATATATATATATATATATATATATATATATATATATATATATATATAGTGCCCATAGGTCACACAAGCACAAAGGTGGTGCTGAGAGAGGGGAGGAAATGATGGGTCTCCAAAAAACTGAGTCAGAATGGTAAACACCCCTCTGCCATTAGTCTCTCTCCTCAAAAATGATCCGATTCAGATCCGTCGTTCCCACTTGTTGAACATACTTTGGAATCGGTTCTTTTCAAAAGAACTGCCAAAGAACTAGCATCAGGAAACAGCGGGTTTTTGCATTTGCCTCACTACATCACGATTGAAACCAAGCTCCATAGTATCGGAACTGGTTTCAAGTGGGAACGATGGTCTTATAACCCGATCTGCAATTCGCTTTAAATCATAGTGGGAACAAGTCACAGGTTTTGCAGGCTATGTTTCAGAGGAAGGAATTGGAAAAACCACCTCTGAGGATTCCTTGCCTAAGCAAACCCTAGGAAATTCATGGGGTCCCCATAAGTTGACAGCTGACTTGAATGCAGATACATACATACCAAGGAGGACTTGGAGCATTATGATTTTTATCAGCATGCCTCTCCTTTGCAGGCATATCCTCAAGCCGGAAACGGTAGTGCCAGTTTCAGTGAGATGGCCCCTTTTTCCTGATACTGAACACACCTTTGTTTGGTTTTTTCTTTCTTTCTTTCATTTATGGCCTTTTCGTAAGTGAGTGCTGTGGTTTCCTTTGACAGCTCTGAAGGAGTGGTTCAGAAAGGCAAGCAAGGAATGTATAGAATTATAATTACAGGGAGCAAAATCATGCTCTTTGGCTGTATCACATCTCTGTACCACCAGCCTATTGAAGCATCTTTCAATTTTTAAAAACACAATCTAATTCTTAGCTCCCTCTGTCTAAACCTTCAATTTTCACTGGTGATTATGGGTTCTCCCTAGAACTGCCTTATTTCCAGTCTTCCTCAGCCTGGTATTGGACTGCATATCCCATCATCTCCAGCCAGCGTGGCCATGGTGTTGGGAAGTCATAATCCAACAGAAAGCCGGAGTGCATAGACAATGACCTGACTCCAGTTGCTGCCACACTGCAGAATTAATGCAGTTTGATACCACTTTAACTGTCATGGCTCCATCCTATGGAGATCTGGGATTTGTCGTTTGTTGTGGCACCAGAATTCTCTGCCGGAAAAGGCTCAATATCTACAAAACTACAAATTCCATAACATTGAGCCATGGCAGTTAAAGTGGTGCTGAACTGGATTAATTCTGCAGTGTAGATGCAGCCTCATTTAGGTTCTATCCTCACGGGAAAAGAGAGGCATCGAAACTTGTCCCTCTCCATTCACAGACTTGGATTTTGCGGCCTCGCTCCTTCGCGAATGGCAAGAGGGGCGGGACAAAATGGCACGCATGCCGGGGAGCGCACCACCATTGTAACTAATAGGCACTCGAATATTTGCATTTTTCCAGATTTGCGGGGTGTGTATTCCAGAATGGATCCCCTGCGAATAGGGAGGGACGACTGTAGTTTGGTCAAACAATTCTTACTTTTTCTTCTTCTTCTGTTTTCCCCAGGATACAACATTTTAAGGAGTGCATCAGGTTTATTCACGAATGCCGGCTGCATGGAGGAGGATGCCTCATTCACTGGTGAGAAATCTCATTATTGCTGCTGCATCCTTCAGAGAATTTTGTTCTTCTCCACCTCTCTTTTGCACGTGTCTTACTCAAGATGTTGCTTCTCTGGGTTGCTGCCACAGCTTAGCCGGAGTTTCCCGCAGCACCACCATTCTGGTGGCCTACCTCATGACCGTGACCAATTTTGGCTGGGAAGAGTGCCTGACGGCCACCAAAGCTGTCCGTTCCTACGTGAGTCCCAACTTTGGCTTCCAGGAGCAACTGCAGGAGTACGAATCGACTTTGCTCAAGGAGGTAACCTGGCTTTCATGCACCTATCTTTCCTTTGCTCTCTTGGATTTTCAAGGCAATCTTTACAGCAGGGGTAGGAAACTATAAAAGACTGCCCTCACCAGCGGTCCTCTCTGTTGTGTTTCGGCATCCCAGAAGTTGTGTCGTGTCACTTCCAGCAGCCAGTCTGGCCCATTTTGGGCCATTTTCTTGCACACAACAACAAAACAGTGCCAGGTTCATCTTGTAAGGTATGAAAAGGTTAGACTACATTTAGAGTTGTGCATACATTGATTTGTTTCATAGAGATCAAGTAGACCAAACATAACTTTCGGGCCTTGCATTGCATGTTTTAGTGCAAATATTAAGACACAAAATAGTGTTCAATTCAGGGAGCATTGCAGGGTGTCATGCCGCAAGTCCACTTCAAACGTATATGTTGTTGTTGTGTGCCTTCAAGTCATTTCCAACTTAAGGAGAACCTATCATGGGGTTTTCTTGGCAAGCTTCTTCAGAGGAGGGTTTGCCATTGCCTTCCCCTGAGGCTGAGAGAGTGTGACTCAACCAAGGGCACCCAGGTTTTTTTTTTTAATGCTTGAGCAGGGATTTGAACCCTGATCTCTAGAGAGTCCAACACACAAACCTCTGCACCACTGGTGCTCTTAAACCAACATGTCCCCCACCTTTTCGGGTGCAGAGCAGAGCAGAAACTAGTTTTGAGCGGTGTGGTTTCTGTAGTCAATTGGCAGATATGTCTCTGCAAGCAAAACACCAGAAATTCCCATTGGAAGTCCCCCAAGAGTTGGGGGCATGCATGAATGATCGGGGGACCCAAACACACCGCTTTGCATGAAAAAGGGAGTTCACACAGGATTCAAGACGCCCACATGGGTGACTTTTTCATTATGGTGTCAGTCTTCATTCACATGACCTTTACGCTTTGGTTCTCGGCATTGACTTTTTCGGGTTGAAATTAACACGCCGTCTCTCCTTCCCATATTCTCTCTTTCTCTCTCTCTCTCTGCACTTTTTCTTGGCTGTGGATGTGGTTCGCTGAGGTGAGGGTTAATTTTCTGCTCTCTGAATTAATTTTTTAAAACATTGCTCAAAACTGTAGCGTCATAATGCAAAAAAAGCTATTCCATCGATGCACTATAGCACTGTAAATCTGCAAAAAATGTGAAGAAGGAGGCAAAGAGGGGGAAATATATTCTTCTAATTTTCCAAAGAGAGGGAAAAATACATTGTTCCAAATGTAATTTTGCAAAGAGTGGTAAATATATTGTTCCATATATACTGTTTATATTTACAAGAGTATATTTGGATTGGAACACAATGGAACAATATACTTTCCCCTCTTTGCCTCCTCCTTCAAATTTTTTGCGGAGTTACACTGCTATCGTGCATTAATGGAGTGGCACTTTTGCAAAATAACTCTACAATTCTAAACTGTGTTTTAAAAAGAAATTAAAAAGAAAACCCACTTGAATAAAAAATTTAATTTAATTTAATTTAATTTAATTTAATTTAATTTAATTTAAAAGGATTAAAAAGAAAACCCATTTGAGGGAGGGAATGAAATGTTGAAGATGGTGCCGGGAATTTTGTTTCATTTTATTTATTTTGCAGTACCGTGCCTGGATCCAGCAGGAATATGGCAAGAACCCATTTGATGACCAAGAGGAGGTGCAGCGTTTATTGACCCTGCAAGAAGAGAAAACAAAAGAACAGCAAACCGGACGGAGAGACACAAACTGGATTAATCGTCCGCAGCCCCACATGCCCTATGCTAGCAGCAGCAGTCGGTGGATGAACAGATAACAAAAGCTCCATTTGCGGCCTTCCCAAGATGCCACCCCAGAGTGTTGGATTATAATACCTATTCTTTTCTCCGGCAGCTGGGGATAATGGGATGTGTAGTCTGGCACATCTGCAGGTGGGCATCGGGTTAGGGAAAGCTGCCTTAAAGAACTGAAAGATGCTCTACCTGTTTTCTCCCTTGGAAGAAGGCGCTGTGTTACTTTGCCCTACAGCAGAGAGCAAATAGATTAGGGCCATCTTCAAGATGCTGTTACAATTGGCATTGATGAGTGGTTTGTGCCAAGTCCACGTGTGTTTTCTTTTGGAATGACATGTCATAAGGCCAGACTGAGTTTCTTTGAGTTGCAGTTCAGGTGTGGAGTACCTAACCCCCTTAAATGCTTGCTGCGGTGTCTCCAAAGGCAAGGATGCTCTTTCAGACAGAGATGGAGTAGGAAGATTTTGGTACTCCAGATGATTTGGACTGCAGGTCCCAGAATGCCTCACTACTGGCCACACTAGCTGGACTTTCTGGGAAATGAAGTCCAAAACACCAGGGAAGCCAAAGCCAAACATCATTTCCCTAATCCTCCTTTGAGTTCCTCCTGGAGACCTTTGAAATATAATGATGCCAGCATCTAGAAGCCAAGAAGCAAAGGATGGCTTGATGATACTTGTGGAGCAGTGTTCATAGATGACATGGAAAGCTTTTCTTCTCTAGCTAAGAGGTTTTGTGTCTCGTGAATTTGACTAAAAGGGCCTATAATCTAAGAGAGGGAAATTTCTAGCATTATTCCTTGGAAATATGTCTGCTCTGGCTGATCTAGCGGAGACACGTTCTTTAGTTCTGGCAAACATTTGTGTGCATTGCCAGGTGCCAAAACACTTTCTTATGTAAAGAAATGTAGTGCTTGGAGACCAAATCAAACAGACGTAGGCATGCTTAACTAACTCTCTGTCGGATTGTCAATCCCAATTTGGCAACGGTGGTTTTAGGAGCGTTATTTGTAAGAAAAGCATCCGATTGATGTATATCAATAGCATGCATGGGAATTAAAAAAGACACAGGCAGGCAAGCAAAAGGACTAAAGCCAAATTCCTCTATTCAGTTTCCAGATGTGATGTCCCAATTAATGTCTGGTACTGAGCTGTGCTGAAAGTAGTACTTGTGGAAGTGATTTAAAGAGATTTTCAGACGTATGCTTTACGAAGGCATTTTCTTCCATTGATCTGTGATGCAGATATAAACTTGACATTGGCAACATATAACAAACATTGTCCCATGCTGTAGTTTCTGAAGGCATATGTAGGCAGCAATTTTGCTGAAGAATCAATGCCTGAATGGGAGGCCATCTGGGATGCTCCAAATGTCTTGGGTTCCATCATGGAAGAAAAATGGAAAACCAGTGGAATAAATGCATTTCTTTTTAAAAAGTTAGTTTTTGTTCATATTCTATGCTACATTAAATGCATTCACACGTTACAAACACCTTGAAGGTATGGATTTCATTGGTGTAAGCAGTCCTTTCTCCATCCCTTTATTGTGTTCATAAGCTCCTGTGCCTAATTTATCACCTGGTAATGGAGATAGAAAGATATCCTTCATTTTTCAAAAAAGAAAAAGTTTACCCATACCTAGCCAAAAAAAAAAAAAAAAAAAAGTTTACCCATACCTGGGAACCTCAGCTCGAAAGAATAACACAGAGGTGAGGATTTTGTGCAGTTTTCATCAGGCATTCACACACTGAGAAGTGTTTTGGGAAATTATGCTGTGCAGAAATACAAATTTATTTTGCCTAAAATTGTGGGCTTTGCACAAAGCCCACATGTGCAAAACCTCTCCCTGTCCACATGCATTTTCCCCACAAAAAAAAAACAAAAACATGTTTTGGAGAAAATACATGATTATTATTATTATTATTTTTGCAAAAATGTTTTTTTTGAGACATGTGAATAGCTGGATAAAGGTGCATGGAAATATTGATTTTCTTCCACACCAGGGGAAAAAAAAATTACAGTGTTTAACTATGACTCTGGAGACCAGGGTTTGAATCCCGGCTTGGCCATGAAACCCACTGGGCGACCTTGGGCGAATCACACATTCTCAGCCTGAGAATGGCAACGGCAAACCTCCTCTGAACAAATCTTGCCAAGGAAACACTATTATGGGTTCACCTTAGGATTGCCATAAGTCGGAAACGACTTGAAGGCATACAACAACAGACAACAACTATCTTTTCCAGTGAGTTAAGTCATTTCATGATATGTCAATGGCATGATAGCCTCAATTCAATCATTTTGGCTTCTTGTGAGAGTTCAGGCTTGATTTGGCATGTATTTGCCTTTTTGGTTGTCCATCTGCAGAACTCTCCTGCAGCTCTACATTTCAAATGAGCTGATTTTGCCCCATCCGTTTTCTTAACCGTCCAGCTTTCATACAAAAAAATCGGAAATACTATGACATGGATGATCCTGACTTTGGCATTTAATCATATATCTTTACACTTGATAATGGATGCATAGGATCATAGAGTTCGAAGAGACCTCAAGGGCCATCCAGTCCAACCCCCCTGCCATGCATCTACACTGGTAGGAAAATCCAGCTTACCTTTGGGTTACCCCAATCCGCAGCAACCATGGGTTTGTCTACACATACTGAGTCAAGTTCAGGAGAACCATCCGTACAGTTCTCCCTTTTGAACACTGTTACTATAGCTCCAGAGCTCACCCTCTGCTCTGCATTCACCTCCTGGCTAGAAACAAATAGACTAGACAAAGTGTTCCTTACCCCATCTCTTCAAGTGAGAAGGAACAATCCCTTCTGGGAACAGCCCTTTAGCTAAGATTTGTGTCTTAATTCCTGAACAGGAAAATATGTTCTGTGTGAGTTTGGATGATAAGGTGTGAACAACTGTGTCTGGTACTGAATACATAACACTACATAACATCACCAGGGGCCATCCCTAAGTCTCAGGTGTTGGCCTGGAAACCTTGTCCTGGGGTGATCCTGAACTGACAACCCAGTTGCTGCATGATGCTCTGCCAGTGTTGGGCTTCCTTGTACTCTGTGTCCTCCTTCTATCTGCATCTCCTTAGCTTTTCATAAGTGCAGCTCTTCACAAAACAGAAAGCCAACCACCACCGCTGTGCAAGACATTGCTGGGATCCTCCACTCCTTGGAAGAGTGACCTACTGCGGCCAGTTTGAGAAACATCTGGCAATTCTGCTGTTCATCAAAATGGGCTGGGGAGGAAGTTAAGCAAAAACCCAGACACTGTGTCTGGTTACTCCGTAAATGGCACAGGAAGCTGACACTTGGCCATTGGAAAGACAAGACAGGCTGTTTCTGGTAGGAATAGGAAGTTATAGTAGATATGTGATAAGCAGAGATTACAGTTTCAATAGGCGTTATCAAGAGACAGAGGCTGCACTGTTCAAACACAGGCATTATATTTGGGATAATTCAAGGACTCAATCAACCAATTTATTATACATTGGCTGGGATGCTGTTGGCATCTTACTTACAGCTAGGTTCCCCTAGGGAAGCAATCGGACATTTTGGTCCGATACAGAAGAGCTGCATTCAGTTCAAGCTTTGTAGAAGTGGTGTTGTGCTTGTGGTGGATGCACATCGCACACTGACGTGCACTGTGCATGGATGCATGGGCCCATTGGGTTGTGCCTTCAGTTGCACATTTGGTTTCTTGGTTCAATCCTGCAATGTTGCCATTCAACACAAGGGCTGCCTGGTGCAATTTGTGCATAACTTTGCATATGGAGACGTATACTTTACAATCCCGATGTAGCATCTTGTTTCCGTATTGTGCATATTTGGAAAGGCCCTACCATTTGGCAGTATGAGGAGGCAGATACGTGAAGGCAAAAGCAAGCTATTTGAGTTAGCCTGCTGCCTCCAGATGTGTTGAGGAAAGATTCAGGTGCCAGTCCATTTGGCTTTTGTACATGGAACAAAGATGACATCTTGTTCTTTGCCTTAGGTGGTGCATTTCTCTCTCTCTCTGATAGTAAACCCCCCTCAGTTGGAAAATCAAATGTAAAACTTACAAAGGCATAATATGTGTTCTTTTGAATGTAGCAAAAATCACATCTAAGCATGTTCCTCTTTTCCATAGAAAGAACATGGGTGTGTCTGTTACCTCCTGCTCAGTTGGAGAATGCCTGCCCCAAATGCGTCATCTAAAGAGTTTTGCTCCTGAACAAATTTACTTGGGTTATTATGATCTCTTTCAAGATCATAATAACCCAAGTTAAATCACTGTGTTTGGAATTGGGGGTTTAGATAAGAACGTTTGCTTTATCTTGGCTTTTTATTAAAAATTTAGTGTCTAACTATTTTATCCAGTTCACATATGTTCATAGTTGTTAACTATTTTAGCTTGTTTTGTTAGAGAGTTTAATATGCTTTTTATTATGTTTTTTACTGCTTCACATTTTACATTGTTTTAAATTCTTCACACTGATTGTATTGTATGCCATGCTGTGATCCATGGCTACAAGGCAGAGTATAAATATATAATAAACAAATAAATGTAAATCGGATACATATTACAAGAAAAGAGATTGCAGCAAAACATTAGGAAGAGCCTCTTCATTGCAAGAGCTATTCGACAGCAGAATAGCTTGCCTTGGACAGTGGTGGACTCTCCTTTGGATGGGTATCTTTCAGGAGTGCTTTAGTTGCATATTCCTGCATAGCAGGGAGGTGGACTAGATTGTCTTTGTGGTCCCTTCCAATGCTAAGATTCTGTGAAATAGATAAAATGATAACCCAATTTTATATTTCTAGGAATTAGGACGTGAATGCATCTTTCTAGGAAAATCAAAACGAGAAATTTTCACCCAAGCCATGATGACTTGGGACCAACTTCACTTCCTAGTGCAGACTTCCCCACCGTAAACAGTTTGGAATCGGTCTCATCACTTGGGTTGGTGCCATCCCAATGGACCTTCTGTGACAGGGCTGCAGATGGAGAGAAAGGTCGCATAATGGGGAGCCCACAGTCCGCACCAGCTGAGACAGCAAAGTTGGGATGCCCCCCTGAGATGTGCAGGAACAGTTTTTGAATTACAAAAGTTCTCCATCCTCAAGGGAAGAGGAAGGTGCTGCAACCAGCCCACTCTTCCAAAGGACAAGGGCAGAAATAATCCAAATAGAGCAAGAGGGGGAAGTCCTGGGAGGGAGGAGTAGAGAGAAAACTCCATGGCTTCACTGTTTTGAGTCCTTCCTCCCCCAAAAGGGAGTATCATGCCAAGAAGAATCCCTCTTTCTTTCTGGGAGGGTCTTGGGAAGCCTCACTGCTGCCCAGTGTCACCTCCTCTGATGGTGTCACCCAGTGCAGGTTGCACCCACCTAGTGATGCCCTTCTTTGGAATAACCCGAACATGGGTGCCGTGTCTCTGTGTGTGGGAAGTAGGAAGTCTTCCTGCATGTCTTCTTTCTTGGTACTTCAGTTTGGGAAAGTCTCCCTGCTGGTGAGGCAGCGGTGCTTTCTATGAACATCATGAGATGGTGGAAATTCCCAAATCATGGGCAGAGGCAACTCCGTCCAGCCAAACCAGCCGTGGCTGGCCTCAATTCATGTGATCTCATTTGGTCTCAGAAACTAAGCAGGCTCAGTCCAAGAGGGCTTGGGTGGGAAACTACCAGTGAATAGGATCTCCTTAGATAGAAGTGGGAAAGCATCTTGCTGGAAACCCTGGGTAGCTGGGGCTCCTAGTCAAGAGCTGACAAAATGGAACTGGTCCAAGTACATACCAAGGGCACCATTTTACCATGCCACTGTATATAAGTAAGACTGAGAGCATCCACAGATTTGGATATCAACTGGGGTGGTGGTGGTGGTCCTGGAACCAAACCCCCAAGGACCCACTGTATAGCTATTTGGGCATGTCACCATTTCTCAGCTGATGTTAGCAAATAAACAGCTTTAAACACACAAGCAGACACGAACAGAAATGCAAGGTCATGCTTCTTAAGTCCTGCTCAAAATGGAGGCCCCTTTGAAATTCCTCCTGGATAGAAGGTGACAATGTAGGACACGCCCTGGGAAAAAAAGGAGGACGGTCAGGGCACCCTCCGCCTGCAAGCAAGCAAGCAAAGCAAAGGAGCGATGGAACGTTGACCTGGGAATGGAACGCTGCGGACCCGGGAATGGAACGTTGACCCGGGCATCGCGAGCGAGCGAGCGCTTGCAGCCTGCTTTTGCAAAAAGAGCCTCCGCTGATTTCTCGGAAGAGAATGCAATGAGAAGAAAGGGACCCGCGCAGACCCCTTCTTATTGGCCAGCCTCTTGCCTTCCTTGCTTTGTCATTGGCTGACAGAGACACGCGTGGGGGAGGCATCCAAGTTCATATAGATAGAGAGGACGATGTCCTGTAGATACTGGGGAGGCGAGAGTCTTGCTAAGCTTGGCATCTAGGCGAAAGAGCTGGAAGCTGTCCGGATGTGGAGGTCAGTGCTCTGCAGGTGTCCCACGCGTGGGAGTGGGAGGGAAAGAGAGGGATCTGGTCGGGTGTGAGTTGCTTTGCCTGACTTTTCCCCCTCTCTCTTGCAAACTAGCCATTTCCAACCTACTAATAGCTTCTATATGAGAGGTATGTATGTTGTGTGCCTTCAAGTTGTTTCTCTTGTGGAGTCCCTAAGGTGAACCTATCATGGGGTTTTCTTAGCAAATTTCTTCTTTGCCATTGGCCATCCTCTGAGGCTGAGAGTATGTGACCTGCCTAAGGTCACCCAGTGGGTTTCCATGGCTGAGCTGGGATTTGAACTTCGGTCTCCAGAGTCGCTCAAACCACTCCACCATGCTGGCTAGCTTATATTACAGCTTTTATTAGATCGTTACCAAAACTTAACAAGCCTCACTGATTCCTTCTTTCTTCTTTTTTGGTGCATCTTTCCTCCCCTTATTAGTTTTTGATGCTAGATTTGAACTCTTGCCCTGGAGAATGCATAGGTTGCAATCCCAGGGAAACAAATCTGTACAAAAGTTGTTGTGAGTCAGGCCAGGGGACTTACTTCTGAGTAAGTGTGCATGGAATTGCATTGTAAATCGGTGTGCCTTTCCCTGAGTTGTTTTGGGTGTTAAAGGGAAGCGTGCCACTGTTTCACAAATACACACCTCTAAACTTCTTTGCTGTTGTGTGCAGTTTCGGACTTTTGGCAACCCTCAAATGTGTGTGTGTGTGTGTGTTTATCACAGGGTTTTCTTGGGAAGTTTTGTTTAGAGGAGGGCTGCCATTGCCTGCCTTTGAGGCTGAGAGAGTATGACTTGCCCAAGGTCACTCAGTGGGTTTCCATGGCCAAGCAGGTATTTGGACTCAGGTCTCCAGAGATGTTGACTAACACTCAAACCATGTTGGTTAACCTCTTTGTGAGGGCCTACATATCCTAAAGGCAGCAGATCCTGTCTCATCTTGGAAGCTAAGCAGGGCCAGCCCTGGTTGGTACTTGAATGGGAAATCACTAACAATTACCAGATGCTGTGGGGTATATTTCAGAGGAAACAATTGGCAAAACCACCTCTGAATTTTCCTTGCATAAGAAAATCCTCTGAAATTCATTGGGTTGCCATATGTTGACAGGTGACTTGTCTCAGAGAGAGAGAGACACACATGACCTTCTTGCAAAAACCCATTGATTTGAAAACTTGGGAAAACCCCTCTCTATATGAAAGCTGGTAAAATGATGTCTAACCAGATCTGTGAATGGGTTTCTTATACCCAGGAAAGCATGTCATATGTTTCCCTGTAGCAAATATAAAAGCAAAAGGCGCCTAGATTGAGCCTAGAAATGTACTTCTAATAAGTTCTGAATAGGATTCAACTTCATTGCTGTTGTTGTGTGCCTTCAAGTTGTTTCCAACTTGTGGCAACCCTATTGTGGGTTTGTCTTGGCAAGTTTCTCCAGAGGGGGTTGGCCATTGCCATCCTCTGAGGCTGAGAGAATGTGACCTGCCCAGGGTCACCCAGTAGGTTAACATGGCTGAGCCAGGATTCGAACCCTGGTCATAGTCCAATGCTCAAACCCTGCACTAAATAAATGTCCTTGGGATGATGCAGTCTCCAGAGATGGCCACCGATTAGGAATTGTTTGCAGTCCGGCCAGATGGAACCTCTGTGACTTTATCTTTTCACCTCTCTTTGTAAAACAGTCAAGAAACACAATCTTCGCCTAATTTTTAGATTAGATATGATGAGTGTGGTGCAGTGGGAGACCAGGGTTTTAATCTCCAACTAGCCATGGAAACCCCACTGGGTGATCTTGGGCATGTCACACTCTCTCAGCCTCAGAGGAAGGCAGTAGTAAACCTCTGAATAAAGCTTCATGACAGATTTACCCTAGGGTTGTCATAAGTAGGAAACTGCCTGAAGGTGCACACCAACAAAAATAATTACTTTTATTGGTAACTTGCAGGGTTCCAGTAGCAAGAAGGAGGCAGTACTGTGTATGGAGTTCCAGATGCATTTTTGACAATGAGAAGTTGGTAAAAGTTACTTAGGACTTTTAAAAAGCTATACAGTGGGAGTGGACCCTTGGTATCTATGGGGTTTGGTTCCAGGATCCTGTGTACACTCCAAAATATGTGGATGCTCAAATCCCATTAAATGCAAAATGGCATCGTAAAATGGTGCCCCTTATATAAAGTGACAAAATCAAGGTTTGCTTTTTGGAATATATATATACTCATGAATTTATAGACACATAAACTCATGAATTTGGGAACGTCTTTACAAAAGTACTCCAAACGCTTCCATGCAGGATGTGCGACCGAAATGGTGGAAGGCGGCTGAGACAGTGGCTGATAGAACAAATCGACAGTGGCATGTATTCTGGTCTGATCTGGGAGAATGATGAAAAAACCATGTTCCGGATCCCATGGAAACATGCGGGGAAACAGGATTACAACCAGGAGGTGGATGCATCTATATTCAAGGTACTTTCCGTTGCAAACATCCAATTAGTGGTGCTTTTCTTCTTGAATTGCATTCTTTTTTCATAAATTGTTGGTCCGTTTGTATAAGGCGCCAAAGACACTCACGGTGCATCTGTGCTGGAGAAATAATACAGTTTGACACCACCTTAACTACCATGGCTCCAACCTACAGAATCCTGGGATTTGTAGTTTAGTTGAGGCACCAGCACTCTTTGGCAGAAAAGGCTAAAGACCTTGTAAAACTACAGACCCCAGGATTCCATCGGATGGAGCTAGAGCACTTAAAGTGGTGCCAAACTGCATTATTTCTACAGTGTAGGTGCACCCTAAGTTCCTGGGTTGCAAAAATATTTGGGAGTGAGATGAGCTTTTTCAGTCAATAACCCAGGTATTCTCTTTATTCCACATGGGTATGTCAAATTCTTTTTGAAAAGATGCACTGGAAATGGCTTCTTAGTGCAATACTTTTTGGGCCAGCCCCTGGTTCTCTCACATAGCTGCATAATCTGGATTTTGGCTGATTATATATATATATAAGTGCAGCGTAGCTTCATGGAGCTGGACTAGTTTTACTCAGATGCATAAAAGGCCTGAATTTTCCCCAAGGGATTCCTTTTTATATGTTGTTATTAATTGGTACAGTGTAGGTCTAAGTACCCTAGGCATCAGATCCTGTCCGATCTTGGAAGCTAAACAGGGTCAGCCCTGGTTAGTACTTGAATGGGAGACCACCAATGAATCCCAGGTGCTGTAGGCTATATTTCAGAAGAAAGGATGGCAAAACCACCGCTGAGTAGCCTTTGCCTCAGAAAACCCTATGAAATTTATAGGGTTTCCATAAGCCAAGGGGCAACATGAAAGGATACGCCACACATTAAGTGGTGCTATAATGCTGAATCTGATAGCTGAGCAGATAGCGCTGCAGTGACACCTAGTGAAGGAAAAATGGATTACAGCCCAATTTTATTCTACAAAGAAAAGGAGGAAAAACAGCAGCCACTTCTTCTAGTCACATTTGATAGTGACTAAGGAGATTCAATTTAGGCTTTGGTGCTTACTTAGTCAAAGGGGGAGGCACCTATGCTGCGGCCCAAAAACAACATTGTTGCCCTCTGCTTTGCGACATGTACCATGATGTCTCTGGAGATCTGGAAACGATATAATGGGATGTCACTTCCAGTTTTGGTTTGGGATAACCTTATACCAAGCTTAGTGAGACTGTTGAAGCATGGGCATGTGAGAGACAATGGCAATGTTAAGGTGCTTTTGGTGATTTGGGGTCAAAAAAATTCCTCTCCAAGTTTGGATTTTGTGAAGGGCAGTCTGGGGGCTTTGAGGTTGCCCTGGCAGGTTTGGGAGGCTACACAAATGGGATTGGGGGCCACATTCAGTCCACATTCATACTTTCGCCACCCTTCACTTGGGCTGTACTTGTACTGCAGAAATAATGTAGTTTGGCATCACATTAACTGCCATGGTTCCATGCTATGGAATCCTGGGATTCACAGTTTGTTGTGGCACCAGAGCTCTCTGACAGAGGCTAAATATGTCACCAAACTCCAGGTCCCAGAATTCCATAACATGGAGCCATGGTAGTTAAAGCGATCTCGAACTAGATTATTTCCGCAGTGCAGATGCAGCCTTAGAAAGACAATGAGCAATAGCAGGAATGGGATTCAAAATGGGATTTCAAAAGCACCTGGTCTGTTGGAAAGGACTTGCTGACAATCTTTTCTTGGTGGAAGATGATTTGATTCCTCCTGAGCAAGGGACCTCTGGAAGCAGGAGACCCTACTGAGAAATCCTATTATTTATCCTTTAGGCTTGGGCAATATTCAAAGGGAAATTCAAGGAAGGTGACAAAGCTGAGCCAGCCACTTGGAAGACGAGGTTACGCTGTGCCTTGAATAAGAGCCCGGACTTTGAAGAAGTGACTGACCGGTCCCAACTGGACATCTCAGAGCCCTACAAAGTCTACCGCATTGTTCCCGAGGAAGAACAGAAATGTAAGTCTAATGGAACCAAACCACACGATCCACAGAATCTCAATAGTGTAGCTCCACATGATCAGAAGTTTTGCTCTTGTGGGGTTCTGTCACTTTTGACTAAAGGCATATTTGTTTTAAGAGAACATTTGTTTCAAGGAGGGGTGGGCAACATTTGAGGCCCTCCAGATGTTCTTGGACTGCAACGCCAATCAGCCCTAGCCAGCACAGTTGATGGTGAAGGACGATGGGAGGTCTAGTCTTAACATTTGGAGGAATGCAGGCTGTCCACCTCCGCTGTAGATCAAGACACACACTGCCCTCACCGTTCCCCACCCAGATGAACACTAAACTGACATTTCAGTTGTGACCACAGTTTAATTCGCGAGATGTTTCTGCATCTCTTTTCATTCCCCAAATCCCAAAGGGGATATACAATACTGCAGCAGTGAAGCACAGAAAGTGCAGTGAGAACTAGCAGTAAAATAACAGAACAGAGCCAAAGTAAAACAGCAATAAAACATTTCATTCAAATTACTAAAACTGCTGGGGGTAATTTGAAGTTTACTTTAGTACAAGCATTGGAATAGGACCCCCCAGTCCACCTGAGGATGATGGACTAGTTTAGAGGGTGTGGAGCAAGCTGTGTGATGCATACAATGTGGGCTTCCAAAGGAGGGTAGTGGCCAAGGGACCTCTTGAGGAGTGGTGTCCTCTGGCGGCTGCTGCCCAAGACAGGTATCACCCCCCGACTGACCTCCTCCCAAACCAGACCATACAGAATCCTTAGTGCAGTCGGCCATCTGTATCAACAGATCCTTTATCCATGGATTCAACCATCCACAACTTGAGTCCCTGTGTTAGGAGGAAGGCGGGATATAAATAAACAGAATAATAAAAATTCCAAAAAGCAAAATGTTTATATAAATTATACCATCTTACTATGCCATTGTCTTCAATGGGACTTTGAGCATCTGTGGATTTTGATATCCACGGGGGGTCCTGGAACCAAACCCTAGTGGATACCCACTGCAATGTTTTTTGTAGTAATCTTGCTTGTAAATCATAATTCCTGCATATCACCGAACGTAATGGCAATAGTTGCAACATAAACAACTTCCTGAACAAGTTCTTCATCCTCTTCCTAACTCCCAAAGTTGGAGGCTGTCGTCTCCCATTCACACAAGAGCCTCCTACTTTGGGAATGGGGTGCAAGTAGTAAGTAGCAAGTAGCAGAAGGGTGTTGTGTCAATGGGAGACAGCAGCCTCCAGCTTTGGGTGTGCAGGAGGAATCCTTCAAACGCCTGAAGTTGAAGGTTGCTACCTCCCATTGACACAACTACATTGGGAGTTGGAAAGAGGAATTATCCTTGAATTCCTCTTGCACCCCACTTTATGGCCCGTTTTCTGACTATGCCTTCTCTTCCACTGAGCTCCTTGTGTCTGAAAGGACGTAAATGTTACACCCCATTTCTGCCCAAAGGCAGGTGTTTAGAGAGGAATAGTGACCTTACTAGGGTGCAAGTTGTGGTGTCATCCCCACTTATGGTGTCACCTGGTGCAGTTCGTGCTCCCCGCACACCCCTAGTGATGCGCCTGCATTTGCTCACCTCTCACCAATGGTAAGGCTAGTGTAGCAGTGATGGGAATAGCTGTTGCTGTTTGCCCCCCCCCCTTTTTTTTTGGTAGTAAAACAGAGCATTTTGCGGTTACAGTAACAGAACACAGAACGGCTGTCTCCGAAATGACCGGTATTATATGCGAGCCACATTTTATTTTTATCTGTGGTTTCTTTGGTGTGGTGTCTTTTCAAGCATGCAAAATTGAGTTGTCAAGAATTCCCTCCCGAGGAGAGCACCTGAGTCTGGCTGCTTTAGACACTCGTGCATGAGCCTGGTAGCATTTCTGGAAATCCCTCTGGTTTGCTGAACAACCTGCATTCTAGTATTTCACCAAGGAGTATTTGAATTATTATGAGTGAGGTAGGGAAAGTAGAAGGGCTTTAATGCAATCCGCAAGCTTCGCTCCGCCCTCATTGCTGGCCCAATTTAAAATAAATTATTTTCTGCTTTCAAAACGATAGCCAAATGAACCATCACAGAAGTTAAGAAATTTAAGTTCCTTAGGCATAACCAGTTAAGCAATGCATTGTGTCCTTCTGCATTTCCTTTCAAGAATATGGATTGTTTTGCCTTTAAAATATAAAAATATCACTGTGCTTTCTTTTGATTGGATAAGCTGCTCAGAACTTGATTCTGAACCCTAACAACATCCATGCACCTTGACTGATGTAAACCAAACACCAGAGTTTGGGAAAGTTACTTTTTTGGACCCAGACTCCTAGAATCTGCCAACAATGGTAACTTTCCCAAACTCTGCCAACTACATGGAGAGAAGTTTTATGGTCTGACTTTGCTTAATAATTTACCCATAAGATTGCTTGTTTGCTTATCCTTTTTATTCTTCATTCTCTCCTTTCCCTTACTTGTACATAAACACTGGCTGCATCTACGCTGTAGAAATAATGCCATTTGACACAATTTTAAGTGCTGTAGCACCATCCCATGAAGTCCTAGGATTTGTAGTTTTGCAAGGTAGCCTTCTCTGCCAAAGAGTGTTGGAGCCTCACCAAACGACAAATCCCAGGATTCTGTAGGATGGAGCCATGGCAGTTAAAAGTGGCATCAAACTGCATTATTTCTGCAGTGTAGCTGTACCTGTTGACTATCACTCATACCAATGGTCAAGCCATGAACCAAAGTGCCTACATTCTCTGATACTGTGATGTTCAGCTTGTCTTTCTTTCCAGGCAAAATGGGGATGGGAAACGGATGCAGCTTGGGTGAAATCACGGACATAGAGTGCAACGCTTCTGCAATGGATGACTTGATCAAAGAGGTAGTTAACTACCACTATATAGTACTACTATTACTTCTTGCCTCTTTCTGGTAGCAATGCATCCCTCTCTCCCTTAGAGATGCTTTGAAAAAAGACTGTCTCTCCTCCCTCTGTAGGGCAGAGCTCAGGAAATTTTGTTTTTCCCTCTTTGAGCTCCAGCTCTCCAACCCCCCCCCCCCAGTTGATGTGGCCCCTACTGATTTGAAAAGTAACTTGCAAAAGTCCTTGCATGAGATTGTTTGAGCTCTAAGAGCTTAGGGAGAGGTCCTTTTCTATGTCCCACTGCCTTCCCAATAACATCTTCTGGTCTGACCCTGTTTGCATCTCCAAACCTGATGGAAATGGCATTCAATCATGTTCTCATCTCTAGTGGAATAGACCTCCTTCTCTCGCTGCAGCTGATGCTTGGTAAAGTAGGTTGGAGGGGGAGTTATCATTGTGGCAACCATATCAAAATTGTGGCTAAGTAGTGATTATGATTAGGATGAGTAAATCTAGTAAATGAGTAAATGGGTAAATCCGTATTCATGATCACTACTTAGTCACAATTTTGGCACCATTGTAACTCCCTCCGCTACTTACGTTACCAGGCGTGATCAGAATCCAAGAATCATCTGGAGTGCTACATGATTTCGATCTCTTTTCTATAAAACAATGGGGCAGTTTGTGGGAAATAATCTGAAAACTGTTATATTCCCGATATGACAATGTTCCAGATCTTTTGGATATTACCAGTTGTCATCTTGGCATTGATCTTTGTTCTTTCTCCATAGACTCCTCAGCAACCAACAAGCGTGGAGGAATATCTTGGCACAATAAAACGAAGCCCTTCACCACCGCAGGAGAATTGCAGAAACCAACCAATACCCGATTGGTGGACACATCAGTCAAGTCCTGGTAAGACTTTGTGATATCATTCAGAAGGACTAGGTCTTAAGGGCAAGGTGGAGAACTTCAGCCAGGTTGATCCTTTGCATCCCTCAATCCCATACCTTCAAATGCTTCGTAGATTAAAAATGGGATATATATGGCCAAACAACATCAAAGTGCGGCCAAGATGTCAAAAGCAGTTAATGAAGAAGAACAGACAAACTGGGGAGATTATCGCACTGGCCGTTTTCTCCTGATCTGGGCACAAGCTGAGACGGTGTAAAAACAGATGTTATCACACAGCTTTGTGCGCAGATTGGAGGCATCCCATACCGATCGGGACTTCTCTTGTACTGAGTTAAAAATGATTCTTATCCATTCATTGCTAAGTACAGGAGAAGTCCCGATCGGGTATGGGATGCCTCTGATCTGGGCACAAAGCTGTGCGATAACATCAGTTTTTACACTGTCTCAGCCCATGCCCAGATCAATGAAAAAAGCAGTGCGATACTCTCCTAGGAGATGGTGCAACAGTTTGCTTTTGCCTGAACGTATTGGGAAGGCCAAGATTCTATTCCTCTGCTTCTCTCCCTTCTGTTGTGCTAATTGAGTGCAAACTGTTTTTGCATTTTGAATGCAGTTTGCAACAGCTGCAGAAGAAGGGAGAAAGTGGGCGCAGAACAGAGAAACTGGGATTACAAATCACAGGATTCTATAGGATGGAGTTATGAAAGTTAAAGTGGTATCAAACTGCATTAATTCTGCAGTGTAGTTGCAGTTGATATCACAGTCTGCAGAGATGTTGTTCCATGTAGAGAAGGAGGTGGAAATGAGGGCATTGTCCCCCCTCCTTCCCAAATAAGAATTCTGCCTCTCAAATTAAATCTTCCTTCCGTTTCCCAGATTTTGAGCATTGTAGAGAATTGTTCTCATCTGGCACTTGTTTGTTTTCTGTGTTAGCATTTTGACATTTTGACATTTTGACATCCCCCGATCCATTGCAAACCTCTGTTTGCTATTTTAGGAGTCCTGGGACTTTGTTCCTGTGAGCTCAGGCACTACTGTATGAGTCCAAACAAATAATGTATTTAATGCTGGGATCAAGGACTAATTTTATTATAAAGCCAAATGCACAAGCCTGCACCAGAGGCACTTAAAGGCAAATGGACAGGAGATAATCTAGACTTTCAGCTCTACCTATGTCATCTCTCTTTTTCTTTTTACATTTTACAGCTTTATCCCTCATGAGTGGATTTGTGGGCTATGAACCGATTCATGCAGGTATGGTAAGCCTTAAACTTCCTCTTGTTGTTAACATCTGGTGCAGTTAGCCTTTGTCTTAGTTCATTTCCTTGTCAGCCAGAGGTGACTTTTTATTTTTGCATGTCAAAGATAACCAGAGACGTGTGGCTGTGTCTGGATCAAATAGTCTCTGGGGAATCCGATGCATCTGATGGAGCAGACTGAGTCTTCTGAAGTTTATAAGTTCATCTCACAAGCTCCTTTTGTCTCAGTTAGTCTTGAAGGTGTTACAAGATCCTCTTGTATAGTAAAAAAGGCAGCTCTGCCGGTCTGTCTTTGATTTCTTGTTTATGAGTGCCTTGTTTCTAGCTCTCTTACCCCCTCTTCACACTTTGGAGACGATGGCCAGTTGTGTCTGTCAGTGGGAAAGTGCATCTGCTCTGGATTTCAGCCTGAATTTTCAAGAAGCTATCCAAGGGGCTGAAACATATGCAGTGCCTTGAGCACTTCCTTTAAAATTCAATGGGATTCTCACTCACTGATACAGAAGCAACCAGCCACCGTTGATGGTTACATGTCAACTTCCTTTAGGGGTATATTGGCTATATATGTCTCCCATGGATCAGCTAGCTTTCGATTGTGTTTGCATACATATTGTCTATATATACACATCCACATATATCATTGGAATCTTCTTTATGTCTTACTCATGCATAAGTTGCCCAATGGAAGTGTTTGGACTCCTTTGTCCATTGTAGAAAACACCTGTTCAATTCAGGGTTGTGGGAGTGGTGCTTAGTGCACAGTGCCATTGCACATGCAGATACACATTGTGCATGGATGTACATTTTGTTTTGCACATGGGTGTAGTGTCTGCACTGCACGTTGTGCAGGGATGCTCAAGCCCATTTGTCTGTGCATTCGATTGCACATCTGGTGCTTTGATTCAGTTGTGCAGCATTGCCACAAGAGTTTCATGGCATATTTGATGTGCAACTCTGCATCTGGAGATTTATACAGTGCAATTTTGATGCAAAACCTTGCCCTCTCTCCTTTATGTATGCCACCTGTAACTTTGCAGGCTATTGCCAGATGGTGATCAACTTCTATTATGGAGGAAAACTGGTGGGAAGCACCACCACCACTCGCCCTGAAGGCTGCCGGATCTCCCTAGGCGAGTCTCCTTATCCCCTGGAAAACTTTGAGCACGTGCGGTTCCCTTCAGCAGATGTGATCCCCAACGATCGCCAGAGGCAGATCACCAAGAAGCTGTTTGGGCACCTGGAGCGAGGTGTCCTCCTTCAGTGCAACAAACAAGGCATCTTCATCAAGCGACTGAGCCAGGGCCGAGTCTTTTGGAGTGGCAACAATATGCCCTACAAGGACAAGCCCAACAAGCTGGACCGAGACGAGGTGGTCAAGATCTTCGATACAAACTACTTCCTCCGAGGTTTGTGAAATATATTTTTTAATATTGGCACATTTCTTTCTTCAAAAGTGTTTGAAAGTCTATGGCAGGGGCATACCCTCTGACATTTCACAAATGAGAAACAGGATCCATGTGGCCAAGCAACAGCAGAGTGTGGTCAAGATGATAAAAGTTAGTAGGAGAGGAAGAGGAAGAACTAGGAGAGGCTGCTTTTGCCTGAGTTTAGTGGGAAGGGCAAATAGATTCTCAAGTTTCTGATTTCTTCCCTGGATTTATTTGTATGTTTGCTTTGTACAATGTTGTGTGTGGTCTTGATCCTGGTTGCCTAATCTGTGGGCAGTGATGCATAATTGCACAGTTGTTTTTCAGAGGTCCATGTTATGAAGTCAGTGATGCATATTATAAAGAATATTTTTTGGGGTTGAAGGGAGCTAAGTAAAATAAAGTTTAAACAAAATTAATGAGGAGCCCTGATGAATCAAAACTTAGAAAAGTTCATTTTTTGGACCACAACTCCCTAGCTCGTAGCCATGCTGGTGTATCTATGAGAGGTAGGGGCAAAAGGAGGGCATCCCCCAATAGGAATCCTGTACCCACAAATCAAATTTCCCTTTGGTCCCCAAATAGCTAGCACTGCAGTAACTTAAAATGTCAGTTGAACATTTAGAAATAGCATTTTGGCTTTCAAAAAAGCAAAGGGGGAGACAACATTGTCAAAGGAATGGAAACACAGAAAATAGAAGAGATCTAAACCTGAACATTTGCTCTGTGCAATGCTAGAAATTTTAGTGTCTTGCTCTTCAATGCTAGAAATTTAGGAACTGAAGGAAAATTTCATTTGGGAGGCAGATTTTGGGCAGGGCAATGCCCTCATTTTGTCCTCCTTGAAGCTGCACCCCTGGGATTCTGGGTGTTATAATCCACAAGAGTAACTTTCCCAAGCTTTGAGAATTGCACTGTGCTCCCACATGGGCACCCAGCACCCCCTTGTCTAGCATTCCACAAACCTTTATTGCCATTGCATTACAGCTCTTGTGCTTCAAAATATTATGTGCCCGAGTATTCTTGCTGAAATGAACTGAAACGCTTGCCTTTGTCTGCTTGCAGAGCTTCACCAGTATTATAACAATCAAGGCCGATTCCCAAACAGCAAAGTTATCCTGTGTTTTGGGGAGGAGTTTCCAGATGCCATTCCTTTGCGCTTCAAGCTGATCCTTGTCGAGGTATGTCGAGGCATTTGATACTGGCAAGGGTGTCAATAGCGGGGTGCAAGGGGTTGCAGATTATACTGGGTTGGGGTGGCACCTGGTATGCTGACGGGAAGCTCTGCCAGACCCAGAAAAGGCTGTTGAAGAGACAACGGGTTGTTCAACCATAGAATCATAGAGTTGGAAGAGACCTCAAGGTCCATCCAGTCCAACTCCCTGCCATGCAGGAAAACACAATCAAAGCACCAATTGCAGCTCCAACCAGCAGTAGCACTCTCTAGCCCCATAGTTCACCAACTTGCAAGATTATCATGAGAGACCTTGTCAAAAGCCTTGTTGGAATCAAGACATGCTACATGCACAACACTCCCTTGATCTATCGAGCTTAAGACTGTATCCAAAAAAGAGATAAGATTGGTTTGGCATGACTAGTTTTTGAGAAACTCATGCTGGCTCCTGGTAACCACAGGGTTCCTTTGCAAGTGTGCATGGACCAATTCATCTGTTCTAGAACCTTTTATGGTATCAACATCAAGCTGACTTGTTGGTAGTTGCTGGGGTCCTATTTTTTGCAAGATGAGGACAACGTTTGGTATTAAAAATAATCTGTGTCAGTTGTCAGATATACTAGGGATGCCACTAAGAACTGTTTCATTCATCTCTGTCCCCTCTCCTCCAGTTCTTCATGCATTTGTGTTCCCAGAACGCAAGAGCCAAGAAAGGATCTTGTGACTTCCCAAGGTTACATTCAGAGTTGTTACTTCTTTCCCACCCCCCGTATAGCACTGTCTCTGAAATGCAGAACAAGAGCTTTCATTCTAAAAACATCCAAGCTGCTAGTCCTCATGTCAGACATAATTTCTTGGCAAGTATCTTCAGAGGGGGTTTGCTGTCCTCTTGAGGCTGAGAGAGTGTGACTCGACCAACGTCACCCAGTTGGTTTACATGGCCAAGCCAGGATTCAAACTCTGGTCTCCAGAGTCATAGTCCAGTGCTGAAACCACTTCACCATGCAGGCTCTCTGGGCTTTTACAAGTATTGCTCAGTCCGAACAAAGATGTCTTGTCTTCTCCTCTGACTCCAGATTGAGCAGCTGAGCATTCGGCAGCTGGTGGAGGAAGCCGAGAAGATTGAGAGCAGCGCTGTGGGCCATCCGATGGCAGAGGATGTCCATTTCGACCCCATGTTCAGAAACTTCCAGGATTCCTGCCTGCCCCCCCAAAGAGCCATTTTCAGAGAACACCAACAGATCACCGTCTGAGACTCCTTTGCGGATCCTTTGTTGTTATTGTTGTTAAAAACTTTTGGAGAAAAAGGATTCTGTTTAGCTGTTTCTGTATGCTCATCCTATAGATTTTTTTTCTTCCCAGGAAATTTTGGGAAAATCTTGTTAGGAGTGTTTATACATAAAGTGGATATGTTTAAAAAAAAGTTTGGGGTAATTTTGCCTTTGGAATTTAACATAAAAAAATAGCCCCAGTGCTTTTGGCACAGAGAGGAACAGTCTTAGGGGGGAAAATGAGTGCAAAACCTAGGAGAAAAATAATGCAAAACGACAGTGGTTAAGGCAGAAGTGGTCCAGTTGTTGCCTTCCAGATGTATTGAACTGCAACTCCCAGCGTTCAGCATCATTGGCTAGTTTGGCTAAGACTGCTGGGAGCTGCATCGGCAGGGTCGTCCATTGCCAACAGTTAGATATCCCCCAAACCATTGTTTTAGAGTTATAAACCTAGATGTTCTGTGTGTGTACAGGTTAGGATTGTGCACAGATGATCCCACGCTAGCCTGTTTTTGTTTGTTGTTTGCATACACTCATTAGTAGTTATCCATATTCATTTACTGTTTAAATAGGGCACAGTGTGCATTTTTAGCCAGAAAGGGAAAGGATTGCTTTGATCCAGTGCTGCTTTTTTGAGCTGTGTTCCTCTAACAAGGTTTTCTCTTGAAGGCAGAAGTGAACAGCAAAATTTTAGGCTAAACATATTTATTTTAACTGCTTGTTTGAAATATCTTTGTGGTTGTTTTACCAAACGCGTCTTCAAATAAATACCTACTTTTTTTTTGTTTTTTTGTAAACCATTGTCTCTGCTTTCTCATGGGGAAAATTAAATCTGGTCTGCCCCTTGATTTAAGGGTATTTCTGTTTATCTTAAAGCACCTTTGAGAGTAACTGTGCAAAAGGAGTTGTAGCATAAGCTTTTATAGATTTGGTCTACTACTTCCTCAAGTCTCAGAAAGCTTGTGCTACTACTTCTTTTGCATAGTTAGGGCTGATCCAGTGGCTCTCGGCCACCCCTGGGAGTGGTGGATCAGGGCCGCGGCAACCATACGCCATGGCCCTGATCCTCCTTTTTGCTGCCCCCAAAAGAGAGGCAAAATGCTGCCCTTTCAGCTGCCGTGACTTTTTTGCACCCTTTTGGTGCAGCGTGTCCACACGTTGCGCCAGCAGGGTGTCCTGATGCTGCGCGCCGTGTGGACGGGCGCATGGCGTCAGGACGGCATCGGGGTGGAGACGGGGTGGCCTGCATGTGGCTGCCCCATTCCAACTCCACCCCAGGCCGACCTTTTGTGCCGGTTTGCATCGGCCCTTAGTCTCAGAGGTGCTACGAGATCCCTTTGCATATTTATATTCCAGGCTAACATGGCTGTGTCTCTGATTCCATTTATCTTGTTGAAGATAGTTGGGCTTTTGGGTAAGTGGGGGGTTCAGTGTGTCCTTCAGTGTGCAAAATGAGTATACACATGCAGCTGGGCTAAGACTGGTCAGGAAGCTATTGTTGCTTGCCATCAAGCCATTTCCAACTTATGGTTAACCTAAGATGAACCTATTATGGGGTTGTCTTAGCATGATTTGTTCAGAAGGAGGGTTTGCCGTTGCCTTCAGTTGAGGATGAGAGAGTTATCGTCAAAGTGCTTTAGCAATATTATATTAGCTAAATATTAAGATCATTTTCTTTTATTGCTAGCATTCCTATTTCTCTCAATTGATCTGTTGAATTTGGGTCCTGAAAATAATCGCTATGTTCCTTGGGGGCGACAATCTTAGCTCTGGAATAACACAAACAGACAACCATGGAGAGGTACATGTCATTTTGGGAAATACTGAGTTAATTTAAACTGAACTGGGATGGGTGGGAATGATAAGTCCTTGAATATACTGGACGTTTTTGGGACTGGAGAAGTTCATGTCACTGCTGTTGTGTGCCTTCTAATCCTTTCTGGCTTATGGTGACCCAAAGGCAAACCTATCACAGGGGTTTCTTGGCAAGATTTATTCAGAGGAGGTTGCCTTTGCCTTCCATTGAAGCTGAGAGAGTGTGGCTCGCCCACAGTCACCCAGAGGGTTGCCATGGTCGTGCAGGGATTCAAATCTGGATCTCCAGAGTCCAACACTCAAAGCATTACACAATACTGGCTCTCTGGGAACTTGAGAACGGCCCACTATTCCCAAGGCTAAAACCAACTGGTACAATGTAAGGGCATGCCTGGTTAGAAGGAACAAACTCACTCTTGCAGTCAAACTGCTCAGGGCTAGTGAGCAGCTAAAGCTGCATCTGTTTCCTTTCTGGCGTCTCCTTTCTCAGATGTGTGAAAATATGTGCCCCAAAATTAACAGCCACTTTTCTGCACACTCCAGCCCCAACCCTGGGTCCTTCTGCTTACAGGCAAAGGGGTTGAATTGCTCAATAGGCAATTTCAGTCATTTTCCAAAAAGAGCCTCTATGGGGCTTTCTTCCTGTCTGCCTGCTGTCGAAATCCAGGACACTGTGCAGGCAGAGAGATAGTGCTGCAAATGGAAATATACTCCTTTGCTGTTCTTGGTTGCCATCAAGTTGGCTTTGATTTATGGAGATCTTTTGAATGAGAGACCTCCAAGATGCCCGATCATCAACAGCCCTGCTCATGTCTTGCAAACTCAAGGCTGTGGTTTCTCTGAGGCCACCTGAAATGCAGCTTTCCCCTTTTGCTACTGCCTCCCGCTTTACCTGGCATCAGCTTTTGTAATGAGTCATGTCATCTCATGATGGACCCAAAATATGATAGTCCAGAGTATTTTGGCTGACGTAGATGTGCCCATAGTCTGAACAACTTTTTGTATCTCACCAACACACCAGAGTACAACACAATCCAAAATCCATCCAACAGTGCTATCTTTATTGGGCCAACCAAAATGCACACTATACATGTTGCAAGCTTTTGAAGCTCCACTGGCTTCTTCATCAGAGAAAGGTGTTAAAAATCATACAGGAGAAAGAAAGAAAAATGATGCTGTTAGTCATAGCCCTGCATTTGGTCAGGATGTAGTGGTTATCCTCAGATCAGATGTTATGGAAGGGCATTTATACAGGTGGGCCATCATCCAGCCATGTGGGTACTGGGAGATCCAGTCCGGGAAATAAACTTTCAATTCCATTAGCAAGACAAAAAAACTATTGCCTTTGAGATACAGTTTGTCTTGAACTTAGCATCATTCCAAGCTCAGTAGATGGGGAAACTGGGGCTATCAGAAATGCAAAAAAATGACCAAAAATTGAGAAAATTCTGCAAAATGAAAAGTCTAAGAGATGTAGACTAGATGCCAGAGTTTAATGTCCAAAGAAGAGTGTGAAAAAGTTTCTTTGGGGACTACAACCCCCAGAATCCCTGGGGCAGTGGCACTTGGCACCTTCCATGTCAGTGAGGTAGTGAATCTGATCCACATTTTACTCCAACCTTTCAAGCCAGGAATGCACATTTTGAATCACCATTTGTTCTTGCTCAGTCTGAGGTGATCATAAAACGTCTCATTCATAAGACCTTACTTTACAGTCATCACTCCACTCCATGCTCAATTTTTGCTCCCACCACATCACCCTTTGCATCTGTAGGTGGGGAAAATTTCTAGATCAGAGCTTGCGGTAGGCTTTAGTTTCTCACGAGACTGATGCAAATCGGTTACCCCTTACAAATAGCCCTTGTGACACATGCTAGGCGATGCTTGCTGCAAAATGCATTGTTTTCTTTTGCTTTGTTCTTTACATCCTTTGTTACATACCCCTAAGTATGGGGCATATCAAAATCTGTCATTTTGGCTCCCCAAAATCTACCCTCGGCTTATACATGAGGTCGACTTATAGTCGTGTATATACGGTAAGATATTTCTCCAGTCGTCAACATCTGGACCAGGTTGTGTTGTGCAACACTGGCTGGGCTGAGACAGGGAAGAGCTTCTCAATTTAAAGTTGTTCTTCATGGTCTTCAGATGAATCTTGCAAACCCCAAGGGAGTTATGCAATTGAGCAGCAGAAGTCAGTTTTGGTTTTTTAACCCTTTCCGCTTGAGGTGAATTTATTTATTGTTCAGAGGAAACTTTTGAAGCTCAGTCAAATGAACAGGAAATGGAGCCTTCTTGCTCTAAACATGTCGTGTGCTAAATTTGAATGCTTCACCATTATGGGCTTAAAAAATAGACTGCAATTTAAAGTACCTTTTTGCTATTGCTTTAGGGGGAGGTGTGCAAATTACTCATGGTCGTTTTGAGGCCCCTGGGGCTTCTCATTTTGGGGGAAATTATTAAAATTAAAAATATTGTGTTCCTCCATATCCCCTAAGAAACCAGTTTACCTCTTAATGGTATTCCCTGAGACGAAAACAACCTGGGGGCAAAAACATGACAGAATTGCCCCTCCCAGACATGTGTTGTTATTGTTATGTCCAGTCAAGCTATCTCCAATTTATGGTGATCCTATCCTAGGTTTTTCTGGGCAGGATTTATTCAGAGGAGACTTGCCATTGCCTTCCGCTGTGGCTGAGAGTGTGTGACTTGCCCAAGATCACTCAATAGTTTTCAAGGCTGGGCGGGGATTCAAAGCCTGGTCTCTTGGAGTCCTGGTCCAACACTCAAAACCACTACAACACTCTAGCTCTCCAGATTTTATTCGGAGGAGATATACTGTTATCCTCCTTTGTGGCTGAGAGAACGAGACCTGCTCAAGGTCAACCAGTGGGTTTCCATGGCTGTAATGGGGATTTGAACCCTGATCTCTCAGGGTACATCTACACTGTAGATGTAGTTTGACACCACTTTAACTTCTATGGTTCCATCCTATAGAATCCTGGGAGATGCAGTTTAGCAAGGCACCAGCATGCTTTGGCAGTGAAGACCTTGTAAAATTACAAATCCCAGGATTCCATAGAGTGGTTCTGCAATGCTTAAAGTGGTGTCAAACTGTATTATTTCTACAATGGGGATGCACCCTCAGATTCCCAGTCCAATACTCAAACCCCTGCACTAATGTTTCTTGAGATACCTGATGTGGGAGACCAGCAAGGTTCTTCCCTTCCCAGTTTGTTCCTGTTGACCTCAACTCTTTATTTCTTTCCTGGAAACTTGCTGTGAACCAGATGCCAATAGCTTATAGACCAACACTGATCCACAGACACTAAAACCACTACACCACGCTGACTGCTCCCATAGTAGCTATAGTGGTACCAAAGCTTTATAATTGTGTAGTGATAAGAAGACAGCTGACTGGAAGAGGACTCAAGAAATGTAGGGTAACCTCCTATCAATCTTGCATCTTCCAATTATATTGGACTACATGTTCCAAAAACTACAGCCAGAGTGGTACCAAGGTGCAAAATTCTGGCCTCTACAGATGCAGCTTATCAGAAAGTCATACTATTCAGGGACTGTACCACTTGGACTTGTATGAATGCTCTGGGTTTTAGGCTGAACCTCAAAGGATCTGTCCAATGTTCTGAACATAAGTTCTTCCCCAGTAGCTTCAACAGCTTGGACAACTCTTTTCTAGTACAAACAGAAAACCCAGGCTGGGAAGCCATTGGTTGCTACTGGGTGCCTTTTGTGGCTCTTTTTAAGAAGCAACATGTTCAGGAAGAAAAATTGGGTTGGTTTGCTTGTCTGTTATTACATGTGTTCAAGTTGCCCAATGATTTATGGTGACCCCATGAATTTCATAGTGTTTTGTTAGGCAAGGAATCCTCAGAAGTGGTTTTACCAGTCCTTTCCTCTGAATCATAGCCTACAGCACCTGGTATTCCTTCGAGGTCTCCCATCCAAGAACTAACCAGGCTGAACCTGCTTAACTTCCAAGATCAGATGGGATCTGGTGCCTTTTAGGTATTTGCTATGTTATGTGTTTGTGCTTTCAAGTTGTCTGTTGATTTATGGGGACCCCATGAATTTCGTAAGGTTTTCTTAGGCAAGCAATATTCAGAGGTGGTTTTGACAGTCCCTTTCTCTGAAATATAGGTTTTGACAGTCCCTTTCTCTGAAATATAGCCTATAGCACCTGGCATTCATTAACAGTCTCCCATCCAAGTCCTAACCAAAGCTGACCATGCTTAGCTTTAGGGTGGACCAATATGAAAGGCAACTAGGTTGGTGAATATCTAAGAGGGTTGGACTACATTGGACTATATCAAGAGTGGGAGGTTGTGGCCTTCCAGATATTGTTGGACTACAGCCTCCACAGTCCCTTACCATTGCCTGTCCTGGCTGTGGCTGATGTGAGTGACAGTCCAGTAACATCGGAGTGGTCACAACTTGCCTATCCCTGAACAATATGATTCATTGTCCTCTTAATCCACAACCTCCTGGATTTCTCTTGGCTCCTAAAGAATCCTTAGTTTTTAAAAAAATGTCTACTATGATGCTCTCTCAAAAGTAGAGAATGTCCATTTGAACAGCAACTGGTGGAATTAAAGTGACCAATATACTGTGGATCCAAGCTCTTGGACCTCATAATAGTGAAGGCCATAATGTCTCAAAAGCAAAGTCCTATCTCTAAATAAATTGTTCATGGCGGGTATTTCCAATAGCGAAGCCAGGTGATTGGGGTTGGTGGGGGGAGGATGCAGCCGTAGTGGTTTGAAAACATGAGTCATTTGAGAATGGTTTAAAAAGTGAAAACGTGAAGTTGAAAGTCCCAAACCTGGTGGCCACTTCCCAAATCCCATTCTCATCTCATAAGAGACACCTAAAAAAGCATCAGAAATGAAAATCAGTGGGATGTTCTCTGTGCACATTTTTTTTGGTGAAAGGGGAAGTGTTGGAGCAGAAAGTTTCGGATACTTTGCTCAAAGTGTCTTTCTACCTCCATCCCAACCTGGTGCCCTCCAAATGTGTTAGACTACAATGTCTATTGTCCCCAGCCAGACTGGACAATGATGGCAGATGGTGTAGTTCAATGCCTCTGGAGAGGATGAGGTTGGAGAAGTTGGCTGAGCGAGACTGATGGGTAAATGGTTTGGGTAATCAATGGGACAGTGTTTATAGAGTAAGTTAGACTGATGGTACTCCAGGTTGCAACCCTTGGTGCAAGTCTATGGAAGGACCTCAGGAAACCTTTGCCTTCTCCTGTGGCTTTCAGAAGGTCCCATCTGCTCTTTGGGTCATGTGTCAGTAACCAGATCATTGCAACACCACTATAGAGGTTTCTGTGGTTACGATAGTGGGCAGCATCCAGCACAGGTGCTGGGAGGGGGGAGAAAAATGAACACGAGTTAGAGAAGTCCTCCTGGAGAAACCATGTAACCACCCCAACATTGGTTGCAGATGTGCTGGTAGATGGAAACTCTTGCGCAAGTATGCCAGGTGTTTGACCCCATCTTCTCATGAACATCCTTCAGATGGAGGACAACCTCACCTTCCAGCTGAGGAGATGATGCTTACGATGGACTCTCTTTTCTTTATATAGCTGGTTCCAATTTTTCATAGCCACTTCCACATTTTCACTTGCAGGGCTATAAACATCTTGGACACTTCTCTACTGATGTTTCAACCACACATGTTGTCCACCTTTTCCTCCCCCTTTTTTTGACATTAAAAAAAAACACCAACCACTTCTTGTTGTTGTGTGCCTTCAAGACATTGCAGACTTATGGCAACCCTAAGGCAACCCTGGGATTTTTTTGACTTGATTTGTTCAGAGCTGGTTTGCCATTGCTTTCTTCAGAGGCTGAGACAATGTGACATAGTTAGTTTTCATGGCTGACTGGAGAGTTGAACCCTGATCTCCTAGAGTCCTAGTCCAACATTTAAACAACAGTACCATGCTTGATCTCACTTTAACCCATTATGATGTTTAATAAGTTTTAGCATTTAACATTTAAGCATTTCGCATTTTAACATTATTGTTATTTTCATGTTTTCATGGCCAAACGGTGATTGAACCCGGGCTTCCATAGTCATAGTCCAATGCTCAAACCATTATGCCACGGTCTAATCTACACTGCAGAATGAATATACTTTGATACCACTTTAACTGCTATGAAATCCTGGGCTTTGTCATTTGCGGTGGCACCAGAGCTCTGGAAGTAGTTAGGAGCAAGTTTGTGTTCTACCTATATACCAAGTGTAAGTATTTATTGTCTACACATACTATGCGAGTTGCTGCTGATTTTTGCACAGTTGCATTGATGCTTATCTGTCTTCACTTTCCTGTGCAAATTTGCATCTATTTGCCCTCCCTCTGCCGAAAATGCACAGCCATGCAAATCCACTGCAAAGGGAATGGACGGCCACACATTCAATAATGCACATCCTTGCAGATACTCATGGATACGCCAGTAAAAACTGCAGAGTTTATGGAGTTTTTCCATCTCCCCATTCTTCCATGCAAGATGACACAATCAAAGTGCTCCTGACAGATGGCCATCCAGTCTCTTTTTAAAACTTCCAAAGATGGAGACTCTGAGAGAGTGTGTTCCACTGTCAGACAGCATTTATTGTCAGAAAGTTCTTCCTAATGCTGAGATGGAATCTCTTTCTCTGTACTTTTGCATCCATTGTTCCATGTCTTGGTCTCTGGAGCAGCAGAAAATAAGCTTGCTCCATCCTCAATATGACATCCCTTCAAATATTTAAGCATGGCTATCGTGTCATTTCTTAACCTTCTCTTCTCAAGGCTAAATATACCCAGCTCTCTAAGCTGCTCCTCATAGGGCTTGATGGTTTTTAGACTTTTCACCATGCTAGTCGTCCTCCTCTGGACACGCGTGTGTATCTAGCTACACAACTAAGGCAGTTTTGTAACTCGGTAGCTAATCTAGAATCTCGACCAACATATTGTCCACATGCATGCTTCTCCAACATCTGTGCTTTCCACCGGGCACATAGTAGTGGAGGATAGCTGCATCCACTAAAAAAGTGGTTTTGGTGGTAAGGGCGAGGGGAATAACTGCTGTAGTTTGGAGAGGTCAGCTGGATCAAGATGTTTGGAAACTTCAGTTGATCTGAAGAGCTACAGGGAGATGTTAACTGGGGCTGGTGACAGGGAGTGCCCAACTCCACTGGCTGCCAAGTTTGTTTCTGGGCACAGTTCAGTATGCTGGATTGTGGGTTATAAAGCCCTATATGGCTCAGGTCTGAAGGACTGTGTTCTCCCTTGAGTCCATCTGCATTTTGAGATCTTTTGGAAGACCATTCTCTCTGTTCCATATTTTTACAGGATACATCTGCTGGGCACATGGGAGACAGGGCCTTCTGACATGGATGCTACCTGTTGGCATGGTTGTCCACCAATCCAGAAAGTACTTTCTAATGTACTGTTCTTTTGGATTGCCCAAATTCGCTTGAGAGGGTCATGTTTTGCAAAAAAGGAAGGGAGATTCTCTTTCTTTCTTTCTTTCTGTCTGTCTATCTGTCTTTCTTTTCTTTAAAAAAAGTTATCTAGTCCTTGAGCTTAAAATACTTTCTGACGGTTTGTGGGAATGTTATGAAAGAAGGACATCTTGGTAGAAAATGGTAACCAACACTTGCACCAGAAAGGGGAATTAAAGGAACTGATTGGATGTAACTCACAGACAGTTCATTTGCAATGTATGAATCAATGCTCTCTTGATAACGGTGACAGACATTACTTTAAAAATGGAGTTGCAGATTTGACCTTATCTTTCAAAATCATAGGAACATGCCTGAGATCCAAGAGTAGACTCTGGACCTAATGGTTCTCCTAGAATTGGGAAGAATTCTGTTTTCATTTTTTAAAACCTCAAGAAATACAAAAACGGGAAGGGTGATTTTCTCTTGTGTTCAATTGTTGTTGTTTTTTGGAAGGAGGAGGAGGACTCACCTGAAGATGTTAATGTTGTTGCTATATTTATTTATATTCTGCTTCCCCCCCCCCCCATTGGGATACAAACCAGCTTACAAATTAAAAAACAATACATTAAAAATATAAAAGTGGGCACTGAAATAGAATTAAATTAGTATAAGAATCCAAGTTATAGTTGGGGTGCTTTGATCTCACTTTAACTGCCAAGATTGTGGAATGGCTGTGATTTGTAGATTCATGAGAATATTAGAGAATTATCTGCTGGAAATCTCTAGTGCCTTCCCAGACTACAAATCCCAGGATTCCATAATATGGAGCCATGGCAGTTAAAAGTGATTTGAAACTGCTAGTATTCTCCAGTGCGGACGCAACAATAAATCCATCTCCAAAAGCATTCTTATCTTTTTTCAAGTAGCAGCCAGAGAGGCTCCACTCAGATCAGTTTGGTAAGGGTGAAAGAGACTTAAAAATGTTGCTCTTGGTGACCGTTCTCCCCGAAACAACAACTGAACACAAAATTGCATCTCTTGAAGTATTCGTTTTTTAAAAAGTAAGAAATTAGTCCTTTTGTTGGAGTCATTTCAGAGGAGTTGGGGGGATGGAGGGCTGCAGGTCTCCCACACCTGAGATACTGGCGAATGCAACTACCCTTGGGAAGAAGGTGGCCACCATTTGGGTTGAGCTGAGTTCAGGTCACACACTTGTGGGGAGATCCACATGACAAGCGAGGCTGGAACGCAATGGCAACAAGAGCAACAGGAACAATCTGTGGGAGAGGAACTTGGGATGAGCCCAACTTCTCTAAAACTTATAGAAGGTCTCAGGCCACAAAACAGCCCCCTACCCCACCCCCAGGCTAAACTGGGAGCATCTTCCTCAGATCTTGGACTGTTAAGAGAGAGGGAGCGCAAGAGAGAACAAAATCTCAATGTGTTTTTGTGTTATTCTGACATTGTGCAATTAGACCACCGTTCTCCGGCCTCCACCATCCGTCCCAGAAAAGGAAATGTAATGTAACCACACACACCAGTATATGTGAATCAGAATCTCTTTTACAAGAAAGCAAACGGCAACAGTTGTGCTTAGTGTCTGAAGCCAAAGCAGGCTCAAGTTTCTTGTTCCTCTCTCTCTTTTTCGGTGACATATGCATGCACAAATTTGTATCAGCTTTTCTCTGTAAGTCGCCTGGATAGCCTTGGCTAAGGGCGGGATATAAATAAAATTTTATTATTATTATTATATTATTCTCTGAGCCTTGTGCATACTGTGTAGTACAGGTTACTATTAATGCATACACCATTTCCAGCAGTTGTCAAGCATCCGCAGATTTGGAAAAGATGTCAGCTTAATTGGATTGGAGCAAAACCATTGGCTTAGCTTGAAGTCCCAGTCAAAAGCTCTATCTTCATGGATGTCTGTTGCTAAAATAACCTTACATTCATATATATATATATATATATATATATATATGTGTGTGTGTGTGTGTGTGTGTTTTAAAAGTTCAATTTTTCAAAATTAGAAATTGACTTTCAGCTACTTCTTGGGTTTTTTTGGGGAGGGTATTTTTGGCAATCCCCCCAAGGGTCCCTGAGAAGGGATTTTGCTCCTGGACCTCTGCTTTATATGCAAAATTTCCATCACATATGTTTACCATCACAAATCTTAAAATCATGCTTTACCCAGTCATCGGCCAATTAGACAATTCAGAGGCGACCTTATGATAGAAAATAATAATAATAGTGGTTGTTTCATTGACTCATTCTCCTTATCCAAATGGCACATTTTGGTCAAAATAGAGTTGGTTTATTGATCGCAGGAGTATTTATTTCAGTGCCTTCAACTAAGATGACACCTTTTTTCAGTCTTAATAACTTTCTTGAAATGAGTCAGGTGATGTAAAACCTTCCTCTGTTTCTTTTTTGTGTGTGACGCTATTAAAAATTACATCACAAAAGAACCTGACAAGAAAAGTATTGGGGACTGACTTATAAGAAAGCTGACCTGGATCTATCAGCTTGCATTTTCTGATGCATGAATTAAATAAAAACAAACAGTTCTCATTGTTTGACAATATGAAGGCTCACATTCCCTTGCATGAAATTCTTTCCCTCCCTATGGCTATTGAGATTAAATTAATTAATAACCAAACTGTGAACCACAGCAAAGCCACACAAACATTTTCATGGTTGCGGTGGATGAATAAGAGTATGTATGTTGAGAAAGTTGTCTTGCATTTCAGGTTCCTAAAAGCCGCATGCAATCCAGGCTGATGACTCTAACATTGGTGGGATACTGAGTCTGTTCTAAAGGAGCTATCCAAGGTGGTGAACCCTATTCCTAAAATAGGTTTAGCAGCTTGGAGGACGGACACTTCAGAATTATAGCACTGTTATTCTACTTTAACTTTCCTGACTCCATTTTATGCAATCCTGGGGTTTCGTTTTCTTTGGTTCTCCTTGGTAAAATGAGGATGACCCAGAACTACATCTTTGTGAAAAGATAAACCTGGGATTATCATATTAGAGATGGGTAGTTCCATAGCAGAAGCCGTGGCTGCCCTGAATTTGCAAGACCTGTGCAGGACTGCTGATGACCAATGGTCCATCCGTATTGCACTGAAATGGAATGAAAGTAATGTTGCCCCTGGTTTGAAGACCTTCATAATTTTGCAAGAAAAAAATTGCTAGCACAAGTTTTCATTTGAGGAATTGGACTTAAATCTACAAAAATGTACACCACCAACTTCTCTCTCTCTCTGTGTTAGTCTCAAAAGTGCTACAAGATTCCTTTACATGCCAATCCAAGCTAACACAGCTATGTCTTCAAATAATTTTGGATATGGAGTCTTTTTATAGTGAGGAAAGTGGGGCAACTTTTAAAAGGTCTCTTTCACACTATGCCATTAGTTCACTTGGATACTACTTTGATTGTCACGTCTCTGTCCTATGGCATCCTGGGATTTGTTGTTTCATGTATTCTTTAGATCCTTCTTGCAAGGAACTCATCTGCAAATGCCAGGTTGCCATAGGATGGAGCCATGGCAGTTAAAATGTTATCCTAGTGGTATATTAGTATAGTGAGAAAGAGACTCCCATTGGTGAATAATTGGTAATAGGCTGTCTATATAAAAAAGTCTCCGCCATTTTTCTAGCCTGGTCCAACTGCCATCTGCAATCTGTGTATGAAAATAAATGTGGTTTACCCATTGAAACTCAAGATTTATTTTTTGACCATATGGTTTTGCCTCCAGTTGCATCAAAACTTCAGTACAGTTCAGAAGCACAATCTCTCTCTCTCCCCCGCCTTCCTCCTCCCTTCTAATAAGTTTGCAAGTTAACTTAACTTAACTTAACTTAACTTAACCCCATTGTAGTTTTCCAGCCTCTTAATTTAATTTTATTTGTTGTTGTTATTATTCTGTGCTTTCAAGTCTTTTCCCACCTATGGTGACCCTAAGGTGAAGCTATTACAGGGATTTCTTGGCAAGATTTGATCAGGGTTTGCCCTTTCCTTCCCTTGAGGCTGAGAGTGTGTGACTTACCTAAGGTCACCCAGTGGGTTTCATGGCTGAGCTGGGAATTGAACCCTGATCTCCAGAGTCATAGTCCAACACCCAAACCACTCCCTATTAGAGTTATATAATGGTATAGTGTGAAAGGACCATAAAATCATGTAGCATGAAGTTTGCTAATAGAGCAGTTGAGATATCACTACTTGTGAGGCAGTGTGGAATAATGGTTTGAGTGTTGGACTGTGACTCTGGAGACCAGGATTCAATTCCCAGCTCGGCCATGAAATTCGCTGGGGTGATCTTGGTCAGGTCACACTCTCTCAGCTTCAGAGGAAGGCAATGGCAAACCCCCTCTGAAGAAACTTAAATGCCATGGTTCCATCCTGTTGAATCCTAGGATTAGCATTTTCAAAAAGGACATTTTTCAGGCACAGAGCTCTAGTGCACCACCAAGCTACATATCCCAGGATCCAATAGGATGGAAACATGGCAGTCATCCAGGGGGTTTCATGGCCAAGCAGGGAATCGAACCCTGATCTCCAGAGTCGTAGCCCAACACTGAAACCACTAGCCACACTGGATCTATTTAGCTTTCATAACTACCTAAACAAATGGACAAGGAACACTTAATGAAACCAAAGAGTTCAGTGTGCTGATGAAGTTACTAAAAAGAACAGCTTGCGAAACTCATTCTGATGAGAGAAAGACTTAGCATCTCTTGTTCAGTGAAATGTTTGTTGTATTTACAAAGGGTCTTTTGGACGGATGTGCTGGCCCTTCCTTCATTTGCATTGAGAGCTAGAAAAAGCTCAACTGTGAAACATACATAACTGTAGCTGTTGTTGAAAGGTCTGTTTAATACCTTGACACTTACTCCCCAGCTTTCCCATTTATCTCCTGTCCCTGGCTGGGGAATCAAAAATATGTCTCCTTAATATCTGCCTGTTAAAGGATAATCTCTTGGGACCTTTGCTGGTTTCATGCTGTGTGAAGAAATTCCCCAAAGTTTTGCTGCATCTAAACTACAGAATTAAATAATAATAATAATAATAATAATAATAATAATAATTTATTTTTACCCCACCTTTAGCCTTGGCTATCAAGGCAGCTTACATTAAAATAATTACCCACACATTATAACAGACATATAACCCCCCCTTTAAAAATAAAGTTAATGCAGTTTGACACCGCTTTGACTGATATGGCTCAATGCTATGGAATCCTGAGATTTGTAGTTTTGGAAGATACAGATCCAAAACACACTGCAGAAATAATCCAGTTTGACAATTACTCTAATTAAAAATCATTCTCTCAACACCACCATTCTAGCACTTCATTCTCAAACTTTCTGTCTTACAGTATTGACTCTAATGCCATGATTTCATTTGTATTTCTTTGACAAATACCGTTTTCAGATGTTACTTCTCATAATATGGTAGTCTAAGTATCTTATTCCTTATTACATATCATTGTTATTATTTTACATCATTAATAATTTCAATATCTATTCCATGTTTCTAAGTTTAATACATTTAATTATATGTAAAACCTTGTCAAGTCATTTAGATCTAGCTGAAAGAAGAGAGATAGGAAAGAGGGGATAAGAAAGTCGAAGAGGGTAAGAGGATGTAGAAAAATGTATATGGAAGAGGATGTAAAAGAAAGTCGAAGAGGATAAGAGGAGGCATGAAATGAAAGGAAAAGGAGACAGAAAGAGATTGGAAAGGGGAAGACAGGGAGATAAGAGATATGGGTGATTAGAGTGAAGAATAGAGAGAAGGAAGAGAGAAGAGGGAAAGAAAGGAAAGGACAGATCAAATGACTTGATTGAATATAATATTGAAAAGACAAAGAAATTTTATTTAGGTAATAATTATAGTTTTATTATAAGATTAAAGAAATATAATGTATTAATATAATTTTGATGAGTTAACACAATTATGATGTAACTATAATTATATAGCAATATATGAGATTGTAATAGAAATATGAAGATGGTGGAGGGTTTTGAATGTATAAATGCATTATGTTTTAATCTGATTACTTAATAAAAATATTTTTTTTTTTTTAAAAAAAAGAGAAATAATCCAGTTTGAGACTGCTTCAACTGCCCTAGTTCAGTTCTAGGCAATTTGGGAATTGTAGTTTGGTGTGGCATCAGAGCTCTCTGACAGAGAAGGCTAAACGTCTCACAAAACTACAGTTCCCTGAATTCTGTAGCATTGAGCCAAGGCAATTAAAGCAGTCTCAAACTGGATTGTTTCTGCAGTGTGTTTTGGACCACAGTCGGCCCTCCATATTCACAGATTCTTTATCCATGAATTCATGGCTTGGGGAATATATATATATATATATATATATATATTCTTTTCCCCGAAATGTAAACCTTGATTTTGGTATTTTATGTATATTTCACTTCCTCATTTGAATAAATTGATAGAAATGTAAATTTACCCAGAGGACTTTTTCTTTGGTCGCCCCTGGACTGTGGAATGACCTGCCAGAAGAGATTCAACAGCTAAACAGGTTGTCTGAATTTAAAACTGTATTAAAGACCAATATCTTCTGTGTTTTAATCGACTAGGTTGTACCTAGTCAATTTTAAACTATGGATTTTAAATTAGGATATTTTACCTTTTGCTGGATGACTTTAACGCATCTTATGTTTATGTGTTTTAACAATGTTTTAACACAGTGCTTAGTTGATGTTAACAATGTTTTAACAGGGTTTTTACAGTATTTAAATTATTTTGTGTGTGTTAATCTATGTTGAACCCCGCCTCGAGCCTTGGAGAGAGACTAATAAATCATCATCATCATTATCATTTGTAAGCTGCTCTGATAGCCTTTTGGCTGAAGCGCAGGATATAAATACATCATCATCATCATCATCATCATCATCATCATCATCAATCATCATCAATTGCTGCTGCTGCTCATGTAAAGTTTCAAAATTCAATTCTATAGCATAGATAGGCATCTGAGACATGTCTCTCAAATACAGGTGAGTGATGAGGCTTGTATCAGCTTCTGTATATTTTGAGAAGCTTTAAAATAGTTCTCAGACCATTTCCTCTTTCTGAGAACAATTCACATGCTTCAAAACCAGAAGAGAGTGACAACGTCCCGCCACAATGTAATGGAGAGAAACTGCCCATGATATTTCCCCCCTCATTTTATCTGGGCTTATTTTTGTGTTATGGCTAGGGTTCCCAGATCTCAGGGCTTGACCTTCTTCCCTGGTACTTAGGGTGAGGGGGATGAAGCTCAGGATGAGGGTGCCGTCTTGAAAAATGTGTGTATACATGTGTTTTTCTCCATTTATTAGGCCTGTTATGTAATTGAAGAGAACTCTGTACAACTCTGGTTGATGCTTCATGTTTCATACTCAATGGCATGATCAGGGCTGTCCATTGTAATATCATGAGGACCCCACACCTTATGATAGGGGTAGGCAACCTTTCCCCTTTAAGGGCCGAGGGACTTCAGCTCCCAGAATCCCAGGATCTATTGGCCAACATGGGACTATTGGCCAACATGGCTGAGGTTTCTGGGAGCTGAAGTCCCTCGGCCCTTAAAGGGGAAAGGTTGCCTACCCCTGCATGATATCTAGGGCTGTATCCACACTGCATCATTATAACACTTTGATACCCCTTTAATTGATAGGGCTCCATTCATAGAATTCTGAGGTCTGTAGTTTCCTGCAGTGGTTAGACTTCGCAGTCAGAAAGGTCTAATGCTGTTGTACAGGGGTAGGCAACCTTTCCCCTTTAAGGGCCAAGGGACTTCAGCTCCCAGAAGCCTCAGCCATGTTGGCCAATAGTCCCATGTTGGCCAATAGCTCCTGGGATTCTGGGAGCTGAAGTCCCTCGGCCCTTAAAGGGGAAAGGTTGCCTACCCCTGCTGTTGTACAAAGGAGGGCACAAAAGAACTCTTAAATTGTTCCCCAAGCTACAAATCCCAGGATTGCATAGAATGGAGCTATGGAAGTTAGACTTCTATAATGGTGCAGACTGATATGCCCTCGGTCTTAAGTTTTAGCCCTGAACTCTGAGGGACTACAATGCACCCCCAAACCCAAAGGAGATCTACAGCCCTACTGCAATGGGAGCCACCCATGTCACCACTGATTGTGACACATGATTTCTTAGACTTTTTGCAATATTTACTTGAGAGCAAGTTCCATTGATTTCCGTTGTGTTTATTTTTATGTCGAATGTTTAGGATTCGGGCAATAGCAAACTGTAAATCGAAAACAGAACTAGCCTTTTCCTGTAAATCAGCCAATTGTACTGACAGTGTGGTTTTCAGTCTTCTGGATTTTTTTAAATTTATTTTTTTACTTCCTTAAATATCCAGTGCAATCCTTTTATTAACACCAGTGAACTCCCTCCATCCTCACTCCTCTCTTGGAAAAATCCCAAATCCCAAGTGCTTGAAAAGTTAACAGCAAAATCAATTTTGTTGATTTTACTTGAAAAATATAGGTTTTTGAGGAGGTTCATGTGGGAGAAATAATTTTTTTTAATTCCCCTATGGACCTTCTCAAAATTTTTATTTTCTTTTTTCTTTTAATTAAAAAAAGCTATATTTAAATTACAAATACATACTTGTAAGACTTACATTTTAGCTTCACCTTTCCCTCCCCTACCCCTTTTTAATTCTTCCTATTTCCCAACATAGTTTCTTTCCCCTATCTCTCTATCTCTTATTCTATTACATTTTTCGAAGAATGCGTAATCATCTTTATACATTTCTCCAAATAGTTCTTCCATTATTAATCTATATATTATTGTAGATTACTTATATTTCCTTATTTTCTTGAAACCAGATATTACCTTTATTTTCAGGGTCCAGCTAGAAATATGGCTAAGCCTTGATGTGACCTTAGATAAACTTTAAATATTTTTTTTTATTACACAATGCTTCTTGGAAATGTGTTCAGTCATTTATTCTAGATTAGAATCTGCTGCTTCAGCAAGTCAATCCAGAGAATTGTACGGTTGTGAACTCACAACCAGGTTGGATTTATTTATTTATTTATTTATTTATTTATTTATTTATTTTTAATAACTGCTGACATAATCTTATACATACATGCCATCACACAGCTAGTACATGCTTACTAGCTGTTTTAGCAGCTTCTGGAATTGGCTTGTAGGACTGACACAAGTTCGGAAAAGCAGCAACATGATGCTGGTGGTTCTTGGCTTTCATATCAATAAGGGGAGTGGATCCATTTTTAGAGTTTAGTTTCAACTTTAAAGGTGCAAACCAAGGGGTTATTCAGATGGTGAAAATAATCCCAGAAGAATGTGGGTTGAATCTTTATTGTACACATGCATTTTTCAATGCACCTGAGTAATTTTTTTGGGGGGGGGGGGCTGCAAAAAATCCACTTAACCCAGGATAGTCTATCTTGGGTCCCCCCCCAAGTTTTCCTAAAAGATTTGCATTGATGGTTGTGTGAATAACTAATGCAAATAGATCCAGGATAAACTGGGTTAAAACTCTGCATGCTTTGAACATGTTTCAGATACATCTGCATCTTCAAATCCATCTTTATTTGCAGAGTTGACACATGTGAGCAACAGAACTTGCAGAGATGCACAGAAATGCCGTTCCAATACAAAAACCATAGTGTAAACAACAAAACTAGAATGCGTGAGTGAGATTATTTAAAGTTGTGCTAAAACCAACAACATCTGAATAACCCTCAAGCTGCTGAACATTGTTCCCAGAATAGACTTCAGCACCTTGGATAGCTCCTTTCATGGCTGCATTAAAACACAGAGTAGATTCACCATTCATAAATCACTGCATTGTGACTTGCATCAATGGTGATAATACAGAAATAGGACTGACAAAAAAGGAAACAAATGGGTCTTAGAACATTTCAAGCCTGGACGCTCCTGGGAAGCCAAGATGACTAAATTGAGGCTGTTGTACTTTGGCCACATCATGAGAAGGTAAAACTCACTAGCAAAGATGATAATGCTAAGGAAGGTGGAGTAGAAAGAGAGGAAGACTGAATACAAGATGGTTAGATTTAATCAGGGAGGTAAATGATGATGATGATGATGATGATGATGATGATGATGATGCCAGCAACAGTAACAATAACAGGAGTGCTTTCTTTGCACACCGGAAGAAAATACATTGTGCGGCGTTTTGAGCAATGCTGTCCTGTTGATCCATTTGCTAGGAACTACCTCCCTCTGCTGCGTGCAACTGAAAATGCTGTTGTGTCTGAGGGAGTACATTGTGATCCGTGAAAACACATGCTAAAATAATTCTGTAGGTCTTAAAGGGGCTACAAGATTCATCCCCCCCTTCTTCCTCTTGTTTTTATATTTAGTTTATTTTTTATTTTTGACTGAATTTTTTTAAAAAGGGGGCCGCCACTACCTGCATTAGAGTTTCTACAACATCTATGCTAAAACATGGATGCTCGCTGGGACTGACAGGCAAATTTCACCACAAGTGCCATGTTCCAGAGGAGGTTTTTGCTGTTTTATATTATGGAAACCATTTTACTATGCCATTCTATATAATGGGCCTTGAGCATCCACGGATTTTGCTATCCACGAAGGATCCTGGAACCAAAGCCCAGCGGACACCAAGGGCCCACTGTACCTATATTTCTAGAGCTCTTTCTGCAATCACTCCTTGTGTGGAATCAAATCTCTTTCTCAGGATGCCAGCCTTTTGCTAAAGTGACATATTTTGGATCTCATACAGCAGACAAGAGAAGATTAAACCGAAGAGTCCTTGAGACGCTGCAGATGGATGGAGGCACTTTGATTTCAGCAAGAGATCTGCTCCAGTATTAACTTTCAGCTGATGGGGATGGGAAGACTTTACAGCTGCCAACTTCCTGCAAAATGTGCATTATCCTTGTCTCCAGGGGGACAGATTCTGCTGGACTTTACAGGCCAGAAGGAAAGGGCAAATCTAGGTTCAGGCCAGGACTTTTTTTTGTGTCCAGGAATGGGGCTCTCACGAGATGAATCATGAGAAAATGTGGATTTCAGCTCAACAGCTCCTAAAATAAGATCAAAGTTTTTGCCCCTCTTCACTCCCCCCACCCACATCTCATGTAGAACTCAAAACTGCAGAGGAACAAAGAATCAAGATAATAAAGGAATGCATTCCAAGAAGGATGATGAGGATGATAATAGGTTTAGAAGGACAACTCCCTGGAGGAAGCGCAGCTGCTACATTTAGGGTTGTATGGCTATCCTACCCCACCAACATCTATTTTCTAGCTACTGAACATTTTGATTTATGTAGATTGTAATTCCTTGATTGAAAGGACCCTGCAATATCATGGTATGGTTATCCTTGTTAACCTTACCAAAGTAATGTTGGAGTTACTTTAAAGCAATGGCAATTACTTTGCTGTAATTATGTTAATTCATTACTTCCCGTCTCTGGGAAATAATTCCAATACTTGTTGCAAGTGACTGCATTATTTTAATTCATTACTTCCCACCTCTGATTTAAAAAAGTCTGTTCTAGTTGGAACTAAAATTGGATTCAGCCTACAGTTTTTTGTTTAAAGGCTTGCTGAATGTCTTTGAATGTGAGTTGTAAACGTCTAACTCCAAGATCTGAAAATTTTTGATTAGCTCTATGATTTTTATTTAACAGAACTCTGCTCTACCCTACATGAAACACTCTGAAAGGGTTTTTTTTCCCTTCAGTCCCATATCCTCTAAGTGACCTGATTTGACAGAGACAGTCCTGATTATTCCTCCATCATCCCACCTTTTCAGCTCCTTTTCAAATACTTCAGTTTCTTTCTTCCCATTTCCACCTTTCTCCTCAGCTTACTTCACCTGTTGCAAACTGAGTTTATATTGTAAAAGTAGTTTACACTCAATTAATAAAACAGGGGAAAAGAGAATGGGGAGACTGAGTCTTGCCCTTCCCAGTACGTTTAGGCAAAAGCAAACTGCTGCAGTCTCTTCCAGCTTGTGTGCTTTTCCTCATTAATAACTTTGGCCATCTTGAACACACTCTGAGGTTTGTTTGTTTTTTTCAAAATCACATATGTCCAGGCCTTCATCTGGGAAAAATTGGAGAGTATGCAATCTAAGATAGCAGAAGGTCTCATCCGTTATCTGCTGCTTTTGCATGAATTGTCCCCATCTCAAAGGAAGTATAAACAGGAAAAACCATGGAGGAGATAAATGGCAAATGCTCTGCCTGGGAGGGGAAAGGTTAAAGAGTTGTCAAAATTGTCATTGCTGCAGGGCCTAGAGGCTAGGCAATACATTGCCCTTGAGTACATTTCTTCTTCCAACTTTGTTGGCTGCTCCTCAAAGGCATTTTTAATTGTGTCTGACAGAGGGATTCCTTTTTTGGAGATCTCTTTTCCTCAGCCAGCTCTTAAGATGGGCACATCTGGCTTTTCTTTCCCAAAGCAAAGGCTGCACTTGTTGCCTCGAGACTGAAGTGCTAATGAGCAAGAGATGGAGTGAAGCAAAATGCCACAGCTTGGAAAATTACTTTTACGGGGGAGGCAGCGGCGGTGGCGCTGGCGGAGAGACCACTCTCAGAATCCCTTGCAAACATGGCCTCTGGGGAATTCTAGGAGTTGTAGTCCAAAAGATAAATATTCAGCTCTACAAATGTCCCATTGATCTTCATCTTCACTACTGTGAAGCCTGGCTTTTCTTTTTTTGGAGAGGAAAAAAAGTATTCATGAATGTCTCAGGTTTTGGGCAGCACCCAAACCTGTCTCTCTTTCGGAGACTTTGCAGGTTGGTCAAACAAACAGGCCATGTGGAAGGAGCAAAGGGTGGGAGAGGACGATGCAAAGAGACTGTGTGGCTACTGAGACCTTCATTTTTCCAGTAGATGTCATAGTAAGGCAATAGTATGAGATGGTTGAGAGCAGAGGAAAGAGGCAGCAACCAGGGCAATGCTGAACACTGCCAGGATTTGGGGGCTCTTAGGGAACGCAATGCACCTTCCAAGATATTTCTGTAGATAATTCAAGACACTGGTTTGCCTCCAGAAAGTCTTGTGTGGTTTTGGAATAGGGAAAGACTATGTACTTCCATATGCCCCTGCTCCTCCCATAAAACAAGTCCATAACTTGTTGAACAGAGACAATGGGGGGTTGCAGACTGTCAGAAATAGTGTGAATTCAGTCCACTTTTAGGGTTAGGGTTAAGGTTAGGGAATCATGGGGACTGTATTTTATTGTGGCACTAGAGTTCTCTGACAAAGAAGGTTCAATGTCTCAGAAAAATAACAATTTCCATGATTCCCTAGCACTAACCCTAACCCTAAAAGTGGACTGAATTCACACTATTTTTGACAGTCTGCAACCCCCCAATGGCTTCTTGGCACATTACATATATTAGGACACTGGTTAACACCCCAGCCTCATGGTGACACACTTGGTCAGTTTATCCTATCTCCTTTCTGGTTCCCAGCCTGCAAACACCACATTTCAAAACTCCCTCCACCATTCCTAGGGTCATCCATCTAACCTGGACTTGGGCACCATCCTTCCTCCTGCCTTTCTCCCTCAAAGACCATTGTTAAAACTGAACTTGTCACCTCCTCACCATACCCACGCTTTTTGCATTTCCATGGCTATTCACTCAGGCTGATTATAAAGGTCCTCCCTGGGCAATGGTTCACTCCATGCATCTGAGGCCCTCAGGGATCATATATATATATATATATATATATATATATATATTCCAATTTATATGTTTTCCAGTATATATATTTCCTAATTTATTTCACTCCAGGAGTGGTGGTTTGCATCTTGGACTATGACTCTGGAGACCAAGGTTCTAATCACCGCTCAACCATAGAAACCCACTGGGTGACCTTGGGCAAGTCACTCCCTCTCAGCCTAAGAGGAAGGCAATGGCAGCACCCATCTGAATAAACCCTAGGATAGATTTGCCTTAGGGCTTCCATAAGTTGGAATTGACTTGAAGGCACACAGAATCAATAAGGGGTATGTGAAGGGCATTTCCACTATGTTTGGAGGTCCCCAGAGGGTCAAAAACATTTTTCCCTATTTTTTTTTTTGCCACAAAATGTTCCAAAATGTCCATTGGGGTTGTGGGGTATATTTCCACTCCACATTTTGTGGCTCCCCTGAGCCAATTTAGAGAGGCCCAAACATGGTGAAAATGCTCCCGTATCCTCTGGAAACATTTGCAGGCAAAATCCCTTATTAATTAATTAATTAATTAATTATTTTTCAGGAGCAGGTGTGGCCTTCCAAGGTCTTCTATGGCGCTAATGTAGCCAGACCCCTAGCCTTCCACAGTTGCCCTCTCCTGTTTAAAAACATGTAGCAATGTACTAAATTTGGAAAACCACTGCATGATGGTGTCTTAGGGGAGAGGATGTCCTCTTCTGGGAACTCCCAGAAGGCTGGATGGAGGGCCAGATTCAGATCTTGAGGTGCCCACACAAATGTCCCTTTTCAAATCTATAGGATCTAGTAGTGAAAGGAGAATCTGTTCCTTTCTAAAAATAAAATAAAAAATGTTCTTTTTCTAAAAGGCGTATGCGTAGACCCAGCTCAATAGCACAGGTAAAGTATCTCAACACATCCCATATTTACAGTATGGCTTTTATACCGTGGTCTGTAGCATCTTAGAAGGAGAATATTGCCCTTCACAAAGTGCACCCTTAATTTTAGTTTTTAAAAATATTTTGTGGGAGGAATGAACATATCTCTCTAGCCGAAGAGCTGAAAAAGCTCATTCTTGGTAGTTAATTTTCCAAGTGCCTCAGGTTTCCAGACCTTTGCTCAGCATGGAAGGGATGTATTTTGTACCAGACTCTCTTCTCTCTGAAGGACTTTTTCTGTTTGGGTAATTGGAGAGGGTTTAGGGTTCCTCCACTGGCCCCGACAGCTGGAACAAGTCTCTTGGAGCTCACGCAGAGACAGAATACGGCCCCTGTTTGTCCGCTTGGCCTAAACCTCCTTCTCTAATAAGGAACTGGAGAGACTCCAGAATCCAGTGGTGTGAAAGGGGAAACTGTGAAGACACACATTCCAAGGAATATGACGCACACCCTTGAACTGAACCTGTTTCATAGGAGCGTTCACTGAGTACTCATCCTGTGTACCTCCAAATGTTTTCCCATCATCAGACCCTATAGTGCTCCAAAACATGCTGGCTTGAGGTGTAAAATCAGTGGCATTGCTTTTTCTAACAGCCCCAGTATTGGATGATGCAAGATGGCGGATGGGGCTAAATCTATACAATGCACTGAAAAATGCAAGAAGCAATGGCAGTAGTTGAATAATCAGTGAAGTCCTACCTAAAAGAGATGTCATGTACTTTCATACACAAAGTTATGCAGCAGTTGTGCAAAACTGCCTGTGTCCTCAACAAACATGCCTGGGATGGTGGTGGGTCAGAGTGAAATGTATGTATAAAGCTAGCAAACCTTGTGTTTCTATTTTTATTTGCCCATCTGGTAGTTCATGGACATCTCAAAGCTCCTTACTCCACTGCTTGGCTGGATCAACTGCTGAAGACCACAAGAGAAGACACCATTACCAACAGTAAGGCTCTGTTGATATTTTGGATCTTCAAGTTCTTTCTGAATTATGGAGACTCTAAGGAGAACTAATCATGGAGTTTTCTTGGCAAGTTTTGTTCAGGGAGAGGAGGTTGCCATTGCCTTCCTCTGAGGCTGAGAGAATGTGCCTTGCCCAAGGTCACTCAATGGGTTTTCATGGCTGAGCCCAGATTCAAACCTTGGTCTCCCAGAGTCCTAGTCCAACTCAAACCACTACAATGCATTGGCTCAAGAAAAGACCCCAGAATGCCCCATTACCAACACTCATGACAAAACATTTTCAATAAATCGGATTCAATAGCAGCTCTATGCAACTATGTGGCTTTTTAATAAGCTATTCTCTCTCTCTCCCCCCCCCCCCCCCACTCACACTTTCTTGACAAGACTGAGAAGATTCTCTCTAATAATATTGTGCGAACCCACCTCAAGAACTCAACTTGGCCTTTCCTGAAGGAAACATTCTTTTTCTAATTTTTGGATCAAGCATGCGAGAGCTATAACCTGGCCGCTGCCAAGATAAATGCCCGTGTTTTATTGGAAGACAAAGAAATCCTTCTCAGTAGCCAAGTACAGAGGAGACTTGCCCCTCAGGCAGGTCTTACTTTCACTGAAATTTTTTTGGGAAGAGCACCGCGACAGAGCGGCCTTTGTGAAACCATCAATTCCTGCTCCAGGCTTCTAATCTGTGGCATATGCGTTTGGCTTGGTAGGATGAAGAGGTGGCTTTAGATACTCTTCCATACTTTGCCCCACATTCTGCCCTCCTGCTTGAAAAAATAACAAACCCAGAGAATTCAATGCGGTTTGAAGGGATCTCTCACCATTTTTCTTTTATTCATTGGAATCTGGAGAAACATTGGCAGACTCCGACATGGGAAGTGAATAAATCAGGAAAGAATGTACATCCTCAAAGTGTTGTTGGTTTCCCGCTCATAGATGTTTGCTTCTTTAGAGCTATGGTGTTCTGGCTAGAGCAGCTTCTTGCAATTCTCTCCCATCATTTTGAGGGGAGAGAACGTGGTGCCATTTCTTCACCAGATTTCTCCAAGAAGAGGAGAAATTCTCCAACAGTGGTGCTAGTATATAGTCGGCTTTCTATATATCCTCAGATTCATGGATTCAACTATCCACAGCTGGAAAATACAGCCGGCCCTCTGTATCCACGGATTTTTTTATCCATGGATTTTAACCATCCATGACTTGAAAATATTTTAAAAAATATAAATTCCAAACAGGAAACCTTGATTGACCCATTTTATATAAGGGACACCATTTTACAATACCACAGTATTTAATGGTACCTGAACATCCATGGATTTTGATATCTATGGGGGGGGGGTTTCCTGGAACCAAACCCCAGAGGTAACCAAGGGACCACTGTATTCTAAATATATATATAAATTCCAAAAAGCAAGTATTGATTTTGCCATTTGATGTAAGGGACACCACTTTACTGTGCCATTGTATTGAACAGGACTTGAACACCCATTTTGGTACCTATGGGGGTCCTAGAACCAAACCCTGTGGATACCAAGGGTCTACTCTAATTTCTTTCTTTCCTTTCCAAGGTAAGAGGAGGCCAGCAACATTGGGGATAGGTGCCATTCCTCTTGTGACCTCCCTTTATGGCATAAACAGAAATGAGTCCCTATATTGGGAGAAAGATGGGAAATAATAATAATAATAATAATAATAATAATAATTCTGGTTCCAGAATTTGGCTGAAATAAGCTGGTTTTTACATCTTGAGGGTTGTGAAAGGGATTCATGGAGCAAAGTGACCCAACCACCATTTTTTTTTTTTGTGGTAGGTGGGGTGTGTCTTTTCAGGTGACTTTTAAGTCTCCCCCAATTTTGGGAAGTGTCTAAGGTCTCCTGAGAAGTTTCAACAGTTTGATGAACATTTTCCTGGTTCAGTCATGCAATGTTGCCCTTCAACACACAGTTGGCATAGAGTCATTAGTCCATATCTCTACACGCAGAGATTTAGGATATATCATTCTCATGCAAGATCTTAACCACTGTGTATAACTTTCCCCCAATCATTGTATCTTTCTTTCCAGCCCAAATTCCTCTGTCTGTCTTTCTTCAAAGAGATACCAATGTCCTTTATGGGTTGAGCAGCTGGCCTTTTACGCCATTCGCAAGCCCCCCAAGACTCTTGAGGAAGTCACCAGAGACGCAGCTGCTGAAAAGCTGCTCTTTGGGTGCCTCTGGATGGGAAATCCATCTGGAGCTATAAAAAAGGCAAGTTGAAAGTTGACTGTGGTAGTAGAGGAGCTTGCCTATTGTTATGCCCCGGTGCTGCCTGTTCTCCTCTTTTCTTCATTTTCAAGGGCTCCCTATATAATGAGAGACACAATGACGTTTGTGTCTCCTAATCCACCAGGGAATGCCAAGATTCCCAAAGCAAATTTTTAAATGGCTGAATGGTCATTAGGTTTGCTGCAAAGTCATAAGTTTTGCTTTGTTGGGTTGTTGTTCCATAAGAGTACAAGGAGGAAGTTTGCAGGAAGTTTTGAGTTTCCTGTTGCGATGGCCTGCTGAGCAATTCCATGTAACTATGTCTCCCGTTGGCCACACCCTAGCGCCAACCTTTTGGCTCCTGTCTGTGGGCTGCGGCCTTTGAGATTAATGTGTTTTTCAAACATTGCTGGACAGGAACCAACCACAGCTCACTGCTGTAAGTTATTAGGCTTCAGCAGTGCCCATGCATAAGATGGACGACGGTCCCAGAAATTACACTAACTACTTTAAGGATTATTCAGTGAGGACTGATGGCATCTGGATCAATGAAACAGTGACTGCTGTGTTTTAGTCCAAAATTGAAAGGAGCTATCCAAAGTGTGGAAGCCATTTGGATCTTCAATTGCTCCTTAAAATTCAAATTAAAGCCTGAAGCAGCTTTGATGCTCCACTGATGTGGTAGCTATGGACTGCAGCTAGGATTATTCATGCTTTGAGAACGTGGTCCGTGTTAGAGATGTTGCAAATCAGGGGAAAACAGGGGGAAAAGAAAAGTAAGCTAGTGAGTCAGTGTGATGTTTCAGTATTGGGTTTGGATCCCAGGAGATGAGGGTTTGAAGCCTTGTTCAGTCATGGAAACCCACTAGATGCCCTTGGGCAACTCACTCTTTCTCAGACTTAGAGGAAGGCAAAGGCAAACTTCCTCTGAATATTTTTTTGGGGGAACCAATGGTGTATTAGTTTTTTGTGGGTTTTTCGGGCTGTGTGGCCATGTTCTAGAAGAGTTTCTTTCTGATGTTTTGCCAGCATCTGTGGCTGGCATCTTTTGAAGATGCCAGCCACAGATGCTGGCGAAATGTCAGAAGGAAACTCTTCTAGAACATGGCCACACAGCCTGAAAAACCCACAAAAAAAAACCACATGGATGCTGGCCATGAAAGCCTACGACTTCACAATGGTGTATGGGTTTGTGTGTTGGACTAGGACTCTGGGAGACCAGGGCTGAAAATCCCATTCAATCATGGAAACCTACTGAATGACTTTGGGCATGTCATATTGTCTTAGCCTAAGAGGAAGGCAACAGTAAATTTCCTCTGAATAAAATATGAAGAGCCAATGTGGTCTACTGGTTTGAATGTTGGACTAGGATGCCAGGAAATGAATTGCTGCTCACCCATGGAAAGGCACTGGGTAATGTAGGGGCAAGTCACACTCTCGACTAGTAGTAACTTCCGCTATGTTGTGGCCATGTGTACCAGCAAGATTCTGCCTTCTGCCTCAGATGCCAAAATAACTTGACCAGCCTTGGGGATCCTATCAAATGTTGGGGGATGACTTTTCCAAGCCTATCTCAGGCAGTGCAATGTCATGGGTCAGCCATGTTCAAAACACTCAACAGCCCTCATCTATCAGGAGCCACCTTGTAACCATCAACTCTTGTTAGTGTACCATCCTCTGGGCCAGGGGTAGGCAACCTTTCTCTTTTAAGGGCCGAGGGACTTCAGCTCCCAGAAGCCTCAACCATGTTGGCCAATAGTCTCATGTTGGCCAATAGCTCCTGGGATTCTGGGAGCTGAAGTCCCTCGGCCCTTAAAGGGGAAAGGTTGCCTACCCCTGCTCTGGGCTATGAACAATCAAATCCCTGAACAAAGGAATGGTCCCAGAGAAGCCATAACAACCTTCTGTGTTTATACAGCCAACCATCCAGCATTCCTGCCCCATCATGGATTGCCGAGAAAGTAGCTCAGCAGCAGCTTCCCATTTGTTAAAACTTGCTGCATTTCTTTCCCTTCCCCAAGGCAGCCGTCTGGTCGATGAGAAATGGCTCCCTGAGGCAGCGTGGAAACACAAAAGACCATGTAATTGAAATAATAAATTATGATCAGTGTCATCAGCCCTGCCAAGAGATGCTGTGGATTACACTGATTTTTAAAGGCAATGCTAATTTCATCCGCTGACAGACAGACAGCCTGGTGGAGATAGCTAGGCATTGTTCTTGCAGCACAGTGGCTGTGAGGTCATGCTGCAGATCCGGCTGTTTAAGACCATGTTATGCCTTTAAGGTTAGCTTTTAAGGAAGGGTTTGCTAATGACTTCTGTTGTTGCTTCTGGCTGCATTTTTGCAACTCATCATTCACCAAGGTGATCCATCCTTCATTTCTCAGATATGAACTATCTGCATTCCATATACCCTTGGAATTAATCCTCATGTGTGTCATTTCAAGTTCTGTCCCTCAAAAAGCTAAATCTTGGAACTTTCATGACTGATGCAGTTAAATTAAGGCCATGCAATTAATAAATAGGCTCTTGCTCCTGGGAACCAAGTTTCCAAGAATGGTCAAGATTTTTTTCCAGCAGTCACCATATGCTGCCCTAGCTTTGCATAGAGGCATTGTTGTTTGCAGGCTGGAAATAATCTTGGGTTTTACTCAGATTCAGGAGTTGTTTAGCATAGATTTCACAGGAAAACTCAGTGTGTCATTCAGGAAGGGCTGCTGATTGTGTTAAGTGCCCATTCTGATTACATGGCAAGTCCAGGTTGTATTCACCCAAAAGTGCAAGGGAGGAATTCAGAAGGACTCTCTCTGAACAGCTTCATGGAGAATGAAGCAAAAGGAAAGCTGCAGCACTTGAACAATTTTTCTCCTCATTTTGTCTTGATGCTATCACCTTCCAGATTTACTCCAGAGAGCATTTGCTGACATGATTTTAACTCTGCCAGCTTGAACAAATTTCTAGTTCTTTTGGAGAGATGGATTTACTGATTACCATGATGCACTGTGTGCATGCATCACTGTTCCTTTCAGACTTCTTTTTGCTGTGGTCATCTTGAGCATCTGAAACCCATACTTCCTAGGAAGCATTCTGGAATTCTGCTAACAACAAGCCTGAATGAGAAATCAACAGATGTCCACTTATTTTGAAGGACAACGTTTTTTGATCCATCTCAAACTTCTTTGGTACAGATCACAAATGTTTCCACCTTCTCACACTCAGACACTGATCCTGGGATAGTCCCATTATCAAATGCTTGCCTGTCCGTCCGTCCGTCCATCCATCCATCCATCCATCCAGCCTTTCTCCCAATATGGGACCCAAGGTTGCTCACGATACAAATTAAAGGAAAATACAGTTAAAGCAAAATACCTGTGGGGCACAATTTTGCCCACTCCTCTTTAAGCTTAATGCTTTTAATCACAAATACTCAGGATTCCTGTTTCAGTTTTTTCAATGGAAAAAACAACAACCATGCAAATGTTTGGAAATGTTGTCAACAACTGTGTCCTGGGAAAAGAGCATGGCTCTCTGGGAATTCCAGAGATCCAAATTATGAAAAAATGGGTTTAGCCAGACGGTTTCATGTTCCTCACAATGTGGGTGGGCACACTGAACAAGGAGACAAGTTGAGTCCTTCTCCACTCTTAGTGTTGCCTACAACTTTCCCATAGAAACCATCTTGATGGAAGATACTTGTCTGGTTTCTCTGATGGTCCAGGATAAATATCCCCTCCCCAAGACCTCAGATAATTCCATTCTGTTGCTGAGAGGGAGGTGGATCTGGAGCATGCCCTGGAAAAAGATCTTCTTCCCCATAAAACCTTGGGCCTGTCTCATTCATCACATGCTTATCTCTCTTGCCCTTTTGATTCCCTCCTTGAAGGAGTACCAAGAGAGCACCATGGAGTGAAGGGGGAGTGTAGGAAAGGGATGGATTGCAACATCCACTGAGCCCTTAAGGAGAGCGTGCCCAACTGGGGTGTAACTGTTGAGGTCAGTCGAAGAGATTATTCCCAGTATCTTACTTTTGAGGAATGAGAAATGAAATCAATGCTCCAAATTGTACTTATTTATTTGGTTTCCTCCTTCTCTCTACCCTGGTTAATGGAGAGCTGGGAGCAAGGGCGAAGTGTCTTATGATGCACCTATAGCCAGACCCACAATGAGAAAGGCATGTTCCAGTGGTCCCAGAGGATGTTGTCATCATTGTATATCTGGAGAGATGGATCAAGCTGGACACTTCAAGTCATTTCTGACTTATGGCAACCCTAACACAATCCCTGGCTGGGCTAAATGGCTATGGGGGGATTGGATTAGTAGGAACTGCTGGGGTCCTGAAGGAGTTGAGAGATGGAATGGTGTTCTACCAGGTGGAAATTTACATCATGTAGGATTTGGGTCCATTGTTCTCAGTGTTGTGGGGATGGACTGGAAAAAACAATCCTGGAATGAGAGGGTATCTGTTGGCTGCATGTGGGCAGAGGCAAGAACCAGAAGCCTATCGAAGAAGAAGAAACGGGGGCAGGGAGCAGTATTTTGGCCAAAATCTTCCTCTCCCTTTGTGTTTGTGTTTGTGTAAGTGTGTGTAACACTCAGTGGGAATAGCAGCATGGATTTAACCTTCAACAAGCTGCCCGCTGAGCAGCTCAAACATGGAGTGATTTACATGGGAAAGGCCCTAGCGGAAAAGATATTTTAAAGCCTGTTTCCCCCACCCCTCTTTCTTTTTTTTTAAAATACTTACGAACAGCAAAAGATTCAGTGGTTCAAGAAACTGCCCCCAATTTCCTTTTCTTTCAACTGGGGAAATACTGAAAAACAAGGGCAAGGTTGTTTTCTCCCTTGAAGCATACTTTGCATCTTTCTCTAAAGTGGTTCCAAAGGCTGTTGTGAATAGTTAGCGCTTTTCAAGATGTGGATGTTTGTTTCCTTTGGCTGATACACTGCAAGCTGTAATGCAACTGCCTTCAAACAAGTGCCATCCAGATGTGTTGGCCTGTATCAGCGCTCCTAGCCAGCATGGCAAATCCAAGCTGCAGCTTTCTTGGACCTGGCAACCACCAGAAGGTTAAGACTACAATGTTTGCTATCCCCAGCCAGTATACCCATGTGGTCTTGGGTGATGGGAATTGTAATCCAGCATATCTGGAGGGTATCAGCAGGGGTGGCTTTGCATAGCATGTAGATCTATATTATAAATAATGAGTTGCTCTGTTGGATTATTGTTCAATTATATATATATATATATATATATATATATATATATATATAAAAGTATGCAAGCTGTAGAGTTCAGCAAAGCTCCTCAGGGACAGAACAGAAAAAATATTATGATGACCACTCAATTTGTTCACTGAAATTGCAGTGCACAGTTGGCCCTCCATATCCACGGATTCATTATCCACAGATTCAACCATCCACGGCTTGAAAATATTCCCATAAGATATAAATTCCAAAAAGTAAACCTTGATTTTGCTATTTTATACAAGGGACACCATTTCACTACACCATTGTATTCAGTGGGACTTCAGCATCTATGAATTTTGCTATCCATGGGAGGTCCTGGAACCAAACTCCAGAAGATAGTAGGGGCCTTTTGCATAGATTACCTTCTTCGAAGGCAGTCATGGTTTTTAGCTAAAGATTTCTGATGGTCAGCTGATAGTTTCCATGGGAAATTTCACATTTGCTGATGGATAAATTAAAAGTTGGCAACTGTGGTGGACTGCAGGATCTAAGCCCACAGGGACTGTCAAAATTGGGAAAAAACACAGAAGTGTCCAAACACCCACTTTTAGTTTTGAAAAACACGTATCCTCCAACATGTCTTAGGAGTTTTTCACACGGGGGAGTTTAATGTATTTTAATATAAATATTGTGTAGAGGTGCATTTTTAATATGTGTATTTTATGTAACAATTGTGTTTTTAACTATACTGTAACCTGACTCGAGCCGTGAAGAGAGGTGGGTAAGAAATAAATATTATTATTATTATTATTATTATTATTATTATTATTATTATATATGATTAACCTGTGAAAATTGCACAATTGACATTAAAACGTGCTTAAAATGACATTAACCCAAGTGCCATTATCCCGTGAAGAACCAAGGAATAACCAGGCAAGAAACAACAAAAAGTCATTCATAGGAAAATACTTGAATCATTTATTGCCTAGTTCTTCATGGGATAATGGCACTTTAATCATGTTTCGTCTCAATTTCAGGTGAAAACCATTTGCGCATTTGCATGAAAGTGCGGGTTAATCATGGATTCTGCACGGGATAACAGCACTTTGTGTGTGAAAACCATTCGCGCAATTGCGGGTTGATCACAGGTTAATCTCCGTTTATACTTCCAATTTTCCCCCGTGTGATAAACTCCTTAGATGAAAACTTGAATATGTGTGGCTGGGTAGACATTAGAGTGTGGTCAAGTTATTAATGAGGGAGAATATACAGCAGTTTGATTTTGCCTGACCCTTCTGGGAAGGGCAAGATTCTCCACCCTGTTGAGTTACTTGCAAGCAAACAACTTTTACACTTTGAACTCAGTTTGCAGTGGCTGAAGCAAGCTGAGAACCAAGTGAGGAAAGTGGAAGGAGGAGAGAGAAACTGGGACATTTAAAAAGCAGTTGGAATAAAATGAGATTACAGAGAATTAATTGGGACAACCTACTTTCTTGGGCACCCGCCACTTTCTTGGGCATCAGCTGAAGAAAGCGGTCCATTCTGTAAGTGGTCGGGGCACGGATGAATCCCGGTTGTGTTTATCAAAAACTCATTACTTTAAACGAATGAGCATTTTATTTTCCAATATGAAACAAGAATGTGACATGTCATTTTAAATGCGTTGCTGCCTTTAACTATTTTGCTTCGCCAGTTCTAACATGGTCATTGCCAAAGCCTTTTGGGTTCATGGATCTCCTCCTTTGTGGCAATGCCAGCCATCCACCTGCCTGCCTCCCAATCTTTCCTCCCTCGCAGCATTTATGAATCAATTTTTCTAAAGCGAGAGAGATTGCAAATGTTGCCTTAACCAACAACCACAAAGTCTTGGCCCCTTTCTTGGGTCGCTTCCCGCTTTACCCGGAGCCTTGATAAATCAAGGCCATTTATTTGCTCCCTCTGCTCCCTGCTTGCCATTCAAAATACCACTTGTGGCTTTCAGAGCTAAGTGAATTACTGTGCATGCGATAAACACCTCTTCCTCAACAACATACTCAAACGTCAAGCTTCTCGAAAGGCCTCTCCCCGGGGAGGCTTCCCCAAGCACCAGGGGTAGACAAATGCCAGAGCTACTTAAGATTATTTTATTTCTTGCAGCCTGTAATTTTCTGTCCAAGAGAAGCACAAAGGTCAGGGGGCTGCTGCTGGGGGAGGATTTATGGGCTCTAGAACAGAATAAGAAATGTCCTACTGGATCCCATCCAAGGTCCAGTGTTCAGAGAGTTTCCGAATGCTCTAGGAAGCTCAGGAAGGCTTGGGATGCAAAGGACTGGCTCACCATCCATCATTCCAGCACTTAGTGGTCAAAAAGGTATACTGCCTTGGAACATGGAGGTTCTGTTTAGAGTCGAGCTTTGCTTTCTTTGTGGTGAAAGTGGATGAGTTAAAATGTCTGACTAAAGGAGACTTGTACTCTCTTTCGGAGCCTAGCCAGACAAGAAAAAAAAAGTATCTGTAAGTGACAGGTTTTGCTCCTGTACAAACTGATTTTATTTTGGAACTCTACATGACATTTTTTCTCATAGCAAAGTATTCCCAGAGAACTCCTGGTATTATCAAGGACTTTGCATTCCCACTCTCCGGGTCAGTTTAAATTAACCCAATATTTCCTGAAATGAAACGCACCTCTCCATAGCTGTCCGTTTGCGTTATGTCAGAACTAGCTAAGATGGCCACCACCAAGAAACATATTGATTGTTTCCAGGACCCAAATTCAACAGAGATCAAGCAAGGGGAAGAGGAATGCTAGCAATGAAAGAAAGGGATCTTAATGCTTAACTAATATAATATTGTTAAAGCACTTTATCATGTTGGGTGCATCTACACCGTAGAAATAATGCAGTTTGGCACCACTTTAACTGCAATGTTTCCATCCTACAGAATCCAGCACTCTTAGACAGAGAAGACTAAAGACCTTAAAAAACTACAAGATGGAGCTACAGCATTTAAAATTGTGTCAAATTGCATTATTTCTATAGTGTAGATGCACCCTGTCTCCCTTCCTCCGTCTCACATACAACACTGAGTAAATGCAGCAACATCTCTTCTCTCAATACTTAAAAGACTGCAAAATACCCAGATTTTAGCGATCTCGTGCCCTTAATGCAGTCACAGCTTCCAATCATACACCAACCAGGGCTTACAAAAGTTCCTTTTTCTGGGTGATAGCAGCCAGAATCCTGGGAGCAGGGATGGACCCAGGCTGCACCCGGGCGGCAATTTCGGCAGCAAAATCATTGTGATAAAATCAAAATGCTGCCTGTTTTAAATCTTAAGCCGGCTCAGCTAAACCAGTTTAATTAGCTCTGCAATAATCTCCTATTTTTTTGGTCTAAATCCTCTTCCTAAAAACATATCTAATATCTAGTGATTTAAATAAGCATGTCTACCATCTGATACATGATTGTGAGCCTGTGCTTATTTTAACCTGTGTTGTTATGTTTTACAGTTTCCAATTTTAATGGATGTATTAATTTCTAATTGCTCCTCTTAGGGGGGTTGCAGACTGCCAGAAATAGTGCAAATTGTGTCCACTTTTAGGGTTAGGGTTAGTGCTAGGGAATCATGGGAACTGTATTTTATTGTGGCACCAGAGCTCTCTGACAGAGAAGGCTCAATGTCTCAGAAAACAACCAATTTCCATGATTTCCTAGCAATAACCCTAACCCTAAAAGTGGACTCAATTTGCACTATTTCTGGCAGTCTGCAACCCCCCTTGGAATGTATGCCACTGGCAGGTCTTTATTTTATCTTTTTATCTTAACACAACTGATTGTATGTACAGCACTGTGCAAATTTAAATTAATCATCATCATCATCATCATCATCATCATCATCATCTTGCACTCCCAGAAGGCTTGGGCAAAAGCAACCTGCTGCATCCTCCCCTAGCTTGATGCGTTAATAACTTTTGCCGTCTCGACCACACTCGGATGTTGCTTGGCCAGATTTTCATCTGTGAAATGGCGGAGGGTATGAGAATGCAAGCAAGCCAATAAATCAATTTCGCAGGCCTTTTCCCTCCACCCTTTTTGCCTTCAATACGTCCAGGTTACATGCCCTCTCTTGCCGGGTTATCCCATTGTCCGGCTGACCCTGGCCATTATAAAGTGCTTCCTACTATTTAGCTCAGTGTTTTTCTTCCTTAATTTTCGGCCATGACTACTTGTTCTAACCCAAATTTACTACCCCAAATTATCTTCCTCCTCCCTTCCTCTTCAGCTGACAGATGGCTGCAAAATGTGACACACAAGCAGAGATGCTTATCGCCAGAAGGAGAGTTTGGCAAGGAATGGCTGCCTTGGCTGTCTGCAGCTGATAGAGCCAGGCTCAGCTTTTTCCTTAATAAAAATGCAGAGTTTGGAATGATTGTGTTAAGAGTAATATTGTTACCTGCAACAATTGACTTTGTTGGGGAATGAGGGTGTAAAGTTATATTTTTTAAAAATAAATAACATACCTACCAGTAACATAATTGCATTGTTTTAGCTTTTAGATGTTTATTCTTTACTTCTAAAACATGGCTGGGGGGGGGGATTATTTTCCACCAGTTTTTGCAGTTTTCCAGTATATTTAAAAATAAACAAATGAGAGAGCAAATAAACAGTAGTGCTAGGAACACAGTTTTCTGCAGTTGTTATGTGCCTTCAAGCCATTTCCGACTTATGGTGACCCCAAAGTAAACCAAGCATGGGGTTTCTTGGGAAGATTTATACAGAGGAGGTTTGCCGTTGTCTTGCCCTGAGGCTGAGAGTGTGTGACTTGCCCAAGGTCACCCAAGCGGGTTTGATGGGCAAGTGGGGAATCAAACCCTGATCTCCCTAAATGTTGACCAACATTAATGTCATCTTTCTTCCCTCCTTCCTTCCTTCCTTCCTTCCTTCCTTCCTTCCTTCCTTCCTTCCTTCCTTCCTCCTTTTTTTTAAAAAGAGCAATTAGATGAAAAACACAAAGTTCCAGAAAAGAAGACACCCTTAGCTTTAGCATTAGACAAATTCTAGTGATGATTGTGGAAGCTCTTCCAAAATATTTTGCTTGTTGTTGTTGTTGTTGTTGTGTGCCTTCAAGTCATTTCTGACTTATGGTGACCTTAATGTGTAAATCATGGGGTTTTCTTGGCAAGATTTGTTCGGAGGAGATTTGCCATTGCCATCCTCTGAGGCTGAGAGAGTATGACGATGGGTTTCATGGCTGAATGGGGAATCAAACCCTGGTCTCCAGACTCTTAGTCTAACTCTTAAACCACTAAGCCATACTGGCTGTCTTGATCTCAGCCCAAATGGTGACTGGAAATGAACATTGGTCCCCTGCCCATGCCCAGTGCCCAAGCCTTAGGACGTTTTCACACGGGGCTCCCTAAAGCCGGCTGGACCCCGTGCCGCTGACACCGGAATGACTCCGGCGGCGGCAGGCTAATTCCTTTTGCCACCCGGAATTACCTGAAGCCGGAGTTAGCCAGGAATTAGCTTGCCGCTGCCGGAGTGAGGCCGGACTTAGGGCTCCGTGTGTTTGAACACACGGAGCGAAAAGCCGGCCGGACGCAGGGATGACACCGGAAGGGGCGGGGTTTGCCGCCGTGCGTGTCTGAACACACGGGAAATGGAGCTGGAGTGAGGCCGGCGGGAGGCCGGCTAGCGTCCTCCTTTTGCCCCGTGTGAAAACGTCCTTAGTCTGGCAGTGTCCCTCGAGGGTGCCAAATGGGGTTCTTTCCCAGCAAAGGGCAGGAACTGAACCCGGGACTTTGACATGACAAACATATGTTCTGTCCCTGAGCATCAGTCCTTCCTCTGCAAGCAGTCCTGTACAGAACCACAGAGGTAGGCTCAAACCAACCCAGCCACCTTTTGTGTTTAGAAACCGTGTTTTGGAGCAGGGTGTGCATGTGGGCGAGAGTGTGTGCCTGCATGCGTGAGTGTCCAAAGCATTCCAAGAAGCAGGATTGCAAGGAGAAAATTAAAACAAAGCTCCGGAGGCCTTGTTTTAATTTTCTCCTTGCAATCCTGCTTCTTGGAATGCTTTGGACACTCACGCATGCAGGCACACACTCTCGCCCACATGCACACCCTACTCCTTTGACAAAGTGTGTGCTCCCCAGCTTATCTTGCACATGCCCATCTGTCTGGATGACAAATCTGCACTCAGAAGAGCTGGACAACTGACAGCCCCCCTCTTGCCCAGCTGTCTTCTGTTTCAGATTATCTTCCCAGCAGGTATGACAGCAGCGGCTGGAAAGACCACCTCCCTCCCGTCCCTTTCTGCCCTCTCACTGACCTCAAACCTGACCCCATGGAGAAGAGACCACCCTCTTGTAAGGCCTGGAGTAAGTTCATGTCTTTTCCTACCAGCTATGCTTTGTGCAGAATGTGCCCGCCAGAACGGAGCATTTTCATTGAATCAAACCACATACCCCCAACTATCGTACATCACCAACCAGGGCTACAAAAATATGTAGAGAGATCTTGTAGCACCTTTGAGGCTAAATGAAAGGAAACAGTTGGCAGCATGAGCTTTCCTAGACATCAGTCTACTTCCTCAGATGCATTTGGTGGAGTGGAAATCCAGGGCATATATAGGTCTGTCCATGGCTTTCCATTCCACCAAATGCATCTGAGGAAGCAGACTGAAGTCTAGGAAAGCTCATGCTGCCAACTGCTTTCTTTAGTTAGTTGCAAAGATAGTACAAGATCTCCCTACATACTGATTTTAACATGGCTATATCTGTGAATTCTACCAGGGCTACAAAAGTTCCTTTTCTAGGTAACATCACCCAGAATCCCCTAGCCCACATGAGTGATCCTGCTGGCTGGCTGGATTCTGGGAGATGTCACTCAGAAGAGAATCTTTTGCATGCTTTTTCTTCCAGCTCCGATTTGCCTTTGTGGGCTGCAGTCCAAACAAGATGCACACCCTCCAACTGTCTCAATTTGGCAAGGAAAGTCCCAGTTAAGCCTCTCCATTCCCACTTTTTCAGCTCTTATAAAGGTCCCAGTTTCTCCATCCTTCTCCCACCTTCCCCCTTTGTCCTAGGTTCTTGCAATTACCACAAAGAGTGCAAAAGTAGTTTGCATTCAATTAACTCTGCAGGTGGGAGAGGAGAGAAGGGGTTAGAGTCTTGCCCTTCCCAGAGGGCTCAGGCAAAAGCAAACTGTTGCTTTTAACCTCTTCCTCATTAATAACTTTTGCCATCTTGAACACACTCTGATGTTGCTTGGTTGCGTGCATCCTGGTTTTCATCTGTGAAATATCGGACGGTGTAAAATCACGGCCTAAATCCTGTTATTAATGCTGACTAAAGCAGAACCATTGAATTAGTTTAATTTACCTATGTGTTGACTCACCATTCAGCAATGAATTCAGTGGGTCCATGATGCACACCCACTATGGAAAACAAGATGCACAACCACAGTTGTGAGTATAGGATGCACAAGCTCAATGTGTAATTACAATGGAAAGTATAGGATGCACAACCACAATGGAAAGTACGGGATGAACAAGCTCAATGTGTAATCACAATTGAAAGTACAGGATGCACAACCACAATGCAAGCTATAGCATACCCAAACAAAAGTGCACAATGGGCAACATGCAAAGATGAGGCACAGATGGACATCTATGCTGTCGGCACAACTCTGCTTCTACTGCTATGAACAAAATACATCTGTTGCACAAAGGTGACATTTTGGCCCTGCATACATAGGATGACTTATGCATGCATATGTCCCTAAGTGAATGTTGGGCATAGATATGTAGCAATGAATATTTAGGGTTCCCAGTCATATTGGTAATTCTGCTGAAGGTCTTATTCCAAACTTTAAAGGAGCTAAGGACTAAAATCCAAAGCAAATTTACCACCCCATCAATATCCTTATTACCTCCATCATTGGTTCCCACATACACTTGAGGCCATTGATTTGGGGGAACCCCCAAAATGCCAGAAAAATCGAACAACAAAGAAACAAGTTCAGGAAGTCTGTGAAACACCATTTTAATCCACCAGAAATCAAACTGTCTTGTATCTGTAGCATCTTTCTTAATAAATAACCAGGGGGGGAATTGATTCCAGCTGAGCCATGTCAGTGCTGGGGTTATCGGAGGACAGACCCTAGTTCCCCTGGTCAAAACAGCAAAGGTCTGGGGGGGTCAAAGGCCAGAGGTTATCCATCAGTAAAAGCTCTCCTGTAGCATGGATTAAATCAAAATTCATCCCCAGTGGCATTCTGGCAGAACTCCCTGTGCATTAATCTACAATCTCGGCCACTCCATGCCATAGATCATGCCAATCCTTAATGTGGGCTTGAGTTTAACCTAATGGATTTCAGGTTCTCCTCTCCCCAAAAAGCCCCTTGGATTGCTAGAGCTTCTGCAGTATTTGAAGGTTTGTTATAGTCTGCTGTTGCCAGATGAAACAAAGGACAACCCTCCCAATGGGGAAAGAATCAACTGATGCCAAGGAAGGGAGAAATGCATCCATCATCCTAAACTATAGTTAAATGCTTTTCAGCAACTTTACAGGTAAAATCCACTGTCCCTCTTGAATTTCTGCATGCTCCTGTCATCACATTTTGCTTTGCCAATTTTTGGATGGAATCTAATTTTTTTTTTTAAAAGAACCAGTCCTTACAGGCAAAGGGCAATTGGAGGACATGTATATCTGTCAGGCCTCACCTTTTGCTCTCACCATCTCTAAAATGGAGCAAATAATGGCCATGTTGACAAGGTTTCTCTAAGTACAAATGAAGAATTTGAGATTGGTTCACAGCTGATAGCTGTCACTTCATTGGTAAGGTCAGGATTTGGTGCCAGAACACACACTTTGCTTGTGGGTCTCAGGTTCAATTGCTGGCATTTCCATTTACCACTGGGAAAAATCCCTGTTGTAGTGGTTTGAGTGTTGGACTATGACTCTGGAAACTAGGGTTCGATTCCCAGTTCAGACACAAAACCAACTGGGTGATCTTGACCAAATGCATCTGAAGAAGTAGACTTTAGTTTACGAAAGATCATGCTGCCAACTTCTTTCTTTCAGTTTAGTCTCAAAGGTGCTACAAGATCTCTACATGAGTGATCTTGGGCATGTCACACTCTCTCAGCCTCAGAGGAAGGCAATGGCAAACCTCCTCTGAACAAATCTTGCCCCGTGACAGATTTGCCATAGGGTTGCCATAAATTGGAAATTATTTGTTAATAAAATTTTAAAATAAAAAAAATGATTTGAAGGTACACAACAAACACAACATTGTGGAGCCTCTGCCGATCAGCTGTAGCATGAAACAAATAGACCTATGTTATGATTTAGAGAGCAAGGTTGTTTCCTTTGTTTGATATTGTTGCCCATAAAACTTTAACAGTTACTTTTTTGGACAACAGTTTCAGGAATTCACCCAGACATCATGGTCAATGGCCATTCTTGCTGGCCTCTTCTGGGAATCATACAGCTCTTGCACACTGCAGAAATAAAATAGACTGATACCGCTTTAACTGCCATGGCGCCATCCTGGGATTTGTAGTTTGGAGACATATTCACCCTGGTCTGTCAGAGAGGACTGGGGCTTCACCAAACTATTGGCTGTGGGAAGGGTTGGACCAAGAGAGATTATTTATTTGCGCACACAGAAGTAAATGTGTAGAACACTGGCAATTAATTTGAAACCATTTTTTGAAAAAATAAAAGGCTGATAAAATAAAATAATAATGATATGGACTTTCATATACATTTATTTTAAAATGTACACTTTTCCATATAGTTCCCCACCATTCCCATTTCCCCCTGAGCAATTCCTCAGCCTTCAATGGATGTGAGCATGTGTTGAAATCCTGGAAAAAATGCAAACATCAACATATAGCTGTATTTTGGTTCTCGTATTAATCTGGTTGTAGGCTTTGGTTTTCACGCAGATATGAACTGAATGATCACACTTGCCTCCATTCCTAATCTGAAATCCTGTTTTGCAAAATGAACCATTGTTTGCAGTATGAAATAATCCACATATTTGAGTCAATGGGCCAATCATAAAATGATGAACTTTTTGCTTCTATGAACCTGTCCTGGGAGACCTTGTAAGGTACCTTGCATGCTTAAAAAAAAAGTTAATAGAGATACTGTATGATAAATTGAATCTGGAAGGACAGAGCTCCGTTTTGGCTTGGCTTACATTGCACCTGGGGGGAAAAAAGCTGGAAATTTGTCAGATCTTGTATAATCTTGGTCAGTGACTGCAAGAAGCATGCTCAGTTACATCCCTCCTGCTTCCAGCGGCCAAAAATAACAGTGTGTTCTTGCTGATGGCTTTTTGTTGGCATGTCCTTGGCAGCTTACAGAGAAAACAAGTTTCAAAACTCTCCGGAGGGTGGCAGTAGACATATGTTTTCCCCATTGACAAAGCAAATGGAAAGCTGGAGAAAAAGGAATCATTGCAACATCTATAAGAGTATTTTAAAGCAACAACAACTTAGGTTTAATTTGACTCAGGGTTCACTGTAGTATATTTGTGCGCCGAGATGACAGCCCCAGGATATGTGATACAACAACAACAATAGGGGGCTTCCAAGGCCACACAGAATGCCTTTAGGAAGAGGTATGAGCATGTATGGAATGCTGTTTCCACTTTATGAGAAGGAAATGCCTCTGAGCATCTATAGAATGATAATGATCTAGGAACCCCCCCCCCCCAATTTAATGCCTTTCAGTATGTGTTTATATTTAGGAAGCTATGAAAGTCAAAGAATAATTGTTTGTGGGATCTTGTAGCAGCGCTGAGGCTCAATGAGTGACGTCGCGGCATAAGGTTTCGTAGACTGAGGCTGCATCCGTGCTGCAGAAATAATCCAGTTTGATACCACTTCAACTGCCAAGGCTCAGTGCTATAGAATTCTGGGAATTGTACTTTGTTGTGGCACCAGAGCACTCTGACTGAGAAGGCTAAATGTCTCGCCAAAGTACAAATCCCAGGATTGCATAACATTGAGCCATGGTAGTTAAAGCAGTGTTGAGTTGGATTATTTCTGCAGTGTAGATGCAGCCTTGGTCTACTTCCTCAGCAGCATGAAGTCAAGAAGAAGACCAAATCTATGAAAGCTTATGCTACAACCTTTTTCACAAGTCTCAGAGGTGTTACGAGATCACTTTGCATGCTGATATTTCAGACTAACATGGCTATGACTCTGAATTCTGTTCATGTATGGGTCCTGGAAATGTGAATGAATACACTTTGGAACAAAATGGGAGGAAACAAACATCAGGTTGGGGAAAGTGCAAAACTAAGCAAATAAAGTGCATTCCACCAGAAACACGTGCATGTTGTAGAGTAGCCCTTTGCACACAAAAGGAAGAGAAATGCATCCATTAAAAATGAGCACAAATAGGAATAAAAAGGCATGCAAATGTATATGTGTAGAGAAGATGCAAGGACAACAAATACTATAATTTAAATAGAAGCACAATATGTTTCATTATAATGGGGAAGACCAGGTGAACAAGATGAGCTATTTGTGCTTTCTCAGTCCTGGTATTAGAGTGCTAATTGTGCCCAAGCAAATTCATATTTGGAAAATTGTTTAAAATGTGTTATGCATGTGTTGGGGAAATGTTGACAATGAGAATCTTGGATTGACAAGAACCTTTGAAGTCTGGGACGTAGGTTGCAATCCAGTGTCCTCTTGGTGGAGCATAAATATCTGCAAAGGAAAATATCCTGCATGGTTGCTGCATAACTCCCATGGAGAATAGCAACACATGTCATTGACTCAAAACGTGTCAATGGCTCAACACATGGCAACGACTCAGTGCTATTGCACCAAATACATAGTGAAATATATGACATACAACCACAATGCACAATATATGATGTGCAACTGCAGTGTACTATGTACAGTGCACTATAGCGATGCGCAACTGCAATGAACAATATATGATGCACAGTTTCAATGCACAATATACAATACACAAATGCAATGCACAATGTGCCATGTGGAACTGCAACATGCTGACCCTGAGCTGAAGCTATCACCTGGTTTTCTTGGCAAGATTTGTTCAGAGGGGGCTTCCCATTGTCTTCCTTTGAGGCTGAGAGAGTGTGACTTGCTCAAGGTCACTCGGAGGGGTTCTATGGTTGAGCAGGGATTCAAAACCTAGTCTCTAGAGTCGTGGACCAATGCTCAAACCACTACACCATGCTGGCTTTTCTTACTTACATACTTTCAGGAAATTTGTCTTTGGAAATTTTGGGGGGTTGCAGACTGCCAGAAATAGTGTGAATTCAGTCCACTTTTAGGGTTAGGGTTAGTGCTAGGGAATCATGGGAACTGTTATTTTTTTGAGACATTGAGCCTTCTCTGTCAGACAACTCTGATGCCACAATAAAATACAGTTCCCATGGTTCCCTAACTCTAACCCTAACCCTAAAAGTGGACTGAATTCACACTATTTCTGGCAGTCTGCAACCCCCCGAAGTCACTGTAATTCCACTCTTCTCGGGCTTCTCTTCTTTGCTTCTGGAGCCTTTCAGCCTCCAGCTTCTGTGACTGTCGAGTTATTCGAGAGAGAGGTCAATTATCTCTAATACCGTGATTTGTTGTCAGCCTTATGCATTTTAATAAAAAACACATGCCTACAGATACACACACTTAACACTTTCAACCTCTTTCTCCCAGGCAGCTTAGCAGGCATGGATTGTCCCCCTATCTCTTTTTTCAAGACGGACTTCATTTCATTTCATCTCTGAGAGTACTTGGGTTCAGTATCCAGTATATTTCTCTTCCTACATGCTCTTGGGTTTTTCCAAACATTTTTCTTTACGTATCTACTAAAAATCCATGTGCATTTTTATGCAAATTTTCACATGCAACAACAAGAAGAACAGGATATATTTTGGCAATCTTTTTGCAAGCAATTGTCCCTAATATATGCCTCTCTGAGGCATGAATTTTTGTACAGAATGCCCCCTAATATCTACATTCCCTTGTATTTCCCACCCCCCCTCCTGCCAGCTTGCAGATACCTAATCTGCATTAACCTGTGTCAAGGAATGCCATGCAAGTATCCTTTATGTTTAAAACATTTCTCTCTGCCATACACCAGTAGGCAATGCTACAGCTGTGGGAGGAAAGGATGGTTTGCATGTGGTTTTCGGTCACATTTAGGGGCACCCTGAAGCAAAAGAGAACGTGAATGGTTGGGCAATGGAACCTCCCTTCAACAATGTGATAGCATCCTGGAAAATATGGAATGTGTCCACAGAAGGGCAACAAAATTAATAATAATAATAATAATAATAATAATAATAATAATTCTTACCTCTCTTTAAGGCTACAACATAGATTAAAATACAATACACAGTAGGTCCTCCTCATTTGCGGGGTTGGGTCACAGGACCCCCATGAAAGAGGAAAACCTGCAAATAAAAGTGAAAGTGTCATCAAACTGGATTATTTCTGCAGTGCAGAATACAGTCTAACTGAAGCTAAAACAATATGGAATGAGATCTTGTAGCATCTTTGAGACGAAAGATAGAAGTTGGTAGCATCAGCTTTCGTAGACTTGAGCCTGCTTCCTCAGACGTACGTTTGGAGTGGAGCATCCAGAGGCAGACCTATCTAAGCCATTTGCATGTGAGAATGTCAATTCAGATTCAAAACCTTGTGGGTATGGAGATGATGTGACAAAGTGGGGCAAAAGTTTTTTTTTTTTAAAGTGTTAAATCATTGGTTTTAAAAACAGCAGCCATCGAAACAACATGAAATCCACATTGCATACAAAAGCATACCTTGCAAAGCTTTGAAAGTTTGGATGAAAACCAAGAATTATAGGTTTTTGTGGGTTTTTTGGGCTGTGAAGTCGTGGTCTAGAAGAATGTATTCCTGACGCTTCACCTGCATCTGTGGCTGGCATCTTCAGAGAAGATGACTCTGAAGATGCCAGCCACAGATGCAGATGAAACATCAGGAATACATTCTTCTAGAACACGGCCTCACATCCCGAAAAACCCACGAAACCCTATGGATGTCGGCCATGAAAGCCTTCGAAAACCAAGAATTGTTCTACTGCCCCACTGACCTTGGAATCACCAGCCAACATTGGGTTTTTTATGCTCAACGGCACGGGTTTGCAAAGCGTGGCATGGGAAGAGGGGAAAGAGACTCACAAGTGACAATAGAGCAATGGATCGGCAGTGCAGACCGCCTAATTAGGCCACATCTGGAGCTAATTAAATGTTGGAGTCTCCGGTGAGGGAGACTGCTTTGGTTATCAACCCAGACAGAAGAAAAATGGACAAGGTGATAGGAACTACTCTTCTTGTAGGCGAGTGAAATGAGGCCGAAAGGGACTTTGCTGGAATGGGATCCCGTTCACCTCCGGGAGAAAATTGCATGGGAGTTTTGCATGTGGCCCTAATGAGTCCTAATGGAAGCAGAGCCTCCTGGGAGGCAATGAAGATATAACCCCATGCAAGAATAATCCAATTAGCAGCATGGGAATGAGTTTTGAACTGTGTCGCTCCATTGTAAAACGGATGGCCCTCAAGATCTTCCCTGGGCACGAAGATCATTTCATATTCATTTGTCTCCTGCCATTTTGCTGGCTTATCTAATTGAGGAAGAAGCTTGTCCTCGTGATATATGTTGATCGCTTTGTGTGCATGTAAACCTGGTCATAATTTCTGCGCTTTGGCAGGCTAATTAGTACCAAGGCCCCAGACATTTATGGGAGGAAAAAAAAGAGATCTTTTGCAAGGGAACCTGATAAATGGAAGATTACCTTTGTAAATATTCCTGCGGCGGTGGGGGGAAAAACTGGCAAACATCTGACAACTCATCCAGATGGGCAAATTGTGCTGCATGTTTTATCAGCATTTACATACCCTTCAAATGATCCAATTTGGCAGAGACAGTCCCAATTAATCCTCTGTCCTCCCACTTGTTCAGTTACTTTTAACTGTCCCAGTTTCTTCCTCCTTCTCTCAATTGCCCTCTTTGTCCTCAATTGATTTCAGTTGCTGAAATTTTGCTCTCAATTTTCTTTATCAATTGCTCCTCTGACTCATGGTAGCCCTAGGGTTTTCTTGGCCAGATTTATTCCAAGCAGGTTTGCTATTGCCTCCCTCTGAGATGGAGAGTGTGACTTTCCCAAGGTCCCCCGGTTAACATCTCACAAAACTGCAAATCCCAGGATTCTGTAGAATGGAGTCATGGTGTCAAACTGCATTAATTTTGCAGTGTAGATGCAGCCACACAGTCACCCCAGCTTATTCATTTGTAACTATGATACAGGACTCCAGCCACTGAAATTACGATGTTAACTGTGACAGAATATAGATGACCATATCAGAAATGAAGTTTCCTCCATGACCATTCGTCCATCTCTTCACTCATGAAATGTTCAAATCCTTGATCCTAGTGATCTCAGTTCCCAGATGGACCACAACAATTTCTTTTCCTTCTTTGGCCCAACTAAGGACATTCAGCATTTCTTTCTTGGTGCTTTTTCTCTCTTTGGTTAAGCTGCTGCCCGTGGATGCCAGCCTTGGGAGAAAAACCTGCCTGCTTCCAATGGTTAATCCTCCTTAATCTGTCAAAAATGCCTCCCCATGACCTAAGTGGAAGAGAAAAGTGTAGAACCAGTAAGCCTCTCATCAATGTGCTCTTTCAGGAGACAATCCCGTTCATCAGGAAGAGTCTTCTGAATGACACTCGGGTGCATCAGAGGTAATAAGTCTCCCAATACTTTAAGCTGAGAAGGCATGGAAAATAAACCTCACCAGGTAATGCATTTGGGATTAGGTTTAAAATCACCTGTGAGTTGCTGCTAATAATGCTTAATCACGAGAGGAACCCATAATTGACGCCAAGGTTTTCGATGGAAATCTGGGCAGTGGCGAGGGACAGCTCGTCTTTCGTTGGTTGGCAAAATGAATTAACCTGAAAAAGAAAATGTCAAGAGGCAGGGAGGAAAAAATTAAGAGGAAAAAGGACAAAGAGGCCTTTAGTCCGAGGCCCTTGACAAAGTTGTTTGATTGCAATGCACTTCTTTTGCTGGAGAAGTTCATTCTCCCCCCCCCCCCCCTCCCCGTTGAGAGTGTGCATCTGTCTCTCTTCCACCCCCCCTCCATTCAAAAGCCTCCCTTCTCAAGCAAAATCTGGACAGGGTCCATTTTTAAACTTGCTGGATGTGCCGCCGACTTAGACAGATGCTGTTTAGACAGCCTGATTTGGTGGGTGGTCAACTGGAGGAGACCATCGCAGTTGAGTTTATAATAAGCGAGCGGCCTAAATGGAGTGTTGAAGACCAAACTGGAAGGTTGAGTGAAATGACAACATGTAAATTATGGAAGAAAAGAAGGGAGGGGGAGAAAAGGGGAGATTGTGTGGCCCGGCGGAAGGAACGGAGACCTTCTTTGTGCACCAGAAGGATTTGGTCTTCCACCCCCTACCCCAGCCATCCTTCTTTTGAGGGAGCAAAAATCGCAATAAATTGCTTCTACAAAAATCTGCATTCATTAGGGATGGGTAATATTACCCTCCTGGTAGAGTAAACATTTGAGTGCACCATTAAAAAGTGTGTGTTTGTGTGTGTGTGTGTTGGGGAGAGAGAATTAACAGAATTATATAGCTTTCTTGCATCAGGGAGAAGAAACAGACGGGCTTTTGCCTCGCCTCTGTCTGGTCTGGTTAGGTGGAAAGCTAATATGGTTCATGGTCCAGTGAGGAACACTGGTGTGTGAAAAAGAGCACCCCTCCAGGTTGGGCAACCTCAGGAGGGCAAAAGCTAACACAGGCTTCATTTTAAACAGTGTCGGATTATGGAGCGGCCCTCTGGGTCTCGATTTCCCATGGCCAAATGTTGGGGTTTCTGCTTCGCTTCATGTCCTCCTTGGCTTTCATGGCGGTCTTTGATTTGTAAGAGCTGTATCTGTGGCTTCACCCCAAAACCTACAGGAGGGGTATGTATATGGGTTTGATTAAAGCCCCCGCTCTCATTTCATCCTAGGAAAAGGTTTTATTTGATTTTGGCACCCCCTAAAACAAAACCAACAAACTCTTCCCCCCCCCCCCCCCCAATGAGGCAATAAGATTCTTTTCATGGCCAGTCTTTGAACAGGAGGGAAGCTAGAGCCAAGGACTATTATAATATTATGTGTGTATGTGCCTTCAAGTTGCATGTCGACTTATGGTGACCCCATGAATTTCAGAGGGTTTTCTTAGGCAAGGAATACTCAGAGGTGGTTTTGCCAGTTCCTTCCTCTGAAACAGAACCTATAGAACCTGGTATTCCTTGGTGGTCTCCCCTCCAAGCATCAACCAGGGCTGACCCTGTTTAGCTTCCAAGATCAGATGGGATCTGGTGCCTTTCACACAGGGATGTGGAAGGACAGGGATGCCAGATGTAAATGTCTTTAATCTAACATGGAGAATATGACCGCTAGAGGTTTCAGAGGCATGCAGGACTTAGCAAGTAGCAAATACATTTCTGTACTGCTTACAGTGTACTAAGTGGTTTACAAAGTGAAAGCCTGGCCTGCATTGGCAGCTGTGGCCTTCTTGTGAATCAATCCATGTACATGGTCTTCCTCTTTTCCTATAATCTACAGCTGTATTGTCTTTTGCAATGAATTTTGTCATCTCATGATGTGTCCAAATACTATGATAATCTTATTTTAGTCATTTTTGGCTTCTAGGGAGAGTTCAGGCTTGAAAAAAACATGCATAACTTGAACATTATCCTGGGATCAGTATACAGGGAGACCTTGTAGCACCTTTGATATTAACAAAAGAAAGAAGTTGGCAGCATGAGCTTTCATAGACTTAAGTCTAATTCCTGAGATGCATTTCATCCTGGGATTTTAGGCTAGCCTCCTACAGAATTCTTATTGCAGATTGCTGAATGGTAAGGTAATAATCAAGTATATATTCTTAATCTTGTATATCAGGCTCACTCTGTTGCATATATAACCCCTATGAACTTGGTGTAATGGGTCAGGAAACCCATTACACGTATGTTTTAACTATGTTGTTAGGTGCCTTGAGAAAAGCATGATATAAATGAATATCTGACAATGGCAGAGACAATTCCCAGAGTCAGCTATGTGAGTCACAGAGTGATGAGAGGTCAAGCGGTGGGCAGCCTGGGTAGGCCACAAGGCAATAAATGGCTCCTTTGGCTTTCAGTCTGTTTGGATATTGTCATGAAAAGGACCACAAAACACTGAATGTACTGTGAGCATCGATTGTGTAGTTTGTTGGTGGGTGGTGGCAGCAGTGGGGAGCTGGAATGAATCCCCTGCCTTTCTAGATATGGTGTCATGCTTGCGCATGTAATATGCTACCCATACCTCCCATAATCATAGAAAGGAGAGATGAAAATTACTCATGAGCTCATCTGCATCTTTCCATGCAAGGCTGCTTCTGAAATCATTCTCCGTTGATCCTGTAATTTGCAGCGGACTCCGTTCCTTGATTATCCTTCCCTTAGGAAAGCATCCAACAGCTTGAGCGTTCTTTGCTACTGGGAAAGTACATTTTCCTGAAATTCTGCCCAATTTCCCCTTTTATGGGATCTATCCCATGACTTCTCTTCTCCTCCCCAGGTCTTATGACTTCTTTCCCTTGGGCTAACATCTTGAAAGCTACTCTGACATCCAGCATCCATGGGCACCTACCAGACCTTCTGCCAAAGGTGACATCTGCCAGCGCCTCTGTTCCAGGCTCCCTGTGGTCTTGGTTGTGGGCACCATCTTCGTTCTTGAAAAATGCAATGCTTGGGATCCGAGCTTGGAAAATCTCCTTTTTGGATGACAGCTCCTAGTCAACATTGCTAGTAGCTAGGGGATTTTGGAAGCTATATTCCAGAAAATAGCATTTCCAAGTTTGCTCTGAATGGTTTAACGTTTAGTGGACAGAAACATGGCGGTGGCCACACAAACATGAAGAAGAGCTGCCATCTTGTTGTTGTTCTTGCTGTTGTGGCAACTATTTTCTTTTACCCATAATGCCATGAAGTGGTAGAATTTCCATTGAAAAGTTTTCACTTGGTTAATCAGATCAAATGCATGTCATAAGAGGCCTTTAAAGCCAATTGTGCCGAGTCTCTCCCAAACTAGAATACAATAATAGCAAAAGATCAACCAACTGGAATGTTGCTGGTTGTGGCTTTTAAAGCCCTACATAGCTTGCATCCAGATTATCTAAAGACCATGTCTCAGACAGTTTGAGTTTTAAGCATTTTGGGTGGGTAGGCTTTCTCTTGGTCCCATCACCATCCCAGACACATTTGGTGACAAGACAGGAGAGGCTGTGTAAGTTAACTCCCTTCGACAGGAGGTTTGTTTAGTCCCCCTCCTAGCTTTCTTTCCCTTTCCAGGATAAGACCTATTTATTTAATCATACATTGATTTTTAATCATATGCTAGTCACATCCTGCATTTTTACTGTGTATGTTTTAAATTATATTTTAAATGCATTTAAATCAGCTTTTAATAGGACTGCTGTTTCTTTTCTTTTAATCTTTTTGGGGGTAATATATCCTTTTGAGTGTCATGGTTAGACTATTAGACTATGACTCCAGGGAGTTCAAATCCCTGCTCTGTCACAGAAACCAACTGGGTGACCTTGGGCAAGTCACTCTCTCTCGGCCTCAGAGGAAGGCAAAGGCAAAACCCCTTCTGAAGAAATCGTGCCAAGAAAATCCTGTGATAGGTTTGTCTTCGGGTCGCCATAAGTCAGAAAAGAATTGAAGGTACACAACAACAACAATTTTAACTAATTTCTATTTCAAATTATTATACGCTACTTAGGTTTGGATAGGTTTGCTCTTCTTTTTTTTGTGGTGAAGGAACCTATCCTTTTTTTTTTTTTTGATGCTATTTCTGTTTCTGGTATCAATTTTTTTTTTTTGTTAAAAAAGTCAGGCCTGGGAAGACATAGGCTTTGCTAATTGAGCTATATCTGTAGTCAGCTTGATGGAGCTCTCATTCATAACTCTCACCCTTGGCTGAAATTGGCTGGTCATGAGTCACCTTCATTCCTCTCTGATCTTGTTTAGATGCAAACCTTTTCATTCCCACGTTCCTGGATAATGTTCCATTCTCTTTCTTTCTTTTTCCCCCAGGGCACTGAATTATCATAAAAGCAATTACCGTGCACCAGCCAGTCGGACACCGATTATGGAGGGCGAAAAGACTTTGTGGTATCCCACACTCCAGGGTTCAACTACCCATGTGGACCCTCCTCTAACCTCAAAGTATATACACAAAGCATGGCCATTCATTCATTGCAGGAACATAGCATAAAGTCTCCTTAGGTAGTCTTTTTGGCAAGACGGTTTGCAAAATTACCTTTGAACCACGGGGGAAAATATTCCTAGCCTTCTTGTTAACATGCGAATCAACAAAGCTGTTGTATGTCAAGTCCTGACTTGTACTCCATCCAACTCAGCCTGCTGCCACACTGCACAGTTAATGCACTCTGACATCACTTTAACTGTCATGGCTCCCTCCTATGGAATCCTGGGATATATATATATATATATATATATATATAGTGTCACACCAGAGCTCTCTGACAGAGAAAGCTAAACATCTCACAAAACTGCAAATCCCAGAATCCCATGGCATTGAGCCATGGCAGTTAAAGCAGTGTCAAACTGCATTAATTCTGCAGTGTAGATGCAGCCTAAGACTTGAAAGGGCAACTATACAAGAACTATACAAGCTTCTCAAGTGTAAAGATATATCATTGAAAACTAAGGTTAGGATTGCCCATGCCATTGTATTTCTGATTTCTATGTATGGTTGCAGAAAGTATGGCAGGATGAGACTCAGCCCATCTGAAATGTGGTGCTGTAGTACAGTTCTACAGATACCATGGGCTTCCAAAAAGACAAGTGAATGGGTCTTAGAGCAAATCAGGCTTGATCTCTCACTGGAAGCCAAAATAACTAAACTGAGGCTATTGTACTTTGGACACTTCATGAGAAGATGTGACTCATTGGAAAAGATGGCTATGGTCAGCTAAGCAGAAGGCATTGGGAAAAGAGGAGATTACAATACAGGTGGATACAGCTGCCTTGAGTTTGCCAGACCTGACCAGGGTGCTTGAGAATCAGATCTTTTGGAGATCTCTCATCCATTGTTGTTGTGTGCCTTTGAGTCCTTTCTGCCTTATGGAGATCCTAAGGCAAATCTATCATGGAGTTTTCTTTGCAAGATTTGTTCAGAAGGGGTTGGCCATTGCCTTCCTCTGAGATTGAGAAAGTGTGATTTCCCTGATGAGTTTTCATGGCTGAGCAGGGATTCAAACCTTAGTGTTTCAGAGTCTTTGTCCAAAGCTCAAACTGTTACATCATACTGGCTTTCATTCATAGGACCGCCTTTAGTCAAAATCAACTTGATGGCAAATAATAACAAAGAAATGCACTTTTTCTTACAAAAAAAGCAAACAAGCTGAGATTTCCAAGAGACCAGTCATGTTTTTCTTCTCTTTGCCCTAGCCAAATAGCTCATTTTTTTTTTTTTTGGTTTTCTTATATCAGCGCAGGCACACTGGCTAAAACTGGGACAGCACTCCACTTACCCAGAGTAAATGTCACCCAGTTTTCGAGCTGTTCCAAGCAACGCACAACATGTACAAATTAGCAAAGAACATGGCACCCTTCAACCTCCTTGAGTTACATTACACAGCACCACCGTTAAAAGCATCCTTTCAGCTCTTTCGCATGATGAACCGAAACCTAATCTTTGTTTTGGAAAGTGCATTTCCTCCCTTGAAAGCCTGGAACAAGTTAATGTCGAGCCGAGGCGATCAAAACTCTCGCCACAGTACAAAATGGCAAAGTGGCCCTGCGTTGGAGCTGAGGGGGTAAAAATCAATTGCAGCGGATGGAAGCCTTTGGGGCAGACTCATCCTTTCTGGAATTCCACGCTTACCCAAACAGCTGTTAGTCAAGAAAAAAGATGGGGGAGTAAGCCAAAAGCAAAGCCAGCGGCCAGATTTTTGGTAAAGCAGAGGCTGGATGGGAAACAGAGAATGTTTTTGGCAGTTCCCAGTTGCAGAATTTGCAGGCCAAATCTCTTTGTTCAAAATGATGGGATTTGTTGATTAATCCCAAAGGTCATTTTTAAAAGTTTCTCAAGTTTCAGAGGAAGATGATTGGCCATGTTGAGTGTGGATGATGAGAACTGTAGCCCAACCAAAGTTTGGAAATGTTTCCTTTTTTTGGATGCCAGTTCTCAAAATGCCCTAGCCCATCCAAGCTGGCTGGGAGATGCTGGGAGTTGTGGCCTAAAAAAGGAAACATTTCTGAGTCCAACAGATTGAGGGGATTCCAAGTTGCCATAGGCTGCTTTAGGATCACAGTTGCAAGCAGGAGTGTTGCTTAGTACCTAGAGCCCTTGGGGTAAGGATCTTCCCCATTACATAAATGGAAGGAGGCCACCAGATTTCCAGAAACCTCTATGGGATGGGGAAAACATTCCTGCTGGTGTATGGACAGAGAAAGTGGAAGAAGGGTGGAGAGGAGCCACATTTGGATAAATGGCAGAGGTGCTAGAAATGACCTGGACAGACAGCAGTGGCAGAAGTGTGGCTGGGCAGAGACTGGCAAAGAGAAGGTGCCAGGGCACCCCATTGACTTGCAGCCTTGGGGGGGGGGCACTTAGCCTTATCCAAGCTACCCTCCTGTTTCCAAGGTTGTTGTTGATATTAATTGCTGTCAAGTCATCTTTGGTTGTGGCAGAATTAACGCAGTTTGACACCTGTTTAACTGCCATGGCTCCATCCTATGGAATCTTGGGATGTATAGCTTGTTTTGGCACCAGAGCCCTCTGACAGAGAAGGCTAAATAGCTTACAAAACTACAAAGCCCAGAAATCCATAGCACTGAGCCATGGCAGTTAAAGAGGCATCAAGCTGAATAAATTGTGTAGTGTAGATGCAGCATTTGACTTATGGTGACCTCAGGGGAAGGCAATGGCAAACCTCCTCTGAACAAATCTTGCCAAGAAAACTCCACAATAGGTTTTCCTTAGGGTCGCCATAAGTTGGAAACAACTTGAAGGCACACAACACACACACACAGACACACACACACATGAAGGGGACTTCCATGTCACCCTGTCATCAACAACCCTGCTCATGTCTTAAAAACTCAGGCTTGTTTGATGGATTCTATCTACCTGTATGATGATCCTCCTCTTATTCTGCTGTCTTCCATCTTACCATGCATTATTATCTTTTCTAATGAATCGCATCTTCTCATGGTATGTCCAAAGTACAACAGTCATTAAAAGGAAAAAGAGAGAAAAGAATAATGATTACCAAGCCATTTGGAATACACAATTGCAGATTTAGGCATACCACAAATCTTCCTATGCCAAGTTACATGTTAATTGTGCTACACAGTCTTTGCACGGCATGGCAACATTGGAAAACTAAACCAGAACACCACAAGTGCAACTGAATGCACAATCAAATGCATATATGTATCCATGTGCAATGCAAATACATGTGTAAAGTGTATCACACATCTCTGATTCTGCAGTCTTGAGCTGAATGTAGTTGTAGGGGAATACCAACAAAATTCTGGGCGTTATCTCACAAGATGCCTTTGAACGCAATTGGTTTTTGAAAGATATTTATTCAGTCATTTCACTGATAAACTGAAGAAATGCTTTATCTGATGGATTTAAATAAGGCTTAAGCATGGCTGTCTTATTGGAAAGCCATGGTCGTATCTCAAAGCTTTAGAGATAATTTGGTTGCCATAATATTAAGAGGCAAATTTTGCATCTTATTTTAAATATGTAGCTGCTATGCTGCCTAAATGCTGCATTCAAATACCATTTTCTGGATGATTTATTTTAGATGCAGAAAAAAAGGCATAACGATATATGCTTTATCTCAAAGTTGGATTTCCCAGTCCATAAATTTCCTTCCATGATTTGCAACTAAGCAAAAGAGCTGGAGAGAGACCCCATGGGTTTATTGCTAGCTTTAAAAGCTGAAAGTATGCTATTTCCTCCCTTTTAAATCTTTGAGCAAAGGAGATAACACTCGAGTGTTAACTTACAATACTGGATGGGGAAAAATGCATTTGCAAAAATGGTATCTTTTCCCATTCCAAAGAGCCTTTCCCATTTTGACACATGGCTTTCCTTCTGTTTCCCACACGCTTAAATGATGTAGAGCCTCCTGCAGAGATGCAAAGTTTCTAGACATTGGAGACCATAATGGAAAAATGGTGTCTTCTCTCTGGTGACTACCTTACAAACTAGGAGAAAATATAGGTGATAGTTGCATTAATAATATTTATTTATTTATTATTTGGCTAGTCTCAGAGTAGACATGGAAACTGGATTCAGACAAGATTCAAGTCAGTGCATTTCTCACCCATCTTTACCATGAGAGTGGCAAAGGTTGGCCGTTGCTGGCTAAGATCATTGCTTGGAAAGGTTATTTTGGGGGAAATTACACCCCCCCCCCGAATTTCTCAACCAGCATGGCCCTAATGATCCCCAACTCAGGAGTATACTGGACCCAGAACTTTAAAGCCAAAATGGGAAATCCAAATGTCAAGTAATTTCTGACTTACGGTGACCCTAATGGGAAACTTTCACAGGGTTTTCTTGGCAAGTTTCTTCAAAGATGCCATTGCCATCCTCTGAGGCTGAGAGTGTGTAACTTGCCCAAGGTCACCCAGTGGGTTTCCATGGCCGAGCGGGGATTTGAACCCTAGTCTTCAAGTGTCCTAGTCAAACCAATATGCTACCTAGGACTTCCAAATTTAGAGCAGAGGAGGACTGGCTTGGCATAAACAAAAGACAGCCCTTGTCTTCATTTCTCCCCCTTCCAGAGATGTTAGAGAGATAGGGCCAAGAAATGTTGCTATAGTGACTAAATTCTGATCTTTTGCAGCCAGCCAGCAAATGGACTGTTGGTGTGAGAGAAAAAGACACTTCCTGCCCATTGGTGTTCATGGGTGGTCGAGGTTTAAAATGAAATATACAGGCTGACAAATGCTTTTACAAAGGCCAGATTATAAACTGTAAACCTACTGTCAGCTGGGCAAAGGGAGAAGAAGAAGGAAAAATGGCTGGCGGGTGGGGGAAAGCCTCGGCCAAATGCTTCTTATACCATTTAAAGATTTAGTTCGGCCTCGCCACTAAAGCACTTCAACTTGTAGCCGCAACGGAGCTTAGAGTTTATAAATGGTTGTTTGGGCTCTCCTAAGCTTTGGATAATGGGGGATCTATCCGTTCGGAAACAAGTGACCTCCTTGGTATTTAGGGTTGTGTCGTGTTGGAGGCGGGAAGGGAAGAGTTGCAAATTGGGAAGTTTAAAAATACCCCGGAACAAAGTTCTCCAGGAGTCCAAAAGGATTTGGCTCATCATTGATGATGAAAACATCCCTTCCGACTGGAACAGACAGTCTCCATTCATCCTCTGTCATCCCATTTTTTCAGCTGCTTTTTCAAGGTCCCAGTTTCCTTCTCCTCTTCTCACTCTCCCCTTTGTCCTAGGTTTACACCAATTGCCGCAAACTGACTTCAAAGTGCAAAAATAGTTTGCATTCAATGCTGCAGCAGAAAGGAAAGGATCCGAATCTCATTCCCAGGAGATTCAGGCAAAAGCAAACTGCTGCAGCCTCTCTTAGCTTGTGTCGCCATCCTTATTCATAACCTTTGCTATCTTGACCACACTCTGATGTTATTATGTTTTTCACCTGCAAAAGGTTGGAGGGCATGTGAATCAAAGGAAGGGCTTCCGATCCATGCAATGTTTCAAACTTCACATCCAAAAGGCTGCAAAAGGCTTCCTTCCATGTGCATGTCTGCTCTTCTCTAGAAGAAATATATGAAGTGTGTCATGGAAATAAAAGGGAAAATGGTTTGGCTTCTCTTTCTTGATCTGAATGGATTCTTGACTTGGTCGCCTGATGGTGTTTGTGGGAAGAACCGTTGCTTCCAAAAGCCTTGCTTAGGAGGCTTCCAAAAATAGCTTTTGTCTTCCCTATTCCCCTCCACCCACTCTCTTTTTCTCCGAGGAAAAAGAATAGCTCCAAATATGGGATCCTAAAATAACATATTTGGCATTTTAATGGAAAGCAGATTTAAATTCAAACGCACAAGGACACATCAAAAGATTGAGTCGGGAACAATGCCAGGGTCTCAGAGATGATTCCACAGATGGAGTGGAGGTTGGTCATCTGACCCCCAACTGTAGTAAAGGGTCCATCATCTACAACACCATTTTACTGGCACCAGATCCTGTCTGATCTTGGGAGCTAAGCAAGGTCAGCCCTGGTTAGTACTTGGATAGGAGACCGCCAAGGAATACCTGGTGCTGCAGGCTATATTTCAGAGGTAGGAACTGGAAAACAATACACCTCTGAGGATTCCTCGACTAAGAAAACCTGATGAAGTTTATGGGGTCACCATAAGTCGACAGGTGTCCTGAAGGCACACAATAAGACAGTTTAGGTATTATTGCCACAGTACAAATTTCCCTAGAGGGCACCAGATCGTGTCCGATCTTGGGAGAAGGAAGGACAAGGAATATGTCAGAGGAATGAATAGGAAAAACCACCTCAGTATCCCTTGTCTAAGAACACGCTATGAAATTCATGGGGTTGCCATCAGTTGACAGGCATTGTGAAGGCACATGCATAACATACACAGAGAGCTTGGAATTGTTAAATTTTTGGATGTCAGCTCTTGGGCTACCTCAGTCAGTACAGTCATTGTTCATAACACATGGGTGATTCTGGGAATGACACTCCAAAAAGTAACTTTTTTAGCTTCTGGTTCATAGTGACAGTTGCAATGCTGTTGGCTTGCAGCTCACTTGATCGTGTTACAAGAAGCTCATCCATGTGGCCTATTGAATTTTGGAATCAGGGATGAAATAGCAACAGTACTCAAAACATGTGGGTAGATATATATATATATATATATATAATACACACACACATACATGCTGTCATAACTGGTTCAACTACTCCAATATTTTGCTTCCCACATGAGAGAATGCCAAGGGTGCATCTACGTTGTAGAAATAATGCAAAAATGACGACAAATTTTAGTGAAAAATCTCAGCAAATTTGTTGTATTTTTAATCTGTTGTGCACCACTCCGATTGCCGAGCAGAGGGGTGGGTTATAAATAAAACTTATTTTTATTATTATTATTATTTTAACACAAGGTTTGAGGGCTTACAATCAATCCCATCAAATGCATGAGAAAAAGGACTGTAATAGGGGAAAGTGCTTGGTAAAATAAACCAGTTAAGTCCTCAAGGTGCCACTTTGTTGTTGGACAGAGTAACACAGCTACTCCTTTGAAAATTCAAGCAAAGATTGGATCCTATTTAGATTTGAGAGAAAATCTGGAAAATGTCTCCTGCTTACTAGAAAATGTACTTTTACAGGGCAAACTGTGCCTTTCTTGTGATGCAGAGCTATTTTTAATGTTGTAAGCAGCCCCAAGTCCCATTCCTGGGAGAAGGGTGGGAAAATAATAATAATAATAATAATAATAATAATAATAATAATAATAATAATAATAATAATTTATTCTTGGCAACTGTTCCTTGAGTTAATATATATAACAACAATATGTTGTGTAATTTTTTTTGCAACACCCACAGATGTTTTACTGTACAGATTGCTGTTATGTGCCTTGGAGTAAATGCTAGCTTCCAGCTTCCAGCAGACCTATCCTAGGGTTTTCTTGGCCAGATTTATTTGGAGAGGGTTTGCCATTGCCTTCTTCTGCAGCTGCACTAGAAACAACACAGTTTGACACCACTTTAAATGCTGTAGCTCCATTCTATGGAATCCTGGGATTTGTATTTTTACAAGGTCTTTAGCCTTCTCTGCCAAAGGCTGGTGGTGACTCAAAAAGATGCAAATTGCAGCATTCTGCAGGATGGAGCCATGATAGATAAAGTGTTGTCAAACTGTATTATTTCTGCATGCAGAGGCACCCTAAGAGAATAGGACTTGCTCAAGGTCATGCAGTATGCCTTCATGGTTGAGCAGAAAAGATTTGAACCCTGTTCTCCTGCAGTCTTAGTCCAGCTTTCAAACCATTATACCACACTGGTTTTTAAGATTTCTTCAGATTGCTGAGAGAGTGTGAGCTTCTCAAGTGCATTTCCAGGGTGGAGCAGGGATTTGGACCCTGGCTTCCCATAGGTTTAGTCCAGCACTTAAACCACTACACCACACTGTCTGTCGGTATCACTTGTTGTTGTTGGGTGCCTTCAAGTCATTTCCGACTTATGTCGACCCTAAGGCCATAAATCATAGGGTTTTCTTGCAAAGCTTCTTCAGAGGGTTTTCCCATTGCCATTCTCTGAGGTTGTGACTTGCTTAAGGTCACCCAATGGGTTTCCGTGGCTGAGTGGGGATTCGAATCCATGTCTCCAGTATCGTAATCCAACGTCCAAACCGTTACACTGCATTGGTCCTCTGTATCACTAAAGATAGCCAAAAAGCTAGACTTGGCCAAGTCCCGAGGAGTCCTGAAGTGACTGTTTTGCTTCAGTTGGATTAACATCTGCAAAAAAAGGTGACTTGGGTTAGTACCTAGGGGGGGTTGCAGACTGCCAGAAATAGTGTGAATTCAATCCACTTTTAGGGTTAGGGTTAGAGTTAGGGAACCATGGGAACTGTATTTTATTGTGGCATCAGAGTTGTCTGACAGAGAAGGCTCAATGTCTCAGAAAAATAACAGTTCCCATGATTCCCTAGCACTAACCCTAACCCTAAAAATGGACTGAATTCACACTATTTCTGGCAGTCTGCAACCCCCCTAAGTCTCTTGATACTAGTGACCCCCATTCCTAAATGCAAGCAGGGGTCAAGAGATTTCTTACGCTGGTTTCCATTGAAAAATGGTTTTTGGATTGACTCGCTGGCAAGTTCCTCTCTCTCCTTTCCTCTCCCTTAGCATCCCATCATTCTCATGTCTGGCTCCCTTTCATCTTGGAGATATCAGTCTATTTTAGCATGCCCGCAAGAAAGAGGGATATGCTTTAATCTGCACGTCTCTTGGGAGGCCTCTGAGAGAGGAAAAAAACAGGAGTTCAGAACTGGCTCCAGCTTGAGGCCAGGACATGAAACCAAAATGCAGAAACAATCAAAGTCTACAATTTTATGCACACTTAATATTGGAAGCAGCCCTCTCTGAATGAGGTGAAAATTACTTAAGGGTATTTTCATTTGTTTATTTGTTGTTGTTGTGTGCCTTCAAGTCATTTCCAACTTATGGTGACCCTAAGGCAAATCTATCATGGGGGTTTCTTGGCAAGATTTCTTCAGAGGAGGTTTGCAATTGCCTTCCTCTGAGGCTGAGAGCATGTGACTGGCCCAAGGTCACCCAGTAGGTTTCATGATCAAACAAGGAATCAAATCCTGGTCTCCAGAGTCATAGCCCAACAATCAAACCATTATGCCAATTTACCGTATTTTAAAATATTGACAATATTGACTTGCAGTCATTGGGACTAGAAGTTGGACAGGCCTTTGAGTCATAATCCAAAAAAGAAATTATTTTCAGATCTGATAGAGCTAATTTATCTTCCATCGCTCCAGAAAAAAGGATGCAAAACAGAGTTCCAATTACAAGGGTAAAAATGTTTTTTTCTAAATGTTGGGAAGAACTTTTTTGTGATGGCATGAACCTTTTAATAGTAGAAGACTCTTCATTACTTCAGACTTCATTAGAAGGTGGTGGACTTTCCTTGATCGGAAGTTTGTAGCTATAGGTGCTTTGGTACCACTTTAACTGCCGTGGCTCCATCTTACAGGATCTTGGGATTTGCAGTTTTGTGAGGTATTTAGAATTCTCAGCCAGAGAGCTCTAGTGCCTTGTAAAATGACAAATTCTAGGATTTGCACTTATAACATCAAAGCATCAAAGATCCAGAACTGAAGCACAATTCAAAATGTGAACACTAAGCACTCTGCAATCTCATCATTTTTAAAATACTTAATTTGCTTCTGATTTATTTGAGTAATCATGAGGAGAGTTCAGAAAAATTACTTTTGCTGACTATAATTCCCAAGGGCCATGCTGTCTAGGGGGATTCTGGGAGCCATAAACAGTAACTTGGTGCAGCTTTGGTTATGAACTCACTTGCCTTATTTGGCTGGAATGCAACAAATTGCATTTCCAGGGCAGTTCTGCAAGATGGGCTTGTGTCTGCTGCTAAACCCATTTGCTCTCCCCAGCTTAACAAAATGTGGGCTCTGCAGTGCTCACACAATGTGCAACACTTTCCTATGCATCTGTATTACAAGACATCTGTTTATCATAGGCCACACGTCCGATAAGGGACTCTTCCCTCCTTTCTCGTTCCCAGATTCAAGATCCCAATTAATGTAATTTTCTGGGAGGTGCCCACCAAACAGCCTTTAAATCAGTGTCAGGCAAGCGTCTCTGGGTTAATCCTGGACATCTGAATTCAGATGAAAACCAGCATGACAAGGTCAGGCAGTACAAATTGATGGATCTTTATCCTTTTAACCTTACAAGTGTTGCAGAAAGAGGAACAGTTTCATGGTTAGTTCCTTCCAATTACTTCACTTCCCTATAGACAGAAAGAGAGAGAAGAGAAGGATTGCCTCCGACTTTCTTGCCGCTTGATGAAATTAGCGTTCAGCTTAGAAGCAAAAGTCTGGAATTTTTTAAAAAATTGATTCCAGTTTTCTTTCTCGCTCAGGTTTCCTTTGGATGTAGCACCAACCTGTGTATGGTTGTGAAAACTGGATAGTGCTGAAAGCTGATGGGAAGAGAATCAGCTCATTTGAAATGTGGTGCTGGAGAAGTTCTGTGGATATCATGGACTGTTGAAAAGATAAATCAATGGGTCCTAGTGCAAATCAAGCCTGAACTCTCCCTAGATGCCAAGCTGATTAAATGGAGACTGTTGTACTTTGGATGTATCATGAGAAGACAGGACTCAGGAGAAAATACTTTAATGCTTGTTAAGGTAGAAAGGAGTAGGAGTAGGAGAGGAAGATGGAATTACATGTTGATTTATTCAGTGAAGCAAGCAACAGATGTCCTGAGTTTGTAGGATCTGAGGAGGGAGATTATCGCATATCGTAAAAACACGACTTACCTCTCTCGAATTTGGGCTGCATCCGGGTCCTATTGCATGGCTTTTGTTACAAAAAGTGCCATCCAAGTGCAGCCTGGCTGTAGCCCAGGTCCCTTAATGTGCTTCGACAGCCATTTTTCAAAGTCAGGAGCTTTCCAACTTTGAAAAATCGCCACTGAAGTGTGTTAAGGGACCTGGGCAGCAGTCTGGCTGTACTCAGATGGCAGATTTGGTGACAAAAGTCATGCAATAGAACCCAGATCCAGTCCAAATTAGCCTTCAATTCAGGCGAGGTAAGTCATATTTTTAAGATGTGCAATAATCTCTCAGAGCTGTTGATAATTTAGAGGTCTGTCTTTCATAGTGTCACCATAGTCAAAGTTGACTTGATGGCAGTCAACAAGGACTGACCCACTCTTTTGCAAAAGGGATGGGAATTTGGATAAAAGGACCAAAGAATTGCAAGTGGGTGGATGGGGTGTTTCTCCATTGCCTATTGCTGTTAGTCTCACTATAATTTCTTCATGTGCCTGCCTTTCAGTTGTGTTCTCACTTGGGAGGTGAAGCCTGATCAAGAGAGATAAAAAAGCATATCTTGTAAAAAAGAATTACTAAAGCAATGGTTCTATTAACTGGAAATGGTTGGAATTATACCCCAGTATATCTCTAGATATAGATCAATTTCCAGTTAATGGAACCTGGTTGGGTTGGGAGACATTGTGGTATATAGATGTATACCACAGTTTCTTTTAATAAATCCTTGGGGCAGGGATGCAGCATGTGTATCTCTAATCTTCTGAACAAAAAAAGCAAAATAAAGACCATCAAGGATTGGATTGGTTCCCCACCTTGCAACAACATTTTCATTGCAATGACTTCAATACAAGTTCTTATTTTTAAAAATGGCCTTGTCTGTAAGAGGTGGAATTAACAAAACAGCAACAAATGTGACAATAGGATTTAGGGGGGTTCTTGATAATCTGCAACCTCTTGGCCATACCTGATCTTGTCTGATCTTGAAAGCAAAGGGCAGAATACTGAATACCAGAGTTTTTGCTTTTGTGGTGTAGTGGTTAGTTACAGACTGGAGTTCAGCAGATTCAGATTCAAGTCTCCACTGAACCATGCACTGGTCAATCTTTCTCAACTTGACCTCCCATAGAGGACTGTTGTGAGGATAAAGTTGAGAATGTTATGCTGTTTTGAGTTCACTGGAAGGAAGATTTAAAGGTAAATGCAATAATGGTATTCCATCCCATCATTGACCAGATTTTGATGTAGTTCAGTTTAGCTTCACCAAGGTTGCTGTATTATGTGCCCTCCATTTGAAGATTACATGGAAGACCTTCAGAAGCAGTTGGACATTTTTGTCTTATGTGGAATGGCTGCATTTGGTTCAAAGTTGCAGAAGTGAAGCTGCATATAGAGACATGTTCTGTGTTGTACATGGATGGATGGTTGGCTCTCTAGTATCTTGCTTCAGTTACACAAGACTGCCATTCAACTGAAGAGCTGTGTTGATCCTAACTCTGCATGCAGAGATTTCTACTACTGGTGAAAGCTCTTGGCTAATGTATGCTGGGAACACACCAAGAGATGTTGTTGTTACTCATCCTAACTTTTTCCCAACTTGGGACTCCGTGTAACAATAACAGACATGTAGAAAATAGTTAAAAATTCACACTATACAAAAGTTAAAAGGTTATTAAATGATAAAAAATTAAAACCAGTTAAAAATATAAACCATTAAAAATAGCACAGCAACAGTTAACAGACAGAAAATCCAGGACATTGTTTAGGTTGGATGGACCTTCTACACTCAGTCCTCAAAGGCCTAGCGAAACAGAAAAGTCTTTCCTTGTCTTCAAAATGAAAGCATTTTACAGAAGGGTGCCAATCTAACTTCTCTGGGGAAGGAGTTCCAGAGTCTGGGAGTAGCCACTGAGAAGGTTTTCCATCAGATGCATTAATGGGACAGATTTTTGTTTTTCTCAATTTATTTACCAGTTCTGTATAAGTGCCTACTGGCATATGGTGCTTCAGAACCTCTGCAATATTTCAGAACTCTTCACTTAGCAATACACCAGCACAGAGGCCTCCCTACAAGATGGGAGAGTGGTACAATGGGTTGGCCATCCGGTGCCCCACTTTTGCCAAAGATCCTTCAGATGCAACACATGCTCCCTTCAAACGCACAATGGGAGGACAACTGCGTCACAACCTGTGAGATGTTTGTGCGTCCTTTCAAAGGAGCAAAAAGTGGAAGTAAAGACAATGAAAACCCATTTCAGGTGGGGTTGCAATGCATCATTTTTGACTCTCGTTTAAACATTCAAATGTCAGCGCTTAGTCATGGGAAGGCAAGATGGTTATCGAGCGCCATGTAATTTCCAGGGTACATTTTAAAAAATGTGTTTTTTTGAACCCCTGCCATTTTCTGTTGGCAAGAACTTGAATGCAAGGGCACATCTATTTTGGAGCCTTCTTTTGAAAGGGCTTCAGCTACCATAGAAATCAAGGGGCACAAATAGATGCAACGTTGACTTGACTTCCATGGAGCTGGCAACTTACTCATATCAATGGAACACATACTTAGCGGAGCGGAAATGAGCACCAATAATGGCTCAATCAGTCATGGCAGATGTATACAGACCTCTCTTTGATCTCATAGGATGCCATATTTAAATGACATAATTTTTGTCCCGGTTATCTTTCACAGACTTTGTTGGATGCCGGCGAGCATCCATTTTTCTGCAAGCTAAAATTAACATCACTTCCCCCCTTCTCTTCTTTTTTCTTTTTTCTTTTTTTGTAGAGAAACAAATACTGCAGAAAAATGCAGATAATAAATTCAACAGGCGGCCACAAGGTCTATCCACTTTACCTTAATTCCAATTTTGAATGTAAGAAGCAGAAAGTACATTGGGATGCATACATGAGAGTTATAGAAATAATCACTGAAATGGATTGGTTGTCTAGTTTCTATTTTGGTTGTTGCTATTGATCATCTCCCACTTTCCTTCTCCAGCTCTGAGCTCAAAGCCACTTAGAAAAATAAAAACAAGTAAAAATAAAAGTTCTGATTACTTGCAATACAACGGAATTATCAATGGCATTTAAAGGAACTTAAATGCATATCCATTAAATAGCGACAGATGTGGACAATACAGCATGCTCTGGAAAGATCTTTCCAGATTCCAAACGGGCTGTCTGTCAAAATAAGAAGGACTTCACTGATCAGTGGAAGGACACTATGGGAGGAATCAGTTTGGCCACCATGAATGGTGACCAGAAGACAGATCTGGTTGTTGTTGTGGGCCTTGAAGTTGTTTCTGATTTATGACAACACTAAGGTGAACCTATCGCAAGGTTTTCTTGGCAAGATTTGTTCAGAGGATATATCATAGTGCTATAAATGTGTGGTGTCAAAGGGTCCCAAGTGATGCAACCAACAATTTTGTGCTACAGCACTCAGAGATCTCTGTGATCCTGCTGTTTTTGTATCCTAGATTCCTTTACCAGATTGCAAGGGATTCTGGGGACGCACATCTTCTTTTCCAGCTTTTGAACACAATTCAAAGCAAAGTTAACTTTGTTTCAACCTGGAGACATATTTTAAAAAATTACTTTCAGTGCGAGATTACAGTCCCATTGGATAAATGGCTGAGGACCAAAGTACAATGTGTCCCGATTTCACTGAGTTTTCTGAGCTCTGTTTTTCCTGACACACTATCCTGGGTGAAGATGTGAGTACACTGATAGTTAATAAGATTACACTGTTTGATTCAACAGTCCCTGAAATCATAAAAAGTTCTGTTGCTCTAAAAGACCCAGCTCCCAAAACTGCTTTGGAGATTTCTTTTTTAAAAATGGATACCACTGCTCTTAATTTTGCTTTAACTGAATTTGTGTCTTACTGCTGGGAAGATCTTGGAGCACCTTTGAGACTAACTGGTGCTACAAAGATTCCTTTGCATAATAATATTCCAGATTTCTATGGCCATGGCTGTATCTGCACTGCAGAAATAATCCAGTTTGACACTACTTTAACTGACATGGCTCAATGCTATGGCATTTTGGGGAACTGTAGTTTTGTGAGACCTTTAGCCCTCTCTGTCAGAGAGCTCTGGTTCCACAACAAACTACAAGTTTCAGTATTCCATAGCATTGAGTCAAGGCAGTTAAAATGGTGTCAAACTGGATTATTTCTGCAGTGTGGATGCAGCCTAGATCTCTGAATTTTCCTGGAAAGATCTGTCTACATCGAATTGTTACACAGCCACAGAGGATCATGGGTGGTCTCCTATGACCCCTTGGTATTATCATTTATCCCAACAAAGGAGAGTTCAGAATGAAAGTCTTCTAAACAAAAAGAGTTGTGCTATTCTCCTATATATATATATATATATATACAGAAACATAGAAAAAAATATAGGAAGCTCTGTTATACTTAGTCAAAATACAGAAAAAATACTGAAAGCTGTGTTATACTCAGTCAGATCATTGGTCTATTTAGCTTAGTATTGTTGATATTGGCCTAAATACCTTAAAGGCATCAGATCCAATCTCATCTTGGAAGCTAAGCAGGGTCAACCCTGGTTAGTATTTGGATGGAGACTGCCAATGAATACCTGGACTGTAGGCTATGTTGTAGAGAAAGAAACTGGCAAAACTACTTCTGAGTCTTCCTTGCTTAAGAAAACCCTCTGAAATTCATAGGATTGCCATCAGTTGATCAGCCAAAAAGTGGATGGGGAGTTTCATTGCCCAAAAGAATCCCACGTTTATTATTGCGATGAACAGAATCAATTTGCAAAAAGAGAGAACGAAAGTTGGAAGGAATGGAAGAAGAATGAAAGAATAAACATGAAGGATGAAAATATGTTTTAAAGATAGATATCATAAAAAATTTCCATCTTTGAATAATTCAAAGGGAGGCATAACCATCTGATAAGCATCAAGAGGAACTAAAATGCACAGAAAATTGTGACAAAATTTTGAAAACAAAACAAAACAAAACAAAACAAAACACCAAGAGAAACTATGCAAAAGTGGTCTTCATTTGTTTTATGGGTACAAGTTGTACAACACTTTTTTCTTGCCATGGGATGTTGACTTGTTTTGATTCAAAATTGTGACAGGTTGTTGGATACAGAGTGATACACTTTGGATTGTGAATGCCATGCATTTTTTTTTTTAAAAAAAGGTCTGTTTATCATTATGCAAAAGGTTGCAATATATTTCTATGTCTCAAAATCCTCCAAGATTGTAGTCAAAATGAACTTGAGAAGGGGAACTTGCTGTCGCCCTTGAGTCAACGTTTGGGCCATTTGGAACAGTTGTTTTTCCATTCCCTAAAGAGCTCGGATTTCATGGAGGAGAAGCCAGACAGAGGGACCACAAGAACGATTAGCCGCAAAAAGTCCAGGCTGGGAGTTTTCCCATTAACCTGTCAGGTCAAAAAGTTGATGACGAGATGGCGAAAATCTACTGGGTAACAGAGCAAACAAATACTAAATACCAAGTCACGTGATTTTGTGAATTAACCAAGCCTGGGACGAGGATGGAAAAAAGAGTCATTCTTGTTCCTTTCTCTGCACTCAAATGGAATTCCTGATGCTTGATTCGACACAAAAGACACATGGATGGGGATTCTGGGAGCTGAAGTCCAAAATATCTGGAGGACCAACGTTTGGGAATCACTGAGCTAGAGGCTAATGTATTTCCAGAACCCACAAAGTCTTCAGTCTTAATGGTCATACAATGTTGTATTGCCCTGCTCATTTGCAGCCCTTTTTCCTAAACCATGGAAAAATGTCTTGTTTAGGCCACAATCCCCAAATCCCCCAAACAACATAGCCTTTCCTAAGCTCTGCTCTTCCCCTCCCCTCTCCTGACCTCCCCTCCATCCCATGTGGTCAATGGCATAAACACAAACCTTTTCTTGCTACCAACATAGCCTGGTCTCAACTGAACTTTATGTAGATTGCACTACAGCTTGGGGGAATGTGGATCCTCACATTTTGGATCATTTGAAAGTCTCTTAGCAAACGATGACCCAAAGCTTTTTCGAAAGCACAACGCCGGAATATCCACCCAGTTGAGAAAGGCTGCAATGGGCAACACATTACAGCTGTGATCAGATGAGGAGGATGAGGAGGATTGTGGTGATCTTTCCTTCTATTCTAGATTGAGTCCTTTTATTTCCCTTTCTTCAGATGGGAAAGAGACAAATGTCACTCGGTGGTTTCCCTTCTTTTACTGCAAAGGCTGTGAAATAGCAGTAAGGTCGACACTCCGATGGGTTCAGTTCTGACAGCAACGAAACAAAGGATCGGTGTGATAGAGACCCAAGATTTGGGGATGCTGGGACTGTTTCCTCCTGGACTGTCTCAGATGAATGCTAACTGTCGGGACTGTGTCTGCAATGATAGCCTCCTAACCCTTCCCAGAGCAGAGAAATGAAAGAATGGCAGTGCCCACCCTGAAAGTGAGAAGGTAAAAGTTTATTTTTCCTATTTTCCCCCTCCTGAGCGCATTCTCTCTCTTTCTTCCCCAATCTATAGAACTCAATGAGACCACCAAGAGTGACTTCTGCCCTTGCAAGGATGTACAATTCACATTTGTTATGTTGTGCGTGCGTATGTTTTTTTTTTCTTCTAACAAAATAGTTTCCCTGAGGTCATCCACCTAAGTTTCTCCTACCCCCCTCCAAAACAGGAAACGGGTTTCAGATGTTTATATGTTAAAACGTAAGACGGCTAATCTACCCATTTAACAGGCATTGGCAACTGGAGAAGATTCCACCCCACCCCTCCCCTCCATCCAGGAACATTAATAGCTTTTAGTTCGAGTTACATGTTCATTCGATCATAGAGTATGGTCCAAAATATTGGAGAACCCAACCCTGTTTCCTTTTTGAACTGATTGGAAGTTGCCAAACTCATCTTAAATGGAGGCATTTTTTTTTAAATAAAAAAAGAGAGATTGGAAAAGGAATGAAAATGGAAAGCAGTTCTGATCCAACAGCTATATATATTTGATTTATGTATAGCATTTTGACATGTGAGATGGGTAACTACAGTGGCCACAGACTAGCCAAAAGTGATGAGTATTTAAAACTGCAGTTTGAAAATCCTTTCTATAGGATGTATACTTAAAAATATTCTTCTTGTATACTTGTATGTAAAATACTTTAAAATATTCTTAATACTTAATACTTAAATACTTAAATACTTAATACTTAATACTTAATAGTTAAAAATATTCTTCTTGTATACTTAAAAATATTCAAAAAATGGTCAAAGCTGTGCTTTTTTCAGTATTGAGAAAGCACAATGAGACAAATCCTGGTCTGATGAGGAATTTTGCAATCTGGGATTTATTCTATGCAAAATTTGCACAAGGTTGTTTTGCACAGATAACAGTACTTTTCTAAGCAGAAAACTCAATTTTCTGAATAGGAATTCATATCTCTGCCAAAAAATATTTTTTTCTACCCAGAAAATGCATTTTTCGCATGGAAATACCAAATGTGAATTTTGTGCAGAATAAGGCTTTAACTGCAAATAGTCTTTGAAAATTTCACTTTCTTGCAGCAAGAAGAAGATTGCTAAAATTAGTCATTGCTTCTTTTGAGATGGAAATTAGCAAAGAAAAAATAAAGTAACAGAAAGGAAGCAAGTTACACTGTAAAATAATGCAAACGTTCTTCAGTGAAAGAACGTTTCAACACTGTAATGTTTAACAAGTGCATTACTTTTAAAAAGTTATTTTCCAATCTCTTTTTCATCCCACAGTCCTTCTTTCACCATGCCTTGAATATAGAAGGACAAACACATAAAAGGGCCTTGCTCAGGAAGAATAAAATTGTTATTCTGTGCCTTTGAGTGATTTCTGACTTATGGCGACCCTCAGACTGGCATATCACAGAGTTTTCCTGGCAAGCTTCTTCAGAGGGGGTTTGCTGTTACCTCCCTCTGAGGCTGAGAGAGTGTGACTTGCCCAAGGTCACCCAGTGGATTTCCATGGCTGAGTGGGGGTTTGAACCCTGGTCTCCAGAGTCCTAGTCCAATGCCTAAGCTGCAACTCCATGCTGGCTCTCACAAATAAAACATGTAGAAGAAAATCATAACATTTCTAGATATGTGATGATAATGATTTTGAACTGGAGAGTCTATGCAGGAAAACCCAATCCTTCCCCCTATTTTTTGATACTAAAGTATAGCATCTGCCATTGTTCACTGCTATCTACACTAACACACAAGTGCACAGATTCTGTGCATGTGCTCTTAATGGATTCCACCAAAATTATAACATTGCCTTTGATGCGTAGCAGTGCTGATTCATTTCCTATCAGGAAGAAATCACAACAGTTTGTATCCAATCTGATTACAGAGTAAGCCAAATGTCTCTCTGTGTGTATGTGCCTTCCAGTTGCCTGTTGACTTATGGCAACCTCCTGAACATCATAGGGTTTTCTTAGGCAAGGGATACTCTTAGGAAGTTTGCTAAAACACATCCCCAAAGGACACTGGGAATGGGCAAGTTTAATAAAAATATAAATTGCTCGTCGCAATCTAACTCTGGATCCTATAATATCAAGCATGCTTGCAGTGCTGAATGAGGGTTGCCACCTCTCTTGCTTTTTCCTCTGCCGGTCCTCTTATTTTTAACTGCAAGATGGTAGAGAGATAAAATCAGAAGGTGGACTTAACACTTTAAAAGTAACATGGTCATTAGCAATCAGTAATGGTTGTGTAATGAACTAATGCTTCAGCATAATAACTGAAAATTAAATTACTTTCCCAATGAAATGAAAATGCTTCCTAGTTATGCTAGAACGTTGTTTCTTTCAATGACACTTTGAGTCATTTTAACTGGCATTTATCAAATGTTATGCCAATCAAATTCTCTTATCAGCTCAATTTAAAAACAAAACAAAACAAGTGATAACAAGGGGACAACACAAGGATTAAGTAATACTTTGCAAACACTGCAACACTTAGTAATGATACATCACTCACTAAACTCACTAAACACTATCATAAATTGCAAAAAATAAAATACTTTTAAAAAGTAGTTTTCCAAACTCTCTGCACAGCATAGTTTTTTGTGTACTGGGAATGGCTATATTTTGGCATATACAAAATGGGTGAGAATTTGTTTGTTTCATTTTTTTTGGGGGGGGAAGGATTCAAACGGATCAATGTTTGTAGCTTTTCATCATAAGCAGGATGTGTAGGGAAGCAATGTTGACTGATTTGTCCATTTGCTGAAAAGCAAGTTGAAATAACAGTGCAATTACTGATGAATTATTCCCTTTCCAAGGGTTAAAATCTGATTACTTTATGGGATCACTGAACAATGTTAACTGAAAGCACCAGCTCAACAAATCTCCCAGTACTTCTGCTCTTCCTCTAATCTAAAATATGTAGTTTAGGGATTTTACTAATACAGCCAATCAATTTACTTGCATTTTTAAAAGCCGGCAGATGATCTCTGCCACCGCCAGCCCTCCATTTTCTCCTCCATTGGACCAGCAGGGCTTGGAATGTCAGCTGTTATGGATGTTGAAGTTAAATGGTGTCCACAAATATATTGTAAAAATGTGTAAACCCAAACCCGGTGATATTTTCCAAATGAACACCTGGAAGGTGTAAATCAAAAATATTGTAAACACTTCAGATGGGAACACATGACAGAAACACTGGTGTGCTGTACGGGGAGGCCTATCCCGCTATGGAAGCTTGAATCGATAAATCAGACGGTGAACCTTAGACTAATAAACAGGTCTCCAATGAAAAGGAGATATTCTCTGCTCTCAGAGCCTGCAGCCGCATCCTATCACAGCCACAGAGAAAGCTAAGACGGTCACCATTAAACAACATTTTTTTGTGGGGATGGGAGTAGGTTCTCATTAAATGCAAAAATAGATTGGCTTTACCCTTGAAGAAAAAAGAATTGCAAGGATAGTTTCCAATAGGCTTCAATATAGCAGACATTTTTATTATTTACCAAGGGTGGGTCTACACTGGGCAGAAGTCTCCGGTCTGCTTTGAAGTATTCTGGCCCTGAATTTGCCCTGAATTCACTTGTTCTGTTTTGCTTCAGGTTTTCAGGTCTTGCAATGAACAGGGGTCTTCCTTCCCACAAGGCCCTGTTCATTTCTCAGTGCCATTGCTGAGGTCAGGATGAGGCGTCCAGCCATGCTATCGATGCTGGGCACTTCTTTATGACTCCAGAAGGATTTGCACCCAAAGCAGCAGTGCCAGGTGGCTCATAGGACCCAAAAGTGAAGGTATCCATCAACGTTGTTGCAAAGAAAGCCAAAAAAACTACTGCAAAAGGTGTTAGTTAAATGCACGTTAGAAGGAGGAAGCCCCAAATTGAATGCAGGCATCGTGAAGACAGTTCACACCGGATTTAGGGTTTTGGCCCTGCATCATGTAAACAGGACTGAGCAAGTCTAGGGGGAACGTGGGGGGATTTATCCATGTAGACAAGCCCCAAGTGTGCTTACAATTTGCCCTACAACATAAAAGAAGTGAGTGGCTGTTTCAGGGTAGAGTCCTCTCTTTCGGGGATTCCCGCCAGCCATGTCCTTTTCCAAAGTACTCCATTATGTCCCCCTTTCCAGTTTTTCCATTCTTTTCCCCCCAACAGTCTCTGAGAATGCTCAGGTATCATTGGACTGGTTTTTGTCACCACTAAATAGCATTGCTTCTTCCAGCCCTCAAAGATTTATTGTATGTCCATAAAACTTGGCACTTTACCTGCTGATTCCTCCTTCTTGTGACTATCAGCAACATGCATAATGTATTGCCTAGGTAAGTAACAGCACTTCCAGCCGAAGCACTAGAAATAGCGTAGTTTGGAAGTAACACATTATAAGCAACGTAGCTATCTGTGATGAGTTAGGATACTATAACAATAGGGCCAAAGCCACTCCAATGGTGAAACTAGTGATACCTTCCAGTTACTTTTTGAAGTTAATGTTAAAGAACACTTTTAGATATTTAAAGATGCTAATCTTGAAACCAATTACACCTCAAGAAATTAAATCCATGGAATGGTGCAGGTGCTATTTTAGTGCTCTCAATTTTATCTTGTCACAATCAATATATCGTGGGAAAGAAACTGTAAATATTTTTGTTTTAAAATATCCAGGCTGCCAGTTATGGTTAGTGACAATTGAATATAATTTGGGAAGCCCTAGGACTCCTTTGTTCCCACATCCATTAAAATAATAAATGTGAATTTGCTTTTAGTATGCCCCCAAGCTTAGGCTGGCCTTCAAGATTAAATGGTGTTTTGCTAACAAGAAATGTTCTCTTTCCCCCCACTCACCCTCCGTCCTTAAGCGAGCAGCATGTTTTGAGATGTTGGAAAAGTGTAGAAAAGAGAAACCAAAAATGCCAGGGATTCACAGCACTTCACTGGCTCTCCATGTAAATCTACGGTGATGTAATTATATTGTGGCAATGCTACATTGAGAACCAGCATGGTGTAGTAATTGTTCATTGGACTACGATTCTGGAGACCAGGATTCAAATCCTCACTCACCCATGGATATCTGCAGGGTGCCCTTAAGCAATTCAAACTGTCTCAGCATCAGAGGAAGGTAATAGCAAACCCTCTCTGAATAAATCTTGCCAAGAAAATCCAGTGAAAATGTCTTAGGGTCGCCATAGGTTGCAAAGGGCTAGAAGGCACACAGCAATAAGTAAACAGCAACCCTTCATCTATATACCAAATCTGTACAACTGATGGTTTATATGCCAGTATGTCTGCTTATTACACTATGGACAATAATGCACAGTGACTGATTCTGAAATCTCAGGGAATGGTGGGACACACTGAAAGCACTGACAAGTAGTTATACACCATCCAAGACTACACAACTGCATAGTGAGTAACCTGCTGCTTAGTCCTCTCATCGAATGTAGACCCATTGACTTAATTGATGAATGGTGAGTCAACATATAGATAAGTCCAACCAATTCAATGGCTCTACACTAGTTAGTACTAATGATCAGATTTAGACCCATGAAATGGTTACACCTTTGGGACTCCACTTACGCAACCGTGAACTGAATATCCATTGCACAATGGTCAACAAAGTACAACCACAAAGGTAAGGGAATTTATACATGTGCATGACAACAACAGGATTCCATCTTTATCTTTAGGGCTGAAAGCAGATGAAGGATTTATTTCCTTTCTCTCAAAAAACCTGCAATCCAAGTTGCAGATTCTGATGTTGACCTTTACAGCCCTAAGTGCTGTACATTTGTGTGTGTGCCTGTGCAGTTGTGTGAGTGTACAGTTGCGGTGTAAATGCTGCAACTCTGAAAAGATGTGAACTTCCCACTTGATGACAAACAACAACAACATGAGCAAAGCAAATTAAATCAGCCTCTGCGTGACACATGGGGAAAACAGGCATGCAATTAGTCATGTTTCTCGAAAGTTGCATCTCAAGGATCGCCCACACTTTCCTGCACAATTATTCCTTTGCCTAAGAGTAGATGCCAGATGGGATGACAATCCATTCCAAGTAAGCAGTCCCAGCGCACAAAGTCCTTGGAATAATATAGTAAAGTCCCAAAGGTAGCCTCATCATAATTGAATAATATCAGGCACACAAGAAAAAACACAAAGAGATACTCAAATATAATATCCTAGGCCGAGGTGTCAAGAATATAGACTGGGATTTGTTGGCAGAACTTTGCATGTTTTATAACAGATCTCCAAAGGTTTCAGTTTTGATTACGGTGATGATAGTAATTAAAACTGCAATTAGAAAAACAAAGTAAAAGCTCTTCCATGACTGGCCTTGTACTAATTGTTTATCTTCTGCCTTCAATGCTCTTCAGCTGTAAAAACAAGGAAATTAATTGGCTGCCTTTGATTAAGCCTTTGTACAGCTCTGCTGGATAGTTTTAGAGTTTTCTATTAGAATCTCTGATGTGGCATGTGGGACTGTATATATCACACTATGTGGTCTATGAAGTGTAGTAGGTAATTTGCTTCTGCCCTGAGCCATCATTTGGTGTTTCCCTCTGGCTGGTAGGCCTCAGAGGTCTGCTTCATAATAATAAAATGTCTGTTAAAGCCATAGCTCCAAGAGAGCGAGACCTAGACACCTCAAATTTCACAGGTATGCTTATAGTACTCTTAGAAGTGTGAACCTCCAAAACTCTATGCTATGTGATCATTTGGGAAATCTGCCACCTAGTGATGGAAAATAGTATAACAGGCTTCAAATACACAGAGCGCATCTATGTTGGCCAGAATACTCCTGGAGTATTCTGGCCCTAGAACTGGTCCAGATTCCCCTATTACCTCTGCACTCTGTAGTGAAGCTGGGTGGCTGTCTACACACATGTCCTTCTGTGTCACCTGGCACTGCCACGAATGGCACAAATGAAGGGCTCAGCATTGATCCCATGGCTAGGCACCTTGTGACCTTAGAGGCAGCAACTCACCCTGTGTGTTTGGAGCCTGTTATATCATATTCCACCACGAGATGGCAGACTTCCCAAATTAGCACATAACTTTGTAGTCTATGCAGTTTTCAACATTCACACTCCTAAGAGTAGTATAAACCTTCCTAGGGAGGCTAGGATGGACATGTCCTTGCTCTCCATCTATCGTCAGGCCAAAACAATCCTATGTTTTTAAAACCTGACTGGCATGGACTTTCAGTGGTGTGCTGTGCTGTCTTTGTTTTCTGTGGTGCTGTCTTTGTTGTTTTTATATAGCCTTTTAAAGAATTTTAATGGTTTTAATTTGGTAAATTGTTCTATTGTCTTTTAAGTAATTTTTATATTTATACTTTTTAATGTTTTCATGTAGTTTTAATTTGTATTGGCATAGCCTAAATACTCTAAAGGCATCAGATCCCATCTGATTTGGAAGCTAAGAAGGGTCAGATCTGGTTAGTATTTGAATGGCAGATTGTCAAGGAATACTAGGCATTGTAGGCTATAATTTCAGAGGAAGGAAGTGGCAAAACCACCTCCATGGAGTCCTTGCCTAAGAAAATCCTATGAAATTTATAAGGTTACCATAAATTGACAGGCAACTAATTAACTTTTTTTTTTTTTTTTTGCACAGAAAATGCTGGCTTCTGCACAAAAGTACAACATGTGTGAATTTTGTGCAGAATAATGGCCAAACTACAAATCGTCTCTGAAAACTTCACAGTTTTTACAGACTCTGTTGAAGCAGGAAGAAAATGACTTGGATTTCTCTTTGCTTCTATTGGGAACAAAAATTATGGAGAATTACATCCCTAGAGTAGACACTGTTGAGTAGACCAGGCGCCTTCCTCTTATGCAGAATGAGGGGGGCCACCTCAGGCAGTTGATTTTGAGAACTCAGAAAGGACACCAAATGCCCCATTGCAAAGGTTGCATGCGTGTGTCCTTAAGGATGATGTTTCTCAAGTTACTAATTCCCCTAATTGTACAACTGAGCTAAAAACAGTCATTGCTTTCCTGAAAAATTGCACTCGTAATACCATTACTGAAAACATTGCGGTGAACTCACTCATATCCGCCTCCACTAGTGATGTCTTTTTTTTTTTAACATTAGGAAATAAATCAGGATGGAGATGGTTTGATAAGTGCTTCCTTCTGACTTGTTTATCTGATGAGAGTCCCTTGTTTGGTACATTTCTGAAAGGAGTAGGGAAGGCAGAGAAGAGGGGTGGCAGGAGTTAAATGTAGTCATCACAAAGGGTTTGGGATGTGTTTATTTCCAGTAAATCCCCATAAAAGCATGGAAGTAGGCAAAGAAGAGTCAGAACAGAGCAAGTGCCTAAAAATGACCTTCTGGAGAAGACCGTGGGCATTCTAACACATGCAGCAAAATGTGTTTTTAAGCCTGGCTCATGCACACTCCTTTATGTAGTTCATATGCGAAGGTACCACCAGGGAAAATGCGGATGCTACTAACAGTTTTCTCTAACTGAGGTGGTAACTGCATGGACCAAGATATTCCCGGAATAGCTGGAGTATTTGGCTCCTGAGCTGCCCCAATGTCCCTCTATTACCTGGACACTCCATTGTGATGCCAGGTGGCAGTTTGCATGCATGTCCCAATGTGTCACCCACTGCCACTCTGAGGTTAGAACAAGATGCCTCATTCTGACCACAAAATCAGTGATGTATGGCAGCAGTGCCAGCGCTGGGTGGCACAGCAGGACATGGGTGCAAACAACTACTTAACATCACAACGGAGGGCTCTGAATCGTCCAGGAATATCCTGAGTTTGGTGCTGAACTGGCCAGATGTAGTCCAGACATTTTGCACCAGAACTGGGGAGTGGGACCAGAATCATCCAGACTCCTTGCCATGGGAAAGTAGGGGAGGACTTCTTCCGCTGCCTCTGGCCTGTGCGGACACAGCCAGGCTTCTCCTTGTTTGGGAATTCAGAATAGCACAGTTTTAGTTCAAAGTCCTAGTCCTAGGCTTCATCCACACTGCAAAAACAATCCCTGTTGACACCACTTTAACTGCCATGGCTCAGTGCTAAGGATTCCTGGGATTTGTTGTGGCACCAGAGCTCTCTGACAGAGAAGGCTAAATCTGTCACAAAACTACAGTTTCCAGAACTCCATAGCATTGAGCCATGGCTGTTAAAATGGTGTCAACCTGGATTATATCTGCAGTGAGGATGCAGCAATAGTCTATTGACATGTTCTCCATCTTTTCCATAATACATTGTGCTCAAAGCAGGTCAGAGAAGCAAAATAAATAGAATAATCATAATTGTAATTGTAATACATCATAATATTAACCCAGGCATAGTTGTCACTGTGAGCTATGCAGAAGTAAGTCCAATTTACATCTGCATAACTCACTTTTTTGGTCATTGCAGGGGTCAGAAGACCCTACCTTACTCATGCAACAACCAAAATGTCCTGCAAAACCTCTTTTTCATGCTGACCTGCACAATTCACTGAGAAGTTCATACTGGGAGAGCTAACAAAAAGATACTTTGTCATGACCAACTTAGAATAAAAGAAGGAAATATAAATGTAATCACCGCAAAGGCACTCCAGACAGCTTGCCCTCAAGCAATTAAGAATGCAAACAATTAATTTTATTCTTGCATTCAAGAATGAACATTTTCAAAAGTTCTCTTCCTACTGGACATGACTAGAAGAATTTGGGGAAATTTTTGCACTTCAGACCTTTTTGTAAAAAGTTCCTGGAAAAAATTGAGTCCTAGACTGGGAAAAAAGGATGATGATGATGATGATGATGATGATGATGATGATGATGATGATATCGATATCCCAGCATCCCATTTCCCACAGTGGCAAGCCAGATACCCATGGGAAAATGAGGGAATGAGTTCAATAGATTTCTCTCTCTCAATGCTTCCCTCCAGAAACTTATATTTAGGACTTGTTTATGTTTGAATTAGAATTTTATATTTCATCTATATTATTGTTAGTGAGCCCTGTTTGAGGATGGGAAGGTGGTCTATGCATGTTAAAAGGGAATCGATTAAAAACTGTGTTTGTTTTTGAAAGAATTCTAATATTCCCATCTTTTTATTATTCAATGGATTCTAAAAAAGACCTTTCATCTCCTCCAGCAGCTTTTCAGAAGGAATGCCTGTGAATCAAAATACCTATTTCATGCCAACATGCTGCAAATTTCTCGTGCCCAACTGAGCATGAACTTTTTGAAATAATGCATCCTTTTGCACCCTCCCTGCAAGGTCAGATGAAGGAGTTTTTCACTGCTTTGAACTTGGTTGAGCTACACCAAGTAGGTGCCTCTGTCTCTGTGTTGTTTCACATGGGCATCTGTGGGAAGTCTTTATATTGGCCAGTTCTTTATATTCTAAGGCTCGGGACTTACGTCTTTCTAAATGAATTGAGTAGTTTAACAATGTCCTCAAAAGACGTCAATGGCAAGCCCCTTAGTTTTGCCTTGGGGTTGCCATAAATCAGAACAATGTGAATGTACATCCAGTAACAACAAATAGTCACTATGGGGCTACCATGTTATTACAACATATGGGCATCCATTGTACAATGGTGGAATAACTGATGCACCATGGGCCAATAAACAATGGGCACCGATGCCCATGGGGCACTATCTAGTGTGCTTCTAGTCACTGTCTGGGAAGTGACAGAGCATAACAGGAGTGTTTGACATGTATCAGAAATGCCCAATGCACATCAAAAGTGCTCAGTGCAATGGCTACATTATCCTATGGAGTTTCATTATCCTATGGAGTAGGAATTAGTCTATTCTATTGTCCCGATATCCTTATTCTTACGCTGTGGAGTGGACAAAATGTTTCAATGGGATTGTTGCAAAGAGGGAGTGACAAACATTTGTCTGTAGGTTCTTGGCAACCCGGATTCTTCTGTATGGACCATGCAGACAAGAACGTTTAAGCAGCAGCCAAAGCTGTAATTATTGGACCCTCAAGAGATTACAGAGTTAAAGCCTACTGTGACGACGGGACACATCTCATCCAATTGTCTCCTAAATCCTGTTGGAATGTATAGAGGTCCAGCCAAAGCCTATGCAATTTGCAGGCAGGGGCAGAAGAGAATTTCCTAGCAAATTACATGCCTTTGGGTGGATAAAACTTCCAGTTGTATGTGTGTGTGGTGGTGGTGGGGAGGAGGGACCCACAAGCCCCTGCTATTATTTGGAAATGAAAAAAGAACCATAGCAGAATTATTGTTGATGTGTGCCTTCAAGTTGATGCTGATTTATGGCAACTTTATTATAAGATGTTCTTGGCAAGATTTGTTCAGCAGGGGTTTGCCATTGCCTTCCTTTGAGATTGAAAGGGTAGGACATACCCAAGGCTACCCAGTGAGTTTCCATGTTTGAGTGGACATTTGAACCCTGGTCTCCCATAATCCTAGTCCAATAGACCATTGCACCACACTGGATCCTAGCAGAATATATACAATGTACACACACACACGCACACACACAAACAATGGACTGAAGACTTCCATGTCAATGAGGTTCAGCTCTCTTGGTTATAGTCCAAAGTCCCAGGTACTGAACCTATTTTGGGCTAGGGTTCATCACTAAAGATAATTCCTTTAAACTTCAGGCTAAACCCTGACATAGATTCAGCCTTCTGTTGACATGTAATCCCTCAGCCCTGATGTATTTCTTACTGGAAGAGGCTATATTAAAACCCTGTTTTGGGCAGCTGGGCAAAAGAAGAATTTCCAATAGATTTTCCACTGGAACTGTAAGCATCGTATGGGAATTCCATTTTTTCATCACGGCCTCTTTTGATTTTGTTGCTCATCTGTCTTAGTGAGCAACCACAGAAATCTTACACTGGAGCGAGAGCAGCTTGTTCCATTGCCGCAAACGTTCATTCCTCAAATTGAAAGCATCACTGTCTGTTTATGGATCTAGTCCTCAATCTCTTTCAACAAAGGTTAGATTTTTTTAAAAAAAAATTATTGTTTTGCTAGCTGGCTCCCCAGTAAGTGCTTCTTCTCAAGAACCTTTCTTTGTCCAGTATTATTTCTGAAATCTTCTCCTGTAACTCGTCCCTAACATACCAAGCTGAAAAGGAAGGTAAGGACAGAGACATCAGATTCAAAATAGGACCATAGGACCTTCCCTTATATATTTTTCATTTGACTTTTCTTCTTCAGTAGAGTTTTGGTCTACTGAGTTGAATGTATACACTTGATCCCCATGGAGAGTGAAATTTTATGTGTCATGCCTTGTTTTTATCAGCTGTCCTCCTGGGTGGCCTTGATGGTTTGCTTTGTTCTTTCACTTTCCTTAGTCTGCACTGAATTTTTCTCTCTACATGCAGTTTTTCCCCTAAAGTGTTTCCATATTATTTTTGTCACTTAGCTGCTATGTATGTTGGCTTTGAAATGGAAAGATGAGATGGACAAGCAAAGAAGTGAAGCTTCAGTTCTATACCCATTTACCTGGGAGTAAGACTGGTACAACTCTGTGGGAGTTAACGTCTGAGTCAGACACATGTATAGGATCTTGTAAATAAACCAGCAAACTCTGTAGGATGTTTGCTATGGAATTTTAAAAGTCAAAATGTATCTTCAAGTCATTTCTAATTTATGGCAATTGTGAGGTGAACCTATCACAGAGTTTTCTTGGCAAGATTTGTTCAGAGGGGGTTTGCCTTTACCTTTGCTTTCCTCTGAGGCTGAGAGACTAGGTTCTCACCCATACTGCAGAAATAATGCGGCTTGATACCACTTTAACAGCCATGGCTCAATGCTACGAAATTATAGGATTTGTACTTTTGTGACAAAGTTAGCCTTCCCTGTCAGAGAACTCTGGTGTCCCACCAAACTACAAATCCCAAATTTCCATTGCATTGAGCCATGGACGTTAAAGTGGTGTCATACTGCTTTATTTCTGCAGTGTGGCAGAATGGGTTTCCATTGCCAAGTGGGAATTCAAGAGTCCCAGTCCAAGATGCGCTCCTGGAACAAAACCATAGCAGATCTCAAGGGCTCACTGTCTTTCCTGGGCACCAATTCACTCCATGCATCTGAGGAAGTAGACAAGTCAACCAAAGCTCAACTTCTTTGGGGTATAGAATCGAAGTCTCAGAGGTGCTACAGGAGTTCTTTGCATATTGAAGTGTCATCAGACAATGTGGTCTGTTCCAAGTAGTGTCATCATGGTCATCTTCACCATCATTTTACAATGACTCTTATGTGCTGCTTGGGTGGGCTTCCAGGATTAAACCATGTGTTAAAACCAGCGATTGCCAAACATTGGTCCTCCAGGTATTTTGGACTTCAACTCCCAGAAGCCTTAGCCAGCTTGGCCAACAATCAGGAATTCTGGGTGCTGAAGCCCAAAACATCTGGAGGACCAAAGTTTGGGAACCACTGGTTTAAACAATCTTCTCTCTCCATGTCCAGTAGTGGCATTTACAGAACTACTTTTCCAAGCCTGGAGAAGTGGCCAAGATAGTTTGGCGATGCTGTGACCTGCAGTCCAAAAAATAAAATAAAAAATAACAAGAGAAAGGAGAGAGAGAATTTCCCCCCCCCAAGCTCTTCCCATTTATTTGTTTTAAAAGTTTTCCTCTAATTATCATCATCATCATCATCGAATAAATAAATAAATAATGAGGCATATTTTAATTTTAGCCCTGACCGTTTTTAGATTTTAATATTGGCGGGTCATGGAGACCTCAAATTAAAGCTGAAGACTGTGAATGCTTCCTTGGCACAAGCAAAAATTCAACGGTGCTTAAGCGATACTTTCATGCGGTCTGGATTTTGAGTGCTGTTTAACTGGCTACAGGTTTCTGACATTGGCACACAGAAGAAACAGCCATGACTAATAAGTCAAAGCCGACCCAGAAATTTCAAACTGCCTGTGATCAGAAGAATTAATCGCTTCATGGTGTTTTGAATTGCTGCTTAATTCTGGGGTTTGGGGTATTTTAGGGGGAAAAACATGCAGAGAGGTTTTTCTAACATTTCTACATGTGTGCTGATTAAGAACGGCTAATTTCCCTCATTTTCAGTGCTTTCCCCCCAAATTGAATTTATATGGGAATGATGAGAAAGGAGATGTGATTATAATGCAGTCTTGGTGAGAGACCTCTATGCATGGATGGGAAGAATATACAAAGATTACCTTGTCCATATATATATGGAAAGGAGATATAGTCCTATAGTTGTCAAGGAAGAGCAAGAGCAATATATACAAACAATATACAAAGATTACCTTGTCGGTAATCTTTGTATATTGTTTGTATATATTGCTCTTGCTGTTCCTTGACAACTATAGGACTATGTCTCCTTTCCACCTCTCCTAGATAATTATCAGATTGTTTCTGGCAACTTTTACCACATTCCTTTGTACTCCAAGATGTTCGTTTCATCGCCCTTGGAATGTGAGAAGCACCCAGATTGAATAGGCCTCTTTGCCGATATATTTATGATGGGGTTGTGGTTTTCTGCAAGCTGGTGGTGGTAACATGTCAGGGCGTGCATTTGACTGGAGACATGTGTAGTTTAAACAACTCCACGGGTTGATCTTCTCCTCTTTGCAGCTACCGAGGGCTGTGTCTCTCAGCCGGCACATCTTAATGTACAGAAGTCAGGAGCGGGCAAGGAATTTGGGCTGCTTTATGACCATATAAGTGCAGAAGCATTTCATACAAGGTAGTGGTTGCCAGTTTGGCACCGGGGTACCAAGCATCTTGAAACTGGCCGCAGGAATCATTTGTCACTGAGCGGCAGCCTGTGCCGTCCCTTTCTGCAGAAAGCCATGAAGCTTCACTCTGCACTTCGAATGTAAAACGCAGAAAGGGAAGGCATCTTTTCCAGAGAGAGAAAATCCTGGATAATAATAATAATAATAATAATAATAATAATAATAATAATATTTATTTGATACCCCGCCCCTCTGAGTGCAATCGAGGCGGCTAACATCATAAAATCGTCATACAGAAGTTAAGAACAGTTCACCCCCCTCCCCCCTTAAAAAATTATTAAATCAATTACAATTTAAAACAAAATATAAAGGAGGTAAATTCCTCCATATAAACAACACTAAGACATAACCGAAAAGTGCTGGCAAATGTGTAACTACTGGCTCATAACGGAGCCTGGTCACAGAAGAGGGAAGCGTCTCGGAGGGAGATCCTGGAGCCAGAGATGGTACATTAATCCGGGAAGGCCTGCCGGAAGAGATCCGTCTTGACAGCTTTCTTGAAGCTGCCCAATGATGACAATTGGCGGATCTCCTCCGGCAGGCCATTCCACAGTTTGGGGGCAACTACAGAAAATGCCCTCTGGGAGGTCGTCACCAGCCTCGTTTTTTGAGGCTGTAACAAATTCCTCCCAGAGGACCGGAGGGTGCGGGGAGGATTGTACGGGAGGAGGCGGTCCTTGAGATAGCCTGGACCCAAGCCATTTAGGGCTTTAAAGGTAATAACCAACACCTTGTACTGGGCTCGGAAACTAACAGGCAGCCAATGGAGGGACCTTAGTACCGGGGTGATATGGTCCCCCCTAGATGTACCAGAAATTAATCTGGCTGCCATATTTTGAACCAGTTGCAGTTTCCGAACCAAGCACGAGGGTAGCCCCATGTAGAGCGCAGATCTCCTGTCTGGGGATATATATGTGTGTGTGTGTGTGTGTGTCTGTATGTGTATCTCAGGGGGATCAGATGTCACATCTGCCAAGGAGGGCAAATAATAATAATAATAATAATAATAATAATAATAATAATTCATATCCTGCCCTTTAGAAAACCAATCAGGGTGGCTCACAACCATAAAATCTTACATAATATCCCAAAACCAACAATCCCCCCCTTAAAACAGTATTAAATCCATAGAATTAAAACCACAGTTCAACAATTAAAACAATTAAAATACTTGAACAATTTTCCAAAAAGACATTAGGCCCACAGCAATAGCTGCATCCGCCCATGCTAAAGCCTTAAGATATATCAAATGTTGTTGTTGTTGTTGTGTGCCTTCTATGGTGACCCTAAGGCAAACCTATCACGGAGTTTTCTTGGCAAAATTTGTTCAGAGAAGGTTTGCCTTTGCCTTCTTCTGAGGCTGAGAGAGTGTGACTTGCACAAGGTCACCCTGAGTGGAGAATCGAACCTTGGATCAATGGACTCAGAGCAAATGGACTCAAACTGAAATTGTGTGATATGAAAGTGCCTCAGATTTTGATTTCAAACTACAAAAGTACCCTAGCCAGGTGGGAAATCCATAAGTTCCTCAGGCTCTCATAATCTACCTCTCTCTTCTTCATGATAGGAGGTCTCAATATACTTCCAAAGGAAGCCTTGCAGGAAGAAATATAAGGCACAGGGGGCACCCATAAAAACCTTTCCAGTCATAACTCAAGATCTATTTTATCAACCCTGACACTGAGACAGGTTTTGGAATTTGCTCACGTAATTCAATAGTTCAGTTCCAGACCTATTTCCCCTTGCCCTCTCTTTCATTCTTTCTTTTCTTTTTTTAATAACTTGTACTGTTTAGTATAATTGGATTATTGATAATCCTCAAGTTTTAGCTATGTCTCCGTAAAGGCTAATAAATTGGGTGCATAAGAATTTATACAAACAAAGCCATCCTGTACAGCCATAAACCCGTAATACCCGTACAAGCAACTGAACTACTCAGAGTGTCAACGAAACAGGGCTGGATTTTAAAAAAGAAACTTTTAAAATCTGTAAGTGGTTTAGAAAACCATAGACCACAGTATGGAAGGAGACAGGAATTGAGTTTCTAGTAGCAAAGTGCTGAACTATATGCAGTTAAAGAAGTAGATGTGTTCTTAGGCAGAGGAAGATCCAGAGGAAGATTCAACATGGAAAAAAATAGGGATATAGGTTCATTTTTATGAGCAGTTCAACATGTTTCAGCAAACTTTTGATTCAAAACTAATAATATGCTCCTGTGAAATGAACAACCAGCTCAGTTAAGCCTTGCCTACATAAAGAAAAACATTCTGAACCTACTAGGGACCACTTTATAACTTTTTCCAAAATACAACTGGGGGGGGGGTTCACCATCCTCCAGTTTTCTTATACAGGTTGAGTCTCTCTTATCCAAAATACTTGAGACTCGAAGTGTTTTAAATTTTGGATTCCCCCCCCCCCAGATATTGCAATATTTGCATATACCTTATGAGTTACCTTGGAGATGGGACCAACGTCTAAACACAAAATTCATTTATATTTCGTAGACACCTTATAGCCATAGCCTGAAGGTAAGCATATACAACACTTTACAAATAATTTTGTGCATGAAACAAAGTTTGTGTACATGGAACCATCAGAAAGCAAAGGGGTCACTATCTCAGACACCCATGGAAGAAAACGTTTTAGTTTTTGGAATTTTTCAGATTTCGGAATTCCAGATAAGGGAGACTCAACCTGTACTGATGTTTTCCAATTACAAGAGGACAAGTCTCTGGCCTAAAATGGACCTTGTAAAGCAAAATAAGGGATGGAAAAGAGAGGAAAGCAGGTTTCAGGCTTGAATTATTTGTTTGATAGACCTTTTATGAGTCAATCTCTCAGCAGCCTGGCAATATGATGGCACAATTTGGACAGGAGATCTGGAAGTATATGGAAGGGTAGATATCTGGATCTTTAATCCATCCATCTTCTGGATAAGATTCCAGCTACAGGGTTTGGCAACAGGATGATCCTTCATTCAGATAGCAAAAAATAACTACGAACTCTCCTCCTGCCTTGGTAAAAATAGCTACCTAGTGATGACCCTTCTCTGCCCAGCCAACATGAGACCAGTATAACCAAACGCTGTGGGTGGGAGCATAATCTGGGATTGGGGGGAAAAGGAGGATCTGTTTTCCCAGGCTTTCTGCCATTAGCAGCGGCCCCGGGAATGACAATGAGTTTGGCAGGAAATCTTTCATTACAGGCACTGGCGTTTCAGTTGCAGGAGATGGAAACTTCCAGGATCACTTTTCCTCTTTCTTCCTGTTTTCTCCTCCAACTTCAGGGTTTCCAACTGGGGGAGATCTCTGTATGCTGGGGATATATGTGTGTGTGTGTGTGTCTGTATGTGTATCTCAGGGGGATCAGATGTCACATCTGCCAAGGAGGGCAAAGCATTGTAAAGTGTCGGACATTAGAGAAAAAATGGATGACATGACAAAATTAAAGGTAAAAACACTCATAGAAATTTAAATTCATGCTTCAATGAAGCTCAAAATGGAGGACATTTTGGAATGCTTCCTGGATAGAAGGTTGAAACGTCAGACATGTCTGGGAAAAGGAGGACATCTTGTCATCCTGGTATATCTATATTGTAGAATCATAGAATTATAGAGTTGGAAGAGACCACAAGGACCGTCCAGTTCAATCCTCTGCCATTCAGCAATACACAATCAAAGCATTCTTGTAGATAACAAAGACGTTGAAATAGTTATAGACATCCTATACTTTGGATCAAACATTGATCAGAATGGAGAGTGCAGTCAAGAAATCAGAAGACTAGGAATGGGAAGGGGAGCTATGAAATAAAGAGACATCCTAAAGTGTAAATACTAAATACTGAAATTAGAATTGTCCAAGCCATTGTATTCCCCATTACTATGGATACATGTGAGAGTTGGACAGTCAAGAAAGCAATAGGAAGAAAATTGACTCATTTGAGATATGGTGCTGGAGAACAGTGCTGAGGATATTGTGGATGGCCAAAAAGACCAACAAACGGGTCCTTGAAAAGGTTAAGCCTGAATTTTCCCTGGAAGCCAAGATGATCAAGTTGAGGCTGTTGTATTTTGGCCACATCATGAGAAGGCAAGACTCATAGGAAAGACAATAATGCTAGGAAATGTAGAAGGCAGTAGAATGAGAGGAAGACAGCACACCAGATGGATTGACTGCATTAGGGAGGTTATGAGTATGAATTTGCAGGATTTGAGCAGGTTGAGAATAGGGGCATGGAGATTTCTCACTCAGAGAGGAAGGCAGCTGACAACAACATTGTATATTGTAGTACTTGGTAAGAGAGAATTGCTGAGTTCCTATGCTGGACTTGTGTTGAGTAAATCTCTGCATGCAGAGTTACATTTGCAGAGAAGTCAGCATGGTATAATGGTCTGAAAGTTGGGCTAGGATTTTGGGACACCAGGGTTCGAATCCTCGCTTGATCATGGACCTACAGGATGAACGTGAACAAGTCACCCTCTCTCAGTCTGAGGGGAAGGCCATGGAAACCCCCCCTGGAACAAATCTTACCAAGAAAATCCCTTAATAGGTTTGCCTTAGGGTTGCCATGAGTCCGAAACGACTTGAAGGAAAACAAGAAGAGGGACGCATGAATTGTGTTTTGCAATCCTTCTGCCGAAAGGCAACCTTGTGCAGCGCACACCCGGTGTGCAACCAAACGGCCAACCAAAATGCACATTCAATGTGCATTCATGAACCTCTGCACACAACATGTAGCCATGCACAATGCACACTCATGCACTATGCTATACAATAAATAAATTAATCCATAAAAGACGAACATCACCCAGTTGAGATTGTGTTGCTATCAAATGCACTAATCTATATGGCGCCATAAGAATCTTTGCTGGTTTTGTTGCTATGGGCTAACAGAGCTATCCTTTTGGAATATGAGAAATAAATCCTAAATGATCACTGGTGGTGGTGGGGGGGGGGGGGAAGGAAAGAATCACCCCCCATGCTTTCCTTAGATGAGCAAGATTATTTAATGTACTTAGGGAGGATTCTGGAGAGATAAGAAGCAATCCTTCACACACAGCCAAGTCATTAAAATGATGGAATTTCCCACCCCGAGATATAGTGATGGCCACCAACTTGGAGGGCTTTAAAGGGGGATTAGACAGACTCAATGAGGCTAGGGCTCCCAGTGCCTACTAGTCATGATGGCTGCAGATTACAAGTTGTGCCTCTGTGCACCAGTTGCTGAGAAACATAAGAGCCAAGAAGGCGGCTGAACTCATGTCCTGTCTGTGGGCTTCCCATGGGCATCTCTTTACGGTGAAAATGTAGTATTAGACTACATTTGCCTTCTTCTTTTGGCCAGAGAGCCCATATTCAACTTTAAGGTCCCTTTCACACTACACATATACTTTGATACTACTTTAATTGGCCTGACTGCATCCTATGGAATCTTGGGATTCATAGTTTTAGGACCTATTCAGTGGAAGCCAATGTGGTGTAGTGTAGTGGTTTGAGCGTTGGCTTAGGACACCACTCGGAAATCCCCTCGAAGACTTTGGGCAAGTCACACCCTCTCAGCCTCAAAGGAATGAACAAGGCTTGCAGAGAAAGCCCTGTGATCCATTCCTTTTAGGGTTGCCCTAAGTCAAAAATGACTTGAAGGCACACAGCAACAACAAAACTGATATACAGCGGGCCCTTCATATTTGCTGGGGTTAGGGGTGCAGGAAGGTGGAAAAATTGCAAATTAAAAAAACAACCAACTATTTATTTTTTTTAACCTGAAGAATTTAAACATATAACATTTAAATTTAAAGCCTGCCCTTTTCCAGTTATGGGACTCAAAGTGGCTTGCAACACGAATTAAAACAAAGTATGCCTCTAATTAAAAAATAAAATAAAAAAAATCAAAAATAATTAATTAAATTGTCATATTGCAAATAACCCTCCTTTATTTATTTCATTGACCAGATCTCAGATCAGGCAGTTTTCAAAGAAATAGTCATCAAGTCTGTTGCAGCGTAAAAAGGAAAAAGGGAGGGGAGAAAAGAGGAATCCGCCAGCACCTTTAAGATTAATGGATTTATTTTGGTATGAGCTTTTGCAGATATCAACCCACTTCTCCAGAGGAGTGGATTGATATCTACAAAAGCTCATGTTAAAACAAATCAGTCATTCTTAAAGCTACTGTCAGATTCCTGTTTCTCTTTTTTCCTTCCTTTTCCTCTTGAAATTTGGCTTTACAGAGCCCAGGCTAAAAGAGAACTGAGATAGAAGAAAAGGAAAAGAAAATTAAAAGGCAAGCATGCTCACCTAAATACCCTAAAGACACCAGATCTCATTGGATCTTGGGAGCTAAGCAGGGCTAGCCCTGGATAGTCCTTGGATGGGAGGCCACCAATGAATCCTAGGTGCTGTAGGTTGTATTCCAGAGGAAGGAGCTGGCAAAAACAGTTGGGAGGATTCCTTCCCTAAGAAAACCTTAAGAAATCCATGGGGCTGCCATAACTCGACAGGAAACTTGAAGGCACACATACACAACGCACACAAACCACCCTTGTTCCAGACAGTTTTGACAAACTGGCAACAGTGGAATGAAGGCGAAGGCAAGCAAGCAAACCCTGTGGTCTGGATTTAACCTCGCTTCGACCTCAGCCATTAGAGGTTAATTTTAGGGGTCAAAGGACTTATTTGGAGGTACAGAGGCTGGCGCCCACAAGGGCACTACCCCAATTTGCAAATAGCCCTCGCTCCTCCTGGCCGATTTCCTTCTCTCCAGGCAAATTCGATAACCTTCCGACTAACACAACTGCCCTTTGAGATATTGATGTTGGTCTTGCTTGACCAAAGTTCAGAGGCTCATGCTGGCCTGTAGGCCTGAAACAACTCGCTGAGAAAATAGAATTAATCATAACCTGGAAAGCAAAGGGACTGTGTTGCAGTTTGCAAAGTGCTGTGGTCAGGACCACATTACTCCTGTTGAATGATGCTTAAGTGAAACAAGAAGTTGAGTTGCCAGGTCAAGACTATCTAAGGCCCAGAGGTTTCAAGGCTCAAACCTGAGACCTAGGGCTGAACCCTTGAGATGTCAGAAAAGGAGAAAGGGGTCTGTTCATACTGCACAACTAGCAAACTACTTTTGCACCTTGAGCTCAGTGTATAGCAATTGAAGTATACTGAGAATAAAGGGTGAAAGTGGAGGGGGGGAAGAGGAGAGAGAAACTGGGACATTTTAAAAACTGCTGAAAATGTAGGATGGCAGAGGAGTAATTGAGCCTGTCCCTGCCAAATCGAAACAATTGGAGAGTATTCAAATTCCTCCTTTTAGACTCCATGACCAGGCTAATATTGATAGAATTGATAATCACTTCCAATAACTTTTGGTAGGGTTATGGAGGAAAGAGAAGGTATTTTGGCACACTCTTGGGGAGGTGCATCCTTCAGAGAGGATGGGATGGGTAGGAAATTGGGTCCTGTGCATTTGCCCATCACTGGGGTGTACGTTATTCCAGGTGGGTGTCTCAGAGGTGTCACTAAGGGTGTGCGGGGAGTCGTACTGCACTAGATGACACCCCAGAATGGGGTGTCACCTGTGGGGGGGGTACACCTGGATGGACTAGCATGGCTACTAGGCAAGCAAAAAAAGGGCATTGCCTCCCTTTCCCGCTTGCTCAACAGCCACACCGAACCCTGAATGGCCCCCCTGGAGTGCCCCAGTGCTGCCCACATCAGTAATGGTGGTGCTGGGGGTGATGCCTTCAGGGTCCAGCATCAATAGCCACGTGGGTCCCTGAAGACCTTTTCAGGAGGCCTGCCTTCAGGGTCCAGTGCAGCTACTCAGAGAATGGGTGCTCGCTCTGGAATGGGTGCTCTGAATCGGTGCTCACTCTGGAGGCCACAGTGCAAAGCAGTTTGCCCCCTTGCACCGGGTAACCCCAACCTCAGCAATGCCACTGGTATGTCTGTCATCCCCAAATGCATTCAGGCACACCCAGGCACGTCCGTACACCAGCTCCTCTTGCATGTAGGGATGCAGGCAGGTAGATTCAGACGTGGCATTTTCATGATGCCCAGTGCCCACCCTGAAGAACCAGATCATTTGCAGTTGCACCTTCCTCCCCATCCCCTCCTTTGCCAGACCCATCTGCATATTTTTATTGCCACTGCCAGGAACATGAAAACTCTTTCTGCCAGCACTCAGCAGCTGAAAATTTATGAGCCTGACCTGCTGGAGCAAGGGGCTGTTGGTGGGGGGGTGGGGGGGTGACAGAAGGTAGTGTGTATGGAGAAAGGCCTATAAATTGTTCTTTGTGATTTATGCTGCTGTCTGTTTGCAGAATGATTCCTCCTCTGCATTTCTCCTGCAGAGCCTCTCTCTCACACACACCTCTCTCTCTCTTTCTCATCTCTCTCTTTCTCTCTCCTCCTTTTCTTTGGCTTTCTCTGCCTGACTTTGGGGTCCTGAGTCAGCCCAGCTGGTGGAAGAGACAGCCGATGCAAACGCTGTTGGTGCAGACAGAGCTAAAGTAAACAACCATGGTCATTCGGCAGGCTGTTAGCAGCCTTTGGACAGATGAGCAGAGTTGGAGGAGGACCACACACGCAAACCCCCTCTCGGGACCACACAGGGACCAGACTGCATTGACTTTGCACACAACACACACACACACACACACTTACGACACTTCTTCTACTGCCAGCTAAAAATATAGATTCCCTTCGCAGGAACTTCCTTGCGCTCTTTCTGGAAACTTGTAATGCTTGTGACCGATAAGAAGATCACCTCTGACAGAACTTAACACTGGGAAAGATGATGTGGCAGCAATCTCCATGCTCAGGGCATTCATTGTGCTACACAACTGACACCATTGCACAACTGAGCCAAGATACCAAATGTGCAGACAGACAGCCAAATGTACAAGTGTAAAACATGTGCAATGTGCATCCAGCCATGTGCGATGCACATTCATATAAATGGTGCCACGCGCACATCTACACTACCACAACCTTGAACTGAATACCGATATTCTGTGTTGGACAAAAATGTCCAGCTCCTTTCATTGTTGTTGTGTGGTTTCAAGTTGTTTCCAACGTATGGCAACCGTAAGGTACCACTATCACAGGGTTTTCTTGGCAAGATTTGTTCAGAGTTGGCCTTTGCTGAGGTTTAGAGTATGCGACTTGCCCAAGATCACCCAGTGGCTTTTCATGGTTGAGCAGGGATTTGAACTCAATACCATGCTGGATCTCACCCCTTTGATAGGGGATCAATATGTGCATAAGACAGTAGGTTATTGATCTGAAACCAAGAGGGTGTCTGCTGGTGAATAACAATAGCAATAACTACAGTAATAATGATGGTTTTAACCTGTCTAGAGTCTAATTCAAAGTCTAACTCATAAAGGGGATATATTTTAACTCAAGAAGGTCAAGCCCACAAAGATAATATGAGACCACTGTCCTCCATAACCTAGACTGGTACAATGTCCAACAAGCACTAAACATTTTAGAACAAAGGCGGCTTTCTAGATGTTTTGGGGATTACAACTCAGGCAATCTTCGACAATGACTATGCTGTCAGGACCTGAAGGGAGTCACAGGCCAACAACATCTGGAGGGCCCCAATTACCCATCCCCAGATCTAGGATCTAGCCTGGAAAGGGATGTTCCTATGGATAGTTCAGGAGAAGTTACGTGAGAGGTAGTCATCCATCACAATCTGGGATTAAGACATAGCAGGGAAGGATGAGAGTATTCCAGAAGGCTGACTACAAACACAGGAAGTCCTGTCGAAGATATAGCCTATTTGGACTCCGGACGCAGTTTTTAAAAACTTACCAGAACTAGAGCCTTGTTCTGGCTCTAAAAGAAAAAAATTGCCAAAAGTTCAGATGACTGCGGCATATTCCAGACTTCATAGCATGCTGGCAGAAGTGAGAGAAATATCAATCTTAGAGCTTGCAGAAAATACAGTATTGCTGCACCCTTCCTCCCTCCCTCATGTCAAACTTCCCAGTAAAATTTCCAGAGGTGCAAATCCCATGAAGAGATGTCCTGGCCCAGAAAGGGAGTGCATAAATCACAAATCAAGCCATGCACAGAATAAGCCAGAAATATGCATTGTGTTTACCGGAGAGGCAAAATGGGAACGATGTCAGGTCTGAAGAAGCTTTATGGGGTTGGGGAGAAGGAAAAGGAGGAGAATCTGGATGTGTGTGTTTTCCATAGACAAGTCAGGAGAGCAGTCCTAATGAAACAGAAAGGAGTTTTCTCTCCGGTGACCCCAGGGGCAAGCAGAGGAGTTAAGCTTTCAATCATCTTAACACCCCCCAAACCACTTCACTAGCTGCAAAGACAGGCACTGTTCCAGAGCCTTTGCCCATCTGCAGATCTTCAGCAGGTTACAGATCTCCCCAGCTTCTGACCGATAAGGTCATTTGTGGTGGGTGTTCTTCTCTTCTTTCTGACAGCCATCTCCATGATTAATCAACTAATCTAACGAAAAGATCTCTGTTTTACAACAGAAGACTGAAAAAGATCGGTGGTACCAGAGACGAATTACACACCCTCCCTACAACAGTAGTAAAAGCAACAATTTTAAATCAAATGTAGGCATAGTGGTTTAAAAATGGGACTATGACTCCGGAGACCAGAGTTTGAGACCTTGCAGTGTTGTCTAGACACACTCTGTGGCTTCTGTTCCTTTATGGGTAACGCTCACATTTTCCAAATTGTCCAAATGTCATCCTCACCTTGAAATCACGGTCACTATGCCTAACCATGCCTAACATTCATTGTGCTACACAACTGAGCCAAGGCACCAAATGTTTGGACACGCAGCCAAATGTACAAGCAACCATGTGTGATGTGCGTCCAGCCATGCGCAATGCACATCCGTGTGTAATTGTGCCACCTGCACATCTACGCTGCCACAACCTTGAAGTGAATACTGTTATTTTGTGTTGGACAAAAACGCCCAACTCCTTTCATTTTTGTTGTTGTGTGGCTGTGATACCTTTATCAGCCAACCAAAATACACAAAATATATGATATATGATATATGATATATATATGATATATGATTGCCCATTTGTGGCAATCCACACCACATTACTAAAATGTGTAAAAATCTGTATGTATGTGTTGACCTCTGCCATGAAGAAAACATTTGGAACCTTTTCTTTTGATTCAGCTTTGGTTGGGAAGGTTATGATTTTGGACTATACTTCCCAGAATTCTCCAGCCAGTCTGGCCAGTGGATTCTCAGAGCAGTAGTCCAAGTATTAAAGTCCCCTCACTCTGGTTGAATTGAACTAACTGATCCAATAATTCCCATAACCAAGGGCGCATCTACACTGTAGAAATAATGCAGTTTGACACCACTTTGAACTGCCATGGCTCCATCCTACAGAATCCTGGGATTTGTAGTTTGGTGAGGCACCAGCACTCTTTGGCAGGGAAGGCTAAAGACCATGCAAAACTACAAATCCCAGGCTTCTGTAGGATGGAACTACAGAACTTAAGGTGGCTTCAAACTGCATTATTTCTACAGCAGAAATGCATGGAACCCTTTAGGTGACCTTGGGCAAGTCATATGCTCTCAGCCTCTTGGGAAGGCATTGCCAAACCTCCTCTGGACAAATCGTGCCAAGAAAACCCTACCATAGGTTCACTTTAGGGTTGCTCTAAGTTGGAAATGACTTGAACGACAACAAGATGCACCCCCAAGATGTCAGAGGTCAGCTTTGCTCTGCTTTGTTTCAACTCTTTCCGAGCTGAATTTTCCCTTTGGAAGGGAACTTTGCCACCAGGCCAACCCTGGGTTGAAGAGGAAAAGGGTGCTTGGCTGGAAAAGGAAATGCCAACTTCGTAAGCTCATCGCCAACCTGGGACGTTTTGGAAAGCTGTGAGTCAGTGCGTTGCTGACTCTTGGCATTTCACGGGAGTGACAAATGATTGTGGCTTCCTTTGGCAACTGGGCTGGGAGCCCCATGGAATGACCTTTGATGAGGAGCTTGCAGGCGCAGATGGAGGCCCATTGCGTGCTTTCGGCAGATCTTAGCGCCTCGCCTGGGCTCTGACCTCCTTGCCTGCTCCCTAGGCTTTGTTGCCTTGGTTTAAAAACAAGAGAGAGTAAGGGATGGGGAGGGAGAAGAGAGAGAGAAGAAGAAAAGCAAACGTTTGGATAAACCTTTGGCACTATCCTCTGGGTCTGCTGCCACGCTGCAGAATTAATGCAGTTTGACACCACTTTCACTGTCATGGCTCCATCCTATGGACTCCTGGAGAGGTATACTTTGAATCCACTGCTAAAATGCTCCTTTGGTGCTCTAGTTCAAGGGGTGGCGATGATGGATTGGACCTCTCTAGTACAGAATTCTTTAGGACCTCATTAAAATACCAATCCCAAGGGTACAATCCTAAGTACCCGTCCCTAAACTGCAAATCCCAGGATTCCATAGTATGTTGTACTGGGATGTGAAGATAGAATCATGGTACTGCAACTGTGTAGCATGAAAGGGCTGAACAACAGCATTGGAAGTGTTGCCAAAGTGCTATAAGTGCCCTTTCATGCTACACAGTTGCAGTACCATGATTCTACCTTCGCATCCCAGTACAACATCCTATGGAATCCTGGGATTTGCAGTTTAGGGACGGGTACTTAGGATTCATATCCAGAGAGCTCTAGTGCCTCTCCAAACAACAAATCCATGATTCCTTAGACTGCAGCCATGAAGGGGTTCATAGTGCTCTAACTGTGGGGTGCAGATCAGCTATTAGATAATGAATGGGAATGAAAATAAATGGAAATTTTATCTTCTAGGGCTGTATCTACAATGCAGAATTAATGCCGCTTGACACTGCCATGGCTCCATGCTATGTACTTTTGGGATTTGTAGTTTATGGTGGCACCAGAGCTCTCTGACAGAGAAGGCTAAATATCTCACAAAACTACAAACCCCAGAATTCCATAGGATGGAGCCATGGCAGTTCAAGCAGTATCAAACTGCATTAATTCTGCAGTGTGGTTGCAGCCTAAGATCCTTGAATCCTAATAAAACTGGGCCCCTTGCTGAAGCTAGGGAGCTGTGTCTTGCCTCTTGCTTTTCTGTTTATCTCCAAGGTTTGCTCTACAATTCTTAGCCATAACCGAACTGCGCTAGTGTAGATTTTAGGAGAACTTTCATCCCAAAGTAGACCAGAATGGGCTTTCCTTTTGTCCCATCTCCTTTCTCCACTTCATCCACATGTTTCCTCAAGATTGGAAACGCACACAAAGCTTATGGGCTCAAAGAAGCCCCGTAGAAGACTAGGATTAGAAAGAAGGATTCATCGGCTTCCTCCTTATGCAACATTTCTGGTGCTTGCCTCCGAGAAGTTTGGAATTTGGCTCTGTTTGCAATTTCAAAGGAAACAGCACAATTGCCTTCTTCCCCCGGTACTTCTTCCTGAAGCAAGCTCTGGAAGAGTTTGCAGAAACAATGCAAATGGGCTGGTTCCCATCCCTTTTTTTCCCTTTAAAAAGAGGAGGTGGGACAAACAAGATTTTAAATTTAGACCGCAGCCTTTGCGTCCAATTTACTTCATGTACATCTTATTTGAAAATGTTCCTTTATGTAGCAAAGCTTCCAGATGCCAATAATAGATGACAGCCAGTGAGCTAGCGACTGGCCATGTGTGCCCAGGATTCTGGGATTTGTAGTCCCCAAAATTAAATAAATCACCAGCACCATTGCTGTGGCCATGCCACAAGTGTAGTTACAAGGGACAGGCAAAATGAGAGCATTGTCTCTTAAATAAGATTTTTTTCCTTCCCAATGAAATTTTCGTTTTGTACCCAAATTTCTAGCATTGTAAAAATTTAGCAATTTTAAATCAAGCATAGCTGGGTTGAAGCTATGGGGGGCAAAATAAGGGATTTGCCTCCCCTTTTAATAATTCTAACCCCCCCTCCATGAAATTTTATTTCAATTTCCATATTTCTAATATTGCAGAGAGTGAAAGGCCCAAAAATTGTTCACACCTAGAACTTTTCTATTTGCTGTGTTTTCATTCCCTTGGTCACTTTGTTTGCCCCTTTCCTTTGGATACCTAAGCTGTATTTCCAAACGCTCAGCTGAAGTGTTAAATTACCGTAACACAAGAAATTTGGGACTGAAGGAAAATTTCATTGCAAAGAGCATTATTATTACAATTATTATGAAATCAGGCACACTTGGACAGTTACCTACCCTTCCACCACACAGTTATAGCACTATGAATCCACTTTAACTGCCATGGCTCCATCCTATGGTTTGTAGTTTGGTGAGGTACTAGAGCTCTCTGGTTAAGAATTCTATGTGTCCCTCCCAAAACTGCAAATCCCAGGATTCCATAGGACAGAACCATAGCAGTTAAAGTGGGATCACAGTGCTACAAATGTGTAGCGTGAAATGGCCCTTAACTGGGGAAAAAAAATTGGGTCCAGTGATTTGTAAACTACTTGAAGGTCTGGGTTCAAATTGTACCAAAGATAAGACCATATTATATAGAAATAACATGCCTCCATTGTCATCTTAGGGCTGAGGGGCAAAAAGGCATCCTTCCCGCATAAGGATCACTTGGCAACCCCAGACATCATTCCATCTCTTTAAATTTGATTTAAGGCAAACTTCCCACCAAGCGGCCAGAGCATCTGGCATTACTCTTTCTATCGTCCCTTTTCTCCCTATCGCCACCCCTTCTAATCTATGGTTTCATTCTTTGCTATGAAAGCCATACTGAATTTATTTTTTAAAAACCCTGATAATGGGAAGATTGATCTGATTAACTCCCAAACCCCCAAATGCCACAGAAATGCATCTCCTGCTCTAATCTGCAGGCTCCTTTCATTTATCGAATTGCTGACAGAGGCTGGAATCCAGATGATTAAGAAATCTGATGTGTGATTGAATTCCAGAAGAGTATCGGGGCTAAGGTGGGTGGAGAGTCATTATTAATTGGTTTCAGTCACTGAAGGCTAAAAAGGCAGAACTCGGTGTAATAGGCATATCTTGCCATCGCCATCTTTTGATCCAAACCAAACCTTGGAGGCTCATGTAACTAGTAGGTGCATGGAAAGGGTACGTTGTTGTAACTCACAATGAAAGTTTTGGCAAGTCCTTCCCAGCAGAGTTCTTCTTCTCCCAGGAAGATGGAGAACTGAGGAAGCCTCCATTCGGATAAAGGTATATAGTATTAAATAAGACTGAGCCAACTTGGTTTAGGATCCTCAAAAACTGCCAGACTGGAACCTGATTGATTTCACACTTATAGAAGTGAAATGGCTATCATCATCATCATCATCATCATCATCATCATCATCATGTCCTTCCTCCCTTCTTTTTCTTGTTTTCCCCATCATCTGAATCCACCTCTTCCTTTTCCACCACCTCTTCCTCTTCTCCTCTGTTCCTCCTTTCTTCCTTTCATTCTTGTTCTCCATCAACTCTCCTCTTCCCCCGCTTTGTTTCTTCCTTTTCTTCTTGTTCTGTCATCTCTCCTCTTCCTCCATTCTTCTTTTTCTTCTCGTTCTTTATCACCACTCCTTCTCCTTTCTTCTTTTCATTCTTGCTCTCCATCACCTCTCCTCTTTCCTCTCTTCATTTCTTTCTTTTCTTCTTTTTCTGTCACCTCTCCTCTTCCTCCATTTTTCTTTTTCTTCTTTGTCACCTCTCCTTCTCCTTCTCCTCCTCTTCCTCCTTTCTTCTTCACACTCTCTATTCCATTTTGGTCACCTTGAACGCTGTGTCCAGTTCAAGAAGGATGTGGTCAAGTTGGAGGGTGTCCAGAGGAAGATGACCAAAATGGTGAAGGGTCTGGAGACCACCAAGCTCTATGAGGAGAGATTTAGGGAGCTGGGGATGTTTAGCCTGGAGAAGAGAAGGTTTAAAAAAGGACACAACAGCCCTGTTTAAATATTTGAAGGGATATCATATTGAGGACAGAGCAAGCTTGTTTTCTGCTGTTCCAGAAACTTGGACATGGAGCAATGGATTCAAACTACAGGAAAAGAGATTCCATCTAACCCATAAGAAGAACTTCCTTATGGTAAGAGCTGTTCAACAGTGGAAGACTCTATCTCAGAGGATGATGGTCTCTCCTTCTTTGTGGTTTTTTTAAACAGAGGCTGGATGGCCATCTTTTGGGGATGCTTTTATTGTGAGTTCCTGCATGGCAGAGGGCTGGACTGTATGGCTCTTGTGGTATTATCTTCCAACTCTGTGATTCTATGATTCTACTATGCAAGGATGAAGTAAGCTCTTTAATGATGCCAGGGAAGTGTGTCAGCATTTGGTGGCAATGTCATAGTAGTTTCTGGAATTCAATTCAGTTTTCTTCCCCCCTATTTTAAACCCCTGATGTCAGATTTTCAACGCTTCTAGAAAGCACAGACTCAGAAGGGGACACCAATTGTGGCGACGTGCATTTTGGTAATTTCTGCCCCTTGTTAAAATGAAAATAAAATCAGATCTGAAAGTGAAGAGGAAGGGGGGGAAAGGGACGGGGAGAAAGGCCAAGAAGGATAAGTGAATTTCATTTTCAACTTAAATTCTAATAGGCTTAACTCAATCCATTTGTTGCGTCTGATTGCCGTAGCTTCCCATCAAGGCAATCGTTACATTAATAAAAACTAAGGTTGTATGGAAGCTCACTATAAGGAAGGCACATCACATTAAAAAAAAGAAGAAGTGGGAGTCTAGCATCCTAAGACCTTCCTTTTGGGACACACGAGACCTGCTGAGTAACCAGTGTCAGGTTATTTTACAAACATACCCTTTCCTCCCTCCTACCCCAAATTTTGCAGACTTGGTGACCAAGTTAAGCGCTGGAGACATTTTGCCTAGTAGGATGACTTTTGACCTCTTCCTGACTAAATAGACCTAATTGCTGCATTTGTCTGTCATTTGAGCTACAAATAATTCTACCGAGGTCATCAAAAGAAAGCTGGACTTTTTTTTACCACCGTTGGAGAAGCTCCTAATTGGATCCTGCAGGAAAAGAAAACATGGGAAGCTTTGCAGGAAGCCAAGTGCCAGCATTTCAGTCTAAGCAAAGATTTGGCTACTGATGTGAACTCAGAACTGGTCCAGCTAGAGAGCATGATAATGACAGAGTTTGCTACATTGCGCATTGTGTATACACACAAGCACACATTTTCCCCATATATATATTTTTTGCAAACCGGAAAACTCATAGCCTCCCACTGTCCTAATTTTGCAGGGACAGTCCCAATTAATCCTCTGTCATCTCACTTTCTGGCTGCTTTTAAAACATCCTTGGTTCTCTCTCCTCTTTCCACTTTTCCCCTTTGTCCTCAGGTTACTTCAGTTGTTGCAAACTGAGATCAATGTGCCAAAGCATATTGTACTCAGCGGGGAAAGGAGTGGAGGGTCAGAATCTTGCCCTTCCCAAGAGACTCAGGCAAAAGCAAACTGCTGCATTCTCTCCTAAGAGATTGTGTTCTTTTGCCATCTTGACCACACTCTGATGTTGCTTGGCCACACATGTCCCAGTTTTCATCAAGGAAATGTTGGAGGACATGCAAACTGTCCTTGGGATCTGGAAGGGGGAAATGCACATGGAGCATTGTTTTCAAAGGTATAGTCATGTTGGTCTGTTCAGAAAAACAAGCAAGAGCATTCTGGTACCTTTGAGTCTATCCAATTCATTAGAAGAAGAGCTTTCATAGATAAGCTACCACTTCCTGGGATACATGGGAGAAAGTGGTTGGAATCCATAGAAACTTATGCTATGATAAATCAGTTAGGCTTGAAGTACCACCGGATACTGTTGTTTTCATGGAAGCATATTAGAAGAAGCAAAGTGGATCAGACCAAGATGGAAAGTTCCCCTTTGGAAATAATTGGACTTCCCCGCCCCCATGCAAAATGTCTACATTCATTTCAAGGTTGTAAGAAGAAGAAGTGTTCATGCAGTGCCATTGTGTATGAAGAAGTAAGTTGTGCATGCAGAGATGCATTGAACATGTGCATGCATATTTGGGTGCACATTTCATTGGTGCAAATTGGCTAATGAGGTAGCATTGTGCGACTGCTGCATAACTCTATGAGCATAAAGTTATGCTCTTTTCCCCTGAAAATAGGATCTCAGTCCAAATTTCACATTACAATTGCACTTCTTGTTGTTGTTGTTGTTAGCTGCCTTTAAGTTGACTTACGGCAACCCTATGAATGAGAGACCTCCATATTCTGAATAGCCCTGCTCAGGTCTTGCAGACATGAGGTTGTGGCTTCCTTGATGGGTCTTCTTCTTTTCCTACTGCCTTCCACCTTACTAAGTATTATTTTTTTCTACTGAGTGCTTTCATCTCATGATATGGCCAAAGTGTGACACGCTCAGTATAGTCATCTTTGCTTCTAGGGAGAATTCAGGACTGATCTGTTCTAGGACCCATTTATTTATCTTTTTAGCCCACAGTATCCTCAGAGCTCTTTTCCAGAACATCTCAAAGGACTTCACTTTTTTCCTATCTGTTTTCTTCACTTGAATTTCTTTGCTGTTGTTGTTGGGTGCCTTCACGTTTCCAATTTATGGTGACTCTAAAGGAAACCTGTTATGGGGCTTTCTTGGCCAATTGCTTCAGAGGGGGTTTGTCATTGCCATCCTCTGAGACTGAGAGAGTGTGACTTGCCCAAAGTCACCCAGTGGGTTTCCATGGCAGAGCTGGGATTTGAACCCTAGTTCCCAGTGGCCTAGTCCAGTGCTCAAACCACGTAGTGCTCTCCTCACTTCGAGAGCGTAATAGTTAATTGCCAAAAAGCAGAAGCCCAAAATCTCAGAAGAGGACACAGATTTATATAATTTTGTAATTTCTAATTGCACAATTAGGAATAATTTCGACGTTTGCATCAATAACCTAGTAATTAGCATGTGACACCCTTAGGCAAATTGGGGCCCTCTTGTAGGGATTTTGCATTTCCTCTCTTTTTTGGCAATTGATCCTTCTACAATTGCAGTGTGAAGGTAATATAAAATTGCATGAAAGAAACAGGAAAGCAAACCGACAGACCCCCTTCATTATACCCATCAAAGCCTTGGATTTCTCTGGAACCACCGCTGTCCTTGAAGTACCCAGACACCCTCTGAAGTGTCCTTATCTTCAAAGGGAAGGCACAGGCCCTTCTGTGATGAGATGAGCAAAGTGTCTTCGCTTTTTGCGATTCCATCTCTTTGGAGGAGCATGCGAGTCCCTTGAAGTCCCCTCTCTTTTCTTTTATGTCATCTTGGCCAGCTGTAAGCCAGAGAAAGAGAACTTCTCACTTCATCCTTTCTTGCTTTTCCCAAGGACTGAGAGAGAGCACACTGTTGTTTTCATGGAAATAACCCAGATAACAGGCTGAATAAATGGGGAACTCCACATTGATTGATGATCTTGGAAATGCTTTTTGCAGGTTAAGTAGTTTGGCTTAAAATCCATCCATACTGCAAAAGAAGTATTTTAGAAGCTTTATAGTCTCCTTGCTTCACTATCTTTGGATGGATAGATGGATGAAGAGTGTTGATGGACCAATCTTTAATTTTCATTTTCTGCCATATGTTTGCATGTGTGTTTAGATCACTGTTTTGCCAAATTCTCCAGCGGAAGATGGTGTTAAGTATTAGCCTCTAGGCTGAGACCATGTGGTGGTAAGGTCTTAGGTCTATGAACTGAGAAATATTCTTTTTATCTAAAACACTTGGAAGGAGTAGCACCTCGGTTCTAAACAAGGACAAATCAGAGATGCTGTAGTTAAAATGTTAGGCTACTGGTTGCTTAAAAACCATTACAGTATAGTGGCTTGAGCATTGGATTATGACTCCAGAGATCAGGGTTCAAATCCCTGCTCCACCACAGAAACCCACTGGATTTTTATGGGTGAGCAGGATTTGAACCCTAGCATGCCAATCCAACACTCGAACCACTACATGTTAGCTCTCCATTAGTAAGCACACATCATTCATAGCTTCCATCACTAGTATTATTGGCAGCTTGAGATTGGCAGCCTTCTATAGTGGAAGGCAACAGGACTGAACGCAATAGGAAAAGAAGAAGACTGAATTACAGATAGACTGTCACAACTAAGGAAGCCATAGCTGCCCTGAAATTATAAGACCTGAGCAGGGCTGTGTGTAGCAAAATTTAGGCTGTATCTGCTCTGCAGAAATAATGCAGTTTGACACCGTCTTAACTGCCAAGGCTCAGTGCTATGGAAGTCTGGTATTTGTAGTTTTGTGAGATATTTACCCATCTCTATCAGAGAGCTCTGGTGCCACAACAAACAACAAATAGAATGGCGCCACAGCAAATACGGCAGTGTCAAACTGCATCATTTCTGCAGTATGGCAGCACTGCATTTTGCAGACTCTATAAAGCAGCACATGTTATTTTGTGAAGACCTCTCTTTTTCTGGAGGGGTGTGTGCTTATGTGATACCTAAGTGGTAACCTAGACATTTTTCAAGCCCGGGGCTAACAAGTCCTGAGACAAGTGTTAAGGGTTTGGGTTTGCTTCTCACACTTCCCTTCCTTACCCTTCTCCATTTTATTTCCCTTTTTCTCCTTATAAAGGCATGGCTCCCTTTCTGCAGCAGAAACATTGGTGACTTGAGAGGTCCCTGACCTTTGGGCTGCCAAACTCTCGCTAACTAAATAAAAACAGGCCGAGAGAGAGTGAGAAGGCGAATAAATCAGCAGGAGCTGACAGAGACCACCTGGTCCCTTGCTGCAGGGAGGTATCAGCTGCCAAATCTGGAGTCTCATGCATTTGAGAGGGCCTAATCCAGCAGCAGTGTCTCCTGCCAAGTCCCATTGGAATGCAAAGGAATTAGGTGTTCTGGTCAAGGTGTCTTCTTTAGAAACAAAAAGCAGAGCTTGGCTGGACTGTAGTACCCACATTTCCCTCAGCCAGCATGGTCAGACTTTGCAGAATATAGCCTCACCTCAATTAGAAGAGATCTGTGATTCCCAAATTCTGGTGCTCCAGATATTTTGGACTTCAGCTCCCAGAAGCTTCAGCCATCTTAGCCAATAGTCTGGGGATCATGGCAGTAGGATGGCGAATCCACTCCTTGAAGGACTTTAAAGGAACTTTTCTACATGAAGCTATTTTGGGAGGAATAATGGTCAGAACTTGGGAAAATTCCTTTAAAGTTTGGACAAAAATGCAGAACAGATTCAACATTGTGAAGTCGTAGGCTTTCATGGCCGGCATCCATAGTTTTTTTGTGGGTTTTTTCGGGCTGTGTGGCCATGTTCTGAAAGAGTTTCTTTCTGACGTTTCGCCAGCATCTGTGGCTAGCATCTTCAGATTCAACATTGCACCAATATGGAAGCCATCAGCTGCCCCTGGAGCTGATGGGTTGAATCAAAATGTTGACTCCCCATTCCATAGATTCAATAAGTCTACTCTAGTTGGGACACACCATTAGCTTTGTTGTTGTTGCTGCTGTTGTTGCTGCTATTGGCTTTTTTCACTGCCCAGCTCTTGCATCCATACATTGTGATGAGGAATACAATGGCTTGAACTACCTTCACTTTAGAGTTCAGAGTTATGTCTTTACACTTTATTATCTTGACCAGTTCTTTCATAGCTGCCCTTCCCAAACCTTTAGTCTTCTTCTGATTTCTTGACTTCAGTCTCCGTTCTGATCAATATTTGAGTCAAGTTATGTGAATTCTTTGACTATTTCAATATTATCATTGTCTAGGATGGATTCTTGTAGATCTTCTGTGGTTCTTCTTTTCATTTTTTTTTTAATGTTCAGCATTAGTCCAACCTTGGCACTTTCCTCCTTGACCTTAAGTAATTGCTCCAGATTGTTGTTTGTTTCTGTTGGTAGTATTGTGTTGTCTGCACTGATATCTTAGATTGTTAATGGTGATATGTGTGTGTCCATCTTCATTGTAGATGCTGTTGGCTGGGGATGATAGGAATTGTAGCCCAAAATATATGGAGGGTACCAAGCTGAGAACAGATGTTCTAAACAAGCAAGGAGAGATACCCTCCAGAGGGACCAAGTCAGTCTGAACGCTGACATTCATGGCCTTGTTTGCTTTAGAGATAACATTTTTGGTGGAGCCAACCTTGTCAGATCTCAAAAACCAGATAATATGTGTCTCGCATCTTGCCTTTAAAGCTGCAGATTTGCCGTCCTAGGAATATGCAGGCATCCGATTACACGTTGTGGATTTGTAATGGGCTTCAGAGCTTATGTGTCCTCCCCTCCCCACTACTTTTCCCTTTCAAATGTCCCTTTCAAAGAACAAGAACACAGAGATCTCTTTGCATCAGCGAACAAAGCAGATGTACTGAATTTACTTGGTAGTCAGCAGATCTAGATAAGCTGTGATGGGAACGGGGAGCTTTAGCCAGCCATTGCTTCTGTGTTCAAAGTTTTCCACTTCCAAATGGCAATTCTCTCTCTCTTCTTCTTGTGGTTAAGGGAAAGGAACTGAGGATGCATCTACACTGTCAAAACAATGCAGCTTGACATCACTTTAACTGTTATGGCTCCATCCTACACAATATTGGGATTTATAATTTGTTGAGGCACCAGCACTCTTTGACAGAGAAGGTTAAGATCTTGTAAAACTGCACATCCCAGATTCCATAAGATGGAGCTGCAGCACTTAAAGTGGTGTCAAACTGCATTGCTTCTACAGCACAGCTGCACTCTTGGTTTGAAAATACCACACCTTTAGCCTGGCTTCATTCTCTTTTGGGAGATACAATCCCTCCTACTCTCTCCAGGAGAAGTAATTTTGGGGAGACCAGGTGGTATAGTGGTTTGAGCATTGGACTATGACACTGGAGACCAGGGTTCAAATCCCTGTTCGGCCTTTGGCAACTCACAGTATCTCAGCCTCAGAGGGAGGCAATGGAAAGACCCCTTTGAACAACTCTTACCAAGAAAACCCCATGATAGGTTTGCCTTAGGGTCTCCATAAGTCCGAAATGACTTGAAGGCACACAACAAACAACAATAACACAGATCAGCCAGTAAAGAGGTGTTGAGACATTTCTCTGGAAAGCCTGGGCTGTACTTAAAGGGCAGGCTTTCCTTGCTGAGGCAGCTCCATCCATCTTAGCATGATGCCAGGTCCCATTATTACTCAGAATGGAAAATTACATTGCAAAACTATCTGTTCAGTTTCATGGCTACTCTTTCCCTCCTGGCTGTTCCTTCATCTTTTTTTTCCTTCTTCATTCCAAAGGGCTCTTTGCCAGGCAAAACCCACTGGAGCTGGCAGCTTGCTTACTTGAAAGCACCTGGCCATGAAAGGAAATGGAGTCTCTGTGCTCATTTGTTAGCTCTGTGAGTCTGACTAGAAGGTGCCAAATGGTTAGAGTAGACAAAATAGAGAAGGAACATAGGAATGGATATAATAAAAGTTACCATTTTTGAACTGCATCTCCAAGAATCCCCCATCCACTTGCCATGTCAGCTAGGGGGATTTAGGCTGAAAATTAGAATCGTAGAATTATAAAGCTGGGTGGGATCTAGTCGAACCCCTTACCATGTAGGAATACACAACTGAAGTGCTCTTAAGAGATGGGCTTCCAACCCACAAAAGGAGAATCCACCACCCTTGAAGAAAGTCCATTCCACTGCCATACAGTTGTTACAGTCAAGACGTTCTTCCTAAGGCTTGGACCGACTCTCATTTCTTGAATCCATTGGTTTGTGTTCTAGCCTCTTCTTCTTATAGGAAGAAAATTAAATGATTTGAAATGTGGTGCTGGAGGAAGGTTCTGCAGATATCATGAATTGCCCAAAAGACATAAATTGGCCTGAGCGCAAATCAAGTCTGAACTCTTCCTACAAGCTAAGATGACCAAACTGAGACTGTAGTACTTTGGACATCTGAATGGGTCTACTTTAATTGTGCCTAAATTTAATGGTGGTATTTAATTAGTGACTTGTGCCTAAATACCTGAAAGCAGTGGTTCCCAAACTTTGGTCCCCCAGATTAAATTAAATTTCTTTATTACGACCATTCGGTCAGCACAAGATTTCAATAAAACACATCTTAAATGTATACAGCAATTCCCCACAGGAACTTGTCAGTTAGTATAAATTAATATGCCAAATAAAAAGTAAACTACATATTTATAATTATCAGTCAAATTTAACTAAACAGTAATAGAATGTCCATTTATCAATTGAGGTCGCGTTTTACAAACGATATAACAAAATTTGGCCATCATATGAGATACTGTATGTTCCTTATTATCTAATAAGAAGCGTAAATAAAAGGAATCAGATTTGCCAGGAAATTTACTTAATAATGGGCTAATCAGTTGATGTCGAGCATCCCTATAAAATTGACAGTAGAGTAGGACATGCTCATTAGTTTCAACAGCACCTGAACCACAAGGACATAGACGCAATTCAAAAGGTATTTTTTTAAATCTACCGTCTAGCATGGCAGTAGGCAGCACATCAAAACGTGCCAAGGTTAAAGCCCTTCTAAACTTCGGAAGAGTGATCTGAAATAGATATGGGGCTGGAATTGGGGCTGATATTTGTGAGCCGAACAGAACATATTTAGAAAGGGAAGCAGAATCTACCCGTCTTTCTGCTTCTATAATTTTTTGTTTGATGATGGATTTGGCTTTATCAACATCAAGCTTTAAAAGTTCATTTTTGTCAAAACCTAACTCATCTAGTTTCTTATGAATAGAGGTTTCCCATGTAGATTTAAAGGGATCCGAAAAGATTAAATTTGTCAGCCTCCCAGGAATTTTATGCAATTTTTGCCAGTAAGTGAGTATACTGATCCACAGACTAGACTCTATTTTAATAGATCCAGCCTCCCTCCTAAGGAGAGCATTCGGAACATAGTGACCAACCTGTAAAATTCGCCTAAGAAACTTAGTTTGGAGACGTTCAAAAGCATTGATGTTACTATATGGACCCAATTGAGCTCCATAAAGGAGTTGAGGGCGAACCTTGGCATTAAACAATTTGATAGCGGCCGGAATAAACTGCGCGCCTTTAGTAAAGAAAAATCTTAGGATTGCTGTTATAGTTCTTTGGGCATTACTGATAACAAGTTCAGAATGAGCAGTTCTCCTACCCGAATGGTGAAAAACAATTCCTAAATATTTGAAGATCTTAACCTGCTCTATGTGTTGTCTATCAAGTGTCCATTGCATCAATTTAGGACGATGAGCAAAAGTAAGAATCTTGGTCTTAGAATAGTTAACTGATAGTTTCTCCTCTTTACAAAATGACGCAAGAGAATTTAAAGATCTTTTAAGTCCTATAGGGGATAACGAGAAAATGACAACATCATCCGCATAGAGCAATAAATTGATATGCCTGTTTGCTAGCTTCGGAGGATGGAAAGAAAGATTATTCATGGCAGAAACTAGAAAATTAATATAGAAATTGAATAAGGTAGGAGCCAGGACGCAACCCTGTCTTACACCCGTCCTAACAGGAATTGCCTTAGAGACATGTCCTTGAGGACTACATCTAACCTTGATATTAGAATTCTCGTGAACCTTAATAAGAAGCAAAAGAAGTCGTTTGTCTATGTTAGTACACATTAATTTTTCCCACAACCTAAATCTATTAACTGAATCAAAAGCGGACTTAAAATCTATAAATGCCGCATATAGAGGTTGCCCATAGTGTAGGTATTTATCTATAAGATAATGCAGTATCATTGCTTGATCAATAGTGGAACGTCCAGGCCGAAAGCCTGCCTGTTCGGCCATCAGAATATCCTCGGACTCCAGCCAGTCTAAGAACTTATTTAACAGATGTTTTGTATACAGCTTGCTCACCACACTCAGGAGACTGATCGGTCTATAATTGAACGGGTCTGCTCTGTTGCCTTTTTTATAAATCGGAATGATAATGGCCATGCCCCAGTCATTTGGTATGGAAGCAGATCTATCAATAGCTGTAAATAACTTAGAAAGTACCGGAACCCACCATTCCAGATTATTTTTGAGTACTTCTCCGGTTATAAAATCAGCACCAGGAGCACGTGCCGGTTTGAGTTGGGTGATAAGACTCTTAATCTCGGAATGCGACACTGGTGACCAAGGGGGGAGAGACAGAACCTGTGCCATAAGGTCCGACACTAAAGAACTATTGTTATTATCAGGAGAGTCATAAAGATTGACAAAGTGACTTTCCCAAATATGAGCTGGGATCTGAGCTATAAGGTTGTCTGCATTTTTAATAAACGAAGGAGCAACCTCTTTCCAAAACAGATTGGGGTTGTTTGTGTTAACTGTCATTATTAGTTTGTTCCAAGAGTCTATCATGGCTCCCTTTTTCTTTTGTCTTATTAAGTGCTTATATCTTTTCTTCTGTTCTAGAAGTTCAGATACAAGAGATTGCTTTGGATCTAATTTATATTGTTTAAACAGATGTTTAAGGTGTGCCCATATTTCTTTGCATTCTGAGTCAAACCAACTCTGATGACGCAGTGGTTTATGTCTAACAGAATTACTTTTAGGGACAGTAAGTAATGGTTGTAAAGAACTAATTAACATATTATAATTTGACAGTATGACAGAATCCAGATTAGCGTCCATTATTATAGAAGAAAACAACTTAATTGAATCACTTGAAAGAAACTTAGTAAGAACATCAGACAATTGGGGTGACCATTTGACTCGAATTGGACTGATATCATTAGTAAAAACTGAAAGCTTATCAAGAGGTAAATTAAGACTATCCTGAAATTTTAAACACAAAAAGACTGGAAAGTGATCACTATCAGGTCTACTAACAACAGTGAACTTAGAAATATGGGAAATTAGATTTGGAGAAATCCCCATATAATCAAGAACCGAAAGACTGCCACCAGCCCAGTGTGTATATTCGGCTGGGTGGTCATCTTTAAATCTACCGTTTAAGATAATTAGATTTAATTCGTCAAAAGAGCGAGCTAAACAGAGGCCCTTGAAGTCACAGAAGATATCTTTTGATTTGCGACGCATTAGAGGTGGAATAACTATAGGGGACGGGGGTTGACAGTTGTATTTAGTATACAAGGATGCATCATCGGCACCAAGCCTAGCATTAAGATCCCCTGCAACAATGAAATTAGCTGTTGGCATCTCGAACATCAAATTCTTAATAAAGGAATTAAGTTTGTTCCATACATTTAATATTTTGGCCCGGCCTTGAAGTGGGGGAATATAAATGTTAATCAGATATAATAGATTATTGTTAAACTTCAAAAGGACAGCTAGAGCATTCTGCTCAAAAGCAGAGACCTTAATTATTTGGACCTTTAGTGCCAAAGATATCAACACTCCTAAGCCACCACATAATCTCCCGTTGCCTTTACCGGAGGTTGCATTTAAGCCCATAAATTTATACCCCTCTATGTATATCTCTTCAGCAAGCCACGTTTCTTGCAAGAGAATAATTTTGTGTCTACGGACAAAAGGTATAAAGGTAGGGTCTCTACATCTGGGTCTCCAACCAGCTACATTCCATGAAATGATAGATAAATAAGACCGATCAATTGAATGTCAATTGCCTGAAACTACAGACTGTTGTTGAGATTTGAAGACTTGCGATTTACTGACAGTTGTATTTCCTTCAAATGTGTTTCCCTTCTCTGGTACTGAACTGTTCACGCTATCAGATATGCTCTGCTTAAGAGTTTTTACTGCAGGAGAGTTCGGCTTAAGATATTTCATCTTCTTGATCTTAGATGATTGAATATCTATTTTGGACTTAGGGGGAGGAGTATTAAATGTGATTAATTGCATAGGCTCACTACATTGTCCAGTCTTATAATTAGGAGAAGTTTGAGTTAGTGGGATGAGTGGATCCACCAGTTTGTCCATTGTATCTTTGGAAGATATATACATTAAAGGGATCATATCATCCCCCTCCTCTCCTGTACACTGTTTTCGTCCATTTTTGGGTTGTAAAAAAGGGTCCGATGAAGGACAGCTAATGGGTAACAGGTCCTGAATTGACTTAGTTGCCAAGGTTACTGACATTAACATAGTTTTGACAGCTTCAAACCTATTTAGTACTTGCCTTTGTTCCTCATTAGAAAGGGAGCCAAACATCTCGGCCAATTTTCCATCATCATCCAGGAGACTCTCAGAAATTGGTATTAATCCCCTAACATCTTCATTATGGTTCACTTTTTGGTGGAGAGCTTCCCGTCCAGAGAAAGATTTAAACAGAGGCTGGATATTTGGGTTGCAAAAGACACGTACTGGTATAATTGAAAATTCCTTGAGTGAATTCCTATTTTTCAAAAGCAGAGAAGGTATTGTTGCATTTTTAAACCTCAAAACAATTCTCTTGAAATTATTATAAGAAGGTAGCCAATCAATTCCAGGTAGCTCGCTATAATGCAAGTGACGATGTAAAAGAAGAGATAATGAATGTAATATAACAAGCTTGTTATGCCATCTAGCATAGTTATGGTGGTTATTAGCTATTAATAATGTTATGCTGTTTGGCCTAAGTACAATCTTGTCATTACTCCTAACTTTGACATTATTTTGAGTTTGTTTAGAATCTTTTTTATCAATTAATACTCCTGATTTTAATGGGTATTTAGGCTTGGTCATCAGATCTTTCAATCTATCGAGTTTGTGGTCTATACTCGTTAATTTGTCAAAAATAGCTATTACTGTCCTAGCAGTGAGCAGGCAATTTCTTGCTACAGTGTCTAAATCTGTCGTATGTTTGATACTAATGTCAGGGTCAATATCTGAAGCAGGCTCTTCATGTAAAGAGAGAGAAGATGTTTCGGAAATAGACTTATTGTTGTCATTAAACAAAAGTAGCTCATCCATTTTTAGTTGTTTCAGGGTGGTAGCAGCCTCCAATAGATTTGAGTTCATTACACTCGTCCCTGAATTCTTAGTGGGTTTCTTAATCCTTTTAACATTAGTACGAGCTTCTTTATTAGCTGACCTCCTTTTCCGCTTAATACTATTTTTGGTTACCATATTTTCATAGATTATCCCAAAAATGACCAAACTTGACTGATAAACCCCGGTAAAAATTGTTAAATACTAATAGACCCCAATCAAAATTAGTAAAAATATAAAAAATATTAAAATGTATAAAAATGTATAAAATGTATATATATAAAAATACAGATAATAGCAAAAAAAAAAAAAAAAAGAGATAATGACAATAATACTATATGGAATCCCTAATTATACTGTAATTAGAGAAACATCCAGAAGTGCTTAAAACACTTCAAAGCAATTACAGCATCACAGAATACGTAAACCTTTAAAACATTAAAAGAAAAACATAAAAGAACTTTCTGCTAATTGAGGGGGAAAGGGCACGCTCAACCCAGAAATGTTGGCTTCCCTCTTTCTTCTAATCACCCAGGGACAGCGGGTGTGGCCCTAGAAGGCGGTCTCTCTCTCGCACAACCACTGATGCTGCCAAATATAAGCTGTTGAGACCCGGGAATGTAACTTCGCTCGCCCCCGCCACCGCTTGCCGGGGAGGGAGGAGGGCGTGGGTGGGGCCCTGGAGCCCTGGAGCTCGCCGCCCGCTCGCCGCTGCTGCCGCCGCCGCTGAGGGCTCGCTGGGGCCTTTTATAATGGCCCAGGTCTTCCGGCCGTTTGGCCGCCGCTTGCCGGGGAGGGAGGAGGGCGTGGGTGGGGCCCTGGAGCCCTGGAGGTCGCCGCCCACTCGCCGCTGCTGCCGCCGCCGCTGAGGGCTCGCTGGGGCCTTTTATAATGGCCCAGGTCTTCCGGCCGTTTGGCCGCCGCTTGCCGGGGAGGGAGGAGGGCGTGGGTGGGGCCCTGGAGCCCTGAAGCTCGCCGCCCGCTCGCCGCTGCTGCCGCCGCCGCTGAGGGCTCGCTGGGGCCTTTTATAGTGGCCCAGGTCTTCCGGCCGTTTGGCCGCCGCTTGCCGGGGAGGGAGGAGGGCGTGGGTGGGGCCCTGGAGCCCTGGAGGTCGCCGCCCGCTCGCCGCTGCTGCCGCCGCCGCTGAGGGCTCGCTGGGGCCTTTTATAATGGCCCAGGTCTTCCGGCCGTTTGGCCGCCGCTTGCCGGGGAGGGAGGAGGGCGTGGGTGGGGCCCTGGAGCCCTGGAGCTCGCCGCCCGCTCGCCGCTGCTGCCAGATGTTTTGGACTTCATTTCCCAGAATTCCTGACTTTTGGCCAAGCTGGCTGGGACTTCAGGGAGCTGAAGTCCAAAACACCTGGAGGACCAAAGTTTGGGAATCACTGCCTTAAAGGCACCAGATCCTGCTTGGTCTTGAAAGCTAAGCAAAGTCAGATCTGATCAGTACTTAGATGGGAGACTGCCAACAAATACCAGGAACAGGGAGAACCACCTCTAAGTCATCCTTGCCTAGGAAAATCCTATGAAATGCATGGGGCTGTCATAAGTTGATAAAAAAATAATAATAATAAAATTTATTTATACCCCGCCCTCTGGAATACCAATCTGGGCGGCTTACAATTTAAAAGCATATACATATCCATAAAACACATATATGTAACAACCCCCTTCCCCCCTTAAAACAGCATTAAATCGATAATTTTTAAAATGACAAACACAATAGTAACACTCTGATTAAGATACAAACCCAGAGTATGTGCCCAGCTAAAATAATCCTAACCATCGATGATGGGGCCACGTAAGGATCACTGTGGAGGGTTATTTATACCCGAGGCCGGGTAATTAGTCTGGAAAGGCCAGCCGGAAGAGATCCGTCTTGACAGCTTTTTTGAAGCTGTCAAGTGATGTTAACTGACGGATCTCGTCCGGCAGGTCATTCCAGAGTCTAGGGGCAACAACTGAAAAGGCCCCCCGGGAAGTAGCCGCAAGCCTCGATTTTTGGGGTTGCAGCAAATTCCTCCCGGAGGACCGGAGAGCGCGGGGAGGATTGTATGGGAGAAGGCAATCCCTGAGATAGCTTGGACCCAAGCCATTTAGGGCTTTAAAGGTAATAACCAACACCTTGTACCTGGCCTGGAAGCTGATAGGCAGCCAGTGGAGGGACCTCAGAACCGGAGTAATGTGGTCCCTCTGAGATGTTCCCGAAACAAGCCTGGCCGCCATATTCTGTACCAGCTGTAATTTCCGAATCAGGCACAAGGGTAGCCCCATGTAGAGTGCATTGCAGAAGTCAAGGCGTGAGGTTACCAGCGCATGCACGACAGTCTCAAGGTCCCTTACTTCCAGAAAGGGGCGCAGCTGGCGTATCAGCCGAAGCTGATAACAGGCGCTCCTGACCGTCGCATTAACCTGATTCGTCATCAGGAGCGACGAGTCAAGGAGCACCCCCAAGCTGCGAACACAGTCACTGGAGGAGAGTGTGACCCCATCCAGGACTGGAGGTTGCAACCCGATTCCTGGTTTCGGGGCCGAGACCATGAGCACCTCCGTCTTATCTGGATTCAACTTCAATCTGTTTTTCCTCATCCAGCCCATTACTGCCCCAAGACATTCATTGAGAGAAGAGATGCCATTGGAATTCGAGGCCGACGAACGAGACACGGAGAAATAGATTTGGGTGTCGTCAGCGTACTGATAACACCCAGCACCATAACTCCGTATTATCTCACCCAGCGGCTTCATGAAGATGTTAAATAATGTCGGGGACAAAATAGCTCCTTGAGGGACCCCACAAGTGAGTTCCCTCTTACTGGAGCTACAGTCCCTGAGCAGCACCCTCTGGGACCGTCCCGAGAGGAAGGACCGGAACCACTGCAAAGCAGTGCCCCCGATACCTAACCCCTTCAGGCGACCCAAGAGGATGCTGTGATCTATTGTGTCGAAGGCCGCTGAGAGGTCTAGGAGCACCAACAGGGTCACACTACCCCTGTCGATGCTCAGACACAGATCGTCGGTCAAGGCAACCATGGCAGTCTCAACCCCAAAGCCTGTCCTGAAGCCAGTTTGAAATGGGTCTAGATAATCGGTTTCCTCCAAGACTGCCTGGAGCTGAAGTTGACAAGTTGACAAGTGACTTGAAGGCACATACACGCAAACTTTAGTTGGGGCTAACCAACCATGCAGTGGCAAATGCTAAGATGGTGTATAAGTCTTTGGAAGGATCTTCAATGTACCACTTCATTCATTGGAAATACAGAAACTGCCACAGTGCATTTTCCATTGCACCAGGTCAAAACCATCAGGCACATGGGCAGATATATTTTTGGGGCACAATGTCAGCAGAAGGATGGCACAGTGTGATTTCAATTTCACAAGCTCCTTTTAGGATCTTGCCCATAGATAGCTTCGATTTGAGAAGGGACATCCTGGTCATTGTCCTGAGACTGACTGAATTCTCGCAGGTCTTGTCACAAACAGGAGGATGCTTCTAATCTGACACTTGAGTGCATGGGAGATGGTATCTCTCTACATGTACATGCTTTGCAGCTTTTGATCTCTTCATCTCTTGCCACAACAAATGGCTTGTTAATGTTCTTTCCCCCCATTGTTGGCTGTTTATGACTGCAGGCAGCGTGTACGAATTGCCGTTGTTTGACATTCCCAGATTTGCTGGTGCTTGGAGGTTTTGCAAAAAGATTTTCATTCATAAGTGAATTACCAGAAGCCGGTCGGAGCTTGTGCCCAGTCTGGCTGTTTACTCCCTATTCAAGCCCTTTTTTGTCAGCATAAACAGAGCTAATCGCTCTATATCCTCTGTATATTGTTTCTTAATATGAATGAAGTGAAGCAGGCTAACCAGTAGTCGCTCAGATTTTTGTCTAACGTAAACTACGAATGGGCTTTGAAGGGTTTAGCATCGCAAGCTGTGAACACAGCTAAGGAATGAAGACAGAAATCCATATTGTTAACATGGAGGGATAAATATTCTTCCAGAGTTAGGAAGTAGGTATGCTTGTGACATCCAAATTTGATCTGGCACATTGCTATTTACAGTGATTTTTTTTTCCTTTTAGAAAAAAGAAACAAAACAGCAATGTACAGATGGTGGCAAACTGCTGAATAAGCAAACGCCTGCCCTCGTCCAAAATAAATGAAACCTGCTGAGTTTTGCAGTGATGAAAATACTAGACTGGGTATCTTCAATCAAACCAAGAAAGGGAACGGTAAGAAATCTTTGACCATTTTTGTTCTGCCAAAAATCCCCTCAATGTGGGTAACATTTGTTTTTTATTTTCCTTTTATTAAATCACTCTTCAAAACCGCTCGCAAAGTTTAAGTTTATACAGTGACAATTAGTTTATGGTGTTTCTGAAGTGGATTTAGATTTGAGTGATAAAATTACAGGCCAAAATTACAACCATGGTGGAAAATACTGGTTTGTGTTTGGCTTTGCATACCACAACTGAAAGATCACCGAGTGTTGCCCATGAGCAGGAGGAAGTCACAATAATCCTATATGCATTTCTAACGCTCAAGCTGGATGCCAGAACATGCCACAATAGATTTGCATGAAGCGGGTGAGGAATGGCTTCCCTTCCTTTCATTAATGGCGGTGGAAAAGGGTGGAAAATAGATTTTGTTCTTGGAGCTGGCAGGTTAGGAAGACGTAACTGGAGTTCAAAGAATGGATTTGCAATTTTTTGGGGGATGAAAAATAAGCATCAATTCATAGCCTAAAGCAAATACATCCCAGGATGTTAATTCAGCTGCACCTACACTGCAGAATTAATACTGTTTAACACCGCTCTAACTGCCATGGCTTAATGCTATAGAAAGGTGAGATTTTTAGTTCAGGGGAGATATTTAGTTCAGGGAGGTATTTGGACTTCATTTCCCAGAATTCCTGACTTTTGGCCAAGCTGGCTGGGACTTCTGGGAGCTGAAGTCCAAAACACCTGGAGGGCTAAAGTTTGGGAATCACTGTCAGAGAGCTCTGGTGCCATAATAAACTACAGTCAGTCCTCTGTATTCATGGATTCTGCATCCACTGATTCAACCATCCATGGCTTGAAAATATTGGGAGGGAAATATAAATTCCAACAAGCAAACCTTGATTTTGCCATTTTATAGAAGGGATGACATTTAACTGCACCACTATATATAATGGGACTTGAGCATCTACAGATTTTGTTATCCAAGGGGGGGGGGTGGCGTCGTCGTTCTGGAATCAAACCTTAGCAGATACCCTGGGCCCCTTGTACAAACGTCAGGATTTCACAGCATTGAACTATGGCAGTTAAGACTCCTTTCTTTTTATACCGAAACAAATTAACACAACTCTGTCTCTCTCTGAATGTGAGGATGCAAAGTGATCTTGTCGCACCTTTTGCACTAACTGTGCAAAAGAAGTTGTAGCATAAGCTTTCATAGACTTGGTCTACTTCCTCAGATGCATCTTCAGTTACAACAGTTCACTCCATGCATCTGAGGAAGGAGACCATTCCCTTTGCATGCCGATATTCCAGACTGACACAGCTATGTCTCTGAATTCAACCGCTCTGAATGTGGTCTTGGTCACTTGAGAGATCACCACTTCCCTTCCAGATTCATTCCACCCTTGTGGTCATCTGGAGTGGTCCTCCTGGTGGAGATAAATGCTTCCAACTTTCCCTCCACATTTGGAGCAGGACTTTTAGTGTGGTGACACCAGGTATGTAGAATACTCCTCTTTCTGAAATCTGATACACTTCAATATATATATATATATATATATATATATTTAATATTTAATCTTTCTTGGTAAGATTTGGCTGTCCTGGGATCCAGGGGAAAATAAAAAAAATATGTGTGCACTTGATTTGAGCTGCCAAATAGTACAAGGATGCAAAACTGTAAGTGTAGCGCTACATGCACATCTGTGTAGGGAATCACTTCTTATTCCTTCAACCAGCTCCCAGTGAATCCAGATGGACCATAAAATGAGGGATCATATAACATACACACAAGACTACCTGAGTTGATCAGATGGCATGATGTGCATACTTGTGCTAATATTCACACATGTTCCTCTTTTCCAAGAAACTGCCTAGCTTAAACCTAGACATAGTTATTAGGGTTGAAATGTAGTTATTAGGGACCTGGAACTAGTTGAATTGGGAAACTGTGGGATCTCCCTCCATGGTGGTTCTTAACGTTGAGAGGGGGAGGTTGGAGAAACATCTGCCAAGAAGGATTTTCATCTAAAATACTCTGCAGAATGCAACATTTCGACTGGGTGATTGTGGTGTACAATTTTCTGAAAGTGATATTTTAATGCTAACAGAACTCAGAGAAAGAACCCAATTTGTCCTATAGGGATGCCACAAGGATGTAATTTGTCAAAGATGACTAAGAAATGCTTTAAAAAATCTTTACGAAATCATCCTATGGTGTTCCAGTGAATATTGACATACTAGCAATCATCATGACAGTCCTATAACTGCACCAAAAGGTTTCTTTATGGCTGCAGTGTTTCATGTCAACAAACTGTTCTTAACAGTCTTCATCTCCATCAGAACTGGTTATTTGTAAAATTAATGGGTCTTAATCACCCACTCATGACCAAGCCATGCTTCCAATAGTTTGCAATACAACTGCGATTGGTCATGCCACTATACATTTGCTGAACATTTTCTTCCCAGCTTCTGTAAGTCTTGCATCTAATCTAAGAGGGAACAAGGAAGCTGGAGTGGTGCTGACAGATGTTAACATTGTCCCTGCTTACCAAAAAACGTCCTCATGCTTCAGCTCTGTGAGTTACACTATGGTACTGACAACACCACTTTGACCTAGGTTACATAATATTCAGACATTAGTATTTTCACATCCTTGGAAACAAAAGTCTTTCCTTTCTATCTAGTGCAAGATAAATCATAACTCCAGACACAGGGGTTCCTTAGATGATATGATTATTCCATCTAGCTGAATACAATTGCCCCTCTATTCTCATGGATGTGAGATCCATGTCCCTCGCCTATCTGCGGGGAGTGAATGGAGGGGCATAAAATGGGATGCACGTCCATGGTGCACATCCATGGGCACGTGCCTCCATTCAAACCTATGGGGCTTGAATATACGTGATTTTCCATTCTCATGGTGGGGGGTCTGGAACGGCTCCCCCATGAGAACCGAGGGTTGGCTGTATAGCCATATGTAGCCCTCAAGGTGTTTTCTCCAGCCTTCAACCACTCCAGATAATGCTTGGTACAGTAGGAAAAAGAGGAAGACTGCATTACAGGCAGACTTCACCCAAGGAAGCCATAGCTGACCTGGCTTTGCAAGACCTGAGCAAAGCTGTTGACAATTGGGTATCTTGGAGGCCTCTCATTCATAGAGTTGCTATAAGTCAAACCAGCTTCGTAGCACATAACCAAAAAAGTTGTCTGTTTTCTCAGTGGTGTGTCTTGATGTGTTGAGACAAACTGGTGGAATGACTTGGGTTGCATCTCCACTGTAAAAATAATGCAGTTTGACACCACTTTAACTGCTATGGCTCCACCCTACAGAATCCTGGATTTGCAGCTTTCTGATTCACCATCATTCTTTGGCAGAGAAAGCTAAAGACCTTGTAAAACTACAGATCACAGGATTCCATAGGATGGTGCTAGAGCACTTGAAGTGGTGTCAAACTGCATTATTTCTACAGTGTAGGTGCACTCAAGGAAAGGGGGGAGGAATCATGTGGCTCCTGTAAGACTAGCCTGAGTTTCCAGTCTTCAGTCCTTTTTCAATGTTCTTTTATGGAGACCATTGAACTTTTCATGTATTTTTTTGAATCCCATGGTGTTTCTATTCAGTTTTCCAGAAAGGGGTGGGGAGAGGTCTCTCATTTGCACCAAAAATATCTCCTACCCTCACCGGTTAGATTCAAAAGGCACCCCATTCACATCCTTCTGGAGTTATTTGAGTCATTCCACCTATGCAAGAAAAGTATGGAAGAAATTGGCATGTGATGGTCCACAGGTATGTTTGTTTTGATGGATGCATGTCCGTCTCTGCCCGCACTGTATCAGATGATGGCTCCCAAAGGCTGGGCTTGGACTGATTGCTAATTTGCAACATGTTTATGCACTGAACTGAAGTGAAGCAAACATAATGAGGGTTGGGGTGAAATTGCTGGAGAAGCTGTGATTGCGAGATGAAAACAATTTACAGAGAGTTGGGAAAAAAACCAGAGGTTTCCAGTGGCCATTTCAGACCAAAATTGATGCACCAGGAGGATCTGTTTTGCAAAAAAGTGTATGGTGCAAGAGTGGGCAACTGCTAGTCCCAGGGACAATTTTCTACCCCAAGAATCTTCCAGAGGGCACACAAATTGCTGAAAAGGACAAAAAAGAAGAAACAGAAGAAAAAGGAAAATCAAAATAAATCAGTAGTCCAATTCTAGTTTAAGACACTTTCAATAGTGTTGTCTTTTAATGGATTTCAATCTTTTTTTTTTCAGTGCATGCTGTAAATTGCTAAACTTTTCTGGGAATTTATTGTCATTAAAAAAAAAAAAAAAAGGAATTTGTCCAAATTTTGCTCTTGCCATGCTTGGCCACAGCCTGCTGCAGGCTGCTTTGAGTTAAACAAAACACAGACTTTGATAGGAAGAACAATGAAACTCATAGTTAAGGGATGCTGGATGGAGGCCTAGACAGCAGATGGCACTGTGGCTTCCCTAAATCCACCTCTCTTTTGAAAAATTTCAATGTTTCAGAGAGGAGAAAGAGGGAACTAATAGAAAATTGAAATGGGCATACCACCTTCGGTAGCAAAGCAGCCTAAACTTGCAAATTTTAAAAAATCCTTTTCAATTTGAAATAATCAAATTCTTGAACATGCAGTTTCTGCAATTTGAATTCAGAGATTTAAGAGTCTGGCCCTATCAAGAAGCAGAGAGAGAAGCAAAATTTCCTTGTCAATAAACATTGTAAAAAGGAACAAATGCGTATATATATGAAATATACATCTAGAATTTCACAATGGAAACCTGTCTGAATTTTCAGCCTACTTTCCAAACTAGACAATTCACACTTGATGGATCGAAATATACTGCCAAATAACTGCTGTGTAGCCAAGTAAGAGGGTAATCTTATATTTGAGTGGATTTCAGGAGGTCACATTCTGTTTGGAAATATTGCAAAAGTGACTTGAAGGCACAGACACAGACACAGACACACACACACACGCACAAAGTGTTTATAAAATACAATTCCCATAATTCTTTAGAATTGGCCATGTCAGCTCAGGCTGATTGGAGTTGTATTCCAAAACATCTGAAGTAATAATAAAACAAATAAAAAACCAGCATTTTTTAACCTGTGAGAATACCCCTCTAGGATTATCTAGGTCCTCCAGTGCAACTCTATGGTCAACATCAGGTGGAAACTGACCAAAGAATGATACTGGAGGACCTATAAATGCCTCGAGAAATTTATTTGCTAGGAATCTCTGGATCCCCCATTGTGACTCTATGGTCAGTGTCTGGAAGAGCTAGTGCTGGAGGACCTAGTGATTCCTAGAGAGAACGTATGACTCATGTATAAGTCTAGAAATTTTAGTCAAAAAAATTGACACCAAAAAATCTGAGCCGACTTATCCATGGGTCAATGTAAGTACTGAACTTTAACTCTCATGAAACTAGAAACCATCTTCTAGTGACATCCAAGAGTATAGTCTCTCCTGGAAGCAATAACCCCCCTCTACTCTTTCATTCATCCATCCCTCAGTTATGCCTCCTGCAATTTTGCAAGTTCTTTGGCATTGTTTTCCTTTGCACCATCCTTTAGATCCTTTGTTACATGACTCTAAGTTCGACCATCGACTTATCCATGGGTCATATCAAAATCCATAAATTTGACCCGTAAACCTGCCCTCGGCTTATATGTGAGGTCGACCTATAGTCGAGTATATACAATAATCAAATCTGCAAATAATCAAATCTGCAAAAGCCAAAGCTGAAAATGTGGAAGGCTGACTGTACAGCAAACCTGTGAAACGAGTTCCCATTCTGAATGCAGCCCAAAGAGGATGGAGCTCTTGTCCTATCAAACAAAACTCACAAGGGTTAAGCCATCTTCGTGAGAGGAGACTTTTTGTTGCTTTCATTGCGGGCAGTTGGCAGAAAACATTGTGTCCCAGGATTCTGACTAATTGCTGGGTGTTATTGGCAGATGGTAAAGTGCGCGGCGATGCCAGGAGATCAATTCAGCCTTGAGCTCTGTGCCAGCGAGTGAGTTATCTCCATTTAGAGTGATTTTATATCACTTCTTAATCTTATTTGTAAATATGATCCCTCGATGACACAACGCCTAAGACGTTTGGCTCCGGGAGAAGAGTTCATGAGATGCGCTTGGCAACCCTGCCAGAGCCTCTGAGTGAGAGAGAAGGACTTTTTTTCATTCTTCTTGGTACCCGCTCAACAAATTGTCACTGAAGCATGCAGGAAAGAAACGTATTGCTTTCTTTCCCACCCCTCTTCTACTTCTTTTAAAAAGTGTTATCTTAAAAGGCGGTGCAGTGGGAGCAGGGGAAACAAAGAGTAAAAAGCCACCTTGCTTTCCATTTTTTCCAGAGAGAAAGGCAGGGAAAAGATTTTAATAAAGTAAGATAACTAGGGTGAAATCTACTAAACCTAAGAAGAAGAGCTTGGGAAAAGTTTAGCCTTGTATGACAACTCCCAGAATCCCCCAGTCAGCATGACCACTTGGGGATTCTGAGTGCTGTTGTCCTCAAAGTAACTTTTCCAAGCTCTGCTAAGAAACTACTCCTGGATCAAAAGGCTTCCTTGCATGATTTTTTACCCAGTAGATGAGATCTTAGAGATAGATAATGGCAGGAAGCCCCATGATGAAATAAGACAGTTAATTCTTGCAGATGGATCCTGAATTTATTTAATGTTTTATGAGAATTGGCCCCCTGCCATGCAAAGAAATGGGGAGATCATAATGTCAGGGCCTGTGAAAACCATGGCCCAAAAGAGAATCCATAGTCATGGCGACATTGTGGTACGTATAGTTAAAGATATGAATCTAGGCGATGTCTGCACTATGGGCAGAATACATCTGTTGTGCAATGGTGAATTTTTGACCCTGTATGCATGGTGTGACGTATATATGTGTACATCTTTAAATAAATTCCGATCATTGTGTAGTAGGCGCTATCACAGAAAGCAGAGAGGAGTACCCAGCAACTGCTTGGTTATTTTGCTCATTCTCTGACTTCCTCTGTATTTATTTGTCATATCCAGCATGAACATTTTTGAAAGCCTTATCATCACCTCACTTACCAAAGCAAATTAGTTCCAAAGGTGTTTCTATGGATGATGTTATAAGCCCGCCTCTAAAAAAACAAAAAACAAACCAAAACATTTCTGAGCTGTGTTACTCTTTATCCATATACCACTATGCTATTGACAAAGGCTGTGCATGTCTTCTATCTAGTGGGAATCGACATGAAAACCATGCACTTAAGTTCCCTGGAAAACTTGTAAGACTTTCCACCAAAGGAAGCCTGAAGCACAGATCCCTTGTATGCCTCTGACCCTGATCTAAGTTTGCATTTCCTTTGAGCTCTTAAAAAAGAAGAAGAAAAAAACAAGTTTCAATTTCTTTAATGGCCATGAAAAAGAGCAATTGATAATGTTTGCAAAGGCCAGGCGCGGAGCCAGGGAAAGGCTGCCTAGAACTGCATGTGCTAACCCAGCCAATGGATTCCAGCCCAGCTTTCTGGATCACAACCCGTCAGCTACTTAACTAATCCAGGCCACCCATTAGGCAGAGCTTGCCAGTTTCTTACAGGCTGCCATGATGTGAGCCGCTCTCTTCATTATGCCTCCCTTGGCACCATTAAAGATGAGGACGAGACCACCCATATCTTGCCATGACAAGCTGCGTCACCTTGCAAAATTCAAAGAATGAAATGAAAGGCCAGCCAATCGGTGCTACTTGCCACCGAGTCAAGGCTGTTGGAAAGATTGATTTAGGCCTCCGGAGCAAATACTTGTATCCTCTTTCTCCATTTTTGAAATTAAGCATTTGTTTTTTGGAATCGTCTTCCTATTCTCCAAACAATCCACCCTGCTAGCTCCTTAGTGCAGTAGTGCTCAGCCTCAGGTTATAAAGGTCCTGGTTCAAGCTCTGTGCTCCCTGTTAGGTACAGTCCCTGGAACAATTGGAAAACAAATCTGAAATTGGAAAGCAAATATGTATTATACCTTTCCCCAGTTGTAAAACTAACCACAACTCTAGTGTCTTCCCTCTGTTCTCCAGGCAACCTACCCACTCTGCTCACTCCCTAGGTTAGATTCTAGTCTATGCTCATCATGTCCTTGGTTTAAGTTTTGGCTCCCTGATAGGTACACTCCTTGACACTATTTCCATTTGAGAACAATGGCATTTGTTTGCCTATCTCATTCATCTGCCATTCAAGAGAAACAGAAACAAACCCAGTCACATTTCTGAACCTTATGGTGGATTGGCTGGGATGCCATATGATGCAAATCTGCCTCAGCTCAGCAAGGAAAAGCATGTTGTTGTTGTGTTCCTTCAAGTTGTTTCCAACTTATGGTGACCCTAAGTATTGAAAATATTTTTTTAAAAAGAATTCCAAAAAACAAAGCTTGCTTTTGCCATTTTATATGAGGGGCACCATTTTAGTACCCCGTTGCATGTAATGGGAGGGTCCTGCAACCAAACCCAACCAGATACCAAGGGCCCATTATAATTGGGAGTAGGAGTTCTTTCCAAAAACTGGGAGTTCAGTTGTAAAATATCTAAAGAATCCATTTCTCTAGAAATTTCATATGGCTTGAGTGGGAATGCCCCCCTCCCCAACTCTACCTTTGGCTGTTGCTTCAGTGCAAGCCACCAACATGCTTCAAAACCCTTGGCTTCCCAATTTTTCCTAAAGGTGCAGTGATTCACTGAGTAGCAATGAAGCACTATTTAAAACCTCTCCTCAGCTCCAAATCCTTGTCAACCAAAGATTATTTGCAGTGTCCCATAGGCTCCTTTGACATGTGGGGCCTTCCACATGCAAACCATGTGCTCATCCTTTGCACCTTGTGACCCTTCCCCACATGACTGATGATGGGCATGTGTGGAAGAATGACCTCTCAGGGTACAGAGTAGAAATCTCTGAGGAAGATTCAACAGAAGTGCTAGGCAGTGCTTCAAACTGGGCTTTCAAAGTGTAATTGCAGCCAGTTCCAGAGTCTGTGAGAGTTATTTTTTTATTTCTTGGACAAGTGCTCCAGAATCCCTGAGCCAGCCAGCAGTTCAGGTTCATCAGAGATGAATCAGAGGCTCTCAGAAAGTGCTGTTGAAGTCCTCCTCCTGCTCGAGATCCAGCAATAGATGTTTTCTTTTCCTGGGTTTCCATCCTTGCCCCGCTCTCCTCTTCCTCTGACTTTCAGCAGCCAGCAGGAATCAGAGGATGAGTTCATCTCTGAAAAACTCAGCACTCTGTACGGCTTCCAGTAGGTCAGGTCTTGTGAGCAAGGAGGAGAAACTTCCCCAAGAGAAACACGATCTTTTGATAATCAGCCAACACAACAACAAAACAAACCATGAGCGAGCATACATTTGAAAACTCTCTCGCTCTCTTTCTCTCCACTCTTGCACAAATCAGTCCCAACTCCACTCCTGGAAAGAAAGGCAAGTTGTTTTTTCCCCATTTTCTTTTTCTATGTTTTGTGTTGTGCACCTCCCATGTGGATGGCCTTAACCCTTGGCGAGCTCAAATTGAAATGGAGAGCAGTGAAGAGCCATGCATTTAAGAAGCTGTGCCTTTTTCAGATTTGCAAGAGCAGCTTAAACTACCTCTACCAGCTAAATAGCAATATCTGCAACTGATTTGGCCCTGGTTTGTGTCCTACTTTCACTGTGTAGTAGTCTATGGTAAGAAAGAAGCACTCCCAGATACTCTTGTCCACAGTGCCTGGTAACATGGAGCCATGTCCGATCCTGACAAGTGCCAGTCTTCATTTGAATCAAAGCAAGTTTCTAGCCCTTATGTTTCCCGCTATAGTTTTTAAGACAGGATTTCCACTCGGTGCCCCACAGCGATGAGCAAAGAAATAAGCAAGCTTTAATAATGAAAATCAAGACCAGTCTGGGACTTTTCACCTGTCTTGACTCTGCCTGCCAAAATCCTGAAACCGTGTGGACTAGCCTGCTTGCCTGTGTTTAGGATTTTGCCTCCGGCTATCTGTCTCAGGCATCGCACTTTGATTCCTGCGCATGGCTGCAGTATGTCCTATAATCTGATAGCGGAGGAGAGGATGTGGTGTGTTGGAAAAAACTGCAGGGAGAGGAGGAAGGGATAAATTTCACATAGTCAAAATAAACAGCCAACTCGGTAACTGCAGATCTAGAGTATCAAATAGATTCTGATTTGTGTCCTATTTTCCCTGTGCAGTCTATAATATGTGGTAAGAAAGAAGCACTCCCAGATGCTCGTGTCCACAGTGCCAGGTAACCTGGGCCCATGTCCGATCCCTGCAAGTGCCAGTCTTCATTTAAATCAAAGCAAGTTTCTAGCCCTTATGTTTCCAGCTATGGTTTCTAAGACAGGATTTCCACTCAGTGCCCCTCAATGATGAACAAATCATCCCACTCTGGCCTGTCATAACTTTGTTTATTCTTTTTATCAGGCATGCTGATTGCAGCAGCGAAACTCAAGATTCGGCAGCAGTAAGAAATCCGAAACGTCTTATCCCCGTAGTCTAATAACATTTTTCCTAATCTCAGCATCTTTTTAAAACAGGTCCACATGTTTACTCTACTTTCCAGGGCATTCAGAACTTGAAAGCCAAGTGCAGAAAGAGGTATGAACATTCTTCTGACTCTTGGCGCTCTCTGCCTCTTTTCATTTTAAATTCAGATCTGGGCTGTAGTAATACGCCCCGGCAAATTGGTAGCATAGTCCTTTGGTGCACAAGGAAATCTAATTTATTTCCGATTCCAGAGAAGGCCAATATCTTAGGCTGCATCTCTCAGGGTCACAATGTCATAGAATCCTGGGATTCGTAGTCTGTTGTAGCATCAGAGCTCTCTGACAGAAAAGGCTAAATATCTCACAAAACTACAAATCCCAGTTCCATAGCATCGAGCCATGCAGTTAAACTGCATTATTTCTGCAGTGCAGTTGCAGCTGCCACCTTAGTTTGGCAGCAGAGCAATTGCATTGCATGCAACAAATCCCAGGTTCAGTCCTTGCCTTCTCCAGGTAGAGATGAGAAAGACTCCCATGCCACCAGGGCCTTCTGGAGATGCAGCTCCAAATCCTCTCTTCCTGGTTGGCTTCTAATGGAAGCCCCTTCCATTTCCAGATGAAGGTTGTTGTTTTTGCTCTCCTAAAAGAGCCAAGTGCAAATATCTGTGTTGAACTTTGCTGGGAGATGTGATTCAACCTGTACCTTTCCCCTGCCTCCAATCTCCCCTGAGGCATAGATGAAGATGTAGAGGTTTGGGAAAAGGAAAAAAAAAAAGGGGGGGGGAAGAAAGTTGGAAATGGCAGGCATGGACATTTTGAGTCCACAAAAAGACCCCCAGGAGTTTCTATTTTTATCTCTGGGGGGGGTTTTAGGCTGACATGAAATGTCAGAGTTACACTTCAATTTGTCAGGCGCCACCTCATTTGTCAATCGCCAGGCAGTGTTTCTGTTGTCAAATACTGCTGGATCCATGGGGGAGCATTGATTAAATCCCTGACGCACCGAGGACAAACAGCTGCCGCAGTGAAGGCTCCTGTCAATGCGTGGATTAGGGTCCTTCAAGAAGAAGAAAAACACATCCGGGTGGAATTGCTGTCATCTCTCCTCCTGGGTCAACAAAATGGTACCAATTCTTTTCTTTTCTTTTTTTTCTCTCCTGGAAAAATAAATTCCTTTCAGCAATTGTACACGGGTTTAATGTTGAGAAAGCTGAAAGCTTTCTTCCCATTTGTCTCTTTCTAGGGATTAAGACTAATGAAGGGAAGTGTCAATGAGTAAACTTGGGTGGAAGTTGTGATCTCTGACCTGGAAGGACTTGCACCAGAGGTATGGGTGGGTTTGAAACAGGAATACATAGATCCTTCTTCTCTCCTCCTTAGAAGACCCAGCACTGAGGAGGAGAACGGTCACAGGACCTTTTATATAGTGTCTGTATCTAAACTTGGGAGGAAGTTGTGGCCTGGAAAGTCTTGTGCCAGAATTATGGGTTGATTTGAGATAGACATTTTAGCCTGGCTGCACAAACATGCCAGTTCTTCTTCTTTGGAAGACTCAACTTTGAAAAGGAAGGAGATAATTGGACCCCTTATTTAGTCTCCCCCATGTTTCAACTATCTCTGTGTATGCACATGCATATGCAAAGCCACCACGAGGCACTTTCCTTAGCACAGAGAACTTGATTTAAGAAGCAGAGATTTGGTAAGCCTCATGTCCTCCTTCCTTGGGCTTATGTGCGTGTGTATGTGCCTTCAGGTCACCTGTCAACTTATGGTGACCTCATGAATTTCATAGGATTTCCCTATGTAAGGAATATTCAGAGGGTTTTTTGCCAGTTCCTTCATATCTACCTCAAGACTCAATTGAGTTGTGTCAACTTGGTTGAGTCAGCCTCTGCTTCTATGGGGAGCTGTCCCAAGTCCTGCAATCACCTCAATGGTTCTCAACTTTTGGTCCTCCAGATGTTTTGAACTTCAGTACAATGAGTCCATTACACATTTCATTATCTTGCCTAGAAATGGGACGTTGGAAGCTGACCAAGAGTTTCCCAAGATGATGATGATGATTTTGATGCATATAAATTATTTTACATTGCATCTCATGGTATCATGGAATCCCTCATCAGGTTGTTTAGAATTCTTTAAATCATTATTATGAAAATGATAACAAAGAAAACCATAATATTGATTATTGCCTTTTAACTTATTGTTATGAAACGTTGTCTATAAAGCCCAAGTTGCTGTTAGGTGATTTTCTGTTCATTGGCCCTTCTGGATTTGTAGAAATACAACAGTTTATTTGATGTTACCAGGTCTCAAATTCTGTTGCACCATTTAATGAAAGAGAGAGAAATCCACTTTGCTAGTGAAATGACAGTTTATTTGATGTTACCAGGTCTCAAATTCTGTTACACCATTTAATGAAAGAGAGAGAAATCCACTTTGCTAGTGAAATGACACTGTTATTATTGTTTTTGTTTCTGCTACATTATTTATTTCAGATCAACTTTGTTCCCATTGACCTGAATTCTGGGTGCTGGAAGAATTCTGACTCTTATACACTTGTTGCCCGGTATGTACTGACAACAAGCTGGTTTATCTGTGGCTGCTGTCAGTCTACTCACTTGCCTCATGTGCGGTCTTGGAGGAAGCAGATCATAACATGAAAGAAACTCAGGATGTCCCTGTGTTATTTTTCATAGCAACGGCTAATCCCTTAGCAAAGCACGAGTGTTGTTTGGACTGGAAATAGATGAAGATTTTAAGTTGGAGGTCCTGTTTTTCTATTTGATTGTGATTTTTCTCTGTTGGATCAGGCAAAACCTGTACCCCCTGGCAAGATGGGTGATCAGATTTTGACTATTCCAGGTACTTGGCTGCCTCTATATGCTCTAATCTGCTAAGACGCATACCTTTTCTGATGTGATGTGCATGATCTATGCTCTTCCTTTCTGCAGTATTCCTTCTCCCTCCAAACTTGGCATGCTGTTGTGAGATATGATGACCCATCATCCCAATTCTTGTCAAGTTGTGGCATGATGTGAGCTGGTTCAGAAAGAATGGCACCAGAAGAACAATGCTACTCTATGCCAACATCTCCGTTCATCCTCTTGGTGTGTGTGTGTTTAAAGGCATGTTTACTGAGTTGGATTCAATAAAGCAAAGTCAATCAAAACCTCACCGAATCCTTTCTACAGGGTACAAGTTGCCTAGACAAAAAGCAAACAAACTGTGTGTGAGAGACTGAAGATTAAAGGAAATGCCTCTTGGCTGAAAAATTGGATACACCATGTAAGTGGGCAAAAGCAGTTGGTTTGTTTTTCATTGATAAATAGATGAAGGAAAATCACAACCTTATTATGAACATTATTATATTTGTATCCTGTTCTTTCTGCAAAGATCTCAGGCCAGTTGGGCTGATTAACTAAGCCATAGGATTCAGGCCTTATGGTGAAATTTTATGCATGAGGGATCAAGATGCAAGTTGCTAAGGGACCTGAACTCCTCCATTGGCTAGGGTTGATGGGAACTGTAGTCCAACCACATCTGGAAGACTACAGATTTCCCAGCCTTGCTATGTGTTTCTATTTGGAAGTAAGTCCCTTTAATCAAATACAGTGGGTCCTTAGTATCTGCTGTGGGTTGGCACCAGGACCCACTGTGAATACTAAAATTGATGGATGCTTAAATCCCATTATATACAGTGGCAGAGTAAAATGGTGTCCCTTATATAAAATAGCAGAATCAAAGTTTGTCTTTGGGATTTGGGATTTTTGGGGGAATATTTTCATGTTGAGAATGGTTGAATCCATGGATGCAGAATCTGTGGCTACAGAGGACTGGCTGTAAAATGAATATCTTCTTGCAAAAATAGCTTATCTCCATGCAAAATATTAGCTAGTTTCTGGGTGTGGTGGTTCCTGTAAATCCATATGCTCTATGGATGGGGAATGTTATGGGGCTTCATCTCTGAAGGAGATAATGAAGAATAATAGTTACTGCAGATTTGTTTTCATTACAGTGAACTCTCTTCTCCTTTTAGATCTGCAGGTTTCACCACTTTGTAACCTTTAAAATGCTACAAGTTCCACTAGTACCAACCTCAAGTCCAAAGGACACATCCTTTAGGAACTCATTACAAGGATCCAAGCCCAAAAAACAGGAGTTTGGAGAACACAATGTCTTTGCTGTTTTCCCACTGACGCAAATTTTCCTATCTGCGTTTCTTTTTTTAAAATTGCATTTTCCAAGTGGGCAATCCCAAAGGTGGTGAGCTTCAGAAGAATTTTTTTTTAAAAAAATAGAAAATAATAATATTGAGTGAAGCTTGGAAATCCGTAGAAGATATGCTACAAGAACTGTATGCCAAAAAGTGTCTTTTCCAGATCTAGAAAGGCCTCCATTGCTTTCTATCCCCCTGAAGGAAACGACATCACAAAGGCAGGAAAGAACTTCAAAGAAAGCCTTCTTGGCAAGTTTGTATATATGTAAAAATGATTGTCAAGAGTACAAAGGAATCGCTAAGATTTAGAAGGCAACATACGTCTATAGGACCGCTTAATGTCTTTACCTTTTGGGTCTGACAGCTGTGGTCACAGACTGGAGGAAAATCGACCCATTCGCATGTCAAAGGGAAAAAGTCCAAAGCACGATCCTGTTTACTAGAAGAGAACAGCTGTTCTTCTAAATGGACCAAATGATTTGAGGGGTACACCCCAGATCATGGGTTGGTACAATGAGTCATCATCCTGCATTTAGTCTGGACTATTGTCAAGGTTCGAGACATATCGGAGGGTGGAGAGAAACTACTCCGTGACTCGCTCTAGCTTGCTCTGGCCAAAGGTTATGAGAAGTGGCATGGTAAGCAATAGGCTGGATCAACTCCTGGGATAAGACACACGTTATTTATGAAAGAGAGAATCATAGAATCATAGTTGGAAGAGACCACAAGGGCCATCCTTCTGCCATGTAGGAAGACACAATCAAAGATAAAGATAAAGATGCATAAAGACGCTTTCTTCTACCACCTAACCTAATCTTATTATGAGATGCCATGGCACCAGAATCCATACCAAGAAGCTGTTTGCTCACATTTTCTTGCAGCTGCCTCTACGTTGTTGTTGTCATTGTTGTTGTGTGCCTTCAAACCATTTCCGACTTATGGCAACCCTAAGCTGCCTCCACTCACTAACGCCCCATTTCCGAATGATTTGCCTCTAAAGCCACATATGAAATTCTTGGCATTTTGGGGTTGCCACACCAGTTTTCATAATTAATTAGGGACAGTTATGGTTCCAGCACCCCCAGAATAGTCCAGTTTGTTTCTGGGCACAATTCAAAATGCTGGTTATGAGCCATAAAGCCCTGTATGGCTCATGTCCAAGCTATCTAGTAGGCCATATCTCTCCTATAGGAGCCTGCCTGACCCCTGAGATCATAAGGATCTTGTGGTCCCATCACCGTCACAAGCCTTTTTCTAACAACAGGCTTTTAAAATGGAAAGTTTCTAAAGAATGGGCCGAGGGTTTTAGACTGAAATGTTTTAAGAGCTTTTTAAAAATCTTTTAATGGTAATTTTTTTAAAGTGTAATTTTAAATCATATTAACATTGTCAAAAGTTTAATCCTACTTTAATGTTCACTGTTTTGTATGTTTTTAGCTGTATAATGTTTTTGCATTGTAAGCTGCCTTGAGTCCCAATTCTGGGGGAAAAGTGGGAAACAAATAAATATACTAATATTAATACTAATAAGTAGTAGTAGTAGTAGTAGTAGAGGAGCCAGTGTGGTGTAGTGGTTTGAACGTAGGACTAGGACCTTGGAGACTAGGGTTGGATTTCCTGCTTGTCCATGTAAATTCTGAGTGACTTGAGTGACACTCTCTCAGCCCCAGAAAACCCCATGATAGGTTCACCTGAGGGTCGCCATTAGTTGGAAACGACTTGGAGGTACACAACAAGAAGTAGTATTAATCTGATCTGTATCGTGGAATTCACCAACAGCATGTCAGTTTACATTATGAAAGAAAGGAGATTTGTAATCCTCAAAGAGAACTCTGAATAAGTCAGAAACAGGAAGTAAAGGTTTGGAATATATATATATATATATATATATATATATATATATAGTCAATGTTCCTCTACATAATATTAGTAAAAATGCCAGGCATTGGTGTGAATTATACCCAGAAGTTTGGATTTTAAATATATATATATATTCAATGCTCCTCTAATACATAATATTAGTAAAAATGCCAGGCATTGGTGTGAATTATACCCAGGGGTTAGTGGCATTTCTTTGACAGAAGAATAACATTGCGTGCATTTCTGTAGATAGCCCCGGGATGGGTTTGGAGTGTATCTTTTGGTCTCGGATAGAAATACTTCCTCGAAGGAGGTGCAAAAGTATCCTACCTTAATGAAAAGATAAAACCTCTCATCTATGCTCAGCAGAGGCAACCAGTTACCAACATAAACAAGAAGGTGGGTGGTAATCCCAGCATTACTTTTCTTTTTTCTTGACAGCTCGTGGTGGCAGTGATGAATTTGTGAAGTTATCTAATTTTCCACTGTTTTAATTAGGGGCCTGGATGCTGAGGCCAAACAGCTGCCTTCTTTGTACTGCTTTCTGTTCCCTGACAGAGAAAAATTTTGCAGCTTGTAACATCAGCCAAGCTCTCGGCCTGACCTGAGCAGATGAAACTTCTGGGATTCATAAACTTGCGGTTGAAAGGCAGATTGCATTTTGAACTGCGCCTCGACTGCCCTAACACGCAAAAGGAGCGGGTCATGCAGCGAACTCCCTTTGTAGTTGACTACAATGGAGAGGGTAATTACAAGGGGAGGCATGTATTTGGAAGGAAAAGCATGGCAGAAGGTAGGGTCATCCTGGCTTCGAAGATCTATCATATCTCCAGCCTCTGGTGGAGGTCATTGGGTGTAGTTGCTTTCTGGCTCGCCAAGGATGATTCCCTTCACAAGTGGAAGGTGGCACATGGGAAATAATCCCTTTCTGGCACAGCCCTGGCATTAGCCCATTGGAGGCCCTAGCTTTGCAGACCATAACTCAAGACCTAGGAAGGTCCCTTTGTGACCTTACGGGCTGAGCTCCGATTATTTCATTAAGCATGATTTCTAGATTATTTTTGTAGTTGTTGTTAATTGCCCTTAAGTGAGCCCCAACTCATGGTGACCATGTGGATGAGACATCTCCAAGACCTATATTGCTCAGCTTAGGTCCTGCAAGTTCAGACCCATGACTTCCCTGATTGAATCCATCCATCTAGTGCAGGGGTAGGCAACCTTTCCCCTTTGAGGGCTGAGGGACTTCAGCTCCCAGAATCCCAGGAGCTATTGGCCAACATGGGACTATTGGCCAACATGGCTGAGGCTTCTGGGAGCTGAAGTCCCTTGGCTCTTAAAGGGGAAAGGTTGCCTACCTCTGATCTAGTGTGTGCTCTTCCTCTCTTTCTGTTGCCTTCTATCTTCCCTAACATTATCATATTTTCTTGTGAGCCATGCTTTCTCACGATGAGGCCGAAGTAGGACAGCCTCAGTTTTGTCATCTTGGCTTCCAGGGAGAGTTCTAGCTTCATCTGTTCAAGGAATCGTATGTTTGTTTGTTTTGGCTGTTCATGATATCCTCAGCACTTTTCTCCAGCACCACATCTTCAATGAGTTGATTTTCATTCTGTCAGCTTTCTTCACTGTCCAGCTCTCACATCTGTACATGATGATGTGGAATACAATGGCTTGGACGATTCTAACTTTAGTGCTCAGTTTTATATCTTTGCCCTTTAGGACCTTGACTAGTTCCTTCATGGCTGCCCTTTCTAGTCCTAGTCTTCTGATTTCTTGACTGCAAATCCTGTCCTTTTCAATATTTCATCCAAGGTACAAGTACTCTTTAACTGTTTTGATTTCCGCATTATCTAGGTTTAACTTATGTAGATCCTCCATGCAGAAATGCCTACATTTCCATTACCCTCTGCAAAACACACATTTTTTTTTGCACAAAATTCAGAGATTCACTGTTTGGTGAAGTACTTTGCATTCTCTTCTAGGCTGCACCCACACTGCAGAAATAATCCAGTTTGACACCACTTTAACTGCCATGGTTCAATATTATGGAATCCAGGGATGTGTAGTTTGTTGGGGCATCAAAGCTCCCTGACAGGGAAGGCTGAATATCTCACCAAACTACAAATCCCAGAATTACATAGCATTGAGCCACAGCAGTTCAAATGGTGTCAAATTGCTTTATGTCTGCAGTGTGGATACATACTCAGTCAACCAGACTTCAAGTGATCTGAGGCACACACAAGCCCTGAAAAACAGGTTCTCAGTTTGCACCACTCAATACAAGATAACATACTACTTTTAGCAACTGAATTGGCCTAATTTTCAAAGGGGTAGCCATATTAGCCTCTTCCAGCAAAGCAACACAAAGTCCCACCACACATCGAAGGCAAACAAATTTGTTTCAGTAAGCATTTCTATGCATTAATGTCCATGTCCTCCCATGCATTCTGTCTTTAGGCACACGGCGGACAGAGAAAGGGATAAAAGAGATTTTCATAAACACACACACACAAATCTTTGGATGCAAGTTGGGTCTACTTTCTTATTTTCTCTTTTGGCTTATCTATCTCAGATTGCTTGTGGGCTGTTCTCAATCTAATAAGAGCATGAGAGATGATAGCTGAAACAAATGTCAGCTGGTGCTTTGGAAGGCATCATCGGCGGTTGCCAGATAGGAAGTCCTGGGAAGGAGATGAGTTTCCTTAGAGGAGCAAAAGATACAAGCCAGTGACCTCTCTGTGTTTACACTGAGCTGCTGAAAGGACACTGGATAATTGCAATTAGCAGCGGGAAGCAACTGTCGGCTCCTGTCTTGAGTTTTTATCCAGCCAGGGTTTCACCGGCTGGGTGTGTGCCGACATCATGCCAACGACCAGGTCATGAGCAGCTCTTTTGGCTTTGCTGAACTTGATGGTTGGCTGGGTGCAGCGAGTGTGAGGGGCCCAAGGTCAGCCAATGAACTTGGATAATCCTGGTGGGCCTGGGTTCAAATCCTGACTCAGCCATGAAGGATGTTGTAGGTCTTTGGGCTCAGTGAACTCAGCAGAACTCAGAAAAGTTATTTCTTTGGGCTGCCACATGGTCAAAATCCCTCCGAATGGAGATCCACGTCTCCCCCTCAGTATTCTCAATAGCACCTGTTGAGAATACATTTATTTAGAAATAACTCACACATTGCTTCACATATTTAGAAGGAAAGGACATCAGATTTAGAAAAAAATATATATATGAGAGAAACTGAAATGGGCTGTAGATTTTTTGTGGATTTTTCGGGCTGTGTGGCCATGTTCTAGAAGGGTTTCTTTCTACTCTGAAATGGGCTGATTTGTCCATCAAGAACCATAGCTTCGACTACTTAGCTCTTCATTACAAAAAGCCTTGTTTCTTATGAAAAAAGGTTTACCATTTCACAGAAAAAAGTGCTCTTGCTCAAAATGCACTTGCTTTCTACATAAAAATTTCAAGAGGTGTTTTTTTCTGGCTCAAAAGCAAGGGTTGTGGTGTTTTGGGGTTGTTGTTGTTTTTGCACTCAAGCAAGGGGACAAATCAATATTTTGCAAAAATGTCCCCCAAAGTGAAAAGTTTTGCAGTGATGCACAGCTTTTTTTTTTTTTTGAAGCAGTTTCTCAATTTGCTGAGACACCCCTTGTTGTTAAGGTTGAGGAAATTTGCAAATATTCTTTACATGCCTAGTCCAAAGGGCTGGAAAAAGGCCCAGGATGACACCTTGTTTGTTGTGCTAAATCAAGCAGGATATGTAAGGGTAACAACTCCAATGTGCACGATCTCCTACTTACAGTGAATTTTAAGTACATACCTGAATATCTAAGTAGAGAAATTAAATTTGTCCTCCATGTATGTTGCTTGCAACAAAGGAGCAGCTCTGAATTTCCCTGAGAAGAAATCCAGAGATCCATCCTGCTAGAGAGAATCTCCTGCCAGTACATTGCTTCTCCGCCCGGGACACCTGTCAGAGAGGAATTGGCTTTCATAAAAGTAAACAACCAACCTTCGGTGAGCAAACTCAGGGAAGAGAAAGGACTTGCCAAGTTCCGGATATCCTGGACGGTGGTGCAGCACACTTCCTTCAGCTGTCGGGGGAGAAAAATGTCACCTCCTTCCAGCCAAATCTACTTTGTTTTCAACTTCATGGCTACAGATTCATCTTGACAAGGAAAAGGACACACTACAAAGCCACTTTTAAAATGGCTCTCCAAAAAGGGAGCATCCTTGTCTCTGTTGGTCGGTTCCGTTTTCTGAACTTCTTTGCTGGATCAATGCACATTCTCTCCAGAACCCTTTCCAAGAGTGGCTAGTCCTATGTCTCTTGGCACATACAAGGGGCATGTGGCCCTGGGGCTGATCTCCAGCATGTGATGCTCCAAAGCCTACTGTCTCCATTCATGGACATGCCACTTAACTATATTAGCCAAGGCTTACACACATTGGTTGCATTTCGGTTGTCCTGATAAAGGTAAAATACCCATAAATCAGGATTTGTGTGGAACCAGGAGATGTCTTTGTAGCACTGAGGTGGGCATGAATTGAGTGTTAGAGGGCCATTTTTTGGCATATCCTGAACCTCGTGGCCATACTAAGGGTGTATCTACACTGTAGAAATGATGCAGTTTGACACCACCTTAATTGTCATGGCTCCATCCTTTGTGAGCTTACTAGACCTGCTGCCACACTGCAGAATGAATGCAGTTTGACACTGCTTTAACTGTCATGAGTCCATCCTAGGGAATCCTGGGATTGTAGTTTGTTGTGGCACCAGAGCTCTCTGACTCAGAAGGCAAGATATCTCACCAAACTACAAATCCCAGTGATAGCAGTGAGCCATGACAGTTTAAGTGGTGTCAAACTGCATTCATTCTGCAGTGTAGATGCAGCCTTTAACTCTGAAGACATTCCATCCCGTTGTAATTGTGCGTTTGTTCTTTGTCTCTTTGACACAAAGCGCTTGGAGAGCCACTTTGAAAAAAGCATGAATGTTGCAAATATTATCCTGATACTGCCATTTTTCTTATGGCCCATACTCCTCAGATTGCGTCCCGTGCCACCAAAATGTGGGGTTGTCTTGCAGATGGATTTTGAGTTGCCTTGCATTTTCCCATCACAGCCTGAAGGGAAGAGGATCCAAATTCTGAGAAAGTTGTGCACGCATGAAAATTGCAAGATTCCCTGCTGTAGATCTGTTTCTGGTATTTTGTTTGGGAAGTGCCCCAACCCCCTCTCTCAGCCTTGCTGCCCTGCCTTGCTCCGCTTCCCACTTCTTCTGTAAACAACCTCTTGCAAAATCTCAAGTGAACAAATGAGGGAAAATCCCATCTTTGCTGTTCCTAATTTCAGTAGCTCAGATCTAATCAGGGAAAAGGAGTGAAATGAAGACCAGAGCTATGTCCCCATACATGCCTCCCTGGACGCTTTCCTTTGCTGCTGTTTTTAAAATCTCTATCTCTACCAGCAATCGTGGCACAACAGATGCATTTTATGTCAAATCCAGTGGTGTTTCACGTTAGAAAAGTGTGAAATTGCATTAATCTTGGGGAGGTAGAGAACCTGCCCAGCTCAGTGTCTCCTTCACAAATCAAGAAATGTTTTTGCAATCTCCTGGTGCTTCATTCCATTTGGATAATATTAGGCCAGATCTTTGTGTAATATAGGCCTTTGTGTTGCCTGATTAGCAGAAAAAATATCTTTGTGTGTCAAGAAACAGGCTCCCTCTTTCACAGCCTAAACATGAAGGGTATTTTTTCAAAAAAGTCTTTGATCGGTGCCCTGCCTTGCAAACCTAATTATACATATTTAGCTTGGCATGGAGAGCAACAAATTCATTAGAAGCTGAGAGGAAAGCCAGGCGGACTGTTCGGGAGAAGCCAGTTTATCCCTTGCAAATGATCCTTTCAAGTGCGAAATGATCTTTGAATCCACCACCTTAAGACTTCATAATTACCGAAAAGTATTTAGTTACTTCACTAAAGGGTGGAGGACATGGAGTTTGCACAACCGCCAATGTGGGCCAATTTCCCCCGCATCCAGACAATGACTCAGAGTCTTTCAGAAGTTGTGCGCTGGGGGTGGGATGGGATTTAAGGTATCTCCATTTGCTGAGGGATACAAGCAGGAGGCTTAGAAAAGTTATTTGTGGGAGGGAGATGCCCTCTTTTCCTCATGGATCCCTAGTGAACTTAATCCTAGAAACATCTGGGGGGTGTATCCACACTATGCTTCAATTGTCATGGCTCCAAACTTACAAAATCCTGGAAACTGTAGTTTAGTGAGATGTTTTAGATTCCCTCCTAGAGAGCTCTAATGTTGTCTTTTAGGGGAATGTGCTAGGACTTGTCTACATGATGAAAATACTCCTCATTCAACTAGAATAGACTGTGATCCAGCCTACAAATCCCATAATGTGATAGCATTAAGCCATGGTGGTTAAAGTGGTGTCAAACTGCATTCATTCTGCAGTGCAGATTTAGCCATACACAGCAGCTGTGAAAAATCTATGGCTCTATAGGTTTTTGTGGGGTTTTCGGGCTGTGAGGCTGTGTTCTAGAAGAAAGTATTCCTGACATTTTACCTACATCTGTGGCTGGCATCTTCAGAGAAGGTGAAACATCAGGAATACATTCTTCTAGAATATGGCCTCACAGTCCGAAAAACCTACGAAAACCTATGGATGCCGGCTGTGAAAGCCTTCAAAGCTATATCTCGATTTGTGTGGAAGAACTCAATAGCTTTCCCCCCCATCTTTTCAATGGTTTTTTCCTTTTCTAAAAGCCCATTTGTAAGCTATCACTTGCACTTGGCACATCTCATTGTACCCTTTGGAAAAAATAGAATCCTTTCCTCTTTGTTTTGATCCATGTGTTTCGAATCTATCGCAAAGAAATGGGGATTATCAAGATCTGGATTAGCAAACTATTTCCTGAGGATCCCCAGCATCCTAAATGAGGTCAGAAAAGGTCTGCTCTGAATGGAACCTATTAATCTCCTCGCTGTTCGTGAGGAAACGGTGGAGAAATGCAGGTGCTAACAGTCTCTGTTATTTTTGGGAGGCTGTGAGTTGAAACATTCGCAGGAAGTGCTCAATTCTCCTGGCAGTATCCTGAAATATTATTTTAGGCAGGAGAACTAAGAGCTGTGCACAAGATTATGCTCTGCTTTCATCACACCTTTTGGGTCAGGGCTTGTTGTTTGCGTGTATTGTCTCTCTTGGCATTCAAAACATCATAATTAAATCATCACTAATAAGGTCGATCTGAGAAAAAAAATGTAGCCTAAATTTTGGATAATACACACAAATCTGTTAAACAAAAAAAAAAACAAAAACAAAAAACAAAACAAAAAAAAATCAATTGCAATCAGGAGATTGTAGCTTGAATCTTATAAGTAATCTTTGACAGAGTAGACGCATTGAACCAATGGGTATAATTTAAGTGTTAGTTCACTACTCAGCAGTTGATCCTATAGGTTTACTCTAACTGGGATTACTACAGTGGGCCCTCCACGTTTTCTGGGGTTAGGGTTACAGGATCCCCTTGAAAGTGGAAAAAAACACAAATAAAATACCACTGCTCTTCTTTACCTGAGAGAACACCTCTCTAGGAATCTCTAGGTCCTCCAGCAGAACTCTATGGTCAACATTTCGCATAAGTGGACCAAAGAATTGTGCTGGAGGGCTTAGAAATGGCTAAAGAAGTGTTATCTCTAGGAATCTCTAGGTCCTCTAGTGCAACTTATGGTGGACATTGACCATAGAGTCATGCTGGAGGACCTAGAGATTCCTAGAGATAATATATTAATCAAATGCATGAATAATCAAATTCACAAAAATCAGAGTTGCAAATGTGGAGGGCTAATTGCAATAGCATTTAGGTTTGTATTTACAGTAAGGAAATAGTCCCAGAAAGAAATTTAACAACCCCTTCTGAAATAAATGCTAAGTAGTGAACTAATGCAAAAATAATGCCCATCACCAAGAGCTGAAATTGATTTGTTTTTGTTTTTCTTTGATAACATTGGCTTGTAATATAAATGAATTCTTTTCATCAATTCTGTGTTTCCAGTCATGTTACAAATTCTTTTATGAATAGTGTCCATACATTCCTACTGGAGCCAGTGTTAGTTCAAGGAAGTAAGAGTCGTAGTCCAGGAAAGTGGCTTTTCTAAGCTCTGGCATCTCTTTCCAAGGGCTATGGGTCAGCCCTACCATTGAGCAGAGTGAGGCAGGAGAATTATGGACTGTCCAAGTGGCAGGGTGTAGCTATGGAGCAGGAGATATGAAGGCATTTCTGCCTCCCAAATAAGATTTCTGCCCTCCTTCAAATGAAATTTCCCTTCTGTCCCCAAATGTCTAGCATTGCAACAACTTAAACATTCAGCTGAAGATTTAAAAACACAGTTTAAACATGCAAAGAAAAGGGGCAGGCAAACTGATCAAGAGAATGCAAACACAGGGAAATAGAAAAGTTCTAAGCGTGTACAGTTTTCAGTGTCTCACTCTTGCCAATGCTAGAAATTTGGAGACAGCAGGAAAATTTAATCGGGGGAGGTAGAATTCTTATTTTTTGCAAGAAGTCCTCAATTTGCCTCTTCCTGCAGGTATACCCCTGCAAGGTGGACAGAGCATCTAGTCAATTCTGCATGCCATCTGTTTCCAGAGTCCTGCAAACATGCTTTTGGGCAACATGGCTTTGAATCTGTTCCTTTGCATCGCCTCTCAATGCAAAGCCAGACTTTGCCTGTGGAGCTTGGAAGAGTGAGTCAACCTCAGCAATGCCATATCTGAGCATAAAATGTCAAACAGCATCAGTGGTAAAGGCAAGGGTCTGGATAAGGAAATGGAGATATCGATGATACAGTTAGAAACAGCATGACTTCCAGAGGGATTTCTAACTGAAGATATCCGGGGGCAGCACCGCTTTGACATTTATGTCCTTAGAAGTTGTTCAGAAGCTGGGAAATCTGAGAAAGGTTTCCTAGTGAACATGGATTAAAAAGGGTAAATCGCCAAGGGAGGTTGAATTAGCCTGAAATGCATGGAAACCATCCAGAATGGCAAATGGTTAGCTATGCTCTTCCCACTTCCCAGGGTAAACCTTCCAAGAGGAGAAGGAAGGCTTGGTCTCATTTTGGTTTCTCTCTGTTTCTCATTTTCCTCCTCTTAAGCTCATTCTGGCCAGTTTCCAAACCAAAAGCAAAATGTGGCACAATTTTTTTCTAGGCATTTTTGTGCATCTCCCCCGCCTCACCCCAATGTATACATTTGCTATGTACATCTCAGCTGGTGGCGCAGTGGTTCAATGCCTGTACTGCAGCCACTCACTCATAAACTGCAAGGTTGCGAGTTCAATACTAGCCAGGACTCAGGCTTGACTCAGGCCTGCATCTTTCCGAGGTTGCTAAAATGAGTACCCAACTGTTGGAGGGCAATGAGCTTACAGTTGTAAACCACTTAGACACCCCATAGTGTGGTATGAAGTGGCATATAAACGAAGCTGCTTTGCTTTGCTTTGCTAAGCTATTGTCTATATGTGTACCTTAGTGCCTGACCCCTGAAAACATATACTTGAAAAATCAATCTACATCCTAGGTAGGTAAAGTCATCACATTTAAGGTCCCCATCCAGTCATGTTTTAATATGAGATGAGGACCTATATCCCAAATCAGAAATCTAGCTAAGAATTCAAAACCAAATATCTGGCATCTGAGGACCAGTCGAGGTATGGACAAAGAGGTTCTAGACCAGAAAACTGGCCACCAGGAGATGAATTGTGCACAGCACCTAGGAACACAATGACAATGTCTTAAATAGCTGTGGGTTTCCCGCAGTGATGGAGTCATGGATCTTCATGGTACATAGGACTTTGTGTCCATTTTCCTTTAACAAGCATGTGTGCATTTGGGACCAGATACATGTTAAGAACATACATTCATTCTGTGGCTAGCATCAAGTTAGGTGACACTCATGCAGAAAAAGTGTACTCTCCTGGCATATGTCTTTTTCTTCTTCTTTTAGTCATTGAGGAAGCTTTTAAAAAACCAGTTAAAATATCAGCAGCAAACCATAGAATTAAGGAACAGCCTCATTCACCATTCAGATCCATAAATAAGCATTGAAAATATTGTCATGTTGTCCTGCAGTAGAACTTTCCAAGGTACTTTACATAAAGGAAAATACAAAAATAATCTAAGAAACCAAATCTGATCAATATAAGCCAGCAAAAGGGTAAGAACCATCTTAAAGCCATGGCAGCTGGTGGCTTCCATGCCAATAGATTGCCGAGGTTTAGGTTTTATTCTCAATATTAAAGCAGCTGTCCAAAGTTCTGAAATCTGCCCCCCAAATAGGTTTAGCACCTTGGATACTTCCTGTAGAGTTTTCATGTCAAATTGAAAGTTAACAAAGAAGGACTTCTTTGTGGTTTCATAATTCTGGAGCCAACAAAGTGAAGGCCCTTCCAACAGGTGCACCTGTAAGATGCTCTCACTGAAGATTTTAACATATGGGTAAGCATATATGTTATCCCTGTTATTTTAAGCATTCTGTCCTGAACCATTTTAAAGACTAAGGTTCAAGCCCAGCGTTCTGAACTGAGCCCAGACATGGAAAAGGAATGGACTTTAGAACCTGGTACCAAGATATTAGTCATCTATTTACTGCATTTTTCATTGCAGCCCCATGGAGAATATGTTATAGTGATCTAAGATAGAGATCACCAAAGTATGGAGTGCTGAGGCTAGGTTTTTTTTTTTAAATAGATGAGCCTATTCTGGGATTGTGATGCATTCATACTGGGACTGCATTAAATTTATACTGGGATTGTCTGAGATATGTAAGAATTTTCTATGTCTTGTATGTTCCTTAGGAAAGATAGAGACAAAAAGCATTACTAAGGAATTTCAGGATGCTTGTGAGAAGAAACATTAGTAGGTTAGAGCTTCTAATAGACAAATGGAAGACAGAAATCCAGGGAAAGTGTCAACAAATCTTTACTTTCACCTTTCACGTGCTTTACTAAGACACTCCCCACTTTTCAAATGCTGTTATTTTCAAGGATCCGTTAACCCAGAGTGCATTTTTCCATTTATCAAACATCTGTTTAAACATGTGCTCAGTGGGACAAGTGTGAATCATGGCACATGGATGATGTTTTCGTTTAATTCATCATTGACCCGCATCGGTTTTGTATGCATAGCGAGTTAACGCAAACATCCAACAGCATTGCCTCTGTACCATATGCCTGTTGTATTCCACCAGTGCAGATCCTATGTTGGTGGTATGGAAGAAGTGTGGGAAAGGTGGCCATTGAGTACTCTTAATTCACTGAATAACTGACCCTTATTAGGCTAGGATTCCTTTTCATTTATTCCATTACATCCATACCTAAGATTTTCTCCAAATCATTCAAGAGCACATAGTTACCGCTGACCTATTTTACCCTCACTACAAACCTGTAGAAAACATATCCAAGGGTAGCTGTGTTGGCCATGTAGCAAAGTACAATAACATCCAAAATAAAAAAACAACAACAACAACCCAATAATCTTTCTGCTTTAAAGAATATTGGGATAAGGGAAACAGAAAAACAATAATTACATTCCCATAATTATCAATGTTATGATAAAGAAATTGATAGGAAAGAATATTGGGGAGAATAGAAATCATCACTGATTTATGATTAATTTAAATTATTATACTGTTTAAATTGTAATTGCTCAAAAGTATTTAGTACTGATTAAGAAGGGAAATAATTAAATTTTATTTTTACAAAAAGAAAGGGTAGATATTCATTAAGGCAGTCAATTTACTGTTCATATGAATTGAACAGTCAATCTAAATGAATGAGATGTAATTGTAGCTGTTTATGTTGTTATGTTATGCAAGTAGGTTCGTAAGGGGTATAAGTGATATTGTTGTATGTAGGTTTGTAAGATATTGTAGTGTTTATGTACATGTATAAGTATTTGCAAGCATAGAATGTGTGTGTATGTATTGATGCTATATATGTTATCTGTATGTTTACGTGATCATATGTTTTAATAATAAAATTTTTTAAAAATCCAAAAAAACACAGTGATACCTTTGGCATAACAAGCCAGGGGAGCTTTGAAAGCTTGCAAAAATGTATTTTGTGCATTTTGGTTGGCCAATAGAGGTATCACTCTTTTGTGGATTTTGGATATTATTGTACAAACCTGCAGTGTTGGATAGGAGAGGAAGTGATGTCTTCAAGTCACCTATTGACTTATGGCAACCTATGAATTTCATAGGGTTTTTTCAGGCAAGGAATTCTCAGAGGTGTTTTGTCACTTCCTTTCTCTGAAATAGAGCTTACAGTACCTAGTATTCATTGGTGTCTCCCATCCAAATGCTAACCAGAGCTGACCCTGCTTAGCTTCAAAGATCAGGCGGATATACTCCAGCATATGTAGGAATAATTAATAAAGTTTGGGGTGTGTATAAATATAGTAATGCATTACCACAAGCTGTCATTTTGTTATTTGTTACTTTATCCCAATTGCATTTGTTGCACTACACTGCTCTCCAGTATAGGGGAAGCAGAAGGTAACTGGCAGATATTTATGCTATTCTGAAGCGACGTAGTATCTCAGTCATTGTTTGGTTCTCTGGAGTAGCCTCAGCATCTTCTAGCCCATAAATCTGAGTTGGCCTGAAGCACCATAAACCCATGCAGGAAGGTCAGTGTGTTGGTTCAACCTGTGGATGACTTCGCTCTACAGCTTGAGTACATCATCCATCCTTAATCCAGGCACTGACTAGGAACCATTTTTCTGGTGTGTCTCTGTGTGTGCCCCTCATCTTATATATCTTTCAGTGAACCATTAAAAAAAAAACATGGGTCTGCCAGGAAACCTGGATCCTTAGATTCACAGCTGGCTAACCGAACGGACCAAATGGAATTGGAAACGGCACAACTTCGGATTGGAATGGTCTCCCCGAATGTTTTGCACACCTTTCTTTGTTTGCGCATTGGTTCCGTGTTCTTTTGGAGTTGCATTTGCAACTGCGAGTCGGCCAACTTGAAATGTCAAGTTCTTCCAAAGGGCAATTACGGAGGATTCCTTTTCATCATGCATACGTGCCCCTGCAAACAGACACGCACACAACTTGAATGGTTCTTGCTAACCCGTGGTTTTAATTAGCTGGCTGGGGACCTACCAAAAGGAGAGGGGGAAAAATCTAGTCACCACAGAGTTGGCAGCATCACAGACAGTCTTACAAATTACTTAGTTAGAACTAAAAGCTTCAGAAATCCCTTGGATTAAGGGGAGGCCCAACTAGGCCTTGTTAGGACGAGTTGGGAGAGGAAAGCTGTTTTTATTTATGTTTAAGTGCTCATCAGAGTTAAGTATGACAGTGCTCAGGGGATGCACAGTCTTTCTCTGTTCCCTCCTTCCACCGCCCCCTATCAAGTACTTCCAAGGTCAACTACAGTGCAAGGTTTTAAAAAAGAAGCTTAATGTCAGGATCATTCTTTAGAGCAGGACAAAAATAATACAATTTTTGTTTATAGGATTCATTTCTAGCCTTCTGATCCACTCCAAACAAGCTCACGAGGCGGCTTACGGTCTTAGAGCAATCACAATTCCAACAGCTGGTGGTGGCTTCTGTATAAGAAAAGTGGGGTGGTCAATCTGCTCTGGGCTTTAGTCCAAACTTTAGTCCAAGCTCTCTAATTTGTCCCCCCCCCCCATAGGGCCAACAGTTTGCAAGGTGCTCCTCCTTCAAGTTCAGAGGCTGAGAACTTACACCGCTGCAGCACAATGTAAATAAGCATTAGCAGACTTACATTCCACTTGCATCATTTACTGGGTACCACTTGTAGCACACATTATGTGAATCAATGCTAAGTGTGCATGGATGAAACCCCATTTGCACAATTGCAATGCACATTGGTACATGTTCCACATTGGGCTTCTGTGTGCTCTGCAGCAAGCCCTCAGGTCCCATCATGGAATGGACAGTGGCCCATTGCAATCTTTATAACCCTTCCCGTAGAGAGATCTTGTAGCACCTTTGAGACTAAATAAAAGAAAGAAATGGGCAGCATAAGATTTCCTAGACTTCTGCCCACTTCCTCAGATGACTGAAGTCTATGAAAGTCATGCCGCCAATTTCTTTCTTTCAGTTAGTCTCAAAGGCACTACACAATCTCTCTACATATTGATTCTACAGACTAACTTGGCTTCATCTTGGAATTCTAGTATTTTCAGGACAGCTTTTATTAGCAATCTTCATAAACTAGGTGGTGGAGGAAAGCTATAACATGAAAGGAAAGAAGCTAGGGAGGGAAGAGAAAAGCATTTGGCATCCTTTGAGCATGGCTGCCAGAATAGTCAAATGGCCTTGCTTTTTATCACATTTTCTTTCTTTGTACCTTACTAGAAGGAGTGCTGATTTAAATCAGAGATGGACCAGTTACATAGTTCTGGGGGTTTATATTCAGCAGCCAAAGCCCACGTCCAGTTTTGCAAAACCTATTTTTCCAAGAGGGAAGCAAGATGCAAGGGTCCTCCATGCTTTATTTTAAAGCCAACATCACGCCACAGGTTTAAAGGGATGCCCTACCCATAATTGAGTGCTAACTGCAGTGGCATTTCAGTTTGGGCGTTTAAATGTAAACTGAGTTTCAAGCAAATTAACACCTTTCCTTCCAGGAGACTGCTCCGTAGTCTTCTTGAAATGACTATTTATATGAGCCATAAGCCATGCAGAGGAGAAAACATGTCCAGCAAAATTAGCACCCAGAAAGATTTATTTTTCCAACGGCTCAATAGGGTCACGGTGATTCTCCCTCTGCTGGGTTTTTTTGCAGGGGATACACCACAGCGAGGGCAAAGTCACGCTTGTTTTCCGAGGGAATTTGCACCCAGAACCATTAGCAAGGCTTGCAAAGAAAGAAAAATGTTCCCATTCATGAATGGCAGAGGGAGAGAAAAAAGAAAAGAAAGAAAAGGACAGCTAGCAATAAATGCAGCCCTGCCTTTTTAAAAAGTGAAAAATAAGTGCATATAACTGTATGCAGTAATGGAACATGGTCCATGCAATACATGCATAGGCTCTATGCAATAATGCGTATGGGGTATGCAATAAAACAACACTTATGGTTAGTAGTTTCTCTCTTTTTTTACCCTTGTGTTTTAGCCAGGGAGACAGCCAATTGCCCAAAGGGCCACCCAGTCAGCTTCATGGCTGAGAGCAAGCAGGAATGTTGAGCTGCTCCCTCATCTTTAAAAGCCAATGTGCTGTGGATTACATCGTACAAAACATCGCCTCTGAACCAGGAGCCCTTCTCTTCTGGATCCAGGACAAGTGAAACGTTGTCTCCCAGGCGTGCCAACAGAATACTAGTGTGATGATGAAGTCCTCTGTGTGTGTCCTACTAATCTTGCCTTGATCTATTTTAGCCTTAACAACACTTTGCTTAAATGCCAGCAGCTTTCAAGTGCAAGAGCTGAGCTTGCTCACTCAAGGCAAACCATGTTGCCAAAGTGCCTTTCCTTTGGTATCCTGTCAGCATTTCAGATTGCAGCTCCTTTGCAGGCAAAGGACCTTCTAGTTGACTTAAGTTACTTGCAATTGAATCCAGGCCAAAACTTGTAGCATCAGTGAAGGCAGATAGTTTCATGGCAACAGTGCAGTGAATCTGCTTTGGCTTTTAGTTGGAACTATCCAAGGTGATGAAGCCCAGCCTCATTGGATTCAGCACCTTGGATAGTTCCATTAAATTTCAGTTTAAAACTCAGTGTGGATTCACCCATGGGAACCATTTGCTAATATGGCCACTGGCTGTGCTTGCTGGGGTTGGATGAGTTCCGGACCACATTGACAAAAAAGTCACTTTTCCAAGTTTTGAGCTGTTCTCCTACCTACACTGCTCATGTCACAGTCTGGACAAAAGGGAAAAAAATCCATCCTCTTCCAAAGGGTCATGTTCAGGTTTCCCCCAAGGACAGTGATTTCTCACAATGTTTCTTGGAGAGCAATAATTTTTCTTTGCCAGAGTGGTCCAGGTGTGATAAACTCCAGGTTAGACTATTGCAATATGCTTCACCTGGGGCTGCCCTCTGTATCCACAGATTATTTTATCCACAGATTCAAACATCCATAGTTTGAAAATATTTTAAAAACATATACATTCCAAAAAGCCAACCTTGATTTGTTCATTTTATATAAGGGACACCTCCTGCTCTCTTCATTTGAACTCTTTGCAGGGGTGCCCATATATCTACCTAAGCTAAATCAGCCATTGTTTAAAAAATATCTGTGATTCAAAGGTTGTTGATACAATCAGCCCTCAGTATCCACAGATTTTTTTTAATCCACAGCTTCCACTTAGAGAAAGTTTTTGGGGTTTTTTAAAAACAGAAACAAAGCAAAAGTTCCATCGTTTATTCTCAGTAGTTACAAGCAACTGGCCCACTTTCCTTGTGTTAATTCTGACAGAGACATTTTGAAAAGCGTTGGCATTTAGAAATCAAAGGCTTTCCTGTTGGAAATTATTTTCTATCCCTGAGGCACTAAATGGAACAAAACACCTAAGATTAGCTTCTTTTTCTTCTTTTTTTTAAAGATAGAGAAATCTAAAAACAATCCGTGGGAGGTGGATAGTACAGAAGGCATTCTTTATAAACAATGTCATTTTCAGACATATTTATTGCCAACTGGAGGGTTTTATTTCTTTCTTTTTTCTCCCCAAAGTGGAGTGGGCCTCTAGATAGATCATTCCCCCTCCTGTTTGATATGCCAAACTGAATGTGGTCCGGGCAGCGGTGGCAGAATCTCTGATGCTCAAAAGAAGCCTTCTTTACATTAGGCGTGAGGATAATGATGCATAACTTGGTTGTGGTGGTTGTTGTTGTGTGCCTTCAAGTCCTTTCTAACTTGTGGTGACCCTAATATAAATCTGTCATGGGGGTTTCTGAGGCTGAGAATGTGTGACTTGCCCAAGGTCACCCAGGAAGTTTCCATGGCTGAGCGGAATTTGAACCCTACTCTCCAGAGTCACAGTCCAAGGCTCAGACCACTAAACCACACTGACTTTATTTATGCCCCCATCTTCCCCCACCCCCCCCCCCCCAAAAAATTAGGATATTTATTGCGTTATGTTTTATTGTTCTTATTTTTGACTATATATGTTTAATGTTTTACCCTTTGGTGGAAATGGTGTCATAAGCAAATCTTGATTTAGTCATTTTATATAAGGGACACCATTTCACTGTTGTTGTTGCTGTGTGCCTACAAGTCTTTCCTGACATATGGAGACCCTAAACTGAACCTATCATGGGGTTTTCTTGCCAAGATTTGTTTAGAGGAGATTTGTCATTGCCTTCCTTCTGAGGCTGAGAGAGTATGACTTGCTCAAGGTCACCAAGTGGATTTCATCACTGAGCTGGGAATTGAACCCTGGTCTCCAGAGTCATAGCCCAATGCTCAGACCACTATACCATGTGGGCTCCCTTGAAAATAATCCAAAAAGGAAACCTTGGTTTTGCCATTTCATATAAGGGATATCATTTTCTATGCCATTGTATTTAAGGGGACTTGAGCATCCACAAATTTTGGTATCCCCAGGGGGTCTTGGAATCAATCTTCAGCGGATACCAAGGGCAGCCTGTATTGATTTATTGATTTGTTTTCCATTCCAAAGATCCAAGTTAGGCTCTGTGCCTAAAGTGTGGGTTGAGGGTTTAAAAACAAAGAAGAAAACCAAAACCCCACAATTATTAAAGCCACGCAATGTAGCCACATGGACCCAAACATCTACCCAGCTACAGATAAATCTGGGCTTATCGGAGCTGGGGAGTTTTTATGGCTCACTTAAAGGCGATGTAAAATTTCATGGCAGAGGGAGGAAGCGTGGTGGAATGCGGTGGCATTCCACAGGTGGCTCGTGTCACAGGCATTCTTCTTGAAACTGGTGGGGTTAGCCGTTTCCTGCCATTTCAGCAGAAAGCGTCTTCCTGGGCCAGTTACGACCTCCTAACTGGCATGCCTTATAAGGCCTGGAATGGAGAAAGGGAGACTGTGTGGGGTTGGGGAGATCAGTTGTGCAAGCAGTCAAGAGATAGAAGTGAAGGAAAGTGATGTGTGACTTCCTTTATCTGTGGGATAGGGTGGTGTTGTCGGAGCTTGGAAAAGACAACTTTTGGAACCATAGCTTCCTAGACTCTCCCAGCCAACAGTATCCTGTGCATGTGTCTGTGTATCCTAGGAGTTGCAGCCCAACACTAACTTTTCCAAAGTAACATTTCCAGGCTCCTGTTACAGACCCTGGACCCTTTTGCCATTTTACCTACTCCAAGGTTCTTGGCACCTTTCCCCCATTTGATCGGCAGCTGATAGGCACACAGAGTGTAGTCATAGCAGTGCTCCATGCTCCATGCTCCAGACCTCTCTTGCCTGAGGAAACATGTTTGTTGAGAAGGACAGCTATAGGAACTAGGAGGTGGAAGCCAGGAGTCACTGAATCACAACAAACGGAAGAGGATTCTCTTGATCAAGCCAGGAGTCACAGGTAGGAAGCAAAAACAAGAATCCAAACAGGCTCAGAGAAATTGGAGATGATAAATGAAAGTCTCAATCTAAACAGGAAGGTTTTATAGTTCTTCATGCTGAAGAGAGTCAATGAGTAATCTGGGTGGGCAGAGTCAGTCTAGGGGTGCATCTACACTGTAGAAATAATAATGCAGTTTGATACCACTTTAACTGCCATGGCTTCATCCTACAGAATCTGGAGAATTCTACAGACTGTTGGAGGCATTATGAGCCACATGCCCACCCCACCCATGGGATGGTGGCAATTGGCTATGATGCTTCACTCAAGAGCTATCTGGCTGATCTTCATCTTCTCAGATGACCTTTATTGGGTGAATGGAGGCAAGAACAGTTTCCTCTTCTTCCATGGCTGCACTTTAGTTCCCATGCACAAAGCCATTGATGACAGGTAGCTCCCAGGTCAGTCCGGTGGTAAATCCACTGCAGGCTTTAACTCAAGCTTTAAAGGAGTTCTCCAATGTACTGAATCCAGACCTTGAGATTTTTGGCACCTTGGACAGCTCCTTCAAAGCAATCCAAAGTCTGGCGTAGGTTCACTGCTCCAATGATACTTGAGCCACCAGCTACCACTGCATACTCTTGAGACCAATTGGTGGTATTGGACCGTAGGTGTGCCCAGGAGCCTCCACCTAACCTTCATACCTGGGAGAAGAGAAGAAGCTCTCAACCTCATACCATCAGCAGAGACGGAATTACATTCCACCAGTGGGGGGTCTTGATCCTCAGCTATTATTTTCCATGAGTTGCTTCCAAGTTCTCATTCCACACCTGGCAACATCCAACACTGGTAGATTCCCTCTTTCACTGCTGTCTGGTATGATAATAAATAATTTTGCCTCACTGTGCATTTCTATAGTGCACTCTCTGAGATTCAGCACCACTCCTGCTCTCTCTCTATGTAAGTTGATTATTGTATTATGATGATTGTAAACTTTCTTGATGGCTCTTGATATAAATATTTAGAAAAATAAATTGGAGAGCCATGAACTGTGGAATCACTCCTTCTTATCTGAGAAGGAAGCAGAGCTGAAGTTAAACCTTCATCCCCCACCCCTTCATTTTTCTTAAGTTGCATCTATTTTATTAAATGTTAGTTTCTTAATGTCTTTTAAAGTTGTTTAATTGGGCAGAAGTTTCATTTTCTTCCCTTTAAGTGAGACTGCTTTGATTTCAGTGAATGGTTCAAATATATTAATTGCATTTTATGAGGGTTCTGAGGACTTTTGGTTGAAATTGGACTCACAATAGTGACAAGGTATTGAAAACGTTTGGACTTGTGAAATAAGGAAAGAAACCTTGGAAGCAACAAACTCCATCCTTCTGGCTGTTTTAACCATGACCCTGTCATGTTCAATAGAGCTTTGCAACATCTCATTCCTCTGAACATGAGGTAATTGGGACCAGTCTAAGTTTTCCTGTTAAACAAGATGCCATGCCTTTTCATTTCGGGAAGGCCAGAGGTTGAAGATCTACCTCAGAGGCCAGGACAACTCAAAGTCTCGCTACAAAAGTTATAAATACAGCTGACATTACAGATGGAATTAATTGTCAATCTGATGCTAACTGTTACAAATGAGGGCTAGGGAAATGATCCTGCCTTTTAAAATAAGAGACCTCCACTTGAGTATTAATTCAAACTAACAGATAATTGATTTCAAATTTACACCTCTGTCAAAGCTGGTTTGATTCATCTTCTAATTATTTGGGACACTGCAAATTGTTGGCAGGTGTTCCTTTCAATATTTAGTACATTACAATATTTAATAATGGAGATTTCGGGCAATATGTAATGTACCAACACCGTGCAACATTTGATACATCTTTAAAAGCCTTACAGGAAGGATGGAGAACCACTGAGGATCTCCAGATATCAATTGGGGAATGCCAGTCACAATCGATGGCAATTTTCACACCCCAGTTTTTATATTGACCCATTAAAATGTGCAATGTACAAAAAAAATGCACCCAAATATGAAATCCTATAAGCACCAGCATCACCTCTTACCAAACCCAGTGTGGCTCACATTGTTGCACACTCTCTCTAGCTCTCTCTGGTGGCTGAGAGCCAATGCTGCCTAGTGGTCAGAGCAATGGTGTGCGAAGTGTGGGCCACATTCATCTCTTGTATGTTCTTTGAAAGCCCTCAAATTCCCCAGAACCCTTCCAAAATGTTGTGGTTTTTAACACTTATTTTTGGATGGTTTTTCACCAGAAAGCCAGGCACCATGGGGCATTTGTCTGCCAGTGGATGGAGAGTAAAAAAAGGTCCATTCTAGCTCCCTGTGGAAGGGGGACTTCCACAGCATGGGAGCAACCACTGAGAAGACTCTTTTGCATGGCCTTGCCAATGAGCCCTTGATGGTAGTGGGGCTGAAACAAAGTCTTCTCTTGGGGATGTCAAATCCTGGCCAAGCTCCTATAGAAAGATACAGTCTTTAAAGTCATCCTGGCCTAAACCTGAATCTAGAGTAATTGTGGTGCCTGTGGTTTGAGCATTGGATTGTGATGCTAGAGACCAAGGTTCAAATCTTCACTTGACCATGTAAATTGGCCACGTCACATTCTCTTAGACTCAGAGGAAGGCAAAGACAAACCCCTCTGAACAAATCCTGCCAAGAAAATCCCATGATAGGTTCACCTTAGGGTCTCCATGAATCAGAAATGACTTGAAGGTACACAACATTAAAATAATTCATACTTCCCACATTTCACAGGTGAAAACTGGGACTTGTCTAGCCAAGCAACATGAGAGTATGATCAAAATGGCAAAGGTTATTAATGAGGAAGAATGCACAAGTTGGGAGAAGCTGCCATGGTTGCTTTTGCCTGAACTTACTAGGAAGGGCAAAATTCTGCCTTCGCCTTGCCTCTCCTCTGTCTCCTGATGAGTCAATTGAATGAAGACTACATTTGCCCTTTGAATTCAGTTTGCAGCAAGTTGAGGATGAAGGAGGAAAGTGGGAGGAGGAGCGAGAAACTGGGACATTTTAAAAGCAGCAGGAACAAAATGGCAATGACAGGAGATTAATCTGGGCAGTCCTTGTCAAATCAAGACAGTTGAAGGGTATGATCATTCTCTTTGCTGGAGATTTTGAAACCATCTGTTCTGACTGGCCGTGTTGCTTTCCAAAGTCACCTTGTTGAATTATGCTGAGCTGATGGTGCATGCCATGCCTTGCTATTGAAATCCTAGTAGTCCCACGAAGCAGCGTTCTCTGTGGGTTTTGTGGCAACCGTGAGCCATTTCCCCATCAGACTGCGCAGATCCAATAGTGAGCCTCCTTCTAACTCCTACCTTCTTCAAAATGCTTGTCAGGAACTCCGGCTGGGCGGGTGCACATATGGTTTCATAATTTCCCTTCCATTTTTCAAGGACCAACTGGAATTTTGGAATGATTTGGTTTACAGTTCCCTTAAGTAACATTATCTTGTTAAAGACATTAACCTCGGCCCTTTACTGTTATATATTTGCTTTGTTTTCATCCTGGGGAGCAACCTGTAGGAGAGACACTCAACAGGAAGAGAGGGGTCAAAGGTCATGCAAACATTGATTTTCAAGATGGCTGAACGGCTGTCTTGGGAGCGCGGTGCAATTATGAAAAACAGACATCCCTCTTTAACCTTCCCTTTTATTAAAAGCAAGAAAACAATGGCTGTTGAGGGCATGTTAGCAGCTAATAACCTCTGCACAAGTACATCTGTGGAGTACTTGTTTCAGGAATCTGCTTTGCATTCAGCAAAGATAAACTATTGCCTGTTGCCTGGTCAACGTTTGTTGGTAAATATCCTCCACTTCTAATATTTCAGACAAAATTAGGGACCCAAAGTTCTCTTTAAAAAGGCTGGGAAAATACACATCTTTCTTTCTTTCTGTCTGATCCTGTTGGGATCAGAAAGCAACAGGTATCCCCCACATCTGTGGATCTATTCCAGGTTTTAGTCCAAACGCTGTCCAGGGTTCTGGACCTATTTTCAGGATAGGGTTCAGCACTTTGGATACCTCTGTTACAGTTTGGAATAATACCCAGGCTCCGCTGGTTCACTGAAATATGACTTATTATCCGTATCACTGGATAGGTAGGAGTCACAGCCTCCTTTGGTTCATCATAGTTTTTCTTCTCTTTCTCTGGGTCCTGATTATAAAGTCCTGGGGCAGAGATCTTTCCTCTTAAACTTTGGAAAGCACTGTGCATATAGACAGTATGATATGCCTAAGAACATCTGCCAGAATCTTATATGATATTTTATGCAATAATGGAGGTTTGAACATCAGTCTATGATTCTGGAGGTTGAATCTTTGCTCTGCCATGGAAACTCACTGGATGATCTTGGGCAAGTCACATTCTCTCAACCTCAGAGGAAGGCAAAGTCAAAGTCAAATCCTCTTTGAATAAATCATGCCAAGAACCCCCTATGAAAGGTTCACCTTAGGGGTTATCATACATCAGAAATTACTTGAAGGCACTCAACAAAAACAAGCAACTTTGCATATACCTTGCTACATAGCAGAGGCACTAAGAAACCCAGTTACTAGATTGCAAATGTCTTTAATGGGATACCGGCAACAGTGCCTGATGCATATTGGTGCCCAATGCTCATTGGGACCAATGTGATGCACATCATGACCAGTGTGATGCACATCAGTCTCATTCTGCATTGGAAACCAATGCACATCAGACATATTGCTTATTCTGCTATGCAGTAACATAAAAGCAGTCCTCTATGGGATATTAATGTTGCACAACTGCACAGTTCTAACTCCCACGGGTATAAGTCCATTTACCAAAAAGCAATGCACCCAACAGGGTTCCAGCCATTCTCTGTATATAATTATTTCAGCTACTTCTGAGATAGTAGGGTTAGCGCAAAACCATGAATGCATGGCTACATTCGGCCTCATCACATCGAGAAAGGGCTTTCTCCACCCTTGGATGAAAGGAAACAATGGGACAAAAAATGTGAGAGAATCCACGTATGGACGGGAAACAAATTTGACTAATGAGAACATTTGCATTCAGTTAGCTTGCTATCCAGATTGTATGAAAATAGACACAAAACCCATCTTGGCTTGGAAAGGAGAGAAGACATTGTGTTCCAAACTTCCCCTTGTTCCTTTAGCTCTGGCTTCTGGGAAGATGACCTCAGTTATGAGCAATTCACTAATTATTCACACCTGGGTATGTCTTTTGCACTTTTGCACAGTAGAAATTTGTCCCAGATTAGACCATCAGAAAGCCAAAACAGCATATGGCATTCAGAGGCTGGACATAATGGCCAAGATCTGCAGGGACTTGGCAGAACATAAATCTCCTCTCTGGGCATGCCATTTACCTTCTTGCTGGATGTGTTCTCCCCAAATCATTATTTAGTGGTCTGGGGGATGATGTAGGATGGCCAGCGTCTCCAGCTGCATTTTTGCAGATGGACATTAGTATGACATCATTCTCCTGGAGCACCCCTGGGAGGTCTAGAAAATGCCTGTTTGTGTATCTGGCTAGACTGCCTGATCACCTCCCTGACCTCCTTGAAACACTTAATGGTTGTGGAGGGGAGTGTCTAGGCAGCGAGAAGATAAGTAGGGATGATCGGAGATCACTGTGGATGATGGTGCTGAATATCTCCATCAGCCGCAACAAAAGGACGTCTTGCAATTGCAAGAGTGATGTGCAATTGCACCTTCATGTGTCACCAGGAGGGTTGCAACTAATTGGTTTTAAGGAATATTACCATCTCTTCAAAGACATAGCCATATTGGTCTGCAATATCATTATGCAAATCTTGTAGCCATGCATCTGAAGAAGCAGATCTCAGATGCTTATGCTACATCTTTTCCTCAGCTGGTCTTATGCTTATGTTCCAACATCTTTTGCTCAGGTAGTCTCACAAGTGCTGCAAGATCCCTTTGTGTAGTGATTAAAGTTTTTAGTAAAAAGGGCACCATGAAATCAAAGGCAACATAACATAGGGGAGAAACTTGATTTGATGGTACAACATTCCTAAAAGTTACTTTTCTGGGACATTCAAAAGGCATTTTTTTACAAACATGTTGAGTCAGTTGAATCATACTGGATATCTCTGTTGTTCAAACAATCTCACATTGGATAGCATGGCTATGCACACAGCACTTGGTTTGATTGACTGATTGCATATTCTCCAAATGTCCCAATTTGGCAGGAACAGTGCCGATTAATCCTTTGTCATCCCATGTTTATAGCTGCTTTTAAAATGCCCCAGTTTTTCTCTCCTCCCCCCACTTTCCACCTTTGTCCTCCACTTACTTTAATTGCTGCAAACTGAGTTCAAAGTTTGCACTGGACCTGTTTGCCCTGAATTAACTCTGCAGGGGGACTGGAGGGAGACAAACCTTGTCTTCCCAGTAAGCTGAGGCAAAGGCAAACTGCTGCAGCCTCTCCTAGCTTGTGTGCTCTTCCTTATTAAAGGGGGGAACAATAAAAGAAACAATAAAACAGACAGTCCTGCCAAAGGTAAACAATCTGATTTTACATTTTGGAAGAAGAAAAAGGAATATAGAGGAAGGAAAGGAGTAACTTCTGCATGGTTTTACTGATGTGAGCTTTGTGTTTCAGTTTTAATTTTCATAAGCCACCTTGACTCCTGGGGCTGGGGAAAAGGAGGGATAATGATAATGATGATGACAATGACAATGACAACAACAACAAAAACAACATCAATGTGACTTCAGTTTGCCCCTCAATGGAGCAATGGAGATGGAGAAATAGCAGCTCCTTCCTTTTTACAATTTGCTCACAGCCCAGTTTTTGCTCAACAGGTGTTTGCTGTGTCTGAGGTTACGTTGTTAACATAACCCCTGCTCCATTTGGACGAATGAAAAATATCACTCCATTTTATTGTAAACAGACTTAGCTTCTATTAAACACAAAAAGGAAAGGTTGCTAGATTAGTCATGCGCTCCAGCCCTCCCTCTTTGCTTTTAATGCTGAGAAAGCCAGCAAAGATATATTCCTGGTTGTTCTCTCTCTCTATCTCTGTGCATGTGCGTGTGATGACCTTCATTGTGCGAGAAGTGGGGATAAACTCTTCTCCTGTGCTCCAGAGCCAAGCTGTTGTGCAAAATGTGCCCTCGATGTGTGGGGTCCTTGTGAGCCACATGCGGTCTTCCCAACTATACTGCTTTGCAAACATGAAACTGGAACAACGTCCAGGTTTTTATCTGCGGTTGCTTGCCAAAGAAAGTTTCATTTTGGTGGAGATACATTTTTTAAAACTCCTTCCTAGTTCAACCCCCCCCCCCCTTGACAAACAGCCATCAGTGGAAGGCTGATCATGGAAAGTCAATCTTTTATCGTGACAGCAAGAAAGACAGGAATGGATGTTAAAAGGCCAGAAGGCTATGGATGGATTCCTTCCTCACTCCATCCCTGATGTTTAGTGGCATGTCAGCCAAGGAAGGAGGTCTGGCATGTGCGCTAATGCACCGGAAGGGTAAAAAAGAGCATTGTGAGATGTGGGGTGGGTGGGATCTGTCATGGTTGGAGAAGACATCCATTAACTTTGGAAGAGGGTCTCTATTAAATACCCACCTTGCTTCTTCCTATCTAATTTAAGAGGTAATGACACTATATGGCTATCACTCCATTTTTGGTTATGGCCAGAATTTTCTTGTTGCGCTATGTGAACCATTGTGATTTTTCCTAGGGTTGTGCAATAGTGGTGAGGGAAGACAGACCAAAATCTACCTGTTTTCTACTGCTGCTGTCTTTCTGCCTGGCTGCAAACTGTGTGGCTCTGGACTCTGCACCTTGAGCCACTGATAGCGGCACTATTGAGTATGTGATAGCCTTCACAGCCAGGGTTTGAAAAGTTGAGGTCTCCAAATGAACTTTTGTAGTTCTCCAAATGAACTTCATACTCCCATTCCATTGGTCACGCTAGCTAGGGCTTCTGGGAGGAAGTTCAAAATACCTGGAGGGCCAGAAGTTGAGAACCCACTGCTCTGCAGATTTTGAAGTGTGTGGTCACACGGGAAACCATGAGTCTATCTAAGCAAGTGTGGACTGCATCCAGAATGTATACATCTCTACAGGGTTTCAAACAAGTATCTTTCACAAACCTATTTGGAGATGCTGGAAGTGCATAGAGCAGATGTTTATCAATGACTATGTGTCATGAGAGCAATATGCTACCCTCAGAGGTGAAGTAAGTATATCTTGGAACATCAGTTACTGGGGAACCACAATTTCCAGCAGGTGAAGATTATGGCCTTCAGTCAAGATCAGAAGCTGGTGGTGGTTCTGTTGCTTCAGGGCAGTGATTCAATGCCGGGCTTCACTGGAGCTACTCTGAGTATCAAAGGAGCTATCCCAGGTGCTGAACCTATTTGGGAATCAGCATTCCATGACTTGGATAGCACTACAGGTAGATTTACTTATGGTCAAAAAAGCCGCAGCCCTGGGTAGGACAGGACCTCTTTGGGATCTCTGATTCATAGAGTTGGCATACGTCAAAGCCAACTTGATGAGACAGATCAACAACAGCAAAACCTTGGATATTTCTCACAAAAGCACAGAATTGCTCCTGTAAAACTCATCATGGATTTACCACTCCAAAGTAACAGAACCATTGGCCATCTCTGCTTAAGATCGTCACAATCTGGGAAGGCAACAGTTTGTGGTGGCACCAGAGCTCACTGAAAGAAGAGGCTAAATAGTTCACAAAACTAAAAAACCCAGAATTCTATAGCACTGAGCCATGGCAGTTAAAGCAGTCTCAAACTGCATTATTTCTATAGTGCAGATGCAGCAAAAGATGAAGACAAAGGAGGAGTGGGAAGGAGAAGGAGAAGGAGAAAAGAGTCTAGAGACAAATGTGTTTACATTTCCCAATTCCTGAAGGAACAAAATCCCACTCTGAGGACTTCAACCTGGCAAGCAAAATGTAGAGAAGAGCCAGCCAAAGCCTTGTTGAGTGATGATACATAGGAAATGACAGCTCCCCACCCCCTACACCACTCTTTTCCTTAACAGAGAGCATGCATACGTTCAAGGATCATGCAATGAATCATTCCCTGGGTTTAGGCATCCATTAAAGACCCAGAGACAAGCCAGAAAAAAATGAAAAATCCTTCTCTTGCTTGGGGTAATCAGGAAAGCAGGTGCTATTATTCATAAACCAACCTAAAAGTGTATTGCCATCAATTGCTCAAAAGAGACGGGAGAGTGGGTGATCTGCAGATGTTTCTCTCTTTGTTGCCTTTAAGAGAGAATTCCAGCTCAATGCATTTATTACAGATGTAAGGATCAAAAACCTCAGTGAGACTGTGCCTGCACTGCAGAATTCATGCAGTTTGACAGCGCTTTAACTGTCATGGCTCAAGGCTATGGAAATCTGGGGTTTGTAATATTAGGAGAGATTTAGCTTTCTCTGTCAGAGAGCTCTGGTACCACAACAAACTACCAATCCCAGGAATCTATAGCAGAGAGCCATGACAAATAAAGCCGTGTCAAACTGCATTAATCCTACAGTGTGGCAACAGCCAGATTAATAGCACATCTCTATTTTATAGCCTTCTTGTATAAGTTGATAACTGGAATATGTCATACTGTCCTCTGGGGCTAGTGAGGGCAAGGGAGAACCAGCGAGGGCAATTTGAAGCAATGAGGATGATTCCAAATAATTGACTCACAATGCCACCAAGACCTTGAGAAGACTCCTTTGAGCTGTCCATCATAGTGGGTATGGGAAAGGAAACGGCGTGGAAATCAGACCCTCTTCTTCTGGTTTGTTTGAGGTGGCTTCAAATGCATTCTTGGGAAGTCTGTCATACTTCAGCTGAGGTTAAATCTAGATCCAAGAATGAGTCCAGTCAACCCCTGGGGGCCATAAATCTTGTATACATGGTGGCATATGTTCTGTTTTTTTTTTTTTTTTTTTTTTAAGACTGATTTTTTAAGTAAAAGAAAATGTACTTCTCCATGTTGTATGTGTGTGTGTGTGTGTGTGTTTATGAGTAACTTTCTCTTCCCCTCCTCCAAGCATGGCTTGGTTGCAAGGCAGAGGGCTTTAAGGAACCACAACAAGGGCGCCAGTCAGCATGTGCTTTGCCCAGATCCAGCAACTCATCGTTAAAGGCACCTTAAGTCATGACTCACTTGTTGGTGGAGTAATTTTGCCCTTGCAGAAGTTTTCATCACACACACACACACACACACAATTGTTTAGAAGTAATTAACGCTCATCAATCCCAGACTGATTAGTCCAGTCCAGCTCATTAGGAAGAGAACCAGATATGGCCATTTCAAAGAGGGGGAGAGAAGGAGAGACCGAAAAAAAAATAGGACTGCTTGAGGAGGGAAGGAAGTGTTACTATATACCAGAAAGCCAGGCAAAGGCTCACAGATTTAAACCAGCAGAAAAACAGACAACACAGAGAGAGACATAGATGCCAGCAACGACCACCCAGAAGGTGAGCTCTCCGAAACATGACACGCATGATTTTTCAGAGATATTCTGGAAAGGGTTTCTGTTGATATCACTTTTATGGAGAATATTCGCAGGCGGCATTTCAAGTCTACACACACACACACACACACACATAGCCCCTGGCAGCTACCTTGCCACTCTAGCATTTTTGGTTTGGGAGGATGTGATGTATCATTTCTTTTTATACGTTGCTTTATGGTACAATAAAAGCAATCAGGTTTACAAGGAAAAGCGAAGCTGGATTACAGAGCCGGGTAACCTGAGAAGCAGAGTCTTTCTCAAGGAGCTCTCAGAGGAACAGGGCTTATCTGTTGGCATGTCATAAAATCAGAAAGAAAAGCAGAGGGGGAACAATTTTTACTGAGAGATGCCTCATCATGGAGCATAGGTTGGAGGCTCTGGGAACCATTCTGCAAACAAGGTTGGAAGAAGGAGTGACCAAGGTGGTTTGGGAAACTTTCAGCTCCAAACACCATGCAGTTGCAGCCATAACCGGAGCATGACATCAGATGCCAAGGAACAGGTAGAGATCGGCTGAGTCAACAGTCTGAACAATTCCTTCCACTCACAAGTCTACTATGGGCAGCGGGGGATGCACCATGCCTGCCCAGTGCCCCACAAAACTTAAACAAGCCAAAGAAGCCACACAGCCCAAGTCTCAGCCCTGCTGGGAGTCTCCAAACAAATGTTTTTAAAATCTGTGGGCCAAAGTAACCACGGCTGCCTGGACTATTTAGGGAAAAGCATGCCTCTGGCCTGATGTCATATGAAAAGGGCAAGGATGGGGAAAGTGTGGTCCTCCAGGTATGGTCACACAGCAGCCCATTACCTCATTTCTCACCATAGGCGGTGCTGGCCAGGGATGATAGGAATGGATGTCCAACTGTATCTGGAAGGCTGCATCTGTTCTCCAGAACAGAGAAATGCAAGCTTGAGGGATCTGGGGAGCAGCCAAGGAGACACACTGAGATCTCAAAATAAGAAGTTAAAAAGAAAGCAAGAAGGAAAGGGAGGAAGGAAGGATCCTCAGGTTGCATGATTCCTATTCTTTTTTGGGAGCAGGAGTGGGGGAAATGCAGCCTGTAGACTCTGCTCCCCTTGTGTGACTATCATTCTCCCAGAACACCCTCAAAGACCCACCATTATATAAAAAAGAAAATTTCCAGATGAAAAATCACCCTCCAAATAGCTCAAACAGCCACAAAAATGGCATAAAACCATTTGCTCCAAAACCCAAACCCTCCAAATTGGATGTTTTTCAGTGAAAAAACAAAAACAGAAGTGATGCCATATCCCTTGTAATCTTCCAGGAACATTTTTATTTATAATTTATTTCCTTATGAAAATACTTCTCTCCCACCCTTCACCATGGGATCTCAGGGCACCATACAATATACATAATTTAAAATGCTTCCAGATGAAAACAGAAGTAAGCTGAACAAGACCGAAACAGATTAAACCAAGCAAATGGCTGTAAAAGCCACTGTGCATCCCAGTGCAGCCCATTGTGTGCATGTAGCGTATGTGTGAGTTGGGATGTGTGGATGGGTGTTCGGTTGTATGACTGATTCTGGTGCGTGTAGTATATATGTAGAGAATAAGAAATGATTCTTGAATCCCATCCCAGGAGATATGAAGGTTCTATCTTTGGAATAAAGTCTCATTCATACATGCAAGTCATTGTGTGATAGATAATACTGCCATCAAATGATATGCTTCTAGTGGAAGGCATCCTCAAGGTGGGACTCATGGGAATTTTACCATATGATCATAGAAAGGACACACCCAGCAGCCTAAATCTTGTTGGGGTGGATCTACTCTCAGTGGTGTCACTAAGAGGGTATGGGGAGTACACACCACACCAAACAACACCATCAGAAGGAATGACACCAAAATGACTGGACATCCCTTCCCTTACTCTGGTCAGTGCAGATCCTTCACTTTTCTTCTCTGCTAGAAACTCCCGGCTTGGCCTCTCAAACTAGATGTTGGAGTTAAAGCAGCGGTGGTGGTAGCACCTCATTTGCACCCCATGTTCTCCCCTCCTGTAATGGGGGGAAGTCAATAAGAGTGACACCATGAGTTCCCAGACTGGGTGACACCAACCCTAATGCCACCACTATCTTCACTGTAGAAATAATGCAGTTGGATACCACTTTAAGTGCCGTAGTGCCTCCATCCTATGGAATCCTAGGCTATGTAGTTTTACAAGGTCTTTAGCCTTCTCTGACAAAGAGGGCTGGTGCCTTACAAGACTACAAACCTCAGGATCCTATATGATGGAGCCATGGCAGTTAAAGTGGTGTCAAACTGCATTGTTTCTACAGTGTAGCTACACCCTCAGTCTGAAAGCCGAGCCATTGAAAGAATTTGAATCACCTATGACTTGACTTACCACTCAATAAGAGATTGAAGAGGTCTAGTTTAATAACAATAATAATAATAAAATTAATAATAATAAAATTTTAGTTTAGTTGGGACCACCTACTTTATTTGGGGACATAATATTTTTCTACTTCTCATTAACATGAAAGTCATCATCATCATCATCATCATCATCATCAATAATAAATAATAAATAAAAAATAATGGCTAATCAATGGGCTTCACACCCAGACCTTAAAGGAGGCGCCATACAGGTCTAGTACCTTGGATAGCCCTTTGAAGTTTGGACTAAAAGCTGGAACGGATTCACCACTCCACTGACAATGGAGCCAACAGCCACCATGAATGACACCTGTTGCATTCTGGGATGGGGAAAGGAAGAGCTTGATGGAAAACCAGCTGTCCTATTGCATGCGCATGAGCACATATACCCCTGGCCTTTGGTCACTGTCTGAATGAGCGCATGCCTCAGTGTACAACTGCTGAACCAGCAGGTAGCTTTGCCAGTGGGCTTGGCTTCAAAAGTCTTCTCAGCCCTAATGGCGTATGACATTTTGGAGGGCAAGTACAGCTCAGCTAATCATATTCTAATAGCTCTTCCTTTACGATCAGACTGGCTCAGAGCGCACCCAGTAATATTTTAATTTCTGGGCTCTGATGAGCTTAATTTTGAGCAGGTATTCAGTTTCTGCACTTGCAAGTGGGGCTTCCAGATGTTGGAAGCCAATGGGCTAGAGTGAGCGAGTGAGAAATGCTACAAATATAATATTTAATACAAAATGTCAGTCTGGGTGTTCCACTCAATTTCCTGGGGAGAAAAGCACTTTGAGGGGGAAAAAGAAGAAAACCCTTCTTACTTAGTCTGAAGACCCAATCAATTCCATACCCTCCGCCTCTGCTTGCTTGCTCTATAATTCCACATAACTAAGTTCTCTAATTTCTGAAATGCAAATATAGAGCAGATGTAGGTAAAAGTGTGGGGTGGGGAAGGAAGGAAGAAAGGTTCCTTTCTTGCCATGCAACAGCCTTTTTGCAACAAAAATTCTATCCCAGAGGTTACAAAGCAAGCATACAGGACTTTTTTCCCTCCAAGATAGCAAGTTTTAAATGCCTGTGCTTAATCAGATAGCTAGCTAGCTGTGGCATCCACACTTTTTTTTTTAAAAAAAGGTGGACATAAAACAGGTCCAAAGTCCAGAAGTGAATGGTAAACTTCCCTAGGTTTCATTTGCTAAATGGGAACGAGATTGTTGGATATGCTAATTTAAAAAGCATTCATATTTGAATGTGCTGTTATGCACTGTGGCAGACAAAGCTACAGGGTTAGCTTCTATCATTTTTTTTATGGTTTGAATTTGTAGTTTTTTTTTTATGGTTTGAATTTGTAGTTTTAATCCTTATTTGATTTAATACTGTTTTAAGGGGCGGGGGGGAGGGATTGTGATTTGGGATATATTGTATGGTTTTTATTGTTGTAAGCCGCCCTGATTGGGTTCCCAAAGGGTAGGATATAAATAAATATTATTATTATTATTATTATTATTATTTGCTCACTTGCAGTATATTTTGAGAAGGAGGGTAGCTTCAAGATCTGCTTAAAGGTGGCTCTTGTAAGCTGTCGTGCTACCTATGTATCCTAGTAGTCCCCATGTAAACAGAGAGTAAACAAGGAAATGTAAGATCCTGGGAATCAGACTCTAAATTCATAACTTTGACAAAATGGAGGAGAAGGAGTTTTGGCAAAAATGATGCCAACTGCTAAATACTGTCCCAGTTTCAGAGATAAAGGGAGGCAAGCCGCAATATGAAAATATGAGGCTCTACTTCACAGGGAAAGAGACCGCAGTGTCCTTGCTGCCATTTGGCTTTGCAATGCTATTATGTCACCAAATATTCTTGTTTATATGTAGTACCATAAATTATTATGCTGGCCAAGGGATCCTTGACTGTTTAGAACAAGTTATGTTGCCAAATGTGATTAGTTATAATGTAGTACCACCGTTATTGTGCTGGCCATGGGATCCCTGATTGTCTAGAACAAAATAGTCAAAGACATCACTGTGTTGGTCTGGAACATCAGTATGCAAAGGGATCTTGTAGCACCTTTGAGACTAAGCTGGGAGCGTGAGCTTTTGGAGACTTGAATCTACTTCCTCAGGTGACATAGGATCCCTGATTGATGGGAACAAGTTAAGTTACCAAATGCATTTGGTTATATGCTGTAACATGATGTTATTACACTGGCCATGAGATCCCTGATTTAATGGAAAAAGTCACCATGAAGATAAAGAATTCTCTTTCTCAACAGCATCAGCAAGAGCAAGAACAACATTAATTCTCAAAGAATGGTACTGACAGTAAATGCCACTATTAAATAATTTCCAAGGGGGAAAAAAAGAGGCAAACAACAGAAGGGGGAAACAGTGCAAAAGAGAAAAGATCTGATGGATCTGTGGAAAAAAATATGGGGGTGCCTTGAAACTCTTCTTTGCACTGAAAAAGTTTAATTGATAAGATTTGACTCAGTCCCAGGGCTTGAAAAATTATTCTTTGGACTACCAATTCCAGGATCTTCAAGCCAGCATGGCCACTCTATTTTTGTTAGGAGACTCTGGGAGTTGTAGTTGAAAAAGTTCTTTTTCCAAGCTTGGCTCAGCCTGAAACCTTATTTTGAAAAGTCTGGTTCCACCTCTAAGGCGAACAAAAGTGAATGTCTAGAGATAGCATCTGTTTTGATAAGAAAATATCTGCTTCATAAAGCAGAAAACTTCAGAGTTGAACTCTGAGCCACTGCAGCGTGTGTGTCTGTGTGTGAGAGAGGTAAGGTGAGGCTTAAAACATTATGAGCAAGCTTTCTCAAACATTTTTCCTTATGGGAATGCCACTTCAGCTGTGGGTGCATTCCCCCACATGAAAGCTGTTTTTGCCCTTGTTTGTGGCTGCCCTGATTACAAAGCCTCAGAGATCTTTAATTAATTTGGTTGGGTTTTGTGTATTCCTTTCAAAAGAAACCATCAAAATAGCATTTGAAACTCATTAGCTTTTTGACAGCGATGCGCTCATTCTTGCCATGATGCAACATTTCCCATTTTGATCAAAACAGGGCATGACACAAGCCACTCCGAGGCTCAGGATGTATTTTCCAAAGGCATATGCCTGCAGAATTCAGCCACACTCGCCAATGGAGCCTGTATGGAGAAAAACAGAGCAAGCTTCTAGTCCTTGCAGTTGCAGAGGCAATGCGTAGTCTTCTTTGACTGAAATCTCCAAACCTGGAGGCAGGATTCCTATTAGCCAATGATGAGGAATGCTGGGCCTTGCAATCCAATTACATCTGGGTGGCCACCTGATTCCCATTGCCACTGTTAACAATGGCTTGAATTCTATTGCTTGCCCCAACTACACCAAACTCATCAAATCATTGGGATTTACCTATGTTGAATCAGTGGGTCTACTGTAGTGTTAGACTAGGCTTCCAGTTCGAATCCCCACTTAACCACGGAAACTCACTTGGTGACCTGTGACAAGTCCCACTCTTTCAGCCTCAAAAGAAGACAATGGCAACCCTCTTCTGAACAAATATTGCCAAGAAAACTCTAGGAGAGGATGGCCATAAGACCCATGGAAGCAAATTAAGAGACATCCAAGTTCACATTATCTTGGTGTTAAACTGGATGAAAAAAATGGTCTTCTGTCCTTAAGGGGTCAGATTGCATGAGGGATTGCAGAAGCCTAAGGGAGATGACATGGTGTTGGTTTGAGCGTGGGACTCCAGAAGACCAGGATTTGTATCTGTGCTTGGCTATGGAAACCTATTGGGTGACCTTGGATAAGTCACACTCTCTTAGAGGAAAGCCATGGCGATCCCCTCTGAACAAATCTTCCCAGGAAAATCCTGTGATAGGTTTGCCTTAGGGGCTGAAAGAACCTGTCTTGCCTACGGTCACCCAGTGGCCTTTCAAGGCTGAAGAGGGGTTTGAACCCAGGACTTTTGGAGTCCTAGCCCAGCTTTCAAAAGACTACACCAAACTGGCTTTCAAGTGCAATTGGATTTACATTAAAAGGGCTTCATGTTCCCTTTCGTGAGCTTGGAAAAGATACTTTTTGGGTGATATTTCCTAGATTCTCCAGTGATCACGCTGTTTGGAAGGATCTGGGGAGTTGTAATCTGAAAAGAGTCACTTTTCCAAGCATCATGTTACCCCCCTCCATGCTCCAATTTCTATCTCTCTTTCCCTTAATAAATCTCTATTTGAATGGTGGCAATGATCTGAATTCCTCCAAGTTTCCCTGGGTTCCCTTTCAGAGAGTGGAAGCTACCAACCTGTGCTGAATGAGAAGTGACGCGCAGGGCATAATCAGTCTCAGGCCATTTATGTTTACAGGCGTGTCTAAATACCGTGTTAAAATTGTCACTCTAACTTAGAAAGGATGGGTTTTTTGTTTCTTTTGTTAGTTCTGCCCTGTCCCCCAGTCTCTAAACATGTGTGTTCCTTCTTTCAAACACCAAAGCTCCTCTGTGAAAAACAAATTGGACATGAAGCGGGAGACTTCTCCAATATGAACAGAGGGAGTCCCTCGTAATTATCTTGAGTCTCGGTCAAGACTCAAAAATATACTGGATACCACAGGTCTGGTGGTATTTTGAACATAAGGAGAACCATGTCGGATCAGAACAAAGCAGTATTTAGCCCAGTGCTTCCCAAACTTTGGTCCTATATATACTTTGGACTTCAGCTTCCATAATTCCTGACCGTTGGTTAAGTTTCATGGGGCTTCTGTGAGTTGAAGTCCAAAACATCTGGAGAACCAAAGTTTGGGAATCACTGATGTTGCCCAACATGTTCACACAGTGGCTGGTGGTCACCAGCAGGACATGAGGGCAAGTGTGCCCTCCATCTCACATTTCCCAGCAAACTCACTGTGACTGAAAGTGATATACAGCCATCCTGACTACTAGCCATTAATGATCCTAGCTTTCCATGAACATGTCCAATCCATTTGTAAAGTCATCCAGGTTAGCATCCATTGCTACATCTTGCTTAACTTAACTTAATTTAATGTAACTTTTTATCTATCCTACATTCAGCTTCATTGGATATTCTGGTATCATGAGATTGGGGTAGACATTCACCTCCTCCCCAAAATGCTTAATAACATTACACCAGGAGAGGAGTAAGCCCAAGTGCCACAATATGTCTCCTTCCCCGCCTTTGTTCTTTTAGATTAGTTTAGAAAAGATCAGGCTATGTCTATCCAAGAATGTATTTCTTATACAGATGTTCCTCCTGCTGAGGATGCTAAATTCTTATTTTTCTGCCTGTAATTTGTTGCTTTCAAATGCACCATCCTAAGATGGGAATCTCCACTGTGACTGGAGTAGAGGCTCTGATGGGCCTTTCATTCCAATAATAATCACATACTGTCCATCCCCTCTAGTAGGAAATAGAGCAGCTCCACTGAGTAGGGAGCTCTGTGTACTTGTGGAGGGCTCATACCTGTAAGAGATCCCCAGTCTTGGCCAAGTTTCTGCAGACACAGGTTGAATCTGCACTGCAGAAATGACCCAGGTTGACACCACTTTCACTGCCACGGTTCAATTTTTTAATCTTTCTTAAGTTTAATTCTGTTTTAAGGGGATGGGAGGGTTGGATTGTGGGATGAGGGAATGTTTAACTTTGTCTGTTTTAAATGCTGTAACCCTGATTGCCACGCAGAGGGGCGGACTATAAATAAAAATTATTATTATTATTATTATTATTATTATTATTATGCTATGAAATTCTGGGAATTGCAGTTTGATGGGGCACCAGAGCTCTCTGACAGAGAAGGCTAAGTGTCTCACAAAGCCACAGTTCCCATAATTCCATAGCATTGAGCCATGGCAGCTAAAGTGCTGCCAACCTGGATTAGTTCTAAAGTGCGGATGGAGCCACAGTTAAGAGCAGGTGATCATGAAGCAACAGGATGAGTTGAGTTTGACCTTTCCTGGGATTTTTTTTTAACACACCGAAAATAGAAGCGTCCTTTAAGACTAAGCATCTCCGAGGGACATAATGACCCCAAGGCAGATGAAATCACTTAAGAATTTGGAAACTGGCAGCCTCTTCCATTTAAATTACATGGCGTAACTCTATTCTGCGGGAAGCAATTATCTTGTCGTCCTTCCCCCCACGCAGCCTGGGCCCACGGGTCCTTCAGAGAGAGTGAGTGAACCAGGAAGCTTTTAAAACATAACCAGACAAAAACCTGGATTTCGAGAAAAGACGATGGGACAAAAACCATTCTGCATGGAATTGCCAATAAAGACCACAAGAAAATGGAGAAACCAGAGGCACATCTGAAGAAGAACATCTTTCTTATATGGAAAGAGTTTAACATTGGGATTTTTATGGGTGCGTGGCGAATTTGTTGAGGAGATGATGGCATAACAGCTGGGGAGGGAGATGTAGGAGAGGCAGTGTTTCATAGTGGTTAAGGTGTAGGACTGGCACTTGGGAGATCCTGGTTCAAGTCCTCACTGAGCTATGAAACTCAGCGTACAATTTTTGGTTGGTCTCTCTCAGCATGTAGTAAAGTGAAGTGGGGTTTGGTGTTCCCAGGGTGCATCTACACTGCAAAAATAATACAGTTTGACACCACTTGAACTGCCATGGCTCCACCCTACAGAATCTTGGGATTTGTAGATTAGTGAAGCACCAGAACTGTTTGGAAGAGAAGGCTAAAAGCCTTGTAAAACTACAAATACCTGGGTTCCATAGGATGGAATTACAGCACATAAAGTGGGGTCAAACTGCATTGTTTTTACATTGTAGAGGCACCCCAAGTTACAATGATAATGCAAGATCTTAGCCTATAATTCCTATAAAATGGTAGTTCAACATTATAAGATTTTTTCCCCCCTGAGAAGACTTTCCAACGCCCATTTTGGCAGCACTTGACCATTGCCAGGAAAGATTCCCCTGTTCAGAGTCAACAAAATGACTTTACTCAAGTTGGGTGGACTGTGGGGAGAATAACCACTCCACAACCCCTAGGATCTCATTCCCTTGGTGGAAAAGGCCAGCAAGTCTTCTAAACTGTGGTTGAAGACCCGATCCCAATCCCATGCTTGTCCTGCCTTCAAAATTAGTCCTTATGAATGGGTGCCTTTGTAGTAAGGAAGTAGAGATTACAATGGGCTCCTTCTCAGCTCGCCAAGCTATCACTTACTAAGGAGTCAACAAGCCAGGCTTGGTGCTGCACGAGAAGGAAGACAGCAATTTCTTAGTGGTTTCATTGGCATCTCTGAAGCTATCATGCAACCAAGGCCTCACACTCCAAACCAGTGTCTTCCCAGCTGTTTCTCCCCAATAGCGAGGAAGAAAAGCAAGACCTCAGACATATGTTTTCCCAGCCAAGCCAATGGACCCATCCTGAATTCATCTTTTCAAGACAGGCGTCTTGTTCATGCTCATTTCTGCAGCAAGGAACATGACGTGCTAACCTGTGGTGATATATTTCTTTTAAAATCCCCTTATTCAGGCAAGATTGGTGCCGTTTCCTGTCTAAAACACTCTGCAAGGTGATCTGCAAGGCTGTGACATGAAAGACGAAAAACGGCCCAGGAAATTCCATGCTGAGAAGAAACCGAGCTATGTGGTGCACATAAAGCAAGCTAAGCATATTTTCCTAGATGCCCTAAACTTGCAGAATTTCTTCCATTGTTGCCAGTCCTGGGGAGATCCTGAAAGAAGCCGAGGTTAAAACCTTTCCCCAGTTCCAGTAATCTGGAGATATGTGTTTATGTGAATGTGTCCATAGGCATGCACATCTGCATATGTATCTTCTCTAGCTGCCCACCCATTCTCCTTGGAGTCCTAAAAGTTGCCCACCTATGCTGTACAGGCAACTTGTACACCTTCATCCGGCAGGGCTGAAGAAGGGAAACAATGTCTGAAAAATGGAGGTGAGCCAAGAACCTACATCAAGAACATCTTGAGTCAAAGCTGTCTGAAAGACTGCAGAAATACTGCACTTTGATGTTGCTTTAACAGTCATGGCTCAATGCTATGGGGTCTTGAGATTTGTAGTTTGTTGTGGTACCAGAGCTCTTTGAGAGAGAAGGCTCAATATCCCAGCAAACAACAAATCCTAGAATTCCATAGCATTGAGCCATGGCAGTGAAACTGATGTCAAACTACATTAATCCTGCACCGTAGATGCATCCTAAATGCTCTACTGAAGTTTGCTAGGAATTTGGGGACTGAAGGGGGGAAAAAATGATGGGATGTAGAATTGATGGGGCAATGTCCTCATTTTATCCTGTAGCTGTACTATCCACCCCACACTTTGGAAGCTGCAGACTGTCTAGTGTAGAGAATTCAGGGAGGAATACAAGATATATGTGGCTCCAAAAAAGGGAATAGACCGATGGCCTTTGGAGGAACATCTGGAGGCTGCTTCTACTGTTCTCCAGCATCTGCTGCTTGAGTCAGATTTCTCAGGCTGCTTTGCAGTGGGGTCCACTTTTCTTCTTCTGCAACTCTCCTTTCATGGGACAGAACCCATGGCACAGGAAGGATGGGATCCAGTCCAATTTTCCTGAAAGGATAATTGACCCAATTGCACAAGAAGGGAAGACTGTCAAAGAGGACGAGGGATTGATCATCCAAGACTTGGAGAGCTGAGACTTTCATTTATTTTTCTTTCCTGAGGTTTGAGAGGGGGAATGAGGAAGAGAAGGTTTGTTCTTCCAGAAGATTTATTTCATTACATCTGCAACAAGTCAGGAAGAGATCAGAGTCACTAGAGAGGGTCTCCCCCCAACCTCTTTGTCTCCGTTTTCCTCTTTTCCCTTTTTGGTTTGAGGGCCTGCTTAGAACAAAGCTTGGTTACTTGAGATAAACAAAAGGAGAAAGAAGAAATTATCAAAGAGCAAGTTGGTGGCCACAGACTATATTATATGGATTTTACTTATGAACTTGGGCAGCTTAAGCCAAATTCAAACCAGATTGACCTCTTCTGGGTAACTGGCACACAGGGGATGTGAGAATCTACATAGTCTGAACCATTCCACGGTCATGAAACAGGACTTTGTACCTCTCACGGGTTTATGAAAATCCAAATTTTCTTTATTCTTAAAAGAACATGTTCCTAGACCTCATTGTTATTTGGTAATTAATACCTAGCTAACATGAGCATTGCTAACAAGTGCTGGTTGCAGAGAGAGTACAGTTCCTTTGTTGCAACAGCTCTACCGCTGATTTCTTTCCAGACACAATTCAAAGTGCTGATAATAGCCTATAAAGCCCTGTATGGGTTGGATCCAGGCTATTTGAAGGTTCATATCTTCCCATATGAGCCTTCTTGAGCTCTCAGATCAGGGATAGGCAACCTTTTTGAGCCGAGGGCCGGGTTGCTGTCCCTCAGACAATTGGGGGGCCGAAGCACCCAAAAATAAACAAATAAATAAATAAATAAATAAATAATTTAAAAAATTAAAAAAATTAAAAAAAATTAAAAAATATGAATGCACACTCTCTCAGCCCCAGAAAAGCCATGGCAAAACCCCTATGGAGATTTTGCCAAGAAAACCCCAAGAACAAGTAATAACAACAATAATCAATATCATCATGGTGGCGGCGGCGGCAGGACCGGCCTGGGGCAGGTCCAAAGGCCTAAGGGGGCCGCATCCGGCCCCCGGGCCTTAGGTTGCCTACCCCTGTCTCAGATCTTCAGTGAAGGCCTTTCCCTCTTCCTCACAGCCTCCATAGGCATAGTTGGTGGAAACATATGAGATTTTGGTATCCATGGATTTTGGTATCTGGGGGATCCTGGGGGATCCTGGGGGATCCTGGAACCAAACTCTGGAGGATACCAAGGGCCCATTATAATATTGCTTTCATCCCAGCTTGCCATCATATAGTGAATATAGTAGATTCAGGAGAGCCAAAATGAAAATTCTGTTTCATACACTTGATTGTGCATTTATGGGATTCATTGCCACAAGAACAGAGAGTTTGGAAATGTCACTTTAATATATATATACCACCCCACACATGAGGACTACTGTTAATAAATAGCTATGCTGGCTGGGTTTTTGGGTGGGGAGTTATGAGCCAAACAAGTAATTTTTCCAGGTTCTGTTAAGTTGCAGTGTTGATCACTTATCTTAAATGAGTTGCCTGTAAAAGTGGATGAGACAAACCCAATGTTCATAATTTATGATGGTCAAGGGTAACCTTCATGTTGAGAGAGAATGTGTCTTGGAATATCAGTTACTCTTAGGAAAGCAATTGTGACCATGTCCAGCTTTTAGCTTTCCTGTTTAGCAGGTTTGGGATGAGATGCTTATTCATGGATTCTTCTGCTATAGAGTCCTGCATAGAAAGGGAGTTAGACTAGATGACCTTGGTGTACCTTCCAAATATGATTCTGTGGAGCAAGATTGTGGACCTTTGGACATTTTTTCTAAAAAAATTACCTTACTATAACTTCATTGTTTATAGCAGTGGACCATCACAATTCAATACATCAGAATACAAGACACATATAAAAATACAAATGCGCTTTACAATGATGTGGCATTTATATCTATCATACAGCAGCCATGCCTGAAAAAACTAAAACTACTACAAGTAAGGTTTACAGTAAAACCTTCTCTTCTAATACAATAGCACACTAATCCAATTTGTTCCTCTGTGTGAATAACTAGAATGTGCTTCTGTTTCTTTTGATGGGAAGCCAAACCTGGAAAAGAAGAAGAGGAAGAAAGAAGAGAAAGAGAAGTAGGAATAATTTTAATTTTGTTGCTTGCTATATCATAAGTTACACACTGGCAAATTCAATATTATCCACGATCCCAAGAATTTAAAAATTCTTTTTCCTCATCATTTTTGCATTGCACGATAGACCTTCTCAATATTTCAGCTGCAACACATATTTCAGCTGAAACACATAAAACTGCATTGTGCTTCTTCTCATTTTAGTCAGGGGGTCTCATCTTTCGGTTCCACTATACTTTATTGTCACTATGAACATCGAAATAAATTCCTGATATCAATAGTAGCAATATTGTTTATTTTGTCATTATTTTATTGTTATTGTTAATAATAAAAACAACAGTTCTCTGAAGGTCTTAGTGTCAGTTTTGTTTATTCATCATTGTTACAATTTATGGGCTAAGATCCATTTGTTGGTCCCAACTAGAACAGACCACTTGTCCACTGGAACTTATGTACCGTAAGTGTTGACTTTGTTGTCGTTGTGTGTCTTCAAGTCATTTCCAATGTATGGCCAGCCTAAGGTGAATCTATCATGGGCTGTGAGTGTGTGACTCACCCAAGGTCACCCATTTGGTTTCCATGGCCAAGCAGGGAATTGAACCCTGGTCATAGTCCAACGTTCAAACCACCATATCATGCTGATTCTGAGTGTTGATTATCACTTGGAAACTGATTCACAGTGAGTCTACCTGGTCATGAAACCTTGACCTTGGGCAAGTCACATTCTCTCAGCCTCAGGGGAAGGCAATGGCAAACCTCCTCTGAACAAATCTGGCTAACAAAGCCCCATGATAGGTTCAACTTAGGGTCTCCATTAGTCAGAAGTAACTTGAAGACACAACAACAACAAGAAGGGATCTACTGTAATTGAGACAGACAACTGCATTTAGCCCTGCAGTTGGGAATTGTGAGACTCTCCAGGCAGCGATGAACTGCAACTCCCATCACACCTAGTCAGCATCCACAATGGTGAGGAACCTTTGAGTTGTGGTTCATATGATTCCCATCCTCATTGAGTCCAATGATTTCTATAAGGATGAAAAACTATGATAAGTGCTCTAGTGATGAAGTTAAAGCAACGGTTGGGAGCAATATTACATTGAGCATGCAGTCTTCAAGTCGCTAATGAACCATGACACTAAAAGGAATGTAAACAAATTCAACAGGATTTGCTCAATTAAATGACAACCATCCCCATTGTTTAGAATATGTACTTTATGAGTGTTACGGAACCTCCCTTTATGAACTTTATTTGGTAGGCATTTCAACTGAGCTGGGGTGTCCTCAAGGAAGATAAGAAGAAGCCAGTGACTCTGACAAAAGTGGCAGGACAGTTTAAAACTAAAGGGAAGAGAAAGACATTCAGAAAAGAGTGACCAGAATCTCAAAACTAGGGACCCCTTCACATTACACATTTATAGCAGTACAATTCCACTTTAACTGCCATGGCTGCATCCTACAGAATCCTGGGTGTGCATTGTGTAACTTCAAGTTGTTTCCAACTTATGGCAACCCTAAGGTGAACATATCGGGGGATTTTCCTAGCAAGATTTGTTCAGAGGTGGTTTGCTATTGTCTTCCCCTGAGGCTGAGAGCATGTGACTTACCCAAGGTCACTTAGTGGCTTTCATGGTTGATCTGGGAATTGAATCCTGGTCTCCAGAGTTGTAGTCCAACACTCAAACAGCTATGGTACACTATGATATATCATTTGGGGAGGCACTAGAGCTCTCTGACTGGGAATTCCAAATACTCCTCCTCAAATGTGTAAATCCTTTTCTGGACATCTTTCTGGAACAGACTGCCCTGAGGGATGGAGGAATATCTTTGTAGAGTAACAACAGTGGGGTGGTTGTGTAGTTTGGGGAGAGAGTGCTCAAGAAATGTAGTCTAAAGCAGTAGTCCTCAGTCTTTGTTTGGAACAAACAACATTCCTTGTTTTGAAGGGATGTCATGTTGAGGATGGAGCAAGCTTGTTTTCTGCTGCTCCAGAGACTAAAGCATAGAGCAATGGATTCAAGCTCCAGGAAAAGCGATCCCACCTAAACCTTAGGAAGAACTTCCTGATGGTAAGAACTGTTTGACAGTAGAATAAGCTGCCTTGGAAAGTGGTGGACTGGAGTCTCCTTCTTTGGAGGTTTTTAAACCAAGGCTGGATGGTCATCTGTCAGTAGTGCTTGGATTGTGTCTTCCTGCATGACAGACTGGATGACCCTTGGAGGTCTCTTCCAACTCTAGGATTCTATGATTCTTATAGGAGTTCTCAGAATCCCTGAATATTTCTGGAAGCTGAAGTCTGAAACATCTGAACTATTGGTCTAAAAGGCATGTCTTCTCCCTTTGTCTCCATGTAGTGAGGAAATTTTGGCCATATTCTTCCATCGGACAGAGGCATAGCTAGTGATGATAGGGTCTTCCTTCACTGTTTTGACTCCTCTTCATTGATGTTCTCACTCCAGGTAGACCTACCTGGATCCCTTTTCCCTTTCAGAAGGGTCCTTATGAAGGCTGCCCTTTTTTGGTTTAGAATAACTTCTAGAGTTTTGGAAAGTCTACAACATGGTTTTAATTTGCTGGCCTTGGTTTTTAAAGATTTGTGTTGCAAAGGAGAGAACAGAATGAACAATCCTGCCTGAAGAGTTAACACTTGGTCCCTTGGCTGATTTTTTAAAAAACTGCGCCAAACGTTGCAGCACTAAATAACAGTGCTCAGAAGATTGGTCCGCACAACACAATAATTTTAATCTTCCACTCAATACAACTGGTACTTTATGGCTAAATATAGAGCTGTAATGGTGGACTCTCTGATAGAGTAGCCCAAGAAATATTCAGCCCCAGCTTTAATTGCAGGATGAAACTGCTTAAGGTTTATTGTGTGGTTCTTGAGGCTCAGCGTTTAGGTAGAGAGGACTTTAGCTCTTACCGAAAATCTGGAAACAATGTCAAAAAGCCTTTGTTGCTGTTTCCCCCCCCCCCCATTTGTTTCTAAGGTCCAACCTTGACCATGACTGTTTTCTCCCATGACTATCAAGAGCACACTAAGTGCATTGATTTGACACCACTTTAAGGAAAACCTGGGATGTGTAGTTTGTTGAGGTGCTTAGAATTACGTTCTAAAACAGTACTCCTCAAAATCGCCTTGTTGATTTATGGTGACACATGAATTTCCTAGTTTTTTTCTCAGGCAAGGCATATTCAGAGGTATTTTCCCATTGCTTTTCTCTAAAATAAAGCCTACAGCACCTGGCATTTCTTGGCGGTCTCCCATCACAGTACTAACCAGGACTGAGCCTTCTTAGTATTTCTGACTCGCAATGATTTAACATCAGTGACAAAACAGTACAACCCTCCTACCTAAAATTGCTCTACTACAAGGAAGAAAATGCACTGATAACCACAAGACAGTGAGAAAATCCTAGTTTGGGGACTTAGAATAAATCCCCAGATTTAGAATTCTTTACATTATTTAAATTCTAAGAACATACCTTGGGCACCAGATTCCAGTTGTAGGCACTGCAAACCTGCCCACCTCTTCTGTGGTGAACTGAGCCCAGGATGGTCAGAAAGGGCATGAACTGATCCACCCATCTCTAAAGGGGCACCAATGTCAGCACCATTGCCAAGCAGCTTCTGGGTCAGTAGGATGATGCATTCAGTCCAAGTTTTATTCAAGGATCCAAAGGAGCTGTCCAAGGTGCTGAGCCTAGCTCCAAAACAGGCTCAGGACCATGGAGAGTGCTTTCAAATCTATCTATCTATCTATCTATCTATCTATCTATCTATCTATCTATCTACCTACCTATCTATTTGTGAAGTTGTAGGCTTTCATGGCCAGCATCCATAGTTTTTTGTGGTTTTTCTGGGCTGTGTGGCCATGTTCTAGAACAAGGGTAGGCAACCTGTCCCCTTTAAGGGCCGAGGGACTTCAGTTCCCAGAAGCCTCAGCCATGTTGGCCAATAGTCCCATGTTGGCCAATAGCTCCTGGGATTCTGGGAGTTGAAGTCCCTCGGCCCTTAAAGGGGAAAGGTTGCCTACCCTTGTTCTAGAAGATGCTGGCGAAACATTAGAAAGAAACTCTTCTAGAACATGGCCACACAGCCCGAAAAACCCACAAAAAAACTATCTATCTATCTATCTATCTATCTATCTATCATCTATCCATCTATCTATCCCTCTATCTATCCATCCATCCATCCATCCATCTATCTATCTATCTATCTATCCAGCCATCTATCTATCTATCTATCTATCTATCTATCTATCTATCTATCTATCTATCTATCTATCTCTATCCATCTATCTATCCCTCCATCCATCCATCTATCTGTCTGTCTGTCTGTCTGTCTATCTATCTATCTATCTAATCTTGCCTTTTCTCGGTACAATAAAAGACCACGACCAGTTTTAGAATTCAAAGATACAGCCATGCTAGAGAGTTATGTAGAGAGATCTTGTCACACCTTTGAGACTCCGCTGAAAAGAAAGAAATTGGCAGCATGCGCTTTCATAGACTTAAATCGAGTTGCTCAGATGCATTTCTTTCTTTCTGTTAGTCGCAAAGGTGCGACAAGACCTCTTCACATAATGAATTGCTAGTGCAATTATTATTATTTTTTTAAATCTGGTGTTTTTGGCATAAGTTGGCTGCTGCTCCTCATCTCTTTCTCACCCTTTAAATCCAAAGACCCCAAGCCTTGCCTTATATCGAGGAGGCAGTGGCAAGGCTTGGGGTTTTTGGATTTAAGATTCCTTCTAGAAGAAAAAGCTGATAAAAAGTGGAGGGCAGTGGAGAGATGAGGGAAAGGGGGAATGTGGCAGGAGAAGGAGAAGGAGGTGGTGGGCGCATGGAGCACCTGTCAAGGGCTCTTGAAGGTTTAGCTGAGTGCTGACAGACAAATGGTGAGATGGATCAGGTGCCATTGCAGGCCAAGGAGGCTGAGATGTGGCTTTCATCTCTGGCTGCCAAAGCAGCTTGGGGAGAGGCGAGAGATCTAGGCTTGCATGTGTGTGTGTGGTCAGAGGGATATTCCAGGTGGAGAGGAGCAGAGCCTGGGTATGGTCTTTTTATTTTTATTTTTTGGACTACATCTCCCAGAATCCCCCAGGGAGAGCATGAAGATGGAGTGCCCCTGTTGCTGGCCTGAGAACCTAAGAGACTTGCTGAGCTATGAGATGGTCACTGATGGTTGTGAAGATGCATCCACACTTGCAATCACAAGAATCAATAGCAAGTACATTTCTGAGTTGCACCATTATAGCAGTCTCTCTGTGTTTATATCTATGTGCACTATATATCCCACCTCCACCCACTGGCCCTAAAGATTTGAGAAGTTGGAATTGCTAGATCCCTCAGTGCACATCCTCCAAAAAAAATGGAGCATATGTCATAAGTGACATATGCATAAGTCACAAAAGGTCCGAAATACCTTAAAGAAGTCATAAAAGGTCAAAAATACACTGCAGAAACAATCCAGTTTGAGGCCCCTTGAAGTGTTCTGGCTCCATGTTCTGGGATCCTGGGAATTGTAGTTTTTTGTGGCACCAGAGCTCTCAGGCAGAGGAGGATAAATGTCTCAACAAACTACAATTCCCAGGATTCCATAGCACTGAGCCAGGGCAGTGAAAGCGGTGCCAAATTGAATTCTGCAGTGGGTTTTGGACCAAACTCTTTGGAATGGACTTTTCATATCAAGAGGGATACTGATGGAGATAGGAATCTAAGATAGGAATGATCCTAGATAATAAATTATAGGAGATACCTAATCGATAATTTCATACATTTTGTGAAAAGCAGCGGGCAAAAATAAAATAAAAGGAAAGCAGACTATGTAAGGTCATGAAGGTTAAAGTTAAGATATGTATAGTGACCTCAGGGATTAATTCATTGATAAGAAAATCAAGAACGTTCTTTGAATAATGGTGAATACAACCAATTAGGAAGGAATGTATGATGTGGATGATATGTCAGTATATTATATTCTGTATAGTCGTGTATAATTATCTTTGTGTTATATTTGTATATATGTATATGTATATATATATATATATATATATATATATATAATATGATTTATTTCTAGCCCATCTATTTCCAAAGGGAATCAAAGTGGGTTACAAGCATAATATATATATATAATGCTTGTAACCCACTTTGATTCCCTTTGGAAATAGATGGGCTAGAAATAAATCTTATTATTATTATTATTATTATTATTATGTCATCTGTGGATGTTGGAGTAATGGGTTTATGAAATATAAGTGATGTTTTTTAAAAAAAAATTGTTGAAGGATTAATAAAAATATTTTTAAAAGAAAAGAAAAGAAAGAAAGGAAGGAAGGAAGAAAAGAAAATGTGGGTTTCTACCTATATTTTCTTTTCTTCCTCTGCCTGATGGGGGTTAAAGCAAGGAGGTCTTTGAAGGAAGAGTCCTTTTCTTCTCTCCCAAAGTGATTAGTCTGGAAAATACACAGTTTAGACGCAGCAACAGAAGAAGAAGAAGAAGGGAGAAAAATAAAAAAAGAAGAAAAGAAGAAAATCAGGCCATTCCGTGGTCTGTTTGTAATCTCATCCCCCTTTTCATTAACATAAACACAACTTTAACCCAAATATACAGGGCCACCTACCAAGTTGAGGGAACTGATGGAGAGAGAAAAAAGAGAGAGAGATTCTCTGCCATGGCTTTGGGAGAAAAGGCGTCCGCACTGCAGAAATAACCCAGTTTGAGACCGCTTCCACTGCCCTGGCTCAATGCTAGGGAATCCTGGAAGCTGTAGTTTTGTGACACATTGAGCCTGCTTTGCCTGATGCCACAGCAAAGTACATCGCCCTCCTCTGAGATGGTGTGACTTGCCTAAGTCCCTTCTTCTAACACAGAGCCTCCAGCACTGAGTGGCGGTCTCCCATCCAAGTCCCAACCAGGGCAGGCCCTGCTTAGCTTCCAAGACCAGCCTAGATCCCTTTGATGCCTGGCATTAAACCACTTCATTCAACCAACATCCATTCAACCACTGGGAATTGTAGTTCATGGTGGCCCCAGAGCTCTCTGACAGAGAAGGCTCAATGTCTCACAAAAGTACAGTTTCTAGAATAGAGTTTCCTCTAGGGCAGTTCAAGCGGTCTGGAACTGGATTATTTCTGCAGTGTGTTGGTGGACCTACAAAGGACTGCTAGCCAAAATAGGAGGGGGTTAAATCGATTTTCTCTGGCCCCTCTCCAGCCTTGCCATGCAAGCATCCCTCTTTGCCTTAGCCTTCAACCACTTCCCTCCTTCCACCACTTGACTCAGGGCTTGGGTTCAAGTCCTCCCGAGCTCTTTTAATCTCTTGGTGACAGACAGCTCTTGAATGTGAGACCTGGGGAGGGAGGAGAATCCGAAAGGCTTGCAATCTTGCAATCATGCCTCTCCTTGCTCCGGAATTTCCCTTAAACCCGAGCGATTCGAAGTTGTTGGCTGCATCCGCACTGCAGAAATAATCCGGTTTGCCCCCACTTTGGGCCAAAACCACCCTGCAGAAACAATCCAGTTTAAGAGCCCTTGAACTGTCCTGGCTCAGTGCTAGGGAATTCTAGGAACAGCAGCCTCGTCTGGTGCCATCATAAACTACAATTCCCAGGATTCCCTGGCACTGGGCCAGGGCAGTTCAAGCGGTCTCCAACTGTTTTGTTTCTGCAGTGTGGTTTTGGACCTTTAACTGCCCTGGCTCAATGCTAGGGAATCCTGGGGATTGTACTTTGCTTTGGCACCAGAGCTCTCTGTCTCAGAAAACTACAACTCCCAGAATCGCATTGAGCCAGGCCAGCTAAAGCGGGGTCAAACTGGATGGTTTCTGCAATGCGGATGCAGCCCTAAAAGGCATGTTTTTTATTTTTATTCCAAAACCAAAGCCTCCCTGCCCCTAGCCAACCAGCGTAGATTGGGTTTTCTTAAGGTGGGAATCCTCAGAGGTGGTTTTGCCAACCCCTTCCTCTGAAATATAGACTCATGGGCGGTCTCCCATCCAAATACTAACCAGGACTGACCCAGCTTAGCTTCCAAGATCAGGCAGGATTGGGGGAACTTTAGGTAAGCCAGACGTTGTTGTTTTTGTTCTTGTGTGCCTTCTAGTGCCTTTCAGGGGTGGTTTTGCCAGTCTCCTTCTCTGAAATATACCTCATAATATTCGCTGGCGGTCTCCCATCCAAATACTAACCAGGACTGACCCAGCTTAGCTTCCAAGATCAGGCAGGATTGGGGGAACTTTAGGTAAGCCAGACGTTGTTGTTTTTGTTCTTGTGTGCCTTCTAGTGCCTTTCAGGGGTGGTTTTGCCAGTCTCCTTCTCTGAAATATACCTCATAATATTCGCTGGCGGTCTCCCATCCAAATACTAACCAGGACTGACCCAGCTTAGCTTCCAAGATCAGACAGGATCTGGGGACTTTAGGTCAGTCGGACCTTGTTTTTGTTGTTGTTGTTGTTGTTGTTGTGTGCCTTCAAGTCTGCAGCCTACAAATCCCAGGGTTCTACCAATCCCAAAGGAAGGAGTTACAGCACTCAAAGTACTGTCAAACTGCATTTATTTTTACAAGGTCAAAACTTTTTCAAGGCTTCGGCAGCGGCTCTGACCCTCACTCTCCCCAGGGAGGCCTTAACAACACAGACCAACAGATCCAGCCTCTTCTAATTGAATTTTTGGGAAGGAAAAGGATAAAAAACTTTGCAAAAAGAGAACCAGAGTGGGAAAAAGGGGAGAGCTGCATCCGCACTGCAGGGATAATCCGGTTTGACACCCCTTTAACTGCCACAGCTCAATGCTATGGATTTCTAGGAAATGCAGTTTTCAGCTGCGCTCTGGTGTCACCGCAAAACTACAGCTCCCACAATTCCATAGCACTGAGCTGTGGCAGTTAAAGGGGTGTCAAACGGGATTGTTTCCGCAGTGCGGATGCAGCCTATATTTTTGTTCTGCGCCTTCGGGTCTGTCTCATCTGACAACTCTATCCTAGGCTTATTTTCCTGGCAAGGATATGTTCAGAGGGTTGTTGTTGTTTTTTAACCTTTGCTTTCCTGTGAGGCTGAGAGAGTGTGACTTGCAGGGATTCGAACCCAGCTCTCGTTGTCCAACTCCATCCTAGCTTTCCTGGAACCCTTCCTGGAGAATAAACTAAGATTTTTAAAAACACACACACATACACAATGAGGTTTACTTGGTGGAAAAAGCCATGCAGAGATTTGCAAGTTTTGCTTTTCTGGCTTCCCTTGCTGCAAGAATACAAATAGTTGGGTTTAAGTGGACTCAGATCCGAGCTATAAATTCTTCCTTCCCTGGGAGAGACTCTCTCCAGATCCCAGATATTAATTCCCACCATCCTCTCCCAGGGTCATATTTCACCTTGAACTAGAACAGATCTGTTCTTGCACAAGAGTATACAAAATATATAAGAAAAATTAAATTTCCAGGGGTTTTCTCTCTCTCTCTCTTTTTATTTTTGGGTTGGGAAGAACAGTGTTTCCTGCCTTGTTTAGTATCAAAAATAAAAGGATCGCAGAAGGAAGGATGTAACTCTGGCCCCGTTTATATGGCAGGTGCCTGCTACGGTTTTGATCCTTCCACACTGCAGAAATAATCCAGTTCGAGACCGCTTGAACTGCCCTGGCTCAGTGCTAGGGAATCATGGGGACTGTAGTTTATTGTGGCACCAGAGCTCTCTGACAGAAAAGGCTCAATGTCTTAAAAAAAACAAAAACAAAAACCCTACAATTCCCAGGATTCCCTAGCACTGAGCCAGGGCAGTTAAAGCGGTCTCAGACTGGATTATTTCTGCAGTGCGGAGGCAGCCACCGTAGAAATAATGCCGTCTGACACCACTTTAAGTGCGGTAGCTCCAATTTAAGGCATCCTGGAGTTTGTGGTTTTCCCTGCCTCACCGAACTACAAATCCCAGCATTCCTTAGGGTGAATGGAGCCTTGGCAGTTAAAGTGGTGTCAAACTGCATTATTTCTATCGTGTAGATGCATCCCTTGTCTCCGCTTTCCCTGGGATTAAGCCCCTTTGGAATCAGAATCGCCTTCTAGAAAGACTTGGAGCAGTGGCCCAGGTAACAGGATCGTACCATTTTAACTTTTATTAAATAAAATAAAAATAAAAGTATCAACATTAAGGGTGGCAAAGTTTTCCAAGTCTTCCTTCCTTCACACAAAGTGGAATGTTTCCTCTAAGTATATTGCAGCCTGGTGCTCTGTTGTTCCCCCGAAAAACCCAGAGCTTGGAAAAGTTACTTTTGGGATGAAAGGCAAAAAACCCTAATTTTAGGAGTAGGGTTCAGCACCTTGGATAGTAACTTTCACATTCATATTAAAACCCAGAACAGATTCACAGATTTCTCCCGAACTCCCGTATTTTATTTTATTTTATTTTATTTTTTTAAAAAGTAACTTCGCCAAGTTGTGTCAAAAAGCGAAGCATCCTAATTATTTCAGGTTTTTTAATGTTCATTGTGTTCTGTACATTCATTGCTAGATTGCTTTTGGTTTCGTCATTCTTAAATTTCCTCTGCAGCCCTTAGGCTGGATCCGCACTGCAGAAATAACCCAGTCTGACACCGCTTTAAGTATCGTGGCTCAACGCTATGGAATTCTGGGAATGGTCGTTTGTTGTGGCACTAGAGCAGAGGTACCGAAACAAAGGAGCATTCCCAGAATCCCGTAGCATTGAGACACCGCACCGAAAGCGGTGTCAAACTGGATTATTTCTGCAGTGCAGATCCAGCCTTAGAGGAAGAAGGAACTTCATCTCAGAAAATGCTGTAGCTTTCTGGTAACGCTTTTCTCAGACAAAAGATTCCAGGTTCGATCCCGGACGTAAAACTATGGTTGCATCCGCACTGCAGAAATAATCCAGTCTGACACCGCTTTAACTGCCTTGGCTCAATGTTAGCAAATTCTGAGAACTGTAGTTTTATTTTTGAGACATTGAACCTTCTTTGTCAGAGAGCTCTGGAGTCACAATAAGCCACAGTTCCCAGGATTCCCTAACACTGAGCCAGGGCAGTTAAAGCGGTCTCAAACTGGATTATTTCTGCCGTGTGTTTTGGACCGAGCAAAAAGGTAGCAAAAAAGGCTCAATGCAAAGCAAAGGGGATGGATGATATTAGTTAAAACTGCCTTAAAAACAGGCAGAGGAGGGCAAAGAAGCTCAAAGTAATTCATATTTTTTAAATAAATCATCTCACAATTTCTGGCCAGAAGAAAAAGAGAGAAATCCTTCTAAGAAATATGCCAAGAAAAACCTATATCATAGGTTTGCCTTAAGATCGCCATGGCTGCATCTCCACCTGCAGAAATAATCCAGTTTGGCACCACTTTAACTGCCATGGCTCAATCCTGGGATTTGTAGTTTATTGTGGCCCCAGAGCTCTCTGAAAGAGAAGGCTAAGTGTCTCACCAAACTACAAATCCCAGAATTCCATAGCATTGAGCCCATGGCACTTGAAGTGGCGTCAAACCCGCTTTATCTCTGCACTGTGGATGCACCCTAAATTTCATTATTAAAATGTTGGTGCCACAACTAACGACCCAACCCAGAATTCCATAGTATTGGGGGCAAGGCAGTTAAAGAGGTATCAAACCGGATTATTTCTGCAGTGTGGATGAAGTCCTAAAAAGTCCTTCCCTTCGGATTTTCCGCAGATCAAATAAATTCACAAGTGATTTCAGCGTTAAACTTTACCTGCACAAATAAAGTGGATTGACTCCACTTTCAGTCCCACTGCTCCTTTCCGTGGAATCCTGGGATCTGTAGTTTGGAGAGGGGTTCAGCCTCATTTGCCTCACCAAACTGCACATCCCAGACCCCTGTAGGATAGAGCCATGGCAGTTCAAGTCGTGTCAAACTGCTTTATTTCTGCGCTGTGAGAACATCCCAGGAGACCAGGGTTCAAATCCCCCACTGAGCCAAGGAACCCCACTGGATTGACCTTGGCCAAGTCACACTCTCTCAGCCTCAGAGGAAGGAAATGGCATGCCTGCTCTGAGGGAATCTTGCCAAGAAAACCCTAAGAGAAGGCAGCTTGGTGTAGCTGTTGGAGCAGGACTCTGAAGACCAGAGTTCGAATCCCTGCTGGGCCAGGGAAACCCAGTGGGTGAACCTGGCTAAGTCACACTCTCTCAGCCTCAGAGGAAGGCAAAGACAAACTCCCTCTTAATAAATCTTACCAAGAAAACCTTGTTGTGCAAGCTAAACACTGCACAAATCTACAAATCCCAGCATCCCATAGCATTAAGCCATGGCAGTCCTGGTGCCACAAGGAGCTACAAATCCCAGGCCTTCCATACCATGGAACCAGGGCAGTTAGAGCGGTGCCAAACCGCATTAATTCTCCAGTGCGGAGGCAGCCGAGGTAGCCTTAAAAGCATCCCAAGACCCTATTACAGTATTTGCAGTTTGTTGTGCCTAGAAGTATCACAAAGACCCCACTATTTGCAGTTTGTTGTGCCACCAGATCTCTCAATAGCTCACCAAACTACAAATCCCTGGGTTCCATAGCATGGAGCCATGGCAGTTGAAGCGGGGCCAAACTGCATTAATTCTCCAGTGCGGATGCAGGTGGATTTGCACGGTTTCCTCTCTTGAATGACTCCCTAGTGCAAGTTGCAACAGATGATGATGATGATGATGATGATGATGATGATGATGATGATGATGATGATATTCGTTCTTCATCTCTCCAAAGGCTGCCTCTCTCCCCCATTGTCTCCTTTCTGAGGTCAGAAAAAGCCGAAATATTTCCCCTTTCCCCCCTTTGAAGATAAGCCCCGGAGTTTGTTTCCTTTCAGGCGCACAGACACACCATCTCGACCTCACACAGAGCTGGAAAGTGACATCTTTTATTAACACCCTCCTGGGCTCCAATATTTGCACCTTTCTTACCCTTCCTGCCATTTGCGTGTGGCCAAGAGGGGGGTCAAAAAAGAGGGGGAGAAAGAAGAAGAAGCCAGCAAGGAAGAAAAGAAGAGAGAAGAAAGAAAGAAAGAAAGAAAGAAAGAAAGAAAGAAAGAAGAGAGTTTTCGGTGAACTATGAAAAGTGGATTCTGGAGTCGTTTCTATACCTTTGTGCTCTTCGTAGCTTTCTCTCCAATTGCATTATTATTATTATTATTATTATTATTATTATTTTGGAGGGGACCCCATTTTAGATCTAAATAATGCACATCTGGATCGACCTCTGTCCGATCCTAAACCTATTTATATGGCTTTGAACAAACAAACGAACAGACAGACAGACAGGTCTTATCTATTTCTTCCAAAACCATTTGCCCCCTTTTTTTTGGGGGGGGGGTATTCGCTTTTTTTAAGGGGAGGGAATCCCATTTTAAATCTAAATAATGCACAACTGGATCGATCAAGAGATCCCACTGTCCGATCCTAAATCTATTTATATGGCTTTGAACAAACAAACAAACAAACAAACAGACAGACAGACAAACAGGTCTTATCTATTTCTTCCAACCATTTGCCCATTTTTTGGTATTTGCTTTTTTTGGGGGGGGGGATCCCATTTTAAATCTAAACAATGCACATCTGGATCGATCAAGAGATCCCACTGTCCGATCCTAAACCTATTTATATGGCTTTAAACAAACAGACAGACAGACAAACAGGTCTCACCTATTTCTTCCAAACCATTTGCTCTCACTCATTCTTTTCTTTTCTTTTCTTTTCTTTTCTTTTCTTTTCTTTTCTTTATACAAGAACAATCCGTTGAAAGGCTTCGTTTTAATCCCAACGATTTACCAGCCCTTATAATTATGATCGTTGGAAAGGAACGTTAACGAGAGAAGAGGCAGTCGTTACCGTTAAGGGATTCCTTTCCCGGGATGATGGGATATAGATAGACCCAGTCAGTGTGAATCTCAGGCCAAAAGGCATTCCGAGCTTCTTGGTAATTGATCAAAAGTCTGCTTAAAAGACTGGCTCCCCGTCTATTATTATTATTATTATTATTATTTTTATTTAATTAAAAGTAATTCACCCGTCCTTGTACATATTTAAATGGGCTGGATTTCCAGAAAATTTTTCTTTAAAACCATTGGGGAACATTCAGCACAATTCTTGATAAGTTTGGGAAAAGACAAACTGGCTTTAAATTCGAATATATGACATGTGTGTGTGTGTGTGTGTGTGTGTATAGATAGATAGATAGATAGATATAGATATAGATATGGATATCTATATATACAAACATATATATGTATATGTATATGTGTGTATGCACACAGATATATATGTATATGTTATATATGTGAATATATGTGTGTGTGTGTAATGTGTGTATCTATATCTATATCTACACACAGATATATATGTATGTAAATATGTATGTATATATATGTGTGTGTATATAATATATATTTGTGTATATGTGTGTATATATATATATATATATATATATATAATATGCTTGTGTATATGTGTGTGTATAATATATATATATGTGTGTGTATATCTATGTATATGTGTGTGTGTGTGTGTGTGGATAGATAGATAGATAGACAGACAGACATATAGATATAGATACGCAGTGTGTGTGTGTGTGTGGAGAGAGAGAGAGAAAGAGAGTTTTTATACCTGGGAGGAATGCATACTTTTCCTGATATATATATCTGGCCATTTTATCTTTTCATAGAATATAAATATCATTCGGGATATTAAGCCTAAAAAAATTAAAATAAACACACACCCACTTTTTTTTCCTGGTATGTTTTGGTTAAAGCCAAGACTTATGAAAGCATTCTTGGGGAATAAAAAAATAACACCAGGAGTATATGGATTTTCTCTTCTTCGTGTGTGTGTGTGTGTGTGTGTGTGTGTCGATTTTCCATGCAAACGCCATAAAAATAAATAAAACAGAACAACAACCCATTTTTTTGCCCAAAAGCCACTGTTCATGAGCGCTGGACATTTTTCGGGATATTGATCGGATTCGTTTCCCAAAACAAATTCAGTCATTGATCTGTCACATCCTGATACACAGTCCAGTTTTAGGCAGGTTTTTCGTAGAAAATACACACAAATATGAGATGTACACATATATGCATCTATTCCTCTCTCTCAGTTTTTTTTTGGTGTATATATATATATATATATATGGGTACGGATATTAATATAGATAGATAACTATATATATTATATACGGATGTATTCATGCATGTATATGTTTATAAACACACACACACACACACATATATACACGTATGCGTATTTATGAATATATATATATATATATATATATGTATGTGTGTGTGTGTATATATATGTGCATATATAATATATATAGCTATCTATATTTATATCCATATATCCATACAGAAACTCTAGAATCTAGATAGATAGATAGATAGATACTATATTATACACACCCAGATTGTATATACATATATATAATTACATTTCTTTATATATCTATACACACACACACACACACAGATGTAGATATGTATACACATACACACATATATGTAAAATTCTTACAGTACCAACCACTTTCCACAAAAGATACCTGGCCATTTTAGCTGTCCTCCATATATTTGTATATTTCATTAATACTAGGGAGGAAATAAGTATTTATTTATTTTTATCATGGTCTTCTTTGTGAAAACTGCACATGATTTATCCTTTGGAATGTTAGCAAGAGATTAAAAGTGACTTGTTATTATTATTTTATTTTATTTTATTTTATTTTATTTTTTTGCCCTCCCAAATATGAGTGTAAGATATGGCATATCATATATATTGTATACTGAGAGACAGAGGGAAAGAGAGAGGATTTCTGATCAATATCCTTGAAGCCAAATAGGGACTCTTTTGCATTTTTATGGTCAGGAAATAATATTGGCATATTCGGATTTAAAGTCAATTGCTGCTGTTTAGGCTATTATTTCATATATCTGTGAAGATATATGTGTATGTTTAGGTGTGCATGTATGTGTGTATGTATATATGTATATGTATATATGTGTGTGTGTGTGTAACTATATATCTATATAGATATAGATATAAGTATTCCATAAAAAATAAAAAAATATTTTATTTTATTCCATAAAAATAAAACATATGGAATATAGATACATACACACTCATATATATGTTTATCTCTATATATCTCTATAGATAGATAGATAGAGATATACAAAGATTAGCCCCATAAAGTTTACAGATACCAAAGATTAATTGTTATAATTGTTCCTTGCTTTTAATGAACTTTTATTATTTTACCTATTGTTTTGTATTTTTAGATTGTACGCCTTTGGCAGGTTTTTATTTCTACTTTATGCTTTGGTTGTCTCTTTGTACAGTGCTGTGTACATTGACAGCGCTTTATAAATAAACAATAATAATAATAATAATAATAATGAAAAATCGATAAGGTGAGCACTGAAACCATTCTTACTGGCAATAGCAAGGATACTATGAATGTTTAAATGTTGGACTATGACTCTAGAGACATATAAAGGCATATAGGTATAGGTATAGGTAAAGGTAAATTATATATATAATACACACACACACACATATAGGATAAAACACACCCCAATCCATATGGTTTTTAAAAAAAATCAGTCAAAGGCTTGAAGAATCGGAAGAATAGCTTCGTTACTAGACTTTTATTTCCTTTCCTCTAAAAAGTGGTCCATGTAACGGACTCGTTACTTTCTTTTCTCACTCCCTTCGGTGGCTTTAGGCAAGCAGTCAATGCAGTGAAAGTTTTTTAAAAATCCACTTATTATTGAAAAAGCTGATAGGAAAAAGAAAAAGGAAAGGGGGGAAAAAAAAGAAAGAGAGGAAAAAAAGACGAGTTTCCTCCTTTGACACGGTTGAAAGCCCGCATTCAGACGAACAACGGTGACTCGAGTCACAAACCAAACAAAGGTTTTAATCATGTTTGTAATTCGATGGCTATAATCTGTATATGGTTGTCATGAATAAACTGCACTGCGCTGAAATATATATATTCTGCTTTTTCTTTGCTACCAAGTCTATATATCTATATATTTATATATCTATAGATTCTCTCTCTCTCTCTCTCTCTCTCTCTCTCTCTCTCTATATATATATATATATACTGCTTTTTCTCTGCTACCAAATCTATCTACCTATATATATATATATATATATATATATTCTCTCTCTCTCTCTCTCTCTCTCTATATATATATATATTCTGCTTTTTCTTTGCTACCAAGTCTCTATATATCTATATATCTATATATTCCCTCTCTCTCTCTCTCTCTCTCTCTCTCTCTCTATATATATATATATATATATATCTAGAGAGAGAGAGAATTTCTTTTCTTTTCTTTTACTTCCATTTCCTTTGTATGCCGCCTTTCTCCCAGATATCTATCTATCTATAGATATAGATATCTATATCTATCTATTTTTCTATCTCTATCTATCTATCTATCTATCTATCTATCTATAGATATAGATATTAAGACTATTAAGACTATTAATCTAAAGCCTATGTAGATAATTACCATTGCCCTGATAGTCTTGTGTTGCAAACTTCTGGAAGCATGTGCGACAACCTGATGATGATGACATTAATATATTAATAATGATCAATAATTTTTCATCATCATCATCATCATCACCATCAGGCTTTCTCAAGAAGCAGACAGCACAAGTTGTTTGGCTGGGCAACACGATTAAATGGCAGGTAGCCCCCAGACCTCCAAAATCATATTCACTTGTGATTTCCAAATCTGAACTCCAAGGAGAATTCCCCAGAGAAACAGCAGAAGAAATAGCAAAACAATGCAGGGATTAGACCTAAGGAAGGATGGAGCTTTGCTGGCAGAGAGGAATTGGCTTCTGGAGCTCAGGAAGGCTGCAATTCCCAACCAGTTTACCTAGGAGTAAATCCCATCGAGCTGAAGAGAATTTAGGCTGCATCCACATGGCAGAAATAGTCCAGTTTGAGACCGCTTTAACTGCCCTGGCTCAATGCTAGGAAATTCTGGGAACTGTAGTTTTGGGTGACACTGACCCTTCCCTGTCAGAGAGAGCTCTGGGGCCACAATAAACTAGAATTCCCAAGATTCCCTAGCACTGGGCCAGGGCAGTTAAAGCAGTCTCAAACTGGATTATTTCTGCAGTCTGGCCTGGACCCAATTGTCCCCAAATGAAAGAGGTGAAACCTTAACTGAACTGAATGGGTCTCCGAGGAGGCAGTGGTTGCTGGAGATTTTATTTTTATTTTTAATTTTATTTTTAATTCCATTTATATGCCGCCTTTCCTTCAGAGTGGGCTCCAAGGCGGGTCACAGAAGGAAACCAAGCAAAACTCACAGCGCAGTCTTAAAAACCATCAAAAAATAGTCACAATTGAAGCAAAATAAAGTCATTTAAAATCGTTTTACAGGCGCCCAGGACGAGTCGCAGGGCTTAAGAATACACACAAGCATTGGTTTTAAATTAAAATTCAAAATTATCCGTGAACAGGTCATTTCCTTCTTCTGAGCATCCCAAATCTATCTTTTTCTTTTTTCTTTTTTTCTTTTTAAATACAAATAAAAATCTGGGAGCCGCCTTGGGTCGCTTCTGGGAGAAAGGCGGCATACAAAGGAATTGGAAGTAAAAGAAAAGAAAAGAAAATAAATTCTCTCTGTCAAACCTGGGCTACTTAAATTTAGGCGAACTCAAGGGCCTCCCTCGTTACCGTTAGTTCCTTTTTGCTTTCCCGAGTTGTTTTATTTTCATTTTAAATACAAGTTTCTATAGGCATTGCGGTCTTGGGGATGGGGATATTATTATTTTTCCTACGAATCCTTTCCGTATTATATATATATATATATATATAGAGAGAGAGAGAGAGAGAGAGAGCTCTTTCTCTCTCTTTCTATATATATATATATATATATATCGGAAAAGGTTCGTAGAGGAAAACCCTATATAATTTCAAAGTTACAGAGAAAGCTAGCTCTCTCTCTCTCTCTCTTTCTCTCTCTCTCTATAAAATGCTGAAAGGGTTCGTAGGAAAAATTATATATATATATATATATATATATATATATATATATATATAATGCGGGAAAGGTTCGTAGTGAAAAAAACCCCATATCTCTCTCTCTCAAAGGATATATATATATATATATATATCAAAGATCCAGGTCGTTCAAAATCCAGTGGAAACCCCAGGAAAAAAAGGGTTTCAAGTGGAAACCTCGTTTGGAGGAAGTTTGTAAGTTTGTTTGGGGGCTACTTTTTGGGGGACCGATTCCCAAGAGGCCTAGTCCTTGAAGAAGATGGAGAGAAGGAGGGAAATAAGGGAGAAAAGAGTGAGGCACAGATCCCCCAGGATGCCCCCCTTTGCTCGAGAGTAAGCCCCATGAAATTCAAAGGGAAACCTAGCATGGGGTTTTCTTGGCAAGTTTCTTCAGAAGGGGTTTGACATTCCCTTCTTCTGAGGCTGAGAGAGTGTGACCTGCCCAAGGTCACCCAGTGGGTTTCCGTGGCCAAGCTGGGATTCGAACCCTGGTCTCCAGAGACATCGTCCAAGCAAGGCTCAAACTACTGGATCCCACTAGTTTCCTAGGGTTTTCTTAGGCAAGGAATCCCCAAGAGGGACTTTTGCCTGTTTCTTCCTCTGATACAGAGCCTACAGTATCAGGTATAGCTTGGTGGCCTCCATCCAAGGACTAACCAGGGCTGACCCTACTGAGCTTCCAAGAGCAGACGGGATCTGGTATTTAGGTGACCCTGAGGCAACCCTATGGCAAGATTTTCTGGGTCTGAGAGCATGCCAAGGGATCTTGCAGCACTTTTGAGACTAAATGAAGGATTACAGTAGGTAGCCTGAGCTTTCCTAGACTTGAGCCTGTTTCCTCAGATGCATTTGGGGGAGATCCATGGGGAGAGGAGGCTAAGAAATATAATAAGAAACTGCTTTCTCCACCTAAATAATAATAATAATAATAATAATAATAATAATAATAATAATAATAGGCACAAAGTTTGGCATTCCTATGGGCAATTCTCTCACCCAGAATGCTATATAGGTCTGTCCTTGGACTTTCTACTCCACCAAATACTACTACTACTATAATGAGAAACTACTATATAGGTCTGTCCTTAAGCTTTCTTACTTCACTTAAATAATAATAATAATAATAATAATAATAATAATAATAGCCACAAAGTTTGGCATTCCTGTGGACAATTCTCACACACAGACTGCTATATAGGTCTGTCCTTGGACTTTCTATTCCACCAAATACTACTACTACTACTACTACTACTAGTAATACTAATTTGGTGGAGTAGAAGGCCCACTGAAAGACCTATATAGCAGTCTGTGGGCTTGAGAAATTGTCCACAGGAATGCCAAACTTTGTGGCTCTGGAGATGAGGCGACCAATTCAGTTGTAAGGAGGGAGCCTTGGGGGGTGGTGATGGTTGGGCTGAGAGTGTGTGACTCCTCCAAAGCCACTCCCCCCCAGTGGCTTTCCATGGCCAAGGAGGAAAAAAGAAACCCTGGTCTCCAGAGTCTGTAGTCCAACACTCAAACCTTTGCACCATGTTGCCTCTGTTGTAATCCTGTTCCAAGGAAAGACCTGAGAGACCCTCATCCCCAGGAGACCACCAAGGTTGGGGGATCCATTTTGCAATCTCCTGGGGGGGTTGATGCTGGAGGGATGGATTGCCCACATCTACCCCCCCCCCCAAAAAAGAAAATTCCAGGCTAAGCTCCAGAAGCTGGAGGGAGATAAAGTGGTGGACCCTCCACAGGCAGAAGCAGGCAATCCTTGGAGGAGAAGAGCTGCTTTCTCTCCTCCCTCTGCCATCCCTTTCTCCTTCCCTCTCTCTCTCTCCCTCCCTCCCTCGCTGCTGCTGTCGCAATCCCTCCTTCTTTCCCCCCTTCTTCCATTTCTTTGCCTTTGAATGGAGCAGAGATTTGGGAGGTGGCCCACATCCCTGCAAAGCAGGCCAGTTCTGATAGCCCTCCATCATCAGGGATAGAAAGACTTGAAGGGATGGATGGGCAGAGAAGAGGGGTTCTGCTTGCCTTCCCTGGGGAGGAAAAAGGAACTTTCCCAAAGTTTGGAAAAGCTATTTTGGGACATCATGATGATTGATGATGGGTGCTTTAATTTTTTCCCCATTTTATTCTAACTTTCAACAGCTTTCTTATTATTGTCAGCGTTTCCTTCCATTTTAATGTAGGTTTTCAATGGTACTGTGTCTATAGACTGTAAATTGGGTCCCAATTTTGGGTTAAAAGTGAGATATAAATAAATATGATGATGATGATGATGATGATGATGATGATGATTGCCTTCACGTTGTTTCCCACCTATGGGAAACCTATCACAGGGTTTTCTTGGCAAGTTTCTTCAGCGGACGTTTGACATGGTCATCCTCCAAGGCTGAGAAAGTGTGACTTGCCCAAGATCACACGTGGCCAACTGGGTATTCGAACCCTGGTCTCTAGAGTCATCGTCCAACGCTCCCCAAGTCACTCACCTTGAGGCCCAGAAAGTACATTTCCCAAGCCACCCAGGAGGCTTGGAAAAGTTCTTTTTGGACTGCACCTCCCATAATCCCCTGACAGCACCAAAAAAAAAAAAAAAAAAGTAACAAGTAACCAAGTAAGGGAGAGAACTGAGGGGATTCCGAGATTTTTATTCCTCAAAGAAACGAATCCAAAGGGAGGAGAGGCAGTTGGGGAAGCTGCTTTTTGGACTACAGCTCCCAACATCCCCCCCAGCAGCATGGGGGAACAGTATCCTCCGAAAAGAATGTCCAAGCGAAGGAGGATGATGGGTGTTTCTGGGAGCTGTAGTCCTCAAAGTAACTTGTCAAACAATGGGGGGGGGAGAAGTTTGGGGGAAGTTGCTTTGTGCACTGCAGCTCCCAGTATCCCCCCATCAGCATGGGGCAATATAGTGTCCGAAAAACAAACCTCGACCAAACGAAGGAGGAGGAAGCTGGCAGATTCTGGGAGTTATAGTCCACAAGTAACATAAAAACAGAGTGTGTGTGTGTGGGGGGGGAGAAGTTTGGAGGAACTTTGCTTTTTGGACTGCAGCTCCCAGAATCCCCATGCTGGCCGGGGAGTGCTGGATAATGCAGTGCAAGGAGTAACTTTTTTTTTTCCTCAGATGAGGAAAGTTTGGAGCAAGTTCTGAATTCTTGGCCAAACTTTGCAACTGAGAGAAACCCCCAAAGCCCAGCTAGATAAGGAAAGAATTGCAGCTGCAGCAGGCTTAAATGTGTGGGAAGGGATTTGGGGGGGGGGGGGGATTTGGAAATATCCATGGGGCTCCCATCCCTTCTAATCGCTCTCTCCTCCTGATCCAGGTCTATAAAATCCTCCTGAGCTTTGCCAGACCTTGCTTTGGGCCTGCAGAGAAAGCCAGGCCTGGGGAGGGGGAGACATCCAGTGTGGGCTCCATTTATCCAAAGAAAAATAGAGAGTGAGGGGGAATGAGAGTTTAAAAAGCTAATGCAGTCTGAAGGAGCACATGGGACATCTTTCAGGAGTGGTGTCAGTGGGTTCCTGCATGGCAGGGGGTTGGATTGGATGATCCCTGGGGGCCCCTTCCAGCTCTAAGAGTCTATGGTTCTATGTATGTCTGTGTGTATTCTATTTTTATATCAGGTTAACACTTTTGTTAGGACACATCTGTCCAAGCTTTCCAGGCTTCTGGAGGGAAAATACAGTACAAAGTTCTGGTTATAAGCCCACTTTTGATTCTATCCCTTTGGGAAGGAATGCAGATTTTATCAGAATATAGGATTTATCCTGAGTTAGAGGTATGTCTAGGCGTGGATGAGGAGGAAGAGGAGAAAATACTGTGCACTGCTAAGAGAAGAATCTGTGACAATCCGACTACTCTTTCACTTGCCTTGTTTAAAATATTTTATATATTTCGTCAATATATTAGGGGGGGAAAGTATGAAGACAGAACAATGTCTGGGAAGACAGAAAGCAATGCAAAAAAGGTCTATGAATACAAAAGCCAGTGTGAATGCAAGCCAAACAGGGATGCAAAAGGAAAAAGCAGCAGATTATAGCTGAAGTGCATAAAAAGGCTGCATCTGCACTGCAGAAATAATCCAATTTGGCCCCACTTTAACTCCCATGGCTCAGTATTATGCAATTCTAGAGACTGTAGTTTTGTGAGATATTTAGTCTTCTCTATCAGAGAGCTCTGGGGCCACAACAAACTACAATAAAGGAAGCCTATCCTGAGGTTTTTTTGGCAAGATTTGTTCACAGGGGGTTTGCCATTGCCTTCCCCGAGGCTGAGAGAGTGTGACTTGCCCAAGGTCACTCAGTGGGTTTCTGTGGCTGGGAGGGGACTTGAATCCTGGTCTGCGCCAGTCCTAGTTCAACACTCAAACCATTACACTAAATTGGCTCAGAGAGAGAATGAGACTTTTTTTGGTTTATTATCTTGTATGTGAATTTGGGAGAGCTTTGCACTAAAAGGGAACCAAATCAATAAATATTTCAAATGCTTCCATGGTTGTCTGTGCAACAACTCTTTACTTAACCTACCCCCCACCCCCCTGCCATCCTTTTAAAAATGGGGACAGGTCTGGATTAATGTCTGAGAGTTGCCTTTATGGGAGATCCAGTTTCCAATAAACCTCCCTTCCAGGGGAATTATAGGGGAATTGCAACATCCATCACAGGGGCTGTTTTGCACTGCAGGGTTTATCTTTGGTTTCTGAGGTTTATCATGGGGTTTCTTTTCTTTGGTTTCTAAGGGATATCATGGGGTTTTCTTGGCCAGATTTGCTCAGAAGAGGTTTGCCATTGCCTTCCCCTGAGGCTGAGAGAGTGTGACTTACCCAAGACCCCCCCAAATGGAGCTACAGCACTTCAAGTGCTTTCAAAATATAATATTCCTACAGTGTAGATGCACCCTATGACTTTGGAGACTAGGACTGGAAACCTCCATAGAGAACCATTGGGTGATCTTGGGCAAGTCACACTCTCTCAGCCAGAGATGTAGGCAAGGGCAAACCCTCCTCTTAAAACAAAAAAAAGCCTTGAAAAATACTAATATTAATACCAATAGGAATACTAACACATGAGAGGTTCTCCATAAATCAGAAATGACTTGAAGGCACACTAGAAGATGTTGAACAGATGGAACTGGGACTCCCAAGGAGTCAAGAACCAAAGATGGTTCCTCGAAACTGGACCAGCCCAAAGGCCTCTCCAGTCCAGCAATGTGTATCCTTGCAATAGCTAGGAGTCAATCAATAGGACATGAATGCAACTTCTCTCTCCTCTTTGTCCTACTTTTTCTGGGCAGTTGCTGGTGAAACTCAAACAGAATGACAGAAAGTGGCTTTTAAGGAGGTGCTGAGAAAGAAGGGTGTGTGTTTCTGGGTGCTCTAAAACTGTTTAATGCGGCTTTTCTAGACAGCCCAGATGAAAACCTGTCCAACTCCTCCACCTCCTGACTTTCCCTTGCCAGCCCTTGTCAACACCTTTGAAAGTGGAGTCTGTATATATATATATATATATATATATATATATATATATATATATATATAAACACATACAGGTTGCAGCCAGAGTAGATCTGCTGAACCTATTGCTGAATGGTTGGCCAACCCATAGGTAAATCTAATGGATTAAATGTCCCTACTCTAGTTGAGATCAACATCATTGTCATTATCATTATCATTTATATCCCATCTTTCTCCCAACAAAGAGACTGAAGACAGCTAATAAGACAAGATTTTGTTGGTTGGTCACAAATAGAGTGGTTCCACCAACTCAGTTGTTGAATTGTGGGTCAATACATAGAGGGAAGTCATTGGTTCTATGGGATCTAGTTGGGACTATCAATAGGATTCAGGGTTATGTGTATGTTATGATGCATATATATATCTCGATTCTGTCTATAAATGGTGCTGTTCAGGTGCTTTATTCAACAATATAATTATATATATATATATATATATATATATATATATATATATATATATATATAATGTTGTTATGGTATATATATATATATATTATATTATATTATATTATATTATATTATATTATATTGTTGAATAAAGCACCTGAACAGCACCATTCATAGACAGAACTGAGATAATATATTATTGAAATAGTCATAGTGAAAGGACTTAATTAAATAGTATGTAAGTGCATATTGTGTCATGTATGTATGATATGTGTTTCTCTCTGTGTGTGTTCCAGTTGACAACACCAAAGAAAGTGGAAGCCCAATTTTCAGTCCTTTCATTGAACCCTGATCTCCAGTGGTGTCTCTTTTATTATATCAAATGGCAAAATCAAAACTAGCTATTTGGAATTCTATCTATCTATCTATCTATTTATCTATCTATGGGAATCGAACCCTGTCTCCAGTGGTGTCCCTTATTATATTAAATGGCTAAATCAAATCTTGCTGTTTATAATACATACATACATACATATATATACATATATATAATACATTCTCTCATATTCATACATATGTATAGCTGGGAATCCATTGGTGCCCCTTACTGTACCAAATGACAAAAATCAAATCTTGTTGTTTGTATTGATATAGATATAGATATAGATATAGATATATAGTTGGAAATTGATCGAACCCTAGTCTCCAGTGGTGTCTCTTATTATATCAAAGCTTGCTGTTTGGAATTATATTTGGAATATATATATACACACTCACACATACATATTCATTCAAATATAGTCACACACAGTCACACACATATGTGGGAATTGAACCCTGCTCTCCAATGGTGTCCCTTCTTATATCAAAGCTTGCTCTTTCGGAACAGGAAGAAGGGGAAGAAGAAGAAGAAGAGAAGGAGAAAGAGAAAGAGAAAGAGAAAGAGGAGGAGGAGGAGGAAGAAGAAGAAGAAGAAGAAGAGAAGGCGAAAGAAGAGGAGAAGGAGGAAGAGCAGCAGGAAGAGTAGGAGGAAGAAGAAGAGAAGGAGAAAGAAGAGAAGAGGAGGAGGAGGAGGAGGAAGAAGAATAAGAAGAGAATGAGAAAGAAGAGGAGAAGGAGGAAGAGGAGGAGGAAGAGTAGGGGGAAGAAGAGGAGAAGGAGAAAGAAGAGAAGAGGAGGAGGAGGAGGAAAAAGAAGAGGAGAAGAAGAGAAGGAGAAAGAAGAGGAGGAGGAAGAGGAGGAGGAAGAGAAGGAGAAAGAAGATGAGGAGGAAGAAGAGGAGGAGAAAGAAGAGGAGGAGGAAGAAGAGGAGGAGACGGAGAAAGAAGAGGAGAAGAGGAGCAGGAGGAGCAGGAGGAAGAGGAGGAAGAAGAATAAGAAGAGAATGAGAAAGAAGAGGAGAAGGAGGAAGAGGAGGAGGAAGAGCAGGAGGAGGAGGAAGAGGAAGAATTGGGGGTGGGTGGGGGTTTGATGGGAGTCAGTCAGTCAGTCAGCCCGGCGTCTGGGTGTGTGTGTGTGTGTGTGTGTGTGTGTTGTGGGGGTGCCTTTCTCTCCTGGCTGGGGGTGTTAATGAAAACCAGGAATGAATGGCGACGCACGCCTGCCCCTGTCCTCCCTGTGGGTGGTCTGACCTTTGATAAACAAGGGGCCCCCTTTGCAAAGAAGCAACCCCCCCTCCCCTCCCCCCCCTCCCTCCAAACTCCAGGCTTTCCCCCTCCTCGCCTTGCAAAAGTCTGCTTTTGACAAGACTGGCCAGATCCATTTCCAGCTTCGGATTACAAACCCTTCCCCTCCCCATCTTTTCTTGCAAAAGCCCCCTTCGCTTCGCTTAAGCAATTAGCCAGGAAAAAATACCTGCAATATATATATATATTCTTTCTCTCTGTATGTGTTTGTGTGGCTTTTCCTCCCCCCCCCCCAAAAAAATATATAAATCACATAAGAAAGAAGAAAAGAGAATGGAAGGAGAGATGAGATGGAGAGGTAGAGAAAGGGAAAGGAGAAAGACAGAAGGGGATTTTGAAAGAGGAAAGGAGAGAATAAAAGAAGGGGGGAAAGTAAGGATTTTTTAAAAAGATCATCTAAGGGAGAGAAGAATCCAGGAGAAAGAAACTGACCCAAAAGTTAGACCCAAAAGTTATCACGATCCAATAGAATTTTATGTATAAAAATGGACACAGATAGATGTTAGATCAATGTATATAGAATATCAGATTAGTTGGGGTTTTGTGTGTGTGTGTGTGTGTTTATTGTGTTTGAAAGTCTGGATGTTTTCTGTGTACCTTGTGCAAATCAGTCAATCAAAATGGCAATTCAAACATCACACAAGAACCAGGAGCGGCTGCCCAAGTCCCAAACGAGGGAATCGTTGTATTTTCTGATTTATTTCCATTTTTTAAAATAAAAATAAGGAAAAGAAAGGTATCTACACTTTCCTGGGTCTCTCCTCTTTGGAAAGTTCTTGCACCAGACACGGATTTATCCTTTTTGGGATTTGGGGGAGAGAAAACGAAGGGGGGAACCCTAAGCCTGGGTCTAACCGACACTCTGCACCGATGTATAAAGAGACACAAATACAACTGGCCCAGCTGCTTATTCCCCTTCTACACACACACACACAAACACACACACACACCTGGAAAAAGAAAAGAAAAGAGGTCTCTATAGATGCAGTTTTCCTCAGTCACTGAATGGGAAGGAGAGGTGGCATAAGCTTGTCTGCTCGGGTTAAGCTGAAGGAAACATTGAGAGGGAAGAATAGGTTTACTTAGAAGTAAATCCTATTATAGCCTATATATATATATGTGTGTGTGTGTGTGTATGAGAATGAAACTGTGGTTGGCTTCAGGCATTGTGTGTATGTGTGTGTATATATATATATATATATATATATATATATGAGACACACATATATAACAGGCATACGCATATATATATATATATATGTATAGGCATATATATGTATATGTATGTGTGTGTATATATGTGTGTGTATATATGTATATATATATATATATATATATATGAGAAAATAAAGTTGGTGTCAGATACTGTATGTATATATATGTGTGTGCATATATATAATATAATATATATGATGTTGGTGTCAGGCACTGTGTATTTGTGTGTGTGTATGTGTCTATATATATGTGCATATATATACACACACACAGTGCCTGACACCAACATCATTTTCTCATATATATATATATATATATATGCCTGTTATATGTGTGTGTGTGTGTGAAATATAGATAGCTTTCCAGGAACTGATTTGGGCAAGGGGGGGGGGGGGAAGCAGATCCCATGGATTTAATGGCACCCATTTAGGGCTAGCTAGGTTTTCAAAGACAAGCCTCAAAACACAGGCGCTAGTCCTTAAGAGGTTAGCACTTTCTCCGCAGTCTTTGCAGCCAGATGATTCTCCTTAGAAGATGCTGGGATGCAAAAGGGGGCCCCAAAGACACACCAGTCCCCTTCCAATAGCACCCATTCCCAGGGGTCCATTAAAAAGTCCTCCAGTCCCAAAGAGAAATGGATTTAAGGATGGGTGATGATGATGATGATGATGATGATGATGATGATGATTTGCCCTTCCTCATCTTCCAAGTCCTTTCCCATCTTCCTTCTCTGGGCAGGAATGAGATTGGGAAGATTCACCTGGCTGGCTCATTTAGTACCAGCAAAAAATGCTAAGGCTTTTGGGGGCTACTAAGCCAACAAGAATTCAGGCCCCAAAGATTGCAGAAATAATCCAGTTTGAGACCGCTTTAACTGCCCTGGCTCAATGCTAGGAAATTCTGGGAACTGTAGTTTTGGGTGACACTGAGCCTTCCCTGTCAGAGAGAGGTCTATAAACTAGAATAAACTAGAATAAACTAGAATTCCCAATAAACTAGAATTCCCAAGATTCCCTAGCACTGGGCCAGGGCAGTTAAAGCAGTCTCAAACTGGATTATTTCTGAAGTCTGGCCTGGACCCAATTGTCCCCAAATGAAAGGAGTGCAACCTTAACTGAACTGAGGAGGCAGTCGTTGCTGGATCGGGACCAGAGGTGCTTGGGAAACTGGAAGGCTTTCGGGATGCCTAGTTTCCAAAATGTTGGAAAGGAGGAGTCGGGCACACTGGAGATCCCAGCCTGAACTTTAAAATGCTGCGCCTTTGCAGAACTTTTAAGTAAGAAGTATGGATTTGCTATGGATTTTCTGTCCGACCAATGCCTTCCTAATCCGGGATTTTCTGAAAAGAAAGGTTTACCTCCGAGCCAAAAATTTCCCGGACGCTTTTAGAGGAAGCCCCAGGACAGGGTGACCAGATGTCCTCACCTCAATGGAGGACAAGCCCCCCCCCCAAAAAAATGTAGGAGACTCAACAAAAAAGAATTGGAGGACGCTGCCAAACAAAAGCTACCCACGAAACCTAAACCCATGCTTCTGATAGTCTTGCTGAAAAAAATGGAGGACGTTTTGGAATTCCTCCTGGACAGGAGGTTGAAATGGAGGACAGGTCCTGGAAAAGGAGGACCTGTCTGGTCACCCTACTTTAAGAGAGGAGACCCGTTGCATTCAATAGAAATTACTTTTTCTACACTGCAGAATTAATGCAGCTTCACACCGCTTTAACTGCCAGGGCTCCATGCTATGAGATCTTAGGATTTGTAGTTTTCTGAGCTATGGAGCCTTCTCTGTCAGAGAACTGGGGTGCCACAGCAAACTACACATCCCAGGATCTCATAGGAGGGAGCCCTGACGGTTAAAGCGGAGTCAAACTAGTCCCCAGCAAAGTCCAATAACATCCCAAACCCACAAAACCAGGATACTTTTATGGGACCAAGCAAAAGGCACACGCACACACTCCAAAAAATGTGGCAAGCTTTCGAAGCTCCACTGGCTTCTTCATCAGGCAAAGATGTTAAAAAATCATACAGTCCCAACAAGTCCCAAGAAGTCATCCTGACTAGGAGTCGGTGGTAAATCCCCCTTTTAATCATTTATTTATTTAAATATTTATTATTATTATTATTTTGGGATTTGTTTATTTATTTATTTATTTATTTTCTTTCCAGTCCTGGGCTGGCCTGAGATTTTTCCTAGGAAAGTATAGGAAAGTGTAAAGACAGGCCAATGCTTTCTCTCTCCTCCTCTGTAGCACTTGAGAAGAAGCTCCTGGCTTTGCAAACTTTTGCATTCCCCCCCTAAAGATTTGTTCAGAGGAGGCTGGCCTTCTCCTTCCCCTGAGGCTGAGATAGTGTGACTTGCCTAAGGCCACCCAGTGGGTTTCCATGCCCAAATGGAGATTGAAACCTTCCTCTCCAGAGTTGTAGTCCCACACTGAAACCACTATGATCACTATCACCAATG